>OX371223.1:121382173-122100923 GCA_947310385.1 Nephrotoma appendiculata
ACCTATCTTGTAGTATTGCCCGTTATGATATTGTATAGCAGTCGATGGAAACGATCGGTTCGACCGGACTACAAATCTTTTGAGCGGTTAAAACCTTTAGCTCAAGATGTATTAAGAGAAACACGAAAAATTTCTTCACATACGAGTTCACTTATAAATTAGTTTTTATTCACTAATTTTTACACTGTTTTACACAAATCACTCTCCGTAAGGCTGCGCCAATTAGGAGTTCAAGTGTTCACGGTTCATAAAAAAAAAATTTATTTCACAAAGTTTTTTATTACAATTTTAATACATTTAGAAAAACAAACTTAATTTCATTGCGATCACTTAAAAACTACCTCATTACATTTATTTCATTCTATATATAATAATTTATTTTGCTACATTTACAAAATAATGGGATCAGGTTATTGGTATGATGCGCGTGTATTAATCGTATGTTAATGAAATGAAGCGCGTGGCTTGAAACATCCGGTTAGGTTTTATACTCAGCATTTTGGTTATGTTATAATTATATATATATATATATATATGGGGAATTCTTTTTCAAACCGGCCACCCCCTCTGCCCATTTCAATTTTGGAGAAAAAAAATTTTTGACCACACGAAAAAATTCGTCAAGAAGTCTAGTTTTTGATACCGTTAGGTGTTTTAAAAAGAAAACAAATTCTAACCTCAAAAAAACTGTTTAAAGTGGGGTATCTCGAAATAAAAAGCAATTTTTTAGACAAAAATGTTCGAAAAAATTATAATTCCTCAATAATTTTGACCAAACTACTCACTAAAAGTATTTTGGGGATCGCTGAACAAGAATCCGATATCAGTTTCTACATTTTCCGACATCATTTCGGGAAATGATTATGAGAAAATATTTGTCCAAAATGGTGGAAACGCAATCTGGAATTTGAAATTAAGGTCCGCCATCTTGCATACGCCATTTTGAATTTAGATTCTGATACCGGATTCTTGTTCAGCGATCCCCAAAATACTTTTAATGAGTAATTTGGTCAAAACTATTGAGATATTATAATTTTTTCGAACATTTTTGTCTAAAAAATGGCTTTTTATTTCGAGAGTGATAATATTGTAGTAAAATGATAATATTGTAGTAATCACGTTTTAAGGTGACATAAGTAGGACCTTCAAATTTTCAAAAATCGAAATTTTTTTTATGATAGAATATGTTAGAATGAACGTTTAAAAACATGTTTTTAATGATATAAACATGAAAATCTCAAAACAAAAATATTTATATTTTATTTATTGCGAAGCGCGCCAAAGTCGTTTTTTATGCGGTTATCTCGAAATGACGAACCTTAAACGCGGTTGTCTCGAATTGACGTTTTTCAAGTTGGCGTGCAAGATTGAGAAAAAACTACTTCTCCAATCGTTCTAAAATTTTAACACGTTGATCTACATATATTTCTGCTCAGAATGAACTACGCAAGGAAAAATCGGCTTTCAATTTTTTCAGTTACAACTAATTGGGGGGGGGGGGGACAAAAGAGCTGCATTTTTGAAAAAATTCCGCAATTTATTTATTTTTCAACCATTTTTTTTGTTTTAGCTCATTCCATTTTCGATTTAATGCTGAATAAAACCCGGTTTTTTTTTTTGTTTTTCAAACGTTTCTGAAAGTAGTTATGATGCACGCCGCGAATTTTCAATGTTTTTGGAAAACCCTTGTAGCAGACGACCTTGGGCTAAAAAAAATCTAAAAAAATTGTTTTTAAGTAAAATGTCAATGGAAAGTTTCATTAAACGATATCTCTTTTTATTCCATTACAAAAAAATCTTTGAAAAACATTTTTTTTTCAATTTTGAAGGTGCTATGTCCCCTTAAGTTAGTATATCCCAAGACTGTGTTACTATAAATAAGTAAGTGCATTTCAAAATAAAGGTTTTTTGAAAAGGAAGAAGATATACCATTTTAAGAATCTGTTGAACAGAGTGAAGTCACACAAATAATTGAACCTATTGAACAATCCATTGAAATTTTATTACAAAAGTGAGGGTTTCCCAAATTTGTCCAATTAGAGAAAGGAATCAACATTGAAGTTCTTAAACAATTAAACAGTGACGATCTAAAAAGACTGATATCTGACCAACGATTTGGATTGCAAGTAAAATTTCAAAAAGCTCTGTATCAGTGGCAACTAGAAAAGGTACACATATTTTAAAACCATATACATTTTTAGTTTTGAAATACTTACCACATTAATTAATATTTTACTATAGATTTGTTGATCAACAGCAGCAACTACAACTATTGATTCGTGATTAAGCTCGCTACCCGTTACGTACATTGATTCATCAGAATTGTTTACAAAACAATCAGGGCAATCCTCATCTATACCGTGTACGAGCTCATCAAATAACGATTCTGATAATACCGTTACATCATTATTTATAAGTATTTGTTCACTCAATCTTTGCCATTATAATTTTAATTTATTTAATAAATTAGTTAGCTCTTATTTTACAGGGCTTATAAAAACACCTTATACATTGAATAGTGCTACATATTATGTACTTATTTTAGCTATACCTATAGAAAAACGCATCAAATAACAAAATCTGACCGACAATAGATAGTTCAAGTCACTGCAGAATATTTACTATCGAAAAATCGTAGAATTAGTAATTTCTAATATTAGGAGGTCTCGCAGAAAATTGTGAAACTGTTCCCCATTGAAGACGATATGAATCTGAAATTTTTTATAGTGTTTTAGTTTAGATTGAAGAGTAGTGGTTTTAAGAGAATTTCTATAATCACACCAATGTTTCGAGTTAGCTTTTAGCTTTTAGTTAGCCGGGTTCTTTGTGAAAACCACCTATACAGCTCTTACTACGTCCGTATACACGTCCGTATATACGTCCGTATGGCTCGAAAGATCTAGTTAAAGACGCAATAAGGGCTAGGTTCGGCTTTTTTGCCATAAATAATATTGCAAGGGATCATTTAAGTTAAAATCAATTCTCGGACAATCCTTTGTAAGAAAAATTTTAGTTTTTAAATTTAACCATTTCATTGAATTTAAATTTCCTGGCTCAATCATAACCTCTCGCTGCCTTAAGGCTTCATTAGTTTTTCTAACAAACTATACTAACACTGAATTTAATTTTGCAATTTTATTTTAAGTGATTTTTTATCAGTATGGTATACAAAATGCAAATTGCTAAATTGCTAATATGAATTATTTAATTAAAATTAATTAATTTTTAATATTAATCGATTTCAGGTGACATATTTTGAAGCTAATAATCAACATGGGAAGTTGGCTGAAAAATATTATACGTTTTCAAAAAAATATGTAATGTGTGGTATAATTGAACGACCAGCAAAACGAAAACTATCAGGAGAAACTATTACTCTTCCAAAACAGTTAATTTACAATGAAAAAGATTTAAGTCAAGAAGTATTAGTTACTGAAAGGTGGATTAGCACATATGAACTACGAAGAAGTCATATTCAAAATGTATCGATCGATATTTTAAGCAAGTGGCCAATTTAAAACAGAAGATCGGTATTTGACTCATAAGTTTTAAATACTATTATTCTAGATTGCGAGTGTGTGTGCTTTATCAAAGTATTATTTATTTTAGATGGAACTTGATTTTGAAAGATTATTTCCACAAAAAACAACAATTCGATCACCAACAATCAATATTATTTTCGAAGTGGGATTCTTATTATCACAAAAATTATTTAAATTTTCGATCGTGACGTATGAATTGAATTTTAAGTTATTAAACTTTATAATTTGAATTAGTTAAAAATAACAAAAATAAATATTTTTTCAATCAAATTAAAGTTTTATTGTATAACAACCATGAATATTTCTAGTTAAGGCTTGTTGTTTTCGAAATGGAACTAATTTCTTAGAGCTTGATGATTTTCTTAATGATTACAATGATATTTCTTCCCATGACGATACATATAGAATTACTGATGACACACATATCCAGCAAATATTATGGTTTAGAATCATACTAGGTTATACCACACATTTCATGAAGCATTGTCGTTATATTCTTCATTGTAAACGCCTTACCAGAAGGAAACAATGCTGCTAATTTTAGTGCTTATTTTACCTAATTTAAATTTCGAAAAGTTATGGTATATCTACTACATTTAATATACGCTACTAGAACTCTACTACATTTAATATATATATATTGTACAAAACATCTAAGTTTTGTTGAAAATTCAGTTAAATTGATTTAAGATGAATTATCAACATTTTTTAAAACATCGAAGTTATCTAGATAATTTATATAAACTTTTAGTTACTTTGAAAACTATTGTTTATAGAAAAATCTTCTACCACCCTTTCCGCGACTTTACCTAATCCGCTTAGAAGGCTGAAAAACTATTATAATTTTTAGGAAAATCATTGATATTTTTAGAAATTTTTTCTAATGTTTTTTCAACACAAGTATAATTAAAATTTAAATAATGAATAATTTCGTTTTGTCCGAGTTCGTTTTGTTGTTGATGTTAATAAACGATCTACCACAAATATTCTCCTAATGAAAAAATTTGCAAAATTCCAACAGGTTCAACAAGAGCGTGTACGGTATAACTGTACTGAAAACTAAAAGAACAAATATGGGCTTACATCGGTTTTCTATTGATTATAACAAACATGAAAAAAGCAGTGCGACTTATAAAAAGTCGAAAACATTTGTAAAGAAGACGATTACACATTATTCAATGTATCAAAATATTGACTATTTGCCAGATAAAGAAGCAAAACCTGAACCACTACAAAAAAGAAGGAGGAGGCCATCATACAGTTACTTGACGAAAATACTTCGCTTACGCTGCATGCAGCTGTGGAAAAATTGGTGAAAAAGAATATTATTATACAAAACATAACCATACGAAATATTATTATGGAGCATGGCTATGCATATTGAAATACTTTGGTCAAACCGCTATGGTAACACAAAAATACATGGAAAAGATTATATGAATATTGAGTTAACCGATGAGTCATCCTTTTGGGGTTTTAATGTTAAAAGGCGTGTTTGACCAACTAAGCAAAATAAAGGACTGTCCGAACAGTGCCACACCCGCCCAAGCTCTATGTATGTAGATGCTTCACCATGCAAGGTTTTAGGAAATTAATCGTTTCCACACGGAAACCTAAAATACTTTTCAAAATGAGAATTTATTCACGATGTTTGTTACCATCTGTCCTTAAATGGTTTAGAGTGGGGAACTCTAATTGGATCTTGTAAGAAGATAACGATCCAAAACACTATAGCATACTCTGTTCGGATTTTAAACTCAAAGAGGGCATGACAACACTCAAATAAATTAAGCTTAAAATGTACCACATAAAAATTTGAGCGCTTTACCTCTAGTTTTCTGGAAGATATGGAAAAATTTATCACCACAGTATGCATAAAAATTGGTTGATTGTATGGATAAGAACCCAGGCAAATATTAACAATAATGGTGACTTTGTATTAGTTGATAGCCCCTAAAAAATACATTAAACTTTCATAATAAAAACTAAAAAGAAGCGTAGTTATATTTCTAATTTGTTTTTGCCGTACACGCTCTTGTTTCACACCGTATTTTGATATCTAAAAATTTTTAAAATTTCATTTCGAATAACCGAACATTTTATTTTTACTTCAACTATCGCGTTGGAAATTAAATTTCTGTAAAATTTCATGGTTTGCAAAAATAGTTCGCAATAAATAAATATTAAAATTAAACAAACAATAATAAAATACATACTCATTGATACTTCTAAATTTCAAAGCTTCCAAAATTAAAATAAAAATAATTATTTTTAATTATTGTATTTGTATCACAACCTAAGTAGCTTGTCTAAATACTTTCATGTATCTTCATGCATCCTCACATATGAATAAAAATAACCTAACATTAAAAATTATATAACAATTTTATATACAAGCTACTTAAGTTCTAATCGATAAATAATTATAAATTTATTATGTCTATCTGTATTACTATATGAATAAAGGTAGAAGAAAGTTTTTTGTAAAATTTTGTTGTCAAAAAAGTTATTATTTTGCTGCTTACCACAAATGGAAAATTTGAATTTAAATAATTAAAAGTTGCAATCTCTCTGATACTATCAAATCAAAGAACAGGCAGAAATGGTTGTTGTTGTTGTTAATAAGCGAATTTTTAAAAACGCTTCCTCATCGACAGTTCTAAATTTCGAAACTATCAAAATTTGAATTAACTTTATTAAACATTTTATTTTTACTTCTTCTACAGTACAAGGACATTCCAACTTTTTGCAAAAGGTTGTCGTCGTCAGAAATAGTTGTGGTTGATGATATGCAAATTACCTAAGACCGCTTTTAACGTACTTTTTGAAAGCTTTCAAATCTTGAATTTCATAATGTAAACTTTATTTCAAGTCATGACAAAAAAAATTCATTCGGGAATGACATCACAGGAATTGGCAACTCTGATTGAAATCAGTTATGGGCAACTAGCATAAGGCGTTTTAGCTTAGAGACTGAAAATTCCATAACAAAAATTGTGCTCCTGAAGGAACATGCATCAGATTACCCGGTGGTACACATTCTAGGAGAATGATTTCCAGGACTTCCAGGCTTACTGGGGACTGGACACCAAAATCGAGGAGAAGTTGCCAGAATTAAAAGCATTAACACGATTAGGATTGAGTGGAGCTTAGACTTTACCCAACACTTCGTATTGATATCTTCATTATTGATTGCTTGTCGCAGCACCAGTGAGACAAACCTGGGGCCCTATTCTTGAATACGATAAGAATACCAAAATACAATATTCATATTTGAATTGAACCGGATTCGTACGATTCGTATTTAAAATTGAATAAGAATCTTGTACTTTTGTTTTCGTATCGTATTAAGGAATAGGGTAGCTGGAGTTTGTCTAACAGACCATAACTGTTGTTAAAAAGCTAAACAATTTCACGATCGTTCCAAATGGCCTTAGCTCCGAAAGGTTTTCGAATGTCGAAGAACCAGTGAAAAAATAGAAATATCTTACAAAAACCTCACATGAAACGGCATCCTACTTTAAAAGGATGGACAGACGTATTTTGTCTTAAAAAAGTGAAAGTAGTGATTACAGCGTTGAATTATATGTGAAAATTTTGTACTGGTCTAAACCAGCGTAGGTTAGAAGCAGGTGGTCGTAGAAATTGCCTATAGGTGAAGACGATACACCACTCAACATTCAATCAAGAGACACTCGCACTAGAAAATCAGAGTCAGCAAAAAACAACGTGGGAATAGATCTGGATGATTTGGCCATTATTAGCTGTTACTCCCCGCCCAACAGAACCTATATATATTGCCTTTAATTAATTGGGACTAATGGAAGAATATGATTGTTGACGGTGATTTTCACTCTAGATCACATGAAAGGAGTGGGCAATATTTGATCACAGAAGGCAACTAGTTGATCAAAGAGCTGCTTCATGGAATCTTTTATGCCTAAATAAAGGAGTCGCTCCAATTTTTGAAAGAGTTAAATATGGATCTGTGTTGGACGTTACGTTTGGCTCAGAACGGATTGTTATAGAACATTAGAATTATAAGAGGTTGGCAATTTACAAAATTTAAATGATCGTTGATTGCTGCACCACATTCAAAATGGATACTGTCGATACAAAGAGATAAGATTATCCTAAGTGACAGCTTAGTGGTTGGTAGGTTGGTAGATCAGAAACTGGACGCAGCTGCTCGGCAGCACTTTTGCATCTATATTAGCAATTAACGCTACAATACCAGTGAATTTTACAGAAAGGGTGAGGACCATATGCAAGCAAGAACACGCGAGGAAGTACGGTAAATTAAATGATTTTTCCAAAACTCTATGATAAAGTAATTGAAAAATCTGTACTTAAACCCATTTTTACAACAATAAACGATAACCCGACTATAACAATTCACAGGTCAACATTTGATATAAAACGAAACACTTGGAATGCTATGGTGCTTTAGGGGTTTTTCGGGTCGCTGATTACGATGAGCGGGTTGGTTAACCTACATCACAGCAGGTTCAAGGTCATTTGAAGGTCAAAGTGTCTAATTGCGACCGAAAAAACTGAAAAAATTCATGCGGATGTTTTCGAGGTCCCTGAGTACGATTCCGTAGTTTGTTTGACCTTTGGCCTTTGTTAAAAGTCATTTGAAGGTCATTTGAAGGTCGAATCGACCTATTTCGACCAAAATATTTGCGAAAAACTCATGCGTATGTTTTTAAGGTCTCTGAGTACGATTCCGTAGTTAATCTGACGATACGACTTTGTGAAAGGTCATTTGAAGGTAGTTTGAAGGTCAAATCGACATATTTCGACCAAAATATTTGCGAAAAATTCATACGATTCCGTAGTTAGTCTGACGATACGACTTTGTTAAAGGTCATTTGAAGGTAATTTGTATGTCAAATCGACATATTTCGACCAAAATATTTGCAAAAAATTCATGCGTATGTTTTGAAGGCCTCTGAGTACGATTCCGTAGTTTGTCTGAGCTTACGATTTTCAAGTTACAAAAATGAACCCGTGGGTCTCGAATTACTTTTCTTTCATATGGGAGCCGTGTATAAGCCGGCCGGCGTTGCCGCCGTTTAGGAACCGCTAGTATTTGTGTAAGAAGCACGTTATGCACTGCATTACCGAGAGTTGGTGTCTCTGACCGAATAGCTCTTATGCGGTGGTCGCCTAAAACGTTATCATATCGTAACTCGTTTATAAGAAATCCTTAGAATCATACTGTATATATTTGGCGTTTTCAAAACCTCTAAGGTTGTTATTTTGCTATAGCCACTTTTAACATGGAACATGTTCAAAGGGAGGTTCCTGATGCAGGTGTGAAAAAAAAACCGGGGTAATAATGGACACACGGAGTAATGGTGGACACCCGGTGTAATAATGGATAACGTTGGTAAAGGTCGCAATATGTTTCATGCACAATGCTTGTGTTTATACAAGCCTAATCGAAATTTTTTATTAAGCTCTGTTTTTGCTCTTAGCGTTACCCAGAATCGACGACGTGGACGTGGCAAATTTCCGATCCCATTGGGGTGCTTTATTTCTGTGTGTCCCCTTGCCTCTCACATTGGGGTAGTAAGTACTACTTTGAACGAGTACGCTTTCGTTTCTCGAGAAATGATCTTCGAGTTGATTTTCTTTTATGAGGTTTATTTGATTCATGCTTCAGGTTCCAGCAATAATCTGCCAACATGTTTATCCCCCAGACACCTTGATACCTTTTTCAAATTCACTCAAGTCTTGGTGCATCCTTTCTCCTTATTATTTATTAAAATCTCCAAGATTTTCAGGGAACCAATCTAGGTATGAGAAAATGCAGTTTCAAACTCATTTGTCACCCCATTTCTTTATAATTTTTTAATTAATCCCCAACAATATTTTTGTAATCAGCGTCTTTATGATTTCCAAGAAATTTAGTCGCCACCTCTCTAAAACTTTTCCATGCTGCTTTCTCTGTTTTATTCTCTTATTTGTGGTCCAGTAAATATGCCCTCTTTGATTTTAGCTTCTGAAAGATTGGGTAGCACTTGAAAAATATGCATGAACGCAGGACTTTCGTTTCTGCTCATGGCCTTGACAAGTTGCTTTGCAAGACCTAGTTTGATATGCAAAGGGGGAAGTAGAACTTTATCGGTTGATATCAAACTTGGACCTATGATGTTTTTTTCCCCTGGAATTAATGCTTTTCTCAACGGCCTGTCTTGTTTCACATAATGCTCATCTCGAGCCCGACTATTCCACTCACAAATAAAGCAAGGAAAAGAAGTGTTCCCTTTTTGCTGGCCCAGACATATCGTAAATATCTTTAAGTCTCCACAAAGTTGCCACTGGTTTCGACCATACTTCAATTTTTGCAACAGTAACTCCAAATTATGATATTCTTCAACTAGAACAACAGAATGAGCGACTGGTAAAGGGGCATAAACGTTTCCATTATGTAATAATATAGCTTTCTTGCTTCTTTAAGAATCTATAAACAGTCGCCAATCACTTGCTATGTGCTCTACACCGAAATGTTGCACTAATCCTTCAATATTATGGCAGTAGACTAGATTTTTCATTTGAGTAAAATATTTCCTGAACGGACGTTCTCTCGAACGATAGAAAGAAATTCTTGTTCCTTTTAATAGACACATTTTTTCCTTCAGCCTAGATGCTAAAATCTCCGATCTATCGTTCGAGAGTCCCAAGTCCCTGCAGAGATCACTTAATTCGTTTTGATTAAACGTTTTGTCTTCCAATATATTTTCTTCATCATCTGATTCTGATGTGCTAAAATTTTCACTTTCTTCAAGTTGGACTGTTTCATCTGGCGAAATATGTCGATTTGACCTTCAAAAGACCTTTAACAAAGTCGTATAGGTCAGACTAACTACGGAATCGTACTCAGAGACCTTGAAAACATACGCATGAATTTTTCGCAAATATTTTGGTCGAAATATGTCGATTTGACCTTCAAACTACCTTCAAATGAACTTTCACAAAGTCGTATCGTCAGACTAACTACGGAATCGTACTCAGAGACCTTAAAAACATACGCATGAGTTTTTCGCAAATATTTTGGTCGAAATATGTCGATTTGACCATCAAATGACCTTCAAATGACTTTTAACAAGAGCGAAAGGTCAAACAAACTACGGAATCGTACTCAGGGACCTCAAAAACATCCGTATGAATTTTTTCAGATTTTTTCGGTCGCAGTAAGACACTTTGACCTTCAAATGACCTTGAACCTGCTGTGATAAAGGTTAACCAACACGCTCATCGTAATCAACGACCCGAAAAACCCCTAAAGCACCATAGCATTCCAAGTGTTTCGTTTTATATCAAATGTTGACCTGTGAATACTTAATATAATATTGTAATTAAGTTAATACCCCTATTATGCTTCTCACATTTAAGTCGCTCAGTGACTTCAAGTCGCCGAATTCAAATTTTAGTATTATGACTCTCACCGCGCGGTGAGTGAGAGTAATTTCAAAATTGTTCACATAAAATTTTCAAGTGACTTCATAGTAAAAAAAATTTTTGTTGTCAAATACAAACAAAAATGGAGGATATACGCACGTTAGTTTTTTATTTATTTCTTTAATCAATTTATATTTTAATAATCAAAAATTGTTTATTAAAAAACTATTGTGAAATAATTCTTATTTTTTAATAATATTTTTAGATCAAAATTGAAAATTACAAATAATCAACAGTTCACAAAATTAGTGGAAATAATGGAGGAAAATCCAGATGTAGCCCGGGGATTTCCAAATATAGGCAAAAATAAAAGCATAGTTAACGAGTTCTGGAAGAAATAAGCAATCGATTTGAATTGCCTTGGACCACCCATTAAAGAAAGTTTAGAATGGAGAAAAGTAAGTTAAATAGAAATATCTCTTTAAAATATAATTACCTATATATATTTTTACGTTAGGTTTGGACAGATTACAAAAGGAATCTCAAACAAAAAATAGCCAAAATGAATGATGAAATTCGTGCGACAGGAGGTGGTGCAAATGCCCAAAGCACGCTTACTCCACTTGAACAACAAGTGGATTCCATTTTAAATTTAAGGAGGTCCGGTGCTCCCAGTGGAGTTAGTTTTGGTGGTCCCAGTGACAATAATTTGGAATTGGATGATAATACAACGACATTATCGCAAAGCAATATTGAAAACGAAATAAATATTTCAAATTTGTTACCTACTACCACCCCCACGAGAACAAACCGTGCAAGAGAAGCTTCGGATTCTAAAAGATTAAAGCTTCTAGAACAACAGACAGCAACACAAAGTGATTTAATTAAAATATTAAATAAAATAGAAAAAAATACTGATAATACCTACACAGTATTACACAAAAAAAATCCTTCAATTAAAAAAACAAAAATTTCAGTTTTTGAAAAAGCGGTTTGAAGTACAACACAAAAGTGAAATAGCAACACAAGCTCTTTTATTAAAGAAAATAAAATTAAAAAAGAGTATGTTGGCTATTGAAAAACAGAAACTAGGCATCAATGATGATGACTCCAGCAGTTCTGATAATTCAATAATACAAAGTAACTAACTAGTCAAATTTGTTAAACATGAATTATGAATTATTGAAATTATTATTATTTATTATTATTTTATATGAAACATGAAGTCTGAATTATTTATTTTTTAAAGTGAAATTTGTTTTTGGGTTGATAAGTTATGAAATAAAGTCTGTTTTAAAAATTATTTTTATTTTTTTATTTATTATAAATTTTCACATAATTTATAGTGACAAAGCAATATTGTCTCTCATTGTTTTACCAAGCGTCAACAATTCTGAGTTTGTCATTGATGTGTCCGCTTCGATTTCATTCTCCTCAGTTCCTCTAAATACTTCATCTTCTTCTTCGTGGCCCACATTATAATGTCTACACATGTTGTGTAATGCACAGCAAGCATTCACTATTTGTGTAGCTTTATCAGGGCTGTAATGGAGCTGCCTTGCCCCAATCAAACAGCGAAAACGTGATTTAAGGACACCTATAGTCCGTTCGACAATGTTCCTCGCTGATGAATGAATTTTATTAAACTTAGCTTGCTGACTACCCTCAGCTGCTGTTCTAAAAGGAGTCATCAAAAATGGTAATAAAGGGTACCCCGAATCACCTAAAAATAATTTATGCTACAATTATTGATAATTTAAATATTTATTATAATTATTTTATACCAAGTATCCAGCTGTTAGTATCACCAGTTTCATAGTTTCTAGTTAAAATTTTATTAACCAGGCTGTTGTTCCACACAAATGAATCATGGTTTGCTCCAGGGTGCCGTGAATCGACATAGCGTATTATTAAATTGTGATCACAGATCTAAAATATACAGAAGAATTGTGAATAGTATTAATTAATTATAATTATGTGGAATCATTACTTACTATCATTGCATTTAAGCTATAATATCCCTTTCTATTATAGTAAAGGTGTCGTTCATTCTTATTTAGTGCAATGATCCTAATATGGGTTCCATCGACGCACCCAATTACACCAGGAATTCCGTGTTTGCTCATAAAACTCATTTTGCAATCAAATTTTTCCGTTTCGTTTCTCGAGAAATTGATCCATTTTTCACACAAATACCGCTCCATTAAAATAACAACTTCTTTAATTGCTACACAGATGGTTGGTTGCGCCATTCCAATATTAAAATCATCACCGATATTCTGTTGGTAGCTCCCAGAGGCAAAAAACCGTAGAACCGCACATAGTTTTAGAATTGGTGGAATACACGAACTATGAATGGCAGGTTTAAACTTATTGCTTAGTTTGTCCAACAAATACCGAAGTATTTCCTTGTTGATACGAAAGATACTCATAAATCTAATAATTTTAAATTATTAATGTTAGAAATATGTTAATATTAGATGATCAAAATCAACACAAACTCACTTGCTATCTGGAAGTGTAAAAGGGTTAGATTTATCCCTTAATGTTTTTCTCATTTTTGCCACAATTATATTCGGTTCTTCATCATCGCTGAAGAACAAATCAACGTTGCTTATCATGGTTTTAGATAGATAGATCTGTTTCCTTATAAATTCTTAAAATTTATTTTAACGAACACAATAATAATTTTATACAGTTACACAACAATATAATAATACAACTAACAATATATTAGTATTTATTTAATGACACAAATCAATATATATAATATTTAAATTTCATATAAAACTTTGGAATTGCTTTACGACCAAATTCAAAACAAAATTTCAGTAATGTCAAAATTAAAAATAATGGTATTGCCAGCATGAAAATTAATGGAAATTGTCATTGAACTCTCACAAAAAAAAGGCGAGAGACATAATACCAAATTAATAGTCGCACGACTTTTAAAAACTCGGGCGAGTTGTCAGTGAGGTGAGAATCATAATAGGCGTATAAATTTCATGTATTTGGACAGACAGCACAAAAACACTATGCCGACGACTTGACGTCATTTGATATGTTGATGAATAACTCACTGAAAATAAACATAAATTGTCTAGCTATTAAGAATCGCGCTGATAATTTTAATCTCAGTCTACGGGGTAGGTATATCAACTATTAAAATAAAAATTTAATGTGTCGTATGCATGCATTAAAACAAATATTTACTCATCATAGGACGTATAGTCTCGTATAATATTTTATAGCACACACGTTTTATTTCATTCACGTTGATGAAACAATAAATTTTAACACTTTGGAATTAAATAATAAAATTCACATAAACAGAATTAAATTCGAATTGCACAACACATCAGTAAAAAACGTAACTTGCATCCCAATGCCATTATCTACTGAAATTTTCCCAATAGCACCGAAACGTGGTTATTGACTTTGCACTTTTATACGTCAGTTAAATTTTGTTATGTAGAACATAATTAAATTACTTAATGTAAAGCAGATTGAAAGAATTCTGATTGCTAGAAAAATATTGAATTTTTAGTGAAAAGTGTCGTCAGAGGTGTTTAATGGGAAGCTGATGTTTTTTAGCAAACTATACTTTTTAACATCGCATATGTGAAAGGCTATAGATTAAACAGGCAAGAACAATATTATGTCGACAATAAAAAATTAGTTAACCGTGAATTATAAAAAAATATTTCATTTCATTTTTTCACAATTTTTTTTATTTTTATTAAAGGTAATAATAATATAATGGCGATTTCATGTTGCATTTGTTATGGAAAATGTTGCTTGTATGTTTACTTTTCGCCCGACGGGTTTCGTTCGTCGCGAAATATTCATATGGATTTCATATTTAAAACTAAATTTAACTAACTGATGTAATAATGGTTCGAAGAGGAAACAAGCAGGACCATGTGAACGTTCCAAGAAACTAACTTTTGGTAAACGGTAAACAACGAACTTTAATCAAATTTAGTTTTCAAGTTCAACACAATTCTCTTAATATTAAATACTCAGTGTCACTATGCTGTGCAAAATATTTTGTAGGTACTAAAAAAGCTGAAGCCTATAAGTACGAGGATTATCTGAAAAGTTGCTGATATTGATATGAAAATAGCAGCGGTCTATTTACGGACGCTGTGTTTTTTAATCTGAAATTTTCTGAAATTGCAGCTCAATTTAAACGTAGTCGTACCAGCTTGAGTGACGATGGACGGTCGGGCATCGTCGAAACACTGCAACCGCAATTTTTAATTATGGTTTTCACGTGAACGTTTACTTGTGTTTGCTTTGCTAGTTTTTTCAACAATTATTTTTCATGGATGCCAAATTTACATCAAAATTGCGCACGATTGACTAAAAGAGTGCTAAAGAATTTTTCGAATACAATTCAAATTACAAAACCATTTGTTGTATATAGGGCTTAAAATGTTTGATTATACACGAGACGGAGTTTGATAAACAGCGAGGCGATTATTACAATCAGTGTAGTGCAGGCATGAACAGCAAAGCCAAACAGCATTGTCTGGTGCTTTCAAGTCACTGCCATCGTTATAAAAATCTTAAACTTTATAAAAATTTTAAACCATGATGCAGATTTCAATATTTATGATGGAAGTAATTAGCAGACATGAAAGTACACATTGAAATAAAAATTGCGTTTTCCTGAAGGGTAGGGTAGCTAACCGATGGTAGTAGAACAATAATCCTTAAAAAATGACGTTTAGATCCTATGAAGTACATATGGAGGCATCTGGAAGCTGAAATTTATTAAACAGTGGTGTTTATAAGTTCAATTGAATAAAGATTTTCGTATAATGATTTTGAATTGATCGCTCTGAATTATTAATTTCCTAATAGCTACTAGAAATTTCCTGAAAAAATCAGAAATGTTATTTCTTATTTTATATCTAATACGACTATGTTGGCGATAATTTTCCTAATTTTCTATTCTTTCATTAGTGCATTCAATTCCTTAACTGTTTTCAACATGTTGAATAAAATCACAAACAACCTTTCGAATTTTTTAAACTTTGTAAAATAATGCAATCAAATTGTTGGCGGTTTCACCATGCTGAGTGTACAGTTGAGGGACCTGATAGGGACCCTATTTCATTATACCATGGTTTCATGAAAGTTTCAGATTATAAACAAATTTCGAAAAAAAAGATTGAAGAAGCGACTTTTTAAAATACAAGTTGAGGAAACTGATATTTGCATTGGATCTATTGAACTTCCTATGCACAACGATATTTGTTAATTAAAGAGAGGGGTAAAATTTCAAAAAACTTTATTTGTAGAGACGAGAAATACGTTGAAATCGTCTACAACTTTTATTTGAGGGGTTTTGCTTTTTAAACAGATATAAAAGGCAAGCTTTGATTTTAATCTGAAATTGCTTGGTAAGGCTAGACTGATTCACTAAATAAATGTCTTTGAATAATAACTTAATCGACTAAAATGAAAATTTGCGTAAGGTAATTTTGCCAATTTTCCGAATTTAAAGGACCATGTGATTATAAGAAAATTAAAGTTCTGTAGATGCATCTTGTAGTTGTACACGCACATTGGTCTTCAAAGTCAATTTCTGGACGTACCCCCATAAAACTGATGATTTGATGTATGTATTAAGTTCACCAGCTCTCCTCCTAAATTTTTTGGTAAACGATGAAGCGCTTCCAATGCTTTTTTGCGCCATAGTACATTCGTCCTATGTATAAAGATTTATCATGATTACAGTTGCAAGTTGGTATTTTAGTGTCTTGTATATTCAACACAAGTGTACAATATTTTTCGTGATCGTATAGTTGCCAAATAAGTCAAAAGAGCAATATGTGGCCTGTGGCTTGTTGACTTTAAAGGTGTTAAAGGTTTGCGGTTTATTTGCATCGACCTGCGATTTAAGATAGTCCCAAAGGAAGAAGTCATAAGGCGTTAAATCTCACGACATCGATGACCATTTCACATCGTTGCCGCGCAAGTTAACCATAATGTCCTCAAATCGCTCGGGCAGAATATTCATCGTGTCGTGTGCTTTGTGACACGTATTGTGCCATCCTGTTGAATCTACATGTCGTCGGTATCCTTATCATTCATTTAAGACCAGAAGAAATTGATTATTTTCGATCTGTAGCGCTTTTCGTAAACGGTTATTTCAATTCCAGTTTCGTTTTGAAAGAAGTAAACACTCTCAAGTCCGTAGATTGGTATAGCCCCAAATTTATCAATTTTGCTTGTTTACATATCCATTAATCTAAAATGGGCTTCGTTGCTAAATATAAATTTGGGGAAATTTTGTTCAACTTCAAACTGCACCAGAGCCCTGATTAAGGACAACACACAGAGTTGTATATGGTCGATGACCTTAACTTTCTTGGTTAGTTGAGTTTTATTTGGATGCAAAAATGCAGATAGGTCAGCTTCTTGTGAACGACGAGAAAATTACTGCTTCGGGTTTTCCCGGCACATTGAAAGTTATAGCGATAGACATCACAGCGTCCTACATATATGTAAAGCTTTATGATTTTATAAACCATAAGTACAACTTCATAAAACCAATGCTCTCGCATGATAGGCAATCTTTCAGTTATATGATTGCAGTTCTAGATTACTCATCAGTGACATTTAAGTAGTATTTTCTTAGGTTCAATACGTTATTTAAACCCAAGCCCTGCGGGTATACACGGAACATCTTCTCTATAGACAACTTTATGTCTATTTTTAGGTCCTTATCAGGACATTTTACAGCCTTGTTATATGTAATATTTATCGCCATTTTTATTACGAGTACTATTTGCCATGTTTCTTGGCCTTCATGAATCCGAATCAGTTCAAATTTTCCGAAATTACCAATGTGTCGATTTTGTATTAAAAATGACAGCGCGATGTGACCAAACCGGGAAAACATAATAGTGGTTATTTTATTAATATTGATGTGTCAAATGCTGTTTCATATTGTTTAAATTTTTGAAAATGAAAAATCACAAGTTAACCACCGGTTCCACTGCTCAAAAGCAAGCGAATAGAACAGGTGAGGTGTATTCAACCGATTCAAACGGAACTTTTTATTTTGCTACTCCGGGCTTTGTAAAATTGACGAACAAATTGCACAGACACATGATAGGAAAAATACAATACAAATATAAAATTGTATATTATACAATGTTTGATGAATCCGATAATATCGCAACCTCCAAGAATTTGCTTTATCTCGTGGTTCATGCAAATCCGATATTCATTGTTCGCGACTTTAATTGGACCAAAGATGGAGCGAATGACCTTCCTTTCGAAGGTAGATAATAATCTACAATCATTAGTGGTCATGGTCCAGCTCTCGCTTCCGAAAGCCAGCACAGGTCTTATGAGTGCTTTATAAAGTGCGAGCTTGCACGACTGCGATAGAGGTCTAGATCGAAATAGTTTTGATTGGGCGTAGAAAACTCGATGTGCGGCAGCTATTCGTGCTTTTATATCTGCCTGCATGTCATTTGATGATGTTATAACTGACCCGAGGTATTTGAAGTTTTCAACGTAATCAAAGTTATGGTCGTCAATTCCGAGATTTATCATGGAGATGTTCCTGGGTGTTGATACAAATTTGGTTTTGCTACTGTTCACCTTCAAACCAAGTCTTCTTGCGCAGCGATCAAGCGGTACGAAACTGTCTTTGATATCGCTAGGTCTTCGGCCAAGAAGCACGATATCATCTGCATATCCAAGAATTTGGCCTGATTTATTAAATATACAGCGCGAAGTTTCGATGTTGCTTTTCCTCACTACGTACTCAAGCGCCAAATTGAACAGCACAGGCGCGAGTGCATCTCCCTGTCGAACACCAGATGTTATTTCAAAGGAGTCTGACACAGTTCCTTCGATTACAATTCTACATACAGACCCAGTTAATTTGCACAGAGAAACGAGTTTCTCTGGAATTCCCGCAGGCATCTGAGCGCGGCCCAAATGTTATCGCGGTTTATACTGTCATATGCCTGACGGAAGTCTGTATATAATTGATGTATGGTTATGTTGTACTCCCAACATTTTTCCAAGATCATCCTCATGGTGAAACACTGGTCAGTGGTCGATCGGTTGGAACGAAAACCACACTGATAGTCGCCAATGATGTTTTCGGCGAGAGGGATGAGTCTGGCAAGTACAACATTAGCCAACACTTTGTAAGCAGTGTTCAATAGAGCTATACCACGATAGTTTTCACATTTAAGATGGTCGCCTTTTTTATGCAACGGACATATGAGCGCGGTCTTCCAATTCTCCGGCAACTCTTCTTGGTCCCAAATACATACGATGAGATCGTGTAGACTTGTTGCAAGAGTAGCGCCTCCGAGTTTTATTAATTCTTTGGGGATTCCATCGAGACCGGGTGCCTTGCCGTTTTTCAATCGACTAATAGCTGCGTCTACTTCCTCCACTGTGGGATATTCATTGAAGACCTCATCACCTGGAGGAGCTATTGCTCTAATGAGGGTCACGTCGTCATTCCGATTTAGTAGATTTTGAAAGTAGGTTTGCCATACTGAGAGAACATCAGCCACGTTTGTTCTCAATTCTCCATTCCCGTCTTTAATGGCTGTACTTCTTGGGTGGAAGTCTTTAGTGAGATTCCTGGCATTAGCAAAACAGTCCCTTGAATTTCCTACTTCCGCTTGAAAGCTGATGTTTTCGATGCATAATCTCATATGATCGCGTTTCTTTTGACGAAGGTATTTAGTCGTGGCTTCTGCATGTGTGCTTCTAGTGTTGCGAGCCAACCATTTTTCACGAAGCTTTTGTTTATTTGCGACGATCAGGCGACATTGATCATCGAACCAATCATTGCGGGGTCTCGGAGGTCTTCTTCCGATAGTGTTTTGCGCCGCGGTGGTAATGGCTGACTGTATTGTGTGCCACTGCTCCTGGATGGTAGAAGGAGCTTCTTCGTTGTTGCTAGGCCGCTCTAAATAGTTAGTGACAGCTGATTGGTAACTCTGCAGTGACGTTTGGTCTTTTAGAGCATCCACATTCCATCGAACGGTTCTTTGTGCTTGTCTGTTGAACGTAGATGACAGTTTGCACTTATATTTAAATACGACAAGCATATGATCACTGTCCATATCCGCACCTCTGTAGGATCTAACGTCAGATATACTGGTCGAGTGTCTCTTAGACACCATGACGTGATCAATTTGGTTTTCCGTTCTTCCATCATTCGATCTCCACGTTACTTTGTGGATTCTCATACGATATGTGGGAAAAACGTACTTGATACAACTAAGTTGTACATTAATGCCAGGTCGGTGACGCGTTGGCCGTTGTTGTTACTGGTTAGATGCAGACTGTTAGGACCGATGTACGATGTATTTTCTGCACTCCTACCGATTTTTGCATTAAAGTCGCCCACGATGATTTTAATGTCGTGGTGCGGTATGTTATTGATAACTTCCTCCAGCTCCACAAAGAAGAGATCTTTAATGTCATCAGATTTATCTTCGGTGGGTGCATGTACATTAACGATCGTGATGTTAAACTTATTAGTGTTAAGTCTGACCGTGCATATCCGCATGTTGATATAGAGCGGAAATCGATGATGTGGTGCTTCACGCGCCGATGGATGAGGAAGCCAACTCCAAATTCTCCTCCGTTCTGATGACCGCTGTAGTGAAGAGTGTAACCATTGGTGGTGTCATGGATCCCACTCCCGGACCATCTAAGCTCTTGTAGTGCAAGTACGTCTAATGTGTAATTCTTTGCTTGGTTCGAAAGGTTCTGGAGATCTCCAGGTCTTAAGAGGCTAAGCACGTTCCACGTTCCCATTTTTAAAGCGTTGTCCGTGTACAATTTCCGAGGTCGAGTTTGTAATGAATCCGATATGGTAATCCGAGGCCTTTGTTCAGGGTTCATAACTTAAATGGTTTTTATGAGGGAAGGTTGTTGGCCTGCCGCTCAACCCGCTTGTTACGTGTGTGGGTCACGTACTGGTGAGAATCTTAAGGCATCCAGTCCTACCTTGGACACATTTATATAGCGAGCCGCTTGATACAAGACAGACGCCCGCTTCAGCCGCTCCTAACATGGAGAACAGACGCTGGTTTGGTATTGGTTTTAGGGCGCCAATAACCCGCCCTGACATGTAGTGTCCATGACTATAAACAGGATTTAGTCTGCTCGTCTCCACTACACCGCCTGATTCATTTAGCGTTATCCAGGGAGCACCGGCGAGGAGGTATGAATCTCGGACTTCGCCCCGCCCCCTTCGTCCTAAAAATCACCCACAAAAAATGTTCAATATTATTTATTTACAAATATTTTTAATCATACACCACTATTTTCACTTTATACACCACTTATAATTTTTCCAACGAAATGTTTGTTGTAGAACCTCACGAAACCACAATTAATTAATTTGTGGTTTTGAGAAGGTTCTACAACAAACATTTAGTTATAAATGGAAACCACAGCGGGCTTGAAGTGCAATAATTTGTATAATTTTTCCGCCACAAACATTCGCTGACGCGAATCGAGTAATATTACCCCAACCTATATGCATGCTCGTCCCGAACTACCCTCTCTTCAATTTATTCCGTACAGTGACAATCAATTCAACTTTTCTCTTACCATCGCCCCTTGACATTATTTAATCTCGTAGTCACCCTTTATGGTACATCTCATATCAGTTTCATCCTCTTTGACGATCCAATAACCGATCAATTTAGTCTGCGATCGTTAAAAATAGTCCACGTCCCCCACTTTTAAAGCCCTATTTAACTAGAATTTCGTCAGTAATCCTTTCCGCCGCCGCCTGGCCCTCTTTCTTTTATTGATTACCCGCAGTTTGAGTAGTTCGTTGACTATCAGTCAATATATGCAGTCAACATCTGCACTCCTTCATTATTTGAATGCCTTAAGTTTCTGCTTCGTATTGGCTACATTATCATTTCGTTTGTCAAATATTGCCATATATGTATTTGATCAATTCTTGTTTCATTAGTTTCGTATCTTTACCTTGTAGATCAAATTTTTGCTTAATTTGTACAACGTTTGTACAAAATGGTCAAAAATTGCTTATTTTATTTGTATACTATTTTCCAAAGGGAACGGAACGATAGAAAATTTTTTTGCCTGCATAATCAAAATGCAGAGCACCATAATAAATCACATCCAAATCAACGAGACTAGCCCTATTAAAATAAGTATGAGCTAAAAAGGTTTATTTTATGAAATGTGATTTGGCACCACATTATTACAATCATAGGCTATTCACAAACGGCGCTTATCATCAAAAATACGAACGAAAAACGCCATCCAAAATTAAAATAATAGCATATTTATGTTACACAACCTCGTATATGGTTCTATATCAGTAAAAACCAGGAAAAATTTTCGTCTCCAGTCTTTCATCCGGATTTGAATTCTGAAATATCAATTAACATCAAACTTATATTCTTCCGTACATCAAAATAAGAATAAAATACTGAAACTCCTTATTGACACTGGCTGAAATTAATGTTTCCTGAACCCAGGGTTTGTCTATATGCTTCACGAATTCGACTCATATACAATAAATATTAAAACTATGTTTAACGCCCTCCAAATAAACCAGGAAGCCGTTGTTCTAGGAATAATAGAATTTAATACAAAAAACCTATAAATTAAAAGTTTGATTTGAACAATAAAGGAAATGGACCCTTTATTGTTCAAATCAAACTTTTCAAAAGTGTATACCATATTATTTTCCATTTTTTTTGTGCACTTTTATCATGAGATTTAATTTCAGCTAAAAAAATAAAAATAAATAAAAATTATCACTTAACGAAAAAGATGTTCCCACTTTACCATTGAGCTTCCGATTCTAAAAGTTGTAACTGTATGTTACTCTATTTACTCATGCTTTTGTAGTGGAACAACCCATTAAAGCCGATTTACTTAGCGCCCTGAAATATATACATGGTGAATGTACATATCGCACATCATATGAAAAAGTGACACAACTCAAAAAATGAACTTTTTGAGTTAATTCACTAGAAAATGTGCAAGGCTACATTTGATATCCCGCAGTAAAAACATTTTTGTATTTTCTTCACCGAAAATGATAAAGCGCGAAGTGTCTTTCTTCGTTTTATGATTTTTGTGTTAAATAACGTACATAAAGTAATTTTAGTTTTTGTTCTCCTGAAAAATTTTATTTTTTGAGTTTTTCACTTTCCCATATAATGTACGATATATCAAATATGTTTAAAACTGAGCATCTTAATTGAGAGGAAAATCAAAGGTTACTGTCAACGAACGGCTTGATGATTTTATCGCATCAGATAAACGTGCTCTATTTTCCTCCGATTTTCTTAATTAGTGGTTTCAACAGATAACTTTCCTACTAGTTCACGTGTTTCTTGAATTTCTTGCATTTATCTTACATTTTCTATTACGTAGCTAAAGTAAGTATAGTAATAATAAACAATTACAATTCGATCTATCGCCGAAGTAAAAAAAGTAAAGAAAGTGGGAATTGGAGCGCATCCTCAAGTATTATACCACCAATTTATGTCGCCATTTCATTTGCTCGCAATGGTGCCAAAATCATAGTGAGAGTTTCAGAACCTGAAAGACAAGGCCAATTGCTGTTTCTCTACCAAAAATAAGGTGGGAAGAGGTCTACAAAAACTGATTCTCCGCTTGTTATTTAACAAAGTTTGCGACAGATTGGAGATGTGTGAATAAATTTCACTTAAATAAAATAATTGTATAAAATATTCTTCGTCGTGCATATTTTATTCACGCGGCCTACAGTCGCTTATAAGAAACTTGAAGTTTGAATAAACATGTATTTTATTTCTGTATAAAACTTTCTGTTGAGATATAACATTTAGTTATATTCCAAATTCTAATTTTGCTTTCCAAAAACCGGTGAACATAATTAGTTCTTATTCGATTTACAAAAAAATAGATTCGGAATGCTTTTTATAAATAAATAATAATACCATTGCTTCTGATTCACTCTAACAACAGTGATGCATATTTCAGGATAAATAATACCGCAAACGTAAAACCCTATGTCAAAATGATTACAAATTTAGATACAATTATAATAAATCTGTCTGCAGGTTGAAATAATTGCTTGATTTTTTTTAAATACCCCGTATACATCTAGATAAATAAAATTAATTTATTCAATTAAAATACCAACTACACCTTTACACACCTACACAACGCGTATAAACATTTATCCTGCGTTTTTCGTTTTTCCGCTTACATAGATAATTGCACATACAAACATATGCATATTCCATAAAATACACGAAATATATGTAATGCTTATCACCTGTTGTCCCGAATTTAAAAATAAACGAATAATTTGATTCCATTGTTATCCCTGGACCAGCTTTATTTACATATTTAGCTAAATTCTATTATTTATATGTTTGTGATTAATTTGCGAAGGAGCATGACAAATTATTTTTCCAAAAACGATAACATTTATTATTTACGTTTTCCAACAAAACATTTTAATTAATTTTAAATGGGAAAACATTTTGGATTAAAAGGTCCAGTAATTTGGGGTTAAATTTATAATACTAACAAAGAGTCAATTAAAATTTAATTTTTATCTACGTATCCATATAGGTGGAGGAACACTTCATTTTCATATTTTTTTACCATAAACCAACAATTTGTGTATGAAATTTATCTGTGATGCTGGTATGCTACATGAATATTGAAAATTATTTGTACAAAAAATGCTTATATTTATAATTTTAACTTTTCAACGTAATATAAATATAGTAAAAAAAAAAATTGTATTTTACAGATGCTTTGAAAATGTTCGAATAAAAAAATTTTTCTACTTCAGAAAATGTTACTGTTTTATCCAGGACAAATAAACTACTCTACAAAAATTATTATTTAAATGTAGTTCAGTTCTATGTTTATATGGCGGCCAAAAACATTTTAAAAATTTAATTGGAGTTGTTAAAATGAGGCCAGTAACTGGGATAGTAAACATCGTTATAACATTACATCATCCTGTACATACAAATTTACTTCCTATTATACGAACATGCGATATAATACAAACACGAAAATTCCAATGCTTTTGGCAATATTTCCATTCCTTTTGATGTTTTTACAAACAACACACACACACAAAAAATGTTCCTTTAAAATTTGTATACACATTTAAGGTATGTGCCCACAGATTTCTTACTGGGAAAACATATTGTACTAGAAAACTAATAATTTAATTCACCTGTTGCCCTGAGGGGGAACAAAATTCATTCATTGAAAAATATTCGAGATAACAAAAACAACATTATCAAAATTTATCTGTATGATGATAATATAAAAGGGTGGATTATCCTTATTTTTCCTTATGCACAGCTTACAAAAATCCTCTTTCGTTGAATATCCCTAAACTATATATTTTTTTATAATTCCATCCTTCATTAAAATAAAGATGTGATTTCTATAAAGAAGGAAAATATTAAGGCCTATTCGACTCCTAAGATGACACTGTTCCCACAACACCATAATTTTGATGGTTATTTGCGTATTATAAGGTATATAATGTAAGGATATGTGCCATACTGACTCACCGGGCTATTAGCACCATTCCATCTAAAGCAATGGATTTTGCCTTTGTTAGTGTCAATTTCAGTCTAACATTGGAGTTGCGTATTTTTATTAAAAATGTAATTTTGTGAATTAAATCGTCAAATAAAGTTTGATTTAAAACATAATGTAGATCTTCTCTCACTTAGTTACGGCTGTTAAATCTGGCAAAATGAGTGGTTTTATTAGCTGTGTGAGAGGGTGCGTTGTCTGAATGAAAATATAATTTTTTCTTTCATTAATAAGATTTTTTCTCAGGAATGAAATCCATGAACAAAACTCCTCTTGCATCCCAAAAAACTGATACTAACAACTTCCTGGCAGATTTACGGACCCTAGCTCACTTCGAAGCTAAAGCACCTAGATATAACCATTCCTTACCTAGCACGGTCACAGTTTATCGGTAGAATATCTGTAGAATAATCGAGCGATTAATCGCAATATCGCCTATAATTGCAAATATTACCGCATGCATAACTTTGACTATATACACGAAAAACTAAGAAATTTATCTCTACTTTATCTTGCGCTTATCCTTTTTAACCCTCATGTGAGTGAAGACAAAATATTTTAATTTGAGTGAATAAGGTACCGTGGTACATACAACTTTTCTTGAAACTAATTTTTTTAAATTTTTTTTTGCAATTATGAAATTTATAACGGTTTTTACTAAAATTACCTAAATTGAAAACAATTTTGAATTAGCAGCAACTTGTCAGTTTTCGAAGAACATTCTGTAAAAAACGGAAATAATCCAACTGATGTGATATCTGTGGAAAAAATGATCGATAGTAATAAAAAAATGTTGGTTAGTTTTTTTGAAATAAATAAAAATATAAAAACATAAATTAAATGAAACAAATAAACAGAAATACAAACAATAAAATACAACGGCATATAATACAAAACTATAAAATATTTGCATACTATTTCTTTCAAATATAGTGTAAAATATGTAAAGATACCCGGGTAGCTTCGTTACTCTAATTCGTACAACTAAACTACTTTTTGCTCTCATGTGCGTCCAAGTTATAAAATTATTCATTTTTAAGTGTGATCGTAATCTATCAATTGAATTAGAAGTTCTCATAAAATTAAAACTTTTTATTATGATTGGAACATGCAAAGCTAGACGTTTAAAAGTGTAAAAGGTACCCGGGTACCTCGTCACTCACATAAGGGTTAAATATGTGCGAGGTGCCCTAAAGATAATCGTTCGAATATCGGTAATACAACCTAGAATGAAACTTTCGAAAACCTAAAGGATAACCTCCACGTACTCGTCAGTATATCAGATATCATTCTCAAACGTTATCGCCAGATTAACTTTATACGAATCTGACAATGGTAAATATATATCGCTATAGTACATCCTAGATCGAAACTTCCATAAATCGAGAGGATAACCTGCATATACTTGCCCGTATATCGCATATAAAGCTTATATGTTGTCGCTAGAATAACTTTAACCCCACTCACGAACAACTCATAAAATTAAATTATGAAACTTTCAGTTATTTTAGATAACATATAGTCAGATAGTGTTTTTTAAATCAAATCAAGATGAGGTTAAATATAGACGTTGGATGTTTGGTTTCGAACTAAAGAAACATTGAATTTTTTTAAACCAAACAAATATTGAAAATATTTTGAATTTATATTCAAAGTATGGTCGTAATGCCTTAGCGAATTTTAAAGCATCGCTACAAAATTATTAACCCCTTCAAATATTGATTCATTTCAATCGCATTGAGCACAATTTCTGAAAACAATCGCAGAGCGTTAACTTTTTAAACTCACTGCGAATAGCATTTCGCATTTACGATTCCGGTAGGCATATCGCAAAAAAAATTCCACACTTAGTTTGTTTTTATCGTCATTTCTTTGAAGAGACCAATTTCAATTGAGTTGCGTACATTTTCTGAATACCTGCCGCAATGCGGATATTCATAAAATACATTGCGAATAGCGCATCGCATTTATGCTTTCGGGAGACATATCTCAAATTAAAAATTATCGCATAAATCTTGCTGGGTTAGACTATCGTTTTGATTATGGTGATAGACCCAGGATTCATCCATAGTGTTAAAAAGACGTACAAAATCCATATTGCCTTTCTAAAACGCTCCAAATGTGGTTGAGAAAGTTGTATTCGAATGTGGACGGATTTGCATGGTCAAAGTAAACATGGCCGATATTAACCCATTGGATACTTATTTTTTCGTGCGGAATGGAAAATGTAGCACCAAAATGTATACAAAAAAAGAATATTTGGAATATTTTGTATGCAAAGTAAAATGATTTTTATAATAATTTGGTGGTGATTTAACCTTTATTAGTTTATGATTATTAACAATATAAAATAAAATAAATGCAATAAAATGCTGACATTACTCGTATAGATCCCGAATCCAAAAGAAAGATAAATTTATAAACAGAAATGACAAGATGTCGGATCGTAGGTTACAGCAATTAATTCTGGATTAGATAATTTTTATAATGACATAGTAAAAACCCAGTCAAGATGTTATAACCCCCTTCTTACGAGTGGTCACATAACACCTCCCTCCGTAGTCTTAAGATGCAATCTTAAGTCTGAACGGGTTCTATGGGGTCTATGAAATTCCAAAATATAATTCATTTAATGTTGCTTTATTAACTAATTTCAGAATATTATTTATTTTTAAAACTAAAATATTTATAAATAATAAGATTTACAAAATTTCATACAAAAAATTTTAGTATAGTGTTGCTTTCGCTAATCCGCTTAGCTTAGCTAAGAAATGTGAAAGCAACAACTTTTGGCTTTAACTTTTTAATGCGTTTTAATTTTTCTGTGTTGGTTCATTTTCTTAATATTTATTTTATTTTTTTTTTATTTTAAGAAATAGAATAAATTATATTCGGTATTTTGCTATCAAATAACAAATGCTAAATTTTTCCACAAGATAAATTTTTCGAGACCAATAAGACCATAAAATGATTTTATTTCCCCTAATCCTAAAATTTTTTTTCTTAACATTCTAAAACAATCGGCTTGAATACAATTCAATTGTTGTTTTAATCTTTTGAAAGCAACACAGCTTTTGTTACATACGTAAAGTTACATACGAATTACGTGGATTCACCAAAAAGGTTTTAATCGGTTGTTGTGAACAATCTTAAGTGAGTTTCCGATTTTAATTGATGTATTTTCGGGTAAAATTATTTGTTAAACTTCGTAGGGACCTAGCCAATATTGTGACAGTTTAGATTGTCTAGCTTCGTTTTTTTAACAAACTAACTCTCCAATGTTAAATGTAACGGCCTTATAGTTTTTGTCGTAGTAGGTTTTACATTTCTCTTTAGATTCAATTAAGTTTTGTTTAGCAGTTTCGAAAGATTCTTGCAATTTGGAGTAAGGGAACTAGATATTTGTGGTTTACAACCGAAAACTAGTTCAAACGGCATAAATTTGGTGGACGAATGAGGAACAGTATTATAACTAAACGTAGCAAAATGAACCCATAAATCCCAATTTAGTGGATGCTTATTGCTTAAATTTCGAAGATAGTCCACAAGAGTTCTATGCGATCTTTCCAGAGATCCATTGGACTGTAGATGATTATGCTGTTGGATTTAGTTTCTTTATTTTGAACATTTTGGCGATTCTTTTGAATAATTCACTAACGAAATTAGAGCCTTTGTCAGTGAGAATGGAAGTTGGTATACCAAAAACACAAACAAAATTTTCGACGAACGCTCGAGCAACTGTCTCAGTCTCTTAATTTGGAATGAGCACGGCTAGCAAAATTTTCGTTAAATCATTTTGCATGGTAAGCAAAAATTTATTATCTGAATAGGATGAATTCAAGGACCAACGATATCCAGAAAGAGCTTTTCAAACGGACGCGATGATGTGTCAGTAATTTTCATGGGCATTTTATTAGGTATAAACCTGATTTATTCCGTTACAAGGTTTGCGATTTTTTATCATTTTTTTATTTTGACTTAGCATATTTGAGAAACTATAGAATTTTTGTAACCTAATATAAGTTCGATAAATTCTTTGATGACCTCCTGAGGCACTATTATGAAATTCGTCAATTACAGTTACTTTTTCAAATTGGTCTGTCAATTCAACGATATCTTCGTTAAAGGTAGATTTTTCATTAACAGAAGTTTGACGCAATTTTTGAGCTCTAATTAGTACATTGGCAGTAATATTTTCATCTGTTGGTTCTAATCGGAGTCGACTCAAGCAATCCACATTGGTATTAAGTTTACCAGCTTTATGTACGGTTTTAAATTGGTATTCAACGATAGTTTAATGCGCCAACGGATGAGTTTAGAAGAAGGATTCGTTAAACTATAGTCAGATCAATGGTTTATGATCAGTAACCACAATAATTTTCTTCCATAAAGATATGGTCGAAAGTGATTAACAGCCCAAACCACAGAAAACAGTTCCTTTTCAATCGCGTAATAATTTTTTTCTGCTTCATTCAAAACTCGGCTCTAAAAGGCAATTGGCATATACAGAACCTATATGGCAACATCACTACCGTGAATTTTTTTTTATAATCTGGTAGAATTAATATTGGTGGCAGAGCGTATCGCTTTCTTTAATTTATTAAAGCTTTCTACGCAAAAGTCATCTCACTCGAAGACGACGTCTTTTTTTCAAAGCTGAGTTAAGGGTTTCGCAATGTCGGAAAAATGTGATATAAAAAGGCGATAGTAGCCGGTGAAACCTAGAAACGATTTTACTTCACGAGTAGTTTTGGGAGTGGGGTAGTTTCTAACGACGGTTATTTTGATATATGTAGGATCAGGTTTAACTCCTTCAGGGGTTATAACATGTCCTAGTTAGGTTATCTCTTTGCAGAGGAACTGACATTTCGTGGGATTAATTTTCAAATTATGTGGACGAAAGCAATCAAAGATTTCCTTTATTTTATTATTATGGTCAGTTAAATTGCAGCCAAAAGGAGTACTAAATGCGGTTTTGTTTCGATCTGTGTCATCTAGTGGTACCTGATGATAGCCATGACCTAGATCAAGAGTACTGAAGTATAAACTTTTACCGAGTTGATCCAAGATATCAGTAATATTTGGTAGAGGAAAACTGTCGCCTATCGTGATATCGTTCAATTTTCGACAATCGACCACGATGCGCCAATTTTTCTCATCCGTATTTGATTTTTATGGAACCATTAAAAGAGGAAAATTTCAATGATATTTGCTAGGCTCAATTACATCATTTTCGAGCATTTTAGAAATTTGCAAATCAATATTATTTCTTCGCGATTGGGGTAACCGATATGGACGAACGTTGATGGGACTATTATTTTGATTAGTCGGAATTTTGTGCGTAGTAGTTAACGTAGTAGTATCAGTAACCTTTTGTAACGGAACGAAAGTTGCGTTGAACAGAATATTCCTGCAGAGGTTTTTTGAAGCGGTTTTTGTAGCCGGCTGAGCTCAGGGGATGTCGTGGGGTTTTCAAAAACTTACAGGAATCGTGAATACCGCTGTTAAGGGGAAGGAATGCAAAGAATCCGCTAGCATACAGGTCCACCTAGATTGCCTCCATCATCCTAAGAGAGGGTCTTAGTAATTAGGGTATTTCTGCATACCTAAATCTGTACCAAAAAAAATAAAAATAAAAAAAAATAAACAAAACATATAGAGAAATTAAAGAGGAAACCTACAAAAAAAACCGAGCCAGAAGATATAAAAGTAAGAAAATAAGAAAATGATAAATTATTTTGGTTAATATACAAATAGTACATAAGAAAGATCTTTATTGTTTCTAATTTAGCACAATCCAAAATCAAATCGCATAGCTTGAATGTTCACAAAAAAAATAAAATGAAATATAATGCTTACAACTAGAAATGCAAAAAAAACTAAATCTAAATTGAACTTAAGGCTAGCAAAATTTTCTTTTCTCATTTAGTCCGGACTTGAAATTACCTTATATAAAAAAAGTATTTTTTTTTTTTTTTTTTTTTATAAAGATAATAAATATATATATGTAAATTGTAATATAGTGTAAAAAAAATAAATATAAATGTAAATAGTAATATATAATATAATAATATATGGAATAATAATAAATATATAAAGATTTATAATAATATATAATGTTCAAATAAATACATGAATGAATTGCACCCGCTAATCCAATTACCGTGCTATTGTATGGTTCCGCATCAAATTAGTGTCCGCATATTTGTTTTCGAACTGTAATGCGAATATCGTTATCGCGAACTGTAGGGATTTATACATAGATAATGGAGTACATAATATGTACCATTCCAATTTCGTAAATAATGATGATCAAGTAATAAACCACCGTCGAAGGTGTATAACAGTGGTGTATGGTTACGTACATACAAACCACTAATACTATGCACGTAACTAGTATAGAGAATGTTTTCGTTTTTTTTTATAGCTTAACTTATAATTTCATAATACAGTTTGTTTTTTTTTCGTAATCAATGACACTCTCTATTTAATTTGGTTTTGGCGGTATTTTCTTTTACCAACACTTTAGGCAGTTTTTTTTTTTTTAATTTAACCAACGTAATTTCTTACTTATAATATCATCACTAGGTTTTCGCTATATATATAATGTGTTCGTATCAACACAGTACCACACTAGAATTTGGTACCGCTTGAATTATCGCGGTTAGCGGTCGCGTAAACCAAACCGTTCGTTTTACACTTGCCTATCAAATTTCACAGATAGATAGTACAGATAGGCTCAAAAATGCTACCCACTGAATTACACCTGGCCTTTTTTAATTTAGTTTTTAAACTTGGGTTATAGCGTATCGCTATACTATTTACTACGCTATTTACTACACAATATTTGGGTAGGCCGTAGCGTCACAAAATCACAAACTTGAATTAAATAACTACTATGTACTACGCGATCCCCACGCGTATCGGTTGTATTTTAATTTTATACAGGGATTCTTCAACTATAAGCACTACTTCCACTCATTTTATATAATTATATATATATTTTTGTTTTATGAGGCACAATATAAATTTTAATTTTAAATTTTTTAATATTTTTTCCTTTTGTACAGACTTGGTGCACAAGTGGTAAACAAAATATTCAATAAAAACGTTCAACCTCGACTGACTGACAATCGGCTTATTTATAGTCTTTTTCTCGTGGAGGAGAAGGACAGGGTAGAAAAACAATTATTATTTGGATAGGGAAATTATTATTTTTTTTTTTTTTCAGGGATGGGAACGAGAACCGAGATAGGGCCATCGTTACAAAACTTATCACCAGGCAGAAGAAAAATGTCATTGTATTCGCGACATAATTTTCAAATGGATGATTTTTCATCCGAATTCAAATGATCATGGTTGATGGAATTTTCTAAAATTTCTAGTCGATTCTCTAAGATTCGTCTATTCAATTTGGTATACGTTATAGTTTGCTAATAGATATAGACTTAGAGAAAAAATAGAACATTCATATGACTCATTCGTAGTATTAAAAATGCTTAGACAGAATAAATTATTTTCGTTTTTAATTAAAGAATTGCCGATAAAAACCATGCATTAATTCTTTTGAACACCACAAATATTCTGCGTGCAACAAGATGAAAACTGAATTAATTTCTCATATCTAGGTGCCACAAAATTTGATGGAGCCGGGCATAAATTTATAGAATAGGTGCCTACCTCATGTGGAATTTATATAAGGTGATTCTCAAAATCTATATGATACTTAAATTAAGATAGATAATTTTTACCTAAAATACCACAACATGCTATCGGGAAATCATCTATAACTATGTGGAGTCGATGAGAAATTTGAAATGACTCAGATAAATTAAATTTTACATCGCACACGGCTAAAGTTTGAATGAATTTATCGGAGATGCCTTTTAAAAAGCATTTTAAATCAGAATAGCAAATTGTATTAGGATCAACGAAACTCTTTTTAATGAGACACACATCAGCTCCCGTATCGACTAATAGCAGTAACGACTTCGTTTTGGCAACGTCAAGATTTAAATTTACAGTTTTTTTTATCTGCGATTGAGTTAGTTATTAATATTCGGTTGTTGTGAACCTGATTGATTAGAAAAGCTAGGGTATCTAGTTTGATAGTTATTATGTTGTCGAGGATTTCTAAGATAACAAGAAGACGCAGTATGACGCATTTTACAAAATAGTTGACACTTAACCAACTGTTTAAGAGGAGTTTGCGAATTGTTTCTTTGTTTATTTAAATTTAAAGCTAATTCTTCCTCACAAGCTTTAGCTAATGACTCTTTTAAGTCTTGAAATCGACATGCCTTAACAGTTTGGCGTATATTATCGTGAAGACATTCTTGAAAAGCGCGCAATGCGCACATAATATTATGGGCAATAGGTAATTCCTGAGCCCGAATTTAAATTGGTTCAAATTGGGATTTATATTGAATTATAATGAAATCATTGTCAACATTTTGTTTTTGTCAAACATTGTTGTTGGATAAATATTTATAGAATCCGTCTTGAAACTCCACTGTATTAATATAATTCGATACTGACATTTTTTTGGAACCACAAGTATAACGCGAGGGAACGTATCTCGAGAAATATAATTCGCTGCCGATATTCCTAACCCAATCTACAGTTAAACTAACCTGCTACGGTAGTAATTTCACTCAAAGTGTTTTATGAGTATTTATTGACATTTTTAAACTAGATTTGAAAAACTTATATTTTAAAATATGGTTACGAATTTTGAACGTTCGATACGGACTAGTACCAGATTTTGCAAATGAAAAATTCATCATTTAAGTTGCAAATTTTAGATTTACCAACAACTATAATTTTTTCTCTTGACAACTAATTTAATTGTTACATTACAATTGTATCTGCGTCTCATTTGTGCATCACTTTTCGAGATAATTCTATTTACTGTATCTAGCAAGCTGTGTGTATTGCAAATGTAAATCATTTGCATAAAACTGTATTCATTAATATGCTACATCAATAGTTCCTCTATTTTGATGATTACCGCCATTGTTAATTCCAGTTTTTTCCATGATGACTATCCCCGCCATTTACGATTGCTATTGTCATTTTCCTATATTCATCTCAAAATGCTATCCTTAAATCCAATTCCCAATCAACAACAGCAGCATTGATGCATGTTCAGAATAGTGTTTGCCTTCGATTAAGATTCGATTCAAACAAAACCGTCAACTTATCTTAAGTAAGGCGACAAATGTTACCCTTGTCACAGTTCAAATTAATCACTAGATATATCATAGAGTTGGGGCCTGCTGAAGCTTAGTAGTATAAAATCGTATCAAGTCGGGAGGTAAGTTTGTCAATCCCAGCTTATAAAATAATCGTCGCACCACTTAAGCTTGACATGTTAGTTACTCATATATAGTAACTGGGCAAAAACGAACATGGCCAGTCAGTTTTCGAAATCCGTAGATTACTTTGACCTATATCAATTAAATTTCAAGTTTATAGTGACATCAATCCCACACAATGGTCATGCATAATCGATGGCCACAAATCAAGCAAAAATCGAAAAAATACTTATCCAGTCAAACTTCGCATGTGGGAAAAATAAAAAAAATCGCTCGGTTAAGTTGCATAAATAATCATCAACGAGGAGTAAAATTTGTCGGTATTTTCGATCCAGAATATTACTACATAAAACTGAAATCTAAATTCTTTTTCGTGTTTTGCGGTTTTATAAATAAATTGTTGCTTTTATGATTTTATATCGATTGAATCATTCATTCATTTCAGATTCAAAGAATTCCTCCACCTTTATAGCATTTCTTTTTGTATAACATTTTATTTATTTTTGCTTAAGACATAAAAATAAATCCATAAAAAAATCAGCGACAAGAATAATGATATTTTGATTTATATTTTTGGGATGAGTTGGATTTATCGAATTCATAGAAATTAGTACAGGCGGAATAATAATTCATTTATGTTTGTATTCTTTGGATTTGACCCTTTTGGCAGACATTGTATTATATTGTCGTTGACTCATCAATGATGTATTTTGGTTTTAAGTTATGCATGATATATCTAAACGTAGCGTGATGTTAGTGGGAATAATTTTATTACCAAATTGATATTGTTGGTAATAAATCTGTCATTAATAAGCTATTTTTAAATTTATCGTTTAAGTCTAATCTTCTAAATTAACTTTTATTCATTACAATTATAAGGAATTTAAGGTTTTAAATTCTGTCCAATGTTAAAGCGTTACTAGTAAAAAAATTTTCAGTGAACACTATGTTGAGAAAAACCTAAGGTGCCGAAAATGTGCAAGAGGCCATTGAACACAAAGAAGATGTACAATCAGAACTACAAGAAAGATGTTTCCCGTTGAGAAAGTGACGATCCGATAGTCCTTATTTAAGTACGAAGATGTTGACAACCAAACTACTATTAATTATGCAGAGACGCGACTTCAGCAACAATCATGCTTGGGCTTCATTGGCATGGCATTCCTTTGTAGACGTATTTATCTTTAAGGTTAATGCTGAACAAAACGGTCCAGTAACAAAAACCATTGTAATGCTCGGAACTTTTGGATTTATTGTCCCCGTCTATAATTCTTCAAAATATTTTGTTACAAAAAATGTGGTTCCTAAAAAGAGGTTGGGACAACAACCTTCCAAATGTTAATGAAAATAAAATTTAAACGAGCGAAAGGGGAATTTAAATACTTTGAGGAGATTAAAATTCACTGTTATATCACTACCCAAGTGGTCAAATTCATGGCTTTGCAGACGCCACTGAAGTGGAAACCCCATTTAGGGTTTCTCTTCCCATGTTAAAACAACTAACATCACACTTATTTCCGAAACTGATGTATGCCGCCAAAGAGACAATAACCTTAACACATGATTCACAATATTGCGGCTGAACAGATTCTTCTATCTTGTATTGGCCTGGCTCTTGACATATCCAAAAAGATGGATGGCATTTGTTGCGAATAGGACCAGTCAAATTTTGGAAAAATTTCCTATGCAACATTGGTCTCATGAAAGGTCTACTGGTAAATCGTGCCAACCAAGGTTCACGAGCAGTATCTCTATAACAACTGTAACGTCTAAGCCAATGGTGGCACAGGGTCGGAATGGTCAAACTGAAAAAATTTGACCTACGACGGCAGATTCGAGTACTGATTTAAATAAAACGGTGGTCGATAAAGTACTAAGAACCAACCAGTCGAGTAGGCGCTTCCGCAACGACTCAATGCAACAATTTAGTCAAAAAATGCGGTGATTGGTTCAAAATAAAGCAACAGGGAATTGACGAAGCTAGAACAATTTGTATGATATGGGCTCATAACATTACAAAGATTGTGCCATTTAATGATGCTGAATGTGTACGTCGCGTTAGTGGCTGTTAAGTGCACATGCGATATACAAAACACCTTTTGATGTTACCTTCTCATCATTTATGCAATCACAGATTAATATGGGAACAATGTATTGCAAGTTTGCATTCTGGCCCGCAATCAATTGATCCTCATTAAATTGGATTTATCAAATTACTTGCTACTAATATTGGGACATGGCAAAGAACCTAGACACGAGAGACAAATCCACGAAACATTTTGAATCCAATGCTTTACAACCAGACACCCGACCTATTCAGCATAATTAAATTAGTCTTAAGAATTACTTTACATATCACGTAGTCTAAATACAGAAAATTGCACCAATGAACTGCACATCAACCTTATACAGGTGTGTAATAAATTGTTGAAGGTGATAAAATCGAACTTTAAATTAGACATTTCAAACCTTTACGGTTTGGATCCAATTCCGTGTAACTTGATTCAAAGCTAATTTATTACACACCTGTATAAGGTTGATCTGCCCTCCACAATGTCCATTTGACTCAATATCTGGTGGCGGTCTGTTGTAGTAATTTATTAATATTGGTAAAATCAATGTTTTTGTCATAAATAATCGTTTGGGGTGAAATTTACCCTTAGTCAAGATTTAGGGTTGATCTCGTACTATTTAATCAATTTTATTAATTTGTAATTAGTTCTGGTGCAAGAACTATCTCGATATCACAGCCACATCAAAAGTTCCAATTTTGGCGGTGTAGGTTAAATTATAAGCTAAACCGACTACTCGTTCCTCAAAAACGGGAACTGTAGTAAAATCGGGAGTTGTTGTAATAAATTGTAATAAATGTGTAACAAATTATAGTACAGGTTTCATTGAGGTGGGCTAATTTGGTCGGTGCAGGTTAAGAGCACTTTTGTTTTAAATCATTACACTTATCCCAGCAATATTCCCATCTCTTCAACACGTGCAAATGGTGCTCAGCGTTTTTCGTTTTAAATTAATTGTTTACGTAGGTGATGGCTAGAGATGAGAGATTAGCATAAAACTCTAACGGGTATTTATCCACAAATTCAAATTACAACACTGAGCTTAACATAATTCTTCAAATAGTAACGAATAACGGATATGCAACTAGGACTATATTAAAGTTATTGAATAAAAAGCTAAAGCGTAAAACTCTAACGGGTATTTATCCACCGGATAGTCCAACGCGGGAAAATTGGCGTCGATTAGAGTATATAGGAAAAACGAGCAACGGATTAGCAACATCGTGTCCAATTATACCAATATAAGTTTTGCTTTTTATAATAATAACACAATAAAGAAAATGATTTTTAACAATAAACCTAAAGTTTATCGCCTTTCCAAATCTGGTGTCTATAGGATCAATTGCAATGATTGTAGTTTCTCCTATATTGGTCAGACTAGGCGCAATTTTTGAGTTAGAGCTAAAGAACATTTATCTGGTTGCAATCAATCAACTTTCCATAACCATTTAACTTCAGAAAATCATGCTTGAACAATTTAGACATATTACATATACAACCCAAAGGCAGACGCTTAGATACCTTAGAATCTTACGAAATTAGTAAATCAATATTTCTTAACCAAAATATCCTTAACGAACAGAGAGAAATCCGGTTCTCACCAATTACAGATCCCGCCCTTTTCTATTCTCACGTACGCAATAATATACCTTGCATTTTGTTACTCGACCTATGACTCATCGCCTACCTGCGCGATCCGTAGATTAATTTTTATTGCTTATTTTCTGTCCCTCCTTCTTTTATTTATATTTTGCTTTTTTCTGCTATATAACAAAATTTTCACTAATACAAATCAGTAGATAATCCTGATGATGACCTAACAAGTCGAAATCGATCGAGTGATTTTTTAAACTTTTTGAAAATTATTCAAAATAACTGCGAAACAAAAAACAAGTGATTAATAAAAAATGTGTTTATTAAGTATAAGTGTGTTTCGCCAAGTGCCTACGGCAAATAGCGTAAAAAGTAAGAAAATTTTCTTAACTAAACTAGAACTAACATTCGAAATATTTCTTTTGTTTATGTTAATAATAATAAGCAAATAATAAAACATATAATTTTAATAATAATAACAATAGTAATAAAGTAAAATATAATAAAAAAAAAATAAAAAAAAACATAACCTTAAGGCGTCCTTGGAGCTCCTTCAAGGGATGTTGGCCGTTGTAATTCGACTTATAATGGCAATTTTACCACAGCCATTCTTATCGATGCATTTCATAAATTGTTGTTTAAGTAGATAATTTATTGCCCATCGTATTCGTGGACTTTAATAATACATATTTAGTTCGAGGTACCTCACTTTTCAATATTCGGTAGCGCTTTCGATTTGTAGCGCATTTGCAGCACTCACAATTATATCGTTTTTTATGATTTTTAATAATCACCACGAAAAAAAAATAAATTTTCGTAAATTGAATTAATTCTCATTGATGATTTACGTATAAGGTAAAGGAATTAAGTACGGTAACGAATAATTCCGTTTTACGTTGAATGCACTTGAATGTCGTATACGAATATGAATAGCGTTACGTAGTATACGACCACTGTATTATTAATTATTATTTATTATGTGTGTGCGTATTATTTTAATAGTTTTAGTTTTATAAATTATTTAATGTTTATAATTTTAATTAGATTTTAATTTTTATTTTATACAAAATTTAATTTTATCTTTAGCACCAGTACAGATCCAATACATTTTACTGTACACAACAAAAAATATTAGTTTAAGATTTGCACTTTCAGCACATGGTTTCAACATGTAACGATACCGTCCATTTTATGTATTTTTCCTTCTTTCAACAAATTATAAAATAGGTAATCACTTAAAATAGTTCTTAGTATTTTTAACTAAAAACTTGAACTTCTCATTATGCACTAACTTGCATCTAATTTACACATAAATTATTTTTAATTTAATTTTGGAGTATATGTATATATATATTTTATAAAAAAAACTACAATTAGATAGTCCAACACAATATCTAGATTTTTATCCCAACTTTTTAATAATTTAATTTTATTTCTATCTTGAGTGTTGATCATCGATCAATCACGTTCAAAATTCAAGACTTTCTCCCAATTATTTTCCAATTTTTCAATTCCTTAACGCAAAAAAAAATATAATAATCGTGCGACAATAATAAAACCAGTTCGATTATTCAAAATTGGTATGGTCAGGGCTTGCCAACTTGTAACGCAAACGTGCGCGTTACAACTGGTAGGAATTAAGTTCCGAAAAACAGGCTGAATGAATTGCACATTAACGGATTTCTGATTGGAGTTCATCGCAAAATGGAGTGTTATTCCATTTTCTCTGTTATTAATGATTTCTTTCTGAACTAGGCAAAGGTTTTTTTGTGGTCAGTTGTTATGCAGATAATGTTGCACAAACCTTTTAGACTGAAGAAATTCACAATCGTTATAGACTGTATGAGATATTGTTCTATAAAATTATCCTACACTAAGCAATGCCATAACTGTAGTTCTAACGCATACTCTCCACCTGCCATTAACATCAAGTTATAACATTAATTTTCGAACAGTTGCAGATGGAGACATAAACTGTCAAGGAGTTGCAATATGTGTTAACATTAAGATATTCTTTAATGACAGAAGTTTCTGTTAACACGAAATTTTGGCGTTTCGTGACATATGATCAAAAAATAAATCTTTTTTTTTAGTCAAAATTTCAAACCAAAAACAGGAAACTTGAAAATTAATCGAGTTACATAAAATAAAGTGTTTATGAAATATTCATTCCAAAATATTTAGAAGGATTAACATAAAAATATTGCTTAGAGACAAATTGCAACCGAAATGGGTTCAGATGAAGATGCAATAAAAAATGCAAATAAAAGTCGTCGATCTTGCTATACAGCAGAGAAGGTGATGATTGTTCAGAAAAATCAGGAACCGGTCTGGACGATATTAAGGAACCTTAACTTTTTTATTTTAATGTTGTTTTGGATAGATGTATTATTTATAGGAAATGTAAATACCTCTAAAGAATTATAAAAAGCAGTTTAATGGACGATTCCGATCAACGAACTACAAATGACTGGGATTCTTATCACGAATCTAATGTTGATATTCCTCGTTTGGAATTTTATGAAACCACTCCAAAAAAGAGAAAAGAGGCATCAAGCATCACAATTCATAGCACCTTAATTAAAGAAACCATCCGAGACTCACGCATTGCAATTTAGGTCTTCTATTCAGCAGCAGTTGAGCGAATAAGTTTGAGCTGTATTAACTCGCCGGATTCAAGAACAATATGAATAAGCCAACCGCAATCATTTTTCAGGCTACGATGATGGTCACCTTCATTATCATCATCATCGTCATCAGGATTTTAAACGGTCCAATTAGCATCCCACAGACCTTATACAAAGTCGTGAAACAAGTTGGTAAACATAACAATCTATTTCACCAACATCAACAGCAACGCGCGTATTCAATTATCCGCAGCCGTTACTACTTCAGCTACTTGTTCAGTTCCTTCCTTTCACCATCGTTGTCATCAACATAAACAGAAGTGAATAATTAATTATTCACTTCTGTGAACACTTCCCGAAAAAGTTGTTTGCGCACTACAGTACGATCAGTTTCACCATCATCAGTAACAGTCCGTACAAATAAGTACCCAGACTTAAAGTTGCACTCCAAACCTGTACAGTAACTTCTTTTTCACCAATGCCATCAACAATATTATTATCAACGACTAATTTATTACATGATTCTGATTTATTACACGATGATAATGCCATCTTTGAAATTCGATTCAGCCAATAGTACAGCATCAAATGTTCAGAATGATGCCATATGTGCCGCAAATATAGATGAAAATGCTATATTTTAATTTTATAAGTTTAAGATTTTCTTTAATTTTTTTTTTCATTTAGCATCAATTGATACTTGAATAAAAATTTAAATTTAAACTGCGGTCGGTTTATTACAATATAATATATCTGCGAAGGCTAACTGGTTCACTGATTTCTTTAGTTAAAAAATTATGTAGCCCCAACGAAGCTTAACTGTTAAACTAGTAGTTTCAAGGGAGGTTTCGATTGGCCTTTGAAATATTCGAAACCGTGTTGCTAACCGGCCAATTGCACATTTCACTGTCATACGTGCTCTGCTTCTTCTTTAATTGAAAACCTTGAGAAAAGTTTGAATAGCTTGAAAAAATCACCCTGTATATGCCTTATATGAACACCATAAAACGATGGCTTTGGGTAGAAAGTTTTTAGAATGTTTTTGTTTTTTGATTTTGTAGAGTGAGACGTCTGTTGTGATTCTCTATGCTACTGGCTAATAATTGTTGACACCTGTTTGGATGAGTCACACATATATGAGTGGCACGGCTTGTAGAGAAACGAAGTTTAACGCATGGCCGTGTCAGTCATATGTCGTGGTTCGGTATGTTATTGATGACATCCTCCAGCTCGACAAAGAATAAATCTTGGATGTCATCCGATTTATCTTCGGTGGGATCATATACATTAAGGATCGTGATGGTAAATTTCTTAGTGCGAAGTCTGACCGTGCATATCCGCATGTGGATAGGGCAGAAATCGATGATATGATGTTTCACGCGCCGATAGATTAGAAAGCCAACTCCAAATTCTCCTCCGTTCCGATGGCCGCTGTAATGAAGAGTGTAACCATTGGTGGTGTCATGGATCCCACTCCAAGACCATCTAAGCTCTTGTAGTGCAAGTACGTGTAATGTGTAACTCTTTGCTTGGTTCGAAATATTCTGGAGATCTCCAGGTCTTAAGAAACTACGCACGTTTCATGTTCCCTGTTGTAATGAATCCGATATGGTAATCCGAGGCATTTGATAAGAGTTCATGAATTAACTATTTTTATGAGGGCAGGTTGTTGTCCTGCCACTCAACCCACTTGTTACGTGTGTGGGTCACGTACTGGTAAGAAACTTAAGGTATCTAGTTCTACCTTGAAACACATTTATAAAGCTAGCCGCTTAATATAAGACAGACGCCCGCTTCAGCCGCTCGTAACCTGGAGAACAGACGCTGATTTGGTATTGGTTTTAGGGCGCCAATAATCCGCCCTGGCATGTAGTGTCCATGACTATAAACAGGATTTCCCTTGCTCGTCTCCACTACACCGCCGCATTCATTTTGCGTTACCCAGGGAGCACCGGCGAAGAGGTATGAATCTCGGACTTCGCCTCCATGTCAGTCATATACGGGTAATATAAAAATAGTGTTTTCCCGGAAAATTTTATAAAAAAAAAAAAATTGTAAAGTACGCAATTAACTTTTTTTGAGATTCTGTTATAAAATTACAATGGCCCAGACGAAAATTTTATTGAAAATATCGTGGCGATTAACGTGTTAAAAATGGTGAATATCATAATTTTTCGCAAGCTATATGAAACTCCGTCATTTGGTTTGTACAATGAAATTGAGATTGAAAAACATATCTTGAGCCAATATTTTATCAAGCGTTCTTTGCTGACTATAAATGTATCTGAGATGTATCTAAAAATTAAGTAATAAAACTCAAACTTAACAAAATAAATATTATTTTATTGATAAATTAATTCTTCAAGGTCGATTGCAATTCAAATACGTGTTACGTTTAATTTAATTTGTATAAAATACGCACCTTGGTATAACTAACCTATATTTTACAACAACAACAAAAATCTTTTATTATTTTAGTGTTTTATTATTAACAAAACTAATATTATGATGACATTTAAATTGATTGAATTCCACTTATAACAATCACCGAATAATAATATTAAAATTTGTGTCAATAGTAAATGTCTACACAAAATATAAAAGCACTTACATACTATATAGTTTTTACTCGAGGCTTATTCATTTATCTTGAACCCCAACAAAATATTGGGCAACCAACCATCAACAATAAATTCACATATGTACACGTATGTCTTATATACGTATATTTCATTTATGTTTTATTTGCCGCAAAAAATAAACCAAAAATATTAAAACTAATATTTCATTCAACCTTTCTAACCCGAAGTTAAATCATTTCTTAATAAAAATGTTTAACAGCTACAAAATACCTACAAAAACAAAAAATTAAAAAAAAAAAAAATTAAATATAATTTATACATTTATAACAATCATAATCCAATAAATTATACCAGTTTTTTTTTTGTTGATAATTTTATTGTATTTTGGGAACATCCCTAAATCAATAAATTCATTTTTTAACCAAAAATTATAAGGTAAGCCATGGCCGGACAGCGCGACTTTATGGGCTTTCATTTTTTAAGTCTTATATATAGGTAAGTTTCATATGTTTTATTTGGTGGGTAACATATGTGAAATACAAAAAATATTTATAATAATAATTTATTTTTAGGTACATGTCAATAATAATATATTACATTTATACCGGTATGTACATTGGATTGGCGGTTTAATATACACAATTGCGTCAGATCCTTATGGTTACATGTTTGGAATAATTCACAACCAAAAAATGTTTGCTTATCTTCGCAAGGTTTAAAGAAAATTTTAATTATTCGTTATTTATTATGTTTGAAGTCGAAGGGCTTGTGGTACTTGGCAGGATGATATGTGCTTACATATATTTATAATAGTTTGAAAAGTTTTTTAATATATATGAATAAGCATTTCGAAGAATTATATATGGTGAATAATATTGTTTTACTAAAAGAAATTGAAAACTAAAACCACCTAGTTTATATACGAAGAAATGTTAATTATCTGCTTCAGTAAATTAGTATTTAATTTCTGGCAGTTTTGAAAAAGATGATTAGTTTGAATTTAAGTCTAATATTTATATTAAATATTGGCATTGTTAACACTAAAATATTATGATCATTTTATAGCTTTTGGCTACCAATTTTTTGAAATAGTGAAACTAATTAATTTACTTATATATTGTAAACAGTATTAATTAACAGTTTTAATTAACTGGGATTTCTATGAAACTTCGAAACCAATTTTAATATACCCTTCGGCAATTTTACTAGTCATCAATTTAATTCATGATTCAATTTAATCAAATTCAATAACAAAAAAAAAAAATTCAGAAATAAAATTTTATAAAAGTTAAAATAAATTTTTTTAATAAAATTTAAAAATTGAATTAAAACCCATGTGCGGTACATTTCATTAAGTAATTATTTACTATGCAACAGTATTCGCCGCGTATTTGTTTTTCAGCTAACCATGTACAATGTTTCGTGATTAAAACTAAAATCACTTATTCAAGACTTTTTTTCGGCTTTTTGAGACAAAATATTACTTTTAATGGCACCCATACAATATTTACGACTTTTCTAGTCGTAGTTAAGTTTCTGTTTTCTCGAACTTTTTTCGTTCTCAAGTTTCGAGGATCTCAAATTTTCCAACAATTTTAATTCTCGAGAATTCGGAAATTCTAAAAAATTTTCTTGAGATTGAGAATTTTGAAATATTAATTTTATCCTCGAAAAATTAAAAATATTTTAACAATAAATTAATTCATATAATAATTTCTTTATTAAAAACAATAAATAAATAAATAATTCAAAGAACATAATTAATATTACTTCATAATATAAATAAATTCTTTTCACATTTAAAATAATAAAAAACACAGTTGATAATTGTTCAAAAATATCAAAATTATTAAAAATCTAAAATTAATAAACTATATAATGATTTGTCATTTAAACGAAGTCTTCGCTTTCCTTTCATTCAAAAAATCCTTTCATTTTGCGTATCGCCAAATCTGGATAAACGAACAAGACCAGAATTACCAACGAATATTATAGAGAACTTAACTGTCTAAACTAATGACAACTTATAAACAGTCACATATGGGACAACAACAGTCAGTTTATTGGCGATAAAAGCATTGAGACAGTTAGCTCTTGATGGAGTCAGTGAGTATCCAAAGGTAGCACACATCATTTTGAAAGATTTTTATGTTGACGGTTTGCTGACCGGATGCCACGGTATAAGGGAAGTATGTCAATCAGTTCGCGAATACAAATTGCTAACAGATCGAGGTGGATTTAACTTACGAAAATGGTTCTCTAACTCAAGTGAAATATTAAAACATATATGAAGAAAGCTGCATGGTAAAGGTAATATGGAAATCAAATTAAACGATTGCATCAAGACCCTAGGCATTTTTTACGATCCAAAACACAGCAACAAAACTACAAAGCGTTCATTATTGTCCGAATCATCGTAGCTATTTGATACAGTTGGATGGCTCTCTCCATTAACAATTACAGCAAAAATTATTATGCAACAATTATGGCTAAGCGGAATAAAATGGGATGAACATCACCAGAACATATCAACACAAAATGGATAAAATATAAGGCACAATTAAGTGATATCAAAAACCATAAAATTCAAAGGTGGATCAATACAACTGAAAATACCAACATAGAGCTTCACGGTTTCGCTGATGCTTCGGAATACGCATATGCCGCTGCGAACAACACAACTTTTAACATCGAAGACAAGAGTCTCTCCAACTAAAGTGAGGTTATCAATTCCTCGACTATAGCTAAATGCAGCTTTATTATTATCAAAACTGCTTAAACACGTCGAGCAAGCCTTAAATCTAAACAATTGCAGGATGTATGTGTGGTCAGACTCAACCATTGCACTAAAAAAAAACCAGGCGACAACCCAGCTGATATAGTTTCACGAGGCGCACCACCATCCGCACTGAAAAACAACAAATTATGGTGGGAAGGACCGGACTTTCTGGGACAAAATATAACTAGTTAGAAGGAAATCAATAGTTCCTCACTTACTCGTACACATCATCGTGAAGAATTAGAAGAGAAACATTCAAAACTAATGAAAATAAGCAGAGGTGAGGGCGTATTTAATGAATTATTTCTCGGAAACGGAAATCGATTATGCTGGCCCCATTCAAGTGAGAACAAACAAGGGAAAAGATCACAAAACTCACACAGGTTACATTGCACTATTCATCTACATGGTAACAAAAGCTATACATATTTAAATTGTAAGCGATTCAACAACCGAATCATTTATTGCTGCTTACAAACGATTTACATCCAAGAGAGGATTATGCATGGATATCTACTGTGACAATGGGACATACTTCGTTGAAGCGAACAAGGAAATGTTAAAAGAACACTATCGCGCAATAACCACATTACCGGACGAGATCGCCACTATGATAGCCAACGACGAAACCAATTGGCATTTCATACCGCCTCTCACCTTTGAGGAGCATTACACAGTAGTTACACAAATCGAGGCGTGTCTAAATTCTCGACCGATAACTTCACTGACCAATAATCCAACAGATTTATCAGCTTTAACACCAGGACATTTTTTGGTAGGTGATTCTCTCAAGTCGCTGATTCAGATAACATCTTTTTAAAAACAAGATGGCACCTCGTTGAGAAAATGGTGCAAGGCTTTTGGAACAGATGGTCCTCTGAATATCTCCACCAACTACAGCAACGAACTAAATGGAAATATAGCCAAGCGAACCTAAAAATCAACTACTTGGTGTTACTAAAGGATGACCAACAACCAACCACACGTTGGAAACTAGGGCGAATTATCGAGACACATGCCAGAAGCAATGATTTAGTTTGAGTAGCTACAGTGAAGTGCGGGAACAATTCCTTCAAGCGGCCAATTGAAAAATTGTGCAAACTACCATTTGAGGAAAATTTAAAAGATCTAATGCCCATGAAAGCCAACCAGAGTGTAGAGGAGAAGGAGTCGCAAATATCCAAGAATTCCGGGAGGTTGTAACATTCGTGTAACTTGGAGAATCGACGCGAACGAAAATAAACTAGAAACTTTAAGGCACAACCAAAAAAAACGCAAAAGAAGGAATGTAGAATTTAAACGAAATAAATTCTCCAAACTACACTAGTGCTATAGAAATTGGGTCACTCAGGGACTCTGCCGCGGTCGTTGCCGGCTAAGCTTCAGGGTTGGGTGTGGGATTGGAAGAGTTTGAGTGATCCGTGTGTAACCGCTAGGACAGGAATGATACCAACTACCTACCTTCTACCGCCCAGATACCTACCCTAGTTCACTCTCATCAGCTCGCTTAATGCCACATATTTTAGCACTTTAACACTTCACAAAAAAACATCATTGTACATTTTACCAATTAAATTGAGCGACCAAGAGAACCACGTAAAGAAGAAAAGAAGAAAAAAACGGATCTTGAATTTTGATTGATTAACAATAAAAAAAAATTTTATTTAACATTTACGTTAATTTTTGATGAGAAACTTTTGTAAATAGGATTAGTAGAATTAGTATTTATTTAAGTTGATAAATTGTTAATAAATATAAATTTATAAGCAAACTATTCCAACACCAAGAACTTATTATCTGCTGATCGATAATAAATATACCACAAAAATAAACTAGTTGGAATAATTTACCTAGCTAAACCAAAAATTAATTTGAATAAAAATTAGAAAAAATTATATCTGCTAATGCTAATGTTAATTAGTTACATTATTATTATTAAAGATTATTAACTATAGATTGTTTATTTTGATTGAAGATATAAGATAATAAAATAAAATGACTTCACCGTTACTGCCGCAGCTAAGATGTTAACTCCGGAGTTAAATTGGATATGCATATCAACGATGTACACTAAGTATTATTTAACAGTTTAACTATACTGATTAATATCGCACTCAGTATATTGATATTGGTCTTTTCACTGTAGTTGATTGTTCTGTGTCGGTTCACTGTACACCCGTACACACTTTCTTAATAAATATTATTTTTATCCAAATCGATTTCTGGAGGATCATAAATCGTTTATTTGACAAAAAAAAGGATATTTATTTATTTTTTCTTTCACTATGCACCATAGAAATCATTTGGATCACTTTATAGCTTATTACACCTTTTTGTTTTGTTTTTATTATTTACAGGTGGTTTTGCAGTACCGTTTTAACTAGGTGTGGTCCCACCATACGACCTTTCACCGTTTAGGAATTATTAGCACTACCAAAATGGTTATAGTTCTACACAAATTAGGTTTTGTTCTATTATTATCAATTAGTTTTATTGGGGTTTTTTTTTTTTTTTCTTAACTCAACGAACTTTTTTTTATACTAATTATTATGATTGACAAATTTTACAACGTTTAAATTTTAAGAAAGATTTTTTTTTACAATGCAAAAATGATGTGACTCGCACAAAATTCAAAAAAATGACAGCCCCGTTCGCACCGCTGTATCCCCTTTTATAGATCTCTTACCCGCCAAACTAGCTCAGAACTTTCGACGCAGGGTTCAAACCAAATCAAATTTAATGATCATTTCCCACAAAAAAATACCATCCAACGGAATCGCCCAATATGCTATCTGTTGGCATTTTATTGAATCACGGTCGGTACAGCAGAGTGCTATGCGACCATTGGGTAGTTTTTCATTCGCTGACATTTAGGGGATTAATTATTCGCATACTTTAAATGATTCGCACAGTATTTTGGTATAGACGGTATACAAATATTAACGTTTGTGTAACGAGTGCGAAGCGCCGTTACAAGGTTTCTGCGGCAGCAACCTCATCGACAAGTGAAAAACCAGAGAAAATTGAAACATCTGATGCTTGCGGCTTTGTCCATATGTTGCATTTTGGGACTCGCTCAGGCCAACATAGACATTATTCCGTTCAACCATTCTACAGGCACACACTTTGAATCAATATGCAGACTCAAGGTAGTAGCCATGAAATAATCACAAGCTTTCAAGACCGCGCAAAGTCAACTAAAGAAGTCATGCATATAGACGTTGTTGAAATAAATTGCGAATTAATTCTTTAACAAATTCAATGGCAGTTTAATAATTTGGAGGCAAATATTGAATTATTATTAGCGAGTAACAAGGAAGGGTGCAGACCAAAACGAGGGTTAGGCGATACAATAGGCGTTGTGTTAGGCGACATGTTTGGGATTCTTACCGAGCGTGAAACAAGAGAATATGAAAATCAATTTGAAGCCATAAACAATGATCAGCATCAATTAGAGGCACTGATAAAGAATCATACCACAATAATAGAGAACACAGTTAAGCTAATAAAGCACAACTCAATTCTTGCCATGAAATCATTAAACAAACTGCGATAAATGATCATAGAATGCTAAAGGCTGAACTAGAACTATTGAACGAGTACTTTATACGGTAAAAGCAAATTCGTTTAATATTATCTACATGCATTGAATTGATATTAATATTGAAAAATTTGGAGGACACGCAACAAGCCTTACTTGACGTTATCCATAATGCACACAAGAACATTTTGCATCCTTCATTACTCTCCCCGGTTCAATTGGATCAAAGGCTGGAAATTATTAAAAAGGCATATACTTTCAACGATCACCATACCTGGACGTGGCATTCCGGATCTTCTACACATATATCATAGCATAAAGTTACGCAGTAGAGTAACTCCAAGAAACATTATAGTAGAACTCACCGCATTCCATTATCATTTAGGTGGGAGTACACACTGTTAGGCGTTTTCCCAGTGCCTAACATCGAGCATAGGAATTTGCAGTTTTACATCGACACCAAGGCAGAATTTTTAGCAATAGATGCTTACCGGGAACAGCTTGCATTAATAACTAGAGAGCAAGTAAAAAATTGTCAATCATTTCAAGGAAGAAGATTTTTGTCTAAAATATCGGAAATATATGTATAACATCATGAGCAGGCAAGCTCAGTGCGAGGTGGCAATCTTACAACGAAAGATGAATCTTGAGGAATTATGTTCCATCGGAACCGTAAATGCATCAAATCACTGGATAAAACTTAATACCAACAATCAGTGGGTATATGCCATTCACAATGAAACAACAATCGATGTAATATGCGGTCAAGAAAGTAAATAGTATAACCTTCAAGGATGAGGCATAGTAAAAATCAAAGCTGGTTGTGTGCTACGGGATGCAAATTTTTATATCGTTGCAATCGGATCCTATTCTAACCATTTGGAAAAGGGATTCAATAGATCGGTTAATACGTTACTTGAATCTATTCACTTAAAGAAGTTCATCACCCGGATCAAAGATAGACCAGTCCGACATAATCATCTACAGTATGTAGCGCTTCAAGATACCAACAAATTGGAACAAGAGATCCAGACGCTCGATAATATGAAAATCCAACTATACACGAGGAAAAGAATCAACATATCCACCATTATACCATGACTCTTGTCATTTCTGGGATCCATTTAGTTGTAGGTGTCATTTGGGGCATCAACTGTTTAAGACATAGACGAGGAAATCCTTGCCCACCGCACCTTCGCCACTTCGACGTGCAGAAGTCTAATCTTCCCAAGTAGGCGGCCCGGAATATGTTGAATTCAACTTCAACAGGGCTGCTAGCTATGCTTGTAGCATGCATAATGTGTATACGCTTACTCATCAAATTATCGTTTAAATTGGCTAGTGACATATAATACAACATGTTTTGCACTAACATAAATTTTAATGATGAGCACTTATTTTTGTATATTTAGAATTAAATTTTCAATAATAAAGCAGAACGAAATTATATCAGTAACGTTTTAGTTTTGTTTTCAAAAATAATTTTAATTCAGAAATAGTGAGCCCTCACCAGCGGTAAGCTCGCTATCATCTGAAATTAAACATGGGTTTAATTAACAATAAAGTTTTCTTTAAGTCTTCGACAATAATGGTTATTTTACCAGTTACTTCATAAACAATCATTTCTGTAGACAAAATGCGGAAGTCATCGTCTATTTGTGTTGGCAATTGTGAACATTCCCGAATACTCTCCTCCAAATGTTGTTCTAAAGAAATAAAATCATCCTGAGACGTTGATGAACTACCATGTTTAAAATGGAAATCATGGTCAAAAGTTGAATTATTTTTGACTGAACATTTTCTAAATTTTGAAATATTCTCCGGGACATTGTTTTAGCAGTTTCGATAATTTCTTCTTTTGAGCACAATGAAAAAAAAACTCATCTTCTTCAGGATTATTAAGGTTATTATTATTCTGATGAAACTTTAGTGAAGAAATATTCAAAGTCACTTCTTTTAAAAATCTGGTTTTTAACTTCACTTATAATAATTTTCGACTTATCTCGGAATTATTTGTCTGAAAAGATTTGAACAAAAATTTTGTTATTCGTTCCGCAGAGAGTAATGACGAAGCTTTGAATGGCGTTAGACTATTAAATATATTAAAGGCCACGACATCATCAGTTTTGTGATCCCATAGACGCCAGAAAGTGATATCACCTAATGTTTTTAAAACAGGCGGATAACAATAGCAAAAACAACTGTAATTCGTACACGTCAGAAATCATTTCTTTAATATTACTTTGGAGAATACTATTTCGAACCGGAGATTTTTTGAATAATTTTACAATTCCCTTTATTTTTGTTATTGTTTTTTAATCTGCATACTACAACTAATTTGAATGTAGTCTGCAACAAATTCATTTTCAATTAAATCATCTGACTGAAAATCATCTTTATCTGAATCCTCATTCTCTACCTCATCGCTTAAGTTGTTACACGAAGATACTTTTTTCGTAGAAAACTTTCATAACCGCCAAGTGAATTGCGTGATTATATTACAGTTGTTGAAAAGCCGGCGACAACCTACCATATTTCACATTAAACTGGCTTCATCACTTTTGGTAGAAACAATGTCTGTTTCTTTATTCAAATTCTATGGCCTTATCAACAAGCATGAACCTTGTACTCTCATCAAACCTAAATTTTCTGTTGATCCATTGGAAAAATATAAATGGACATTTAAATAACGATGATTACGGAAACTCGTCCATTCATCAATAGATTTACAAAAAAATGTATTTGCGCATTCATTTGATTGATCTTGGAAATAATTTGATTTTTGAGAGTACCATGAAAAAATATTAAATTCATCATATCTGATGGATTTTTCGGCAATGAAAAACTTTGTAATTATAAACTTTTTTCAAATAAATGAACTTTCACTTATTACATTAATTGAATTTCCATTCTTCGCAGTAGGTTTAGAAACAATTCTTGCCAGTGTGAGATTTTTATCAGAAGTTGTAAAGTACTCGCCGATGCGTTTAATTTCTTTAGTTGTTGGCCCAGAAACTGCGCAGGTAGAAGTTTCTTTTAATTTTCTCTTCAAGTTATGGACATTTGTTAAATGCCGATGTAAACCCGTCGTGGGGTGCTCGTTGCTCTATCTTTATTATGATTGCCTCTTTTAAAATGTTTCCAAACATCCTCGCTATCATATTAAGACAAATCAGTATACATAATTTGAAGATTTAGAAATCTGTTTTTCATACCAGATTACCAACACTAAATAAACGTATTTTATTAAATACTTTCTACATATTTCTACGCATAGCATTTCCACTTGGAAAAATACGTTGCACTGCAGCAGGCATATCTTCAATTACCCTTGCTCTAATTTGCGCCAGATTTTCCATGGTTGTGTCTGCTGCTAGGTGTTTCACGGCTGCATTTATTTTTTGAAGCACGACATTTCCTGCATTTTTCATTCGGTACAACATGAACGCAGCTAGAGAATGGAATGAACCATCATTCATATTAGAATATTCAAATTAGATTTCCACTACCAGCAGTGGTGGTATACCACAAATTTTGGTATTTTTCAAACGATATTTTAACTATTCAAACATCAGCCAAAGATAACAGAAACATAAACCGAGTAAAAATAAATATCATTATTACCGATCAAAATCGTTTAGTCAAATTTTGATATCGAATGGATACTCAAGGAAGCTGGGAAATTTGACGATGAAAATAAAATCTGTATCTGTTAATGATGTAGTTGACTGGTTTGGATGACTCTAGTATAATGTGAGTATGTTTTGGTTTCTTTATGAATAAAAAAATTATAATATAAATATAAATAATTAAATAAAACAGATTGTGAAAAATTACTTTGGACATTTGGATTTTATAAAATATTTTATTGTTTCTGAATTTGAGACAAAGGAATAAATTTCGGAGTTTTTCCAAGTTTTTAATTACAAGATAACAATTACAATGAAAATCAACACATTTACGCTTATATTCTACTTTAGTGATTCCTATTTTTTGTAGTTCCAAAGACACCCAGCAAACGCAGCAGTACTTCCAGAAATGGTGCAGAAGTAATGAACAAAAGAGTTTCATATCTTATGAAAAAGATAAAGCAGTGGGAAAAGGTTCATCAATTTGAAAAAAGTACTTAGAATAAGTAGTTCTTAAATAGGACTTGTATGTCCCAAAAGATTTATTTTTATATAATTCTTCTGTACGAGGGTATGTGACTGAACAGCCAGACCGATTTTAATGAAATTTTGTGTGAATACTTTAGTGAGTCCCTGAATGGTTTAGAATCACAATTGGGCCCAGCAGGTGGCACTGCAATCGGATTCTACGATTTTTTTTTGTTTTTGAACAGAACATATTAACCAAAAATTTCACCAACCCATCACCCTCAAATCAATTATAGATATAATTCTTATGTACGTTTTTTTGTAATTGAACTACTAAATGGCTGAACCAATTTTAATGAAATTGTGTGTGTGTGTGTGTTTGAATGGATTCCTGGATAGTTAAGATTAACAATTGGATCCGATAGGTGGCACTCCGATAGGGTTCTTTGAATTTTTTATTTATTTTATTCCGATTTTTGTTTTTATTTTTTTAAGATTTTTTGTATATCAGAACATATAGCCTGAAAATATCGCCTCACCCCCCCCCCTCGCTTACCGGTCCCAATATTTTATAAAATGAGAAAACGTAGTGAATAATTGACTTTCTGAGAATAATTCCTAGTTATGTTTGTGTACCATAGGCGGCACTGATGTCGAATTGTGCGGTATTTGACGTACGCATCAATAAATGCGCAAGCTACTTGCGTTATAGCTTGGCGTTATTTTGATATTTTAATCTGCGTGCATATTGAATGAATTCATCGACACAAATTATTGAAATAACGTTTTTGATCATAAATGAAGTGTACTTAAAACTAACTTTAAAAAAATGTTTAAGGTTCAATGTTGAAGTGAATACCATATATGATCTTCTTCGAATTTCAATTATGAATATAAAGGGTTATCCAATTTAAGCTTGATAAAGTAAACTTAAAAAAAACACACAAAATATTCGGAATGTATTGTAATTTTTATTTCATTTTACAGATTGATCCTTGCCATTTTTAGTTAAACAAGATATCATTCAAATGTCCTCCACGGGACTTCTTACAGGCCTTGATTCTTTTGAGGTAATTTTCAATGACTTTTCGGCACATTTCGGGCGGTATCTCGGCCATTACCTTACAAATATTAGTTTTCAATTCGTCAAGAGTTTGAGGATTGTTTGCGTAAACACGATCTTTCGCGTAGCCCCACAAAAAGAAATCCAAAGGCGTTAAATCACAGGATCTTGGAGGCCAATTGACATCAGCCAATCGCGAAATCAAACGTCCAGGAAATTTCTCTTGCAAAAGATCTCGATTTGCTCGTGTTACGTGACTGGTTGCTCCATCCTGCTGGAACCACATATCGTCAAGATCATAATCTTCGATTTTCGTAAAAAAATAATCAGTTAACATGCGGCCATAGCGCTCAGAATTGACAGTAACGGTTCGTCCATGGTTGTTCTCAAAAAAATACGGCCCAATCACACCACCAGACCATAATGCGCACCAAACAGTGACTTTTTCCGGGTGTAATGGCTTCTCTACAATCAATTGTGGATTTTCTGAGCCCCAAATTCTACAGTTTTGCTTATTAACGTATCCACCAAGCGAAAAATGAGCTTCATCACTGAAGAAAATTTTGTTCGAAAAATCAGCATCAGCAGATTTAATAATTTTATCGCGTTGGTCGATTGTTAAATGCTCCATATTCTTAAATGGCAAAATGTCAACTAAATAAATGACAGCGTACTTGACGTTTATCTTTGACAGATGTCGGTATACAGATTTCTACTTTATTAGTTGGATAGATTAGTTGGATTTCTACTTTATTAGTTTATTAGTTGGACATTTCAATCTTTTCGTATCGTCATTGTGTGATTTGCTCTTGTCCAAAGTAAAATAAAAAATTAGGGCAATTTCTCGATATTCTGCGCTGTTAAATTCTTGTGTCATGGGCCGACCATATTTAGTGCTTGTCATTGGCACATTTGGCGAAAGAGGGGGTACTTTTCGTGGGATTGTTGGTAAGTGTAGAAATGTGATTGCAAAAAAGTTGCTGCATGTGTGTGAATGTCTGACGGTTGTACTTTTTATATGTATTAGCTGTATGGAGAAGACTGTGAGGAAGTCAGTGAGTCGGTCAGTAACGGATCTACACATGACTGAAGACGTGGTGACTCATGAAAATGGAAGCTTCTACGGTCTGAATCCACTGACCCATATGTACACATACATGTATACAAATTTGGACGATTTTCATTTTAGTTCATTATTTACATTTCAATTTAATAAAATAATAGCAAAAAAAGGAAAAACTCAAATCATTTCCATGACGGTCATTGTGTTATTAATATAAAAAAAGTAAAATATTGAAATTTATTTTGAATCTTAAAACTAAAAGAAATAATGTTTGTTTGGTTTTTATCTTAATCGAAATAGAACAATAAACGGTTTAAATTGATATTGTTTCCGGCCGAACTAGCACGTTCACGTAGCGCATCTGGGAATATGCTTTCAATGAAATCATCTTTCGTGGCTACTTTGTTGCAAAAATTGTCAGGCAATTTAGAGTATTGTATATTTCCATGAAATCATACTTTTTAAATGCCAATATTGAGCAATTGTTCGGAAACCGACAGTGCCGTTGGATCGTTTTGCAGTTGGACATGCTTATTTATGTTAAGGTGAAATCACCGGACAGGACAGCAACAGCAGTTTATCGAGAGCTTCAGCTGAATGCTTGAGAGTCATACTGTTTTCATCTTAGATAATAATTTTGCATTTTTGCAAAACCTTAGCCATGCCGAAATGCTATTTTATGTTGAACATTGCGTCTGGATTTGTGTAAACGATCAATGGTAACTTGAGTACCAAATGTGCAGTCTTTTCACCAAATGTCAGATGAAGCAATTGCCAGATGAAGCAAATGTCAGATGAAGCAGTGAGCTGAGGAATGTTTGCCAATGTTGTCTATAGTGCATCTAAAAAAAAGAATCGGCCTTTTGTTCAGCAGTTCATTATTTGCAACAAAAGGTACTCCATCAAACTGTTGTTCACGCTCAAAATCGCAGTAAATGATGTCTTTTGCTGGACGGTTAGGCGAGAACATACCGAAATGAGTGAGTGTCATATTTGAAATAAGAATGCAAATATCTTCAATCTTTATTAATGCCTCGTTATATATTTGTGGCGTAAAATCTATATTGGTATCTTGATCAGCGGTCCAAATGCGATGCAAAAGAAGAGGTTAAATTGATTGTCATTAAATGCACATGTACATATTTCTATTCCACAAAGCATTATTTTCCATTAAACACTGCAGAAAAACCAAATATGCACAGATCGAAGATGTATCTGCATCATATTTTATTTACACTTTAAAGCGACAAAATACAGCATTCCCGCAATAAGTAAATTTTTATCTATATTTTAATTTTTTTTCGTCGCTAAGTTGACTGTCGCCGAGTTGACCATCGCCTAATTGACCATCGCCGAGATTACCGTCGCCGAGTTGTCCGTCGGCGAGTTTACCTGTTCCGACAAAGTATTCTGTAATATTTACATTATAATTTTTGATTTGTCTGAAACAAAGCAGTTGGTTTTTCATCATTTCTATTATATAAATTATCTAATATATACATAAACTATTGCGCTAACAAAATAGATGGTTTAATATATTGTGGCCAATATCCAAGATTCTTTTACCACGAATGTATTCATACGTTGGACTCAAATACACCGCGATTGATAAGGCAAAAAATTAAACTTACCGGACTTTTGGTATGTAATTAAAACTATGGCGTGTTTTGTGAATGCTAAATTTTTTAACTTCATCGGAAAAATTGAAAGAAGATGAATTTTGATTTTTAATTGTCAATCCGTCATGTCAAATTTTGTTGAAATAATGTTTTTTTTTTCAAAACTAAACTTCTATCAGAACGTTTTGTTTTAAGTTATTTCGTAAATGCCATAAAACTCATATAAAAAAGCACTTTCGATGAATTGATTTTTGGTCAAACATCACTTGGATTTCCAATCCATCTGGGCTGTAGACCGAATTTAAGTTGAAAATAATCGTCATTTTCGCTTAAATTTTGGAAAACTGATCTTAATCGATATCATTGGAATATTCATTTAGCGTCTTTTAGTTCATAATAATGTCAACACACGCAGGAAAATGACATCAGAGATACAGTGAATTACTTGAATATTTGTGGTTAAAATGATTCCTACGACATTTAGTTAGAACAAGCTACCGATGCAAGAAGACACAGGCAGGACCGTTGGAATGTGTAAAAACCGGAACCTGGTTTTCCCATTTTTAGTCAATCCATGTCTTTTTATGCGAATTATTCGATTTTAATTTCTGATTTTATTTTAAAAGTTTATCTATAAATCATAATGGTAAGTGGATCATTCAAGTGGTCTGACTTGGCTCCTTTAAAAATCTTATCTAGTGATTTTAACCATCCAAGATTTTTTGATTGTCATATCTTGGTTTCTGGTATTTTGAGCATGGAAAATTTATGGCTTATCCACCCGTATAAGGCTCTATAATAAACTCTGTTGTTACGTTCATCTACTGCCTAACACTCATATTTGGGTGGAAATCCTTGAAGTAATCGGTGTAAGTAAAAAGGAGTTGCTGATGCTGTACTGTCGTTGATATTTCGCAATTACAGCGTTAATCAGCTACACCAAAATTTTAAAGATTAGTTTTTTAAGATAAATTTCTACATTTAGATTTTAAGTCGTTCCGCAAGATTTGTATTTTTCATTTTTTCTGTTGTAAAAAATAATATATAAAATTATTAAGGAACCAATAATTTAAACTGTTCTATCAATAAAATTAAAATTAATGAATTAATAAATTTAATTTAATAAATTTAACACCGTACAAATGGTGCAGTAGTTAAAGCTTCGGCACTTTATATGGGAGATATTGGGTTCGAAACCCATCAGAGGCTGGATGCAAAGAAAACTTTCGTCATCAATTACGTCTGGTAATGTAAATAAACACAACTAAAATGCTCTGTAGATTACAGTAGGTGAATGGGGAGTGTGCGTTTGAATGAAGAAATCGGGGAAGGATGCTAGTTGACCTTTAAAGGACGTTCAATCCACTGGACAATTAATAGAAAAAGAAAATTGTTTCTAATATTGGCTTCACATGTACAAAATTCAGTTGTATACAAGTGTGTGTATTTAATGTAGATAAACCTACCATCAAGTGTAACATAAAATTTAGACAGCTAAATAATAAAAACAAAAATGTGAAAGTATTAACTTCTAAACTAATCGATCAATCATAAAACTAAAAATATTTTTGACACGATAAACTACATGTAGAAATTGAGCTTTGTATAGCTAGAAATTATATCGTCGAAATATTATGTTGTTAAAATATTTAACTACTCATAGATACATGTCATTCTGTATAGACTAGTTTAATAGAGTGATGTGTATAAGGTATAGACACATTCAGAAGCACTCTATCAATATCATAAAGCATGAATAATTTGGAACAACACAAAAAAAAATGAAATTTGCCAAAATCATTTAACGCCTTACTGTACAGCAATATACCACAATTTTGTATTTGAAATTGTTCAATTTCAATGCTCAAGGTTGCAAATTTGAAACAAAGTACTGAATAAAAATAAAAAATAAACTCTCGGAACAAAATATTTTTAAAAGTTTTGGGTATTAAGACGTGCTTGCTTTATGTGTCGGTGTACAACATACTTTACATTTGAATAGAAATTTGATTTGACGTTGATAGAGTATTCTTATTATTTCTAACATTAATTTCCAAGTTTATTTTTATGAGATTCAATCTGAGTTAATTTTTTGATTCATTTAATTTATTATGTTATATAGTCTTAGAAGGTGCTGTGTATGTATCCAACAATTGTTCATCGAAAGTGTTTTATACAACGAAATCTTTTATATTTACAAACTCGTATGTAGGTACATGAAAATAAATTTAGAAATTAATCAAAATGTTTATTTATTATGGAATAAATATTGTTATAAATATGCTTGATATGTACATCGCGACTAATATTGATTAGTTTGAATATTGGGAATTCCCAATTAGCCGAGAATGTATATATTAGATAAATGTACTCGTAATACATTACAAAAGCTGTCAAGAAACGAGATCTGTGACATTGACATTTCCTGCACTGCACGCATTTTTCACGATTTGCCTATTTAGAAACATTTTCAATATTGAAATATAATTTAGTGTTAAAAAATGTTAAACAATTGACATTATATAATTTTTTTGATGACTTTTTGAAATATTTTAAATGTTATCGAATACCGTTTAAAACTTTGCTATTCGTGGATTCAGAACGTGCAAAACGAAATATATGATTTGACAAGTTTAAGCGGTTTAGACTTGCTCTATCTCTAGCTGTTCCATCTCATGAGGGAAATTTACAGTATGCACGGTGATCTTATGTCCATTTCGATGCATCAATCTCACCCTTCTACCTCGACATGCTATAATTTATAGATCTTATTTGACATTGACACACCACCACAGTTGGGGACTTTCATTGTAGGTTACTACTGTAATTCTTAATTTATCATACGTTGTTGTGATGAACTTGCATTCTTAGACCCCTAATTTGATTGGATTTGATGAATTCGATGACATTGCTGCCTCCAAGAAATATCTTTATTTTGTGGCTCGCAAATCAGAATAAATTTCATTCATATTCAAATCTTTTAAGGTAGATTAGAATCCAAACTTATTAGAAGTCAGGATCTAACTATTGCTTCAAAAATTATCTTACAATTTGTGATCAGTATTCCATAGAGCCATGTCACAATTGAAAAGGGGGACGCTTTTTTTGTGCAGTGTGATAAATAAAAAAGTATAGTATATCCGCGCTTTCCATTAGGGATTTAATCGGAATCGAGTGCCTTCCTACTTTTCAGTTTACTAATCGATGATACTTCCTCGTATGTAGAGTCTTCGATAAAAACCTCTTAACCAGGTGGAGCAATTGCTTCATTGTAATGAAGTACGAAATTTTCAAAAAGACCTTTATCCATAATCTTAAAATATCCATACTAAATAAACTTCTTTTTTAATTAGTTTGGTTCGATCTCCCAATCATTCTGATTCAGAAATTATAAATTTTTCGATGATCTGTCAGACAAATGTAAATTAATATTAGTTGATGCTTTTAATTCACATAAAATATGAATTAATCATCATGATACGAATTGTGATATGCGACAAACGGAGTTGTTTGCTACCTCCAATGGTCTAAATAAGATTGCTCGAGAATCCTCAAAATATGAACTCTTGTAGAATATGAACACTCAATTCTACAATAGTACATATTCTGGAACTTTGACTGACAGCAGTATCCCATTCGATAGAAAAACCTGTAAAGGTCATTTTGACTATAACCTAATTACCATGAACATATGTATATCTGTCAAAACACCATCGGAATTCAGATAGCAGCCAATGGATATATTTCATTTTTTGAGGTTGGCTATGAAAGTTTAGAGTTATTTTTTCTTGATTTCCCTAGTAAAAACCATTGTTTCTATAACTGTGTTACATATGGAATGAACAGATATATTCACTATTATTTCACAATCGTAATTTAAATTTTTAACCGCTTCAAGAAATATAAACGGAACGAAATTTCTTTGGATGAAAATAAAGCCACACGAAACATGATTTAGAAATTCAAACTAAAAATAATACCAAAAATGTACACTGTTAAATTTAAAAATATTCCAATTGAATTTGTTTTGTAGTGAAATTGAATTTTTTTTTGATAATCTTAAACATTTACATTTTAGAGAAGTCCCTAATAGTGTCGCTGTAGAGGTCGAATAATTTTCTAACGATTTGAAATAAACACGAGAAAATCGTAAAATGATTTACAATTTATTTTAATTCTAAAGAAGGCTATTTTATACAATGTTTCTACTTTTATTTATCCAATCCTAGAGATGTTTACGGGTCTCATTAATATGACCAAATAGCTAAATTAAAATCCCATGTTTGTGGTGTACAAGATTTAATTATAATGATTTTAACTAGTCCAGCGTATTTTTAAACAACTATGGTTTTTGATTTAAACCTATTTTCTAATTTTTCTATTACCGCTCCTAGAGACGTTCACAGTTTTTAAGATGTATTTTAGGATAGCGTAGGCAAAGTTCTAACACTGAATTGACCATGGATAGTTTATGATGATATATAGCTACTGTGCCATTCATATTCATAGAAATTTCATGAATTTGAATACATTTTCAAATTTTATTTCACCAATCCTAGAGATGTTCACGGGGTCAAAACTCTATGATTGTGGTGAATGGAATCTAATTATGATGATTTTTAACTTATCTAGATACATCTTTACGTTTACGGTTATACCCCATATACCAGAAATGCTCACGGGATCTCTTTTATATATTCGAATAAGTCAGACAATTTTCTATCAATATTGTGAAAACGGGATTAAAGAAAAAATTAAAGAAAAAATGTGAAAATTTTAAAATTCAACTTACATTATTAAAAATTGTGATAACAGACCTTTCAAGAGCTAGCAAGATAGTCAGAACTTTGAACTATTCATCATAACTCACTACACTCATACTGCTTTTGAGTGATCTATATGGCCATGTATGTGAGAGGATTTTTGTTATTTGATTCTTTTTACAATTATTAGTCAGGTTCGTAGCTTATTGGGAATGTCAATGGGATAAAAATCTTATTGGAGGAAATACTAAAATTTCCAATTGAGAAAACAATTTAAAATGAAGAAGTGTTAAATTTGGAACAACAAGGTAAAAATCATCTTTTTTGTCCCATTTTCACAACATTAATAGACAATTTTCGGACCTATTCGAATATATGAAAGAGATCCCGTGAACATTTCTGAAAAATTCCCAACTGCTAGAAATACACCACTAATTCTCAATTCCCGGGAAAACCAGAATAGGGCCACTGGTGTAATTTCTGTGTATAGTATAATTATATAGCGCTGTAAAGGTGTATAATTAAAAATGGGTTGGCATTCAGTATTTCTTTAATAATTTTGTAGATATTAATAACGATAATTGTATAGAGACGTGAAATGACCGATCTAAAAATTTCAAAACTTTAAAAACAGCGAAGTGTGTTTTTTGAACAGTTAATTCGCACTAGAAACGTTCTCCAAACAAAATTAACTTGAACTATCACATGATCATGAATATACAACAACAGATAGCAGCGAATTCGAAGAGTTGCTGACCGTTAAAAAAATTACCTTTGTAGTATATATAAGAAGTTACAGGTAATTTTCTAAAATACAAACACAATGGTACATCGGGGTGAGCAGAAACCACGTTTTCCTGTAAATCTTCTAAAAATTTCAATTTAAATGTACGGGTGACTCAAAAAATGGTTCGATTTTCTAAATCATTTAATAGTTTATGCCGTTGCAAGAATTTTAATATATCCGTATTTCTGTTGATGATAGGCTGCTAACACAATATCTGCTCTTGAGTTAACGGATGCTATCTATAAAGTAGCGCGAGAGCTTCTTAAAAATTAGTTTTAAGATCAGATTATCTGTAAACATTATTTGCAATAAATGTTTCCATCTCAGTCAGTTGGTAAGCGAAGAAGTTTAGAACCACTAAATTCATTAGGCAGAGTTACAAAATAATGAGATGTTCACAATTATAAGGTTCAATTGGGTGACCTCAATTATAATAAAATAAAAATTACATGTAGAAACTTTAAACAATAGAGACCCTTTACTAAAATTGAGTATGTTTCGAAATAAGCAGTGTAGTCAATTGATTGATAACACGCGTTAAGACGGGGTCCTGAAGCTAGTGGTTTCGGAGCATTTAATGCTCCAAACTCCAGACCACGATATCAATGTGAGTTTAGCTCAAACGGAAGTCATCGAAAAATGTCTGTTTGTTAAGAATTTAGGTCGCTTGCATGATATTAAAAGCTGAATTTCTGGATTAATTTATTATTATATGCCCATTGAGCTAATATTTGCAACAATGATAGGATCATTGTATTAGGTGTGTGAATATAATTCAGTCCTTTTTCATAAAAATAAAACTAGTTTTAAAAAATGGGAAAATTATTTGTAGAAAGTATACCCTATCTGCAGCTACAACTTTCCCTTAACTTTCAGGCAATTTTCGGATTCCCTCTGAAGAATTTCGAACTCTGCACGAGAACTGAACCTCTATTCTGATTCTTAGTCCAGTCGAATTAAATAATTTTTCACAACGTGTGTAACATATGGTTTTGCATTGTCATGCTAAAAAATTAATCTGTTAAATTTATTCGCCAATTCTCGTCATTTTTTCTCTATAGCTCGCTTCAAACATATTAGTTCAGCTGACAGTTTCACCTTAGTCCAGCAGCTCATAATATACCACACTGTTCTGATCGCACCAGGATCGCACTTTGGTTGCATTGAACCAGCTTCATCAGGCTTTACCCAAGTTTTTTGCGTTTAGGATTCTCATAAAAAATTTATTTTTCATCTCTTGTCTCGTTCGACGCAAAACCTCTTTTATTTGCTGTTTTTAAAGCAGTATTTTAAAAATGGTTTTTGTAAATCAAATTCTGAGTTGTTTAACATACTATAGTGGTTTACACTTCAATCAAATATCGCATACTAAATTTGTCAGATGACATCTATAATACCAGTACTGCAATACTAGTAACGATACTTATAATCCACCCTTTGGATACGTATTTACACACCCAATAATAAAAGCAATTGCAATGAGAGACATTACCCCCTTTTTCATTATTTCGTTGGAGAGCCAATAAAAATTAGTCGCCATTGTACTAACGCAAAGGTTCAAGCGATTTAAAAGATACACAAATTCCTATGATTAATAACCAAACAGCATGAAGCTTGCAAAAAAACTGTTTACGTTGATAATTTAAACACAGTTTTTGAAACCAACAAAATTTAAATAGGTTGAATTAGAAACTGAATTATTTGCTTATGAAATATCTAAAATCGAACTTTTGAATATCGAACTAAAATCCAACATTTGAAGCCACATTCACCATTAACATCTAACAATGATAAATACATAGCAACATAAAATTAGCTAATCCTCAATTTCACAAACCACAAAAAATATACTTTTTTTATGCTAGGTTATATAATACAAATTACTAGCTGCAGGTTGGATTGGTTGGATTTCGGTGCCGGCCACGATAGAGGAAGTTCTTCCAGTCCGTCTCTTCTCTTTTGTACTCAAATTGGTTGGATTGTTTTGAAAATCCGTATCAAAATCGAACAAGAATCTATTACGGGTTTCATCATTCTGCCGAGTTTGTCACATTAGCGGCAATCATGAGGACTATCGCTTAAATCATTAGCTAGTGACATTTGGTCAAGCAAAACTATTCGATCGAAGAAGAAAAGCATTTCATGAAATATGTACATCGAAATCAAAATAGCAAACTTATGGTTTCTTTGTCCTTGTCCAAACTTCTATAGGAGTACGTTCTGATACTAATTTCCAGTTATTATATGGCGTAGATAAAAATATCTATCGGTTTCGCACTGTTACATATGGCAGAGCAAATGCACAATATTTGGTTTCCAAGTACCATCAATTGTTACCAATTGTTACCGACCAGGAAAGGGCATCTTATATAATCAAAAAAATATGTTTATTGATGATTTACTAAATGGTGCAAGCACTCCATTTAATAAGAAAATACTTTTTCACCATCGACTTAATTACATAACTACTTGAAGAATTAAATGGGCATGGCAACGAATTGTATGTATAGACGATAAATTTTAAAATCTACATAATTAATTTTTAAATTCCCCATCACATATCAACTATTTTATGAAGAAACGCACAACGCAAAATCTATAAAATGCAAATTTATGCAAACAAATCCAATGTCTTTGGATCACACATATAATTTACAACATTGTATACACGAATTCTTTTTTAAAAATGTATTTCCATGACTAAAAATACAAAATACATATAATTATATGTATAAACGTATTTCAGCAGCAGAAGTCATTTCCATTGCAACAGATCTTTATATAAATAAAATAAATAAATAAATCAAACATAAATTTATGTTGTGTTTCACATAAAACAAAATAAAGTGCAATCACAGTAATAATGTGTATATATACCAGTACCTCTAGTTTAATGTGTGTTTATTTATGTATTATGTTGTAGTGGTACGTATTTCATACAATTCACTTTTTAAATAAATTTCAACATAATTCTGCATTATGTACAACACTGTTATATGAAATGTACAACATGTAGCGGTTTTTGTATACATAAGCAACAATAAACAAAATAAATTGCATGAATATGTTATTGTCCTGCGCCTGTTATAATGATGTACGACATAAACTTATTTTTATATGTTTGTACAGTCAGCCCTCATATAACGCGATTAATTCGTACTGTTTTTAGAAATAAAAAAATGTATTACATATTTGAGTTCAGATTTATTAGAATATGTATCAGTATATAGTTCATATAACGGAATAAAGTAAAAAAATTGTTTCCAATGGTCATTTTTTCACATTATGTAAACTGAAGTCTGCCTCGGATACGTTAACAGTACAATTGCACATTTTACAAAAATATCTAAAATATAATCAAAAAACGTAACAACTCTCAAAAATAATTAAAAATATTGAATGTTTAAGACAAAAGAGTATTTATAGTTATAATTAATATCTTAATTTACAATCTAAAGGGTCAATTAACATGTAGAAACCAATAATCATCTAACCTTTTACAATGCCATCTGTTTTCTTCGGGAAAGGTTATATCTTTATCCAAATAAGTATTCCAAGTAGTTGTGTCCTAAGGTTTCAATTTTCTAGTAAGTAATACAGCAAAATAATTTGAAAAAAATAATAATCGATCCAATTTATATTAGAATTCAAGTTGTTCGGTTCATTCAGAGGGGCAGATGTTCAAAAATAAGGCTTCCGACTCACTCTAAATTGCACAAACATTACAAAAACAGAACAAAGATAATATGATTTGTATAATACTTTCAAAAAAATGACAATAAGATGCAATATTTGTGCCTCTTTTAAATAATTTACCCGGGCCATCGTACAATACCAGTTCATATTAGGATAGTTTTGCAACTTTACTAACAATTTCAAAATCTATTACGAAAAATATAAATATGATTAGAAGTTAAAATGATGAGAAAGTACGGCGAAGGCTAAACAGGGATCTCGGAAAAGCGTGGCGTACCGAACACCCTTTTTTATAAATGTTTATTACAATTCATGCAAGAAGTGAATACTTCCATTTTAACAGTCACATTTGTTTTTAATTTAAAATAAATTACAAAATTTATTTATTTGATACCATATTTGATACCGTAATTAAAATGGATCAATAGTTCACGCAAAATACTGCACATTGTATTTTTAAGAGTTTGTTGCTAATAGAAAAACAGATTATTACCCGCACGAAGTGAATATTAAAATTTATTTAATAAAATTTATTTTAAAAAAGACATTTATACAGAATTTATATTCTTAAATTTCACTCAAGCAAAATAAGATTACATTTAGTACATGCAGGAAGTAAACACTTACATTTTAACAGTTTATTTAACTTTTATAGTTTGAATCTATAGTTCACAGAATATACTGTACATTGCTTATAACCCCAATTGTAATTTGGTAATAGAAAGACAGATTATTACATGCACGAAGTGAAAATTTATATTCATTTGGTAAAGTTTATAAAAATATCAACAGGTTTTAATTTCAATTAAGCAATAATAATAATATTTGCACAAATAAAAATATTAAAAAAATTGCATGCAGGAAGTGAATATTTCTGTTTTTAAAGTCAAATGTTATTAGTAAAAATTTAAATACAAAATATATTTATTTGATATCATTGCTTGTAACCTAAATAGAAATCTGATAATTTAGTTAAATTAAAATACAAAATGTATTTAATTCATATCTTAATTAAAATAGATCAATAGTTCACGGTATATACTGCACATTGCTTGTAACCTAAATACTAATAAGCAAATAAGAAAAAAGATATGTAAATGCGTGAAGTAAATATTAATATTTGTTTGGAAAAATTTACAAAATATCAACAACAATTATAATAATATTTCCACATATAAATTTGTATTACAATTATTACATGCAGGAAGTGAATACTTCAATTTTTACAGTCATATGTGTTCTAAGTTTAAATTAAAACACAAAATATCCGGATTAATTGCTTAATTAAAATGGATCAATATTTCATGGAACTGCACTTTAATTGTAAATTGTTATTAGTAAATTAGAAAAACAGATAATTACATGCGTGAAGTGAATATTAAAGCTCATTTAATAAAATTTATTAAAAAAAACCTCATTTAAACATAATGAATAAATTCACTCAAGCAATAATAGTAATATTTCCACAAATAAAAATTGATTAAAGTTATTAAATGCAGAAAGTAACTTTTTAAAATGTTCAATTCAAATAATTTTTCAATTTTTATTAAAAATACAAAATGCATTTATTTGATATATTAATTAAATAGTATCAATTGTTCAAACATACTGCACATTGCTAATAACTTAAATATTAATTAGCAATTTAGAAAAAAAAAATATTATTTCATACGCGAAGTGAATATTTATATTCATTTGGTAAAATTGATAAAAATATCAACACGTTGACAAAGTATATATAATTAAAGTTCACTCACGCAATAATAGTAATAAATCCACAAATAAAATTAGATTACAATCATTACATGCAGGAAGTGAATACTTTCATTTTCACAGTCATATATGTTTTTAGTTTACATTAATATACAAAATATATTTATTTGATATTTTATTTAAAATTAATCAATAGTTCACGGAACATACTTGTAACCTAATTAATTATTAGCAAACTAGAAAAAAAGATAATTACATGCACGAAGTGAATAACAAACAAAATTCATTTAATATAATTTATTAAAAAAACACATTTAAACATAATGTAAGTAGGAACATTTCACTGAAGCAATAATAATAATATTTCGATAAATAAAATTATATTACAGTAATTACATTCAGGAAGTGAATACTTCATTAGTTATTGTCATAAATGTTTTTAGCTTAAATTGTAAAACAAAATATATTTATTTGATATCATTATTAAAATGGATCAATAGCCCACAGAATATACTACACATTGCTTGTAACCTTAACAATTATTTGCGAGAATAGAGAAACTTATTATTACATGCACGAAGTGAATATTAAAATACATTTTGTAAAATAATTAAAATAACCGCATTTTAACAGAAGGTACTTACTTAAATTTTACTCAGGCAATACTAATAATATTTCCACAAGTACAATGAAATCACAATTATTACAAGCAGGAAGTAAATATTTCCATTTTTACAGTCATATATGTCTTTCGTTAAATTAAAGTACAAAATATATTTATTTCATATCTTAATTAAAATATATCACTAATTCCCGGGATATACTGCACATTGCTTGTAACCTAAATAGAACCTAAAAAGATAATTACATCCGCGAAGTGAATTTTAATATTATTTGGCAAAATTTACAAAAATATCAAAACGTAAAAAGAATATGTATTAATATTTAAATTTCCATCAAACAATAATAATAACATTTCCACATACAAATTTTTATTAGAACTATTACATGCAGGAAGAGAAGTCTTTCATTTTTACAGTCATATGTGTTCTTTGTTTAAATTAAAATACAAATTGTATTTATTTCATATCCTAATTAAAATGGATCAATAGTTCACGGAACATACTGTACTTTAATTGATACCTAAATAATTATTAGCAAATTAGAAAAACAGATACATGCGCGATCTAGTTACATGCGCGAAGTGAATATTAAAGTTCATTTAATAAAATTTACTAAAAAAACATCATTTAAACATAATGTATAATTTCACTCAAGCAGTCATAAAAATATTTGCACAAAAGCAAGTATTACAATAATTACATGCAGGAAGTGAATACTTCAATTTTTACCGTCATTTGTATTTTAAGTTTAAAGTAAAGTACGATATGTATTTATTTGATATCTTAATTAAAATTGATCAATAGTTTTGTGGATATACTGAACTTTAATTGTAATCTAAATACTTACAAAAAATTAAAAAAATAGATAATTACATGCGCCAAGTGAATATTAAAGTTCATTTAATAAACCTTATTAAAAAAAACTCGTTTAAACATAATGTATAATTTCACTCAAGCAATAATATTATTATTTGCACAAATAAAAAAGGACTACAATTATTACATGCAGGAAGTGAATTTTTAAAATGTAAAGTTCATATACGTTTACAAGTTTTAATAAAAATACGAAATATTATTATTTGATATAATAATTAAAATGAATCCATAGTTCAAGGAAAATACTGCACATTGCTTGTAAATAAAATAGCTATTAGCAAATTAGAAAAAAAAAGTTTTTACATGCACGAAGTGAATATTTATATTCATTTGTTAAAATTTTCAAAAATATCGACACGATGACAGAATATACATTCTTAAATTTTACTCAAGCAATAATAGTATTATTTCCATAAATAAAACTAGATGACAATTATTACATGCTGGAAGTGATTACTTCAATTTTTACAGTCATATATGTAAGATTTTAGTTTAAAATAAAATACATAATGTATGGATTTGTTACCTTAATTAAAATTGATCAATAGTTCATGAAATATACTGCACATTGCTTAAAACAATAATAGTTTTATGCTTATAAAAAACAGGTAATTGTACACACGGAGTGAATATTAATATTATTTAGCAAAATTTATAAAAATATCAACAAGTTGAAAGAATATATATACTTAAATTTCACTCAAGCAATATTAATAATATTTCCACAAATAAATTTATATTACAATTATTACATGCAGGAAGAGAAGTATTACATTTTTACAGTCATACTATATATATTTTAGTTTAAATTAAAATAATTAACATACTGCACATTGTCTATAGCTTTAATAGTTATATGCTAATAGAAAAACAGACTATTACATGCACGAAGTGAATATTATCATTCATTTGGTAAAACTTATTAAAATATTCACCCTATGACAGAATATATACTTTATACTTAAATTTAGCTCACGCAATAATAGTTATGTTTGCCGAGATTACAATTTTACATGCAGGAAGTGAATTCTTCTATTTTTAAAGTCATTTATGCTTTTAGTTTAAATTAAAATACAAAATGTATTTTTTTGTTATCTTAATTAAGACGGATAGTTCAAGGAACATACTGCATATTGTTTGTAACCTAAATAGTTATTAGCAAATTAGAAGAAAAAATATAATTAGATGCACGAAGTAAATAATAAAATACATTTTGTAAAATTACTAAAATAACCGCATTTAAATAGAAACATACTTTAATTTCACTCAAACCATAATAATGATATTTGAACAAACAAAATTATACAAGAATTTCATGCAGGAAGTATTCACTTCCATTTTTACAGTCATATTTGATTTTAGTTTAAATTAAAATACAAAATGTATTGTTATCTTAATTAAAATTGATCAGTAGTTCTTGAGATATACTGCGCATTGCTTAAAACCTTAATAGTTATATGCTAATAGAAAACAAACTACTACACGCACGGATTGAATATTAATATTAGTTGGTAAAATTTATATAAATATCAGCACGTTGACAGAATATATTACATGCAGGAAGAGAAGTCTTTAGTTTTTTTCAGTCACATACATTCTAGTTTAAATTAAAATACAAAAGGTACTGATTTTATATCTTAATTTAAATGGACCAATTGTTAACGTAATATACTGCACATTGCTTATATATTACATGCACGAAGTGAATATTAATATTCATTTGGTAAAATTTATAAAAATATCAACACGTTGAGAGAATATATATATATATACTGAAATTTCCCTCAAGCAATTATTGTAATGTTTGCACAAATAAAACCAAATTATAATTATTGCATGCAGGAAGTAAAAAATTGAAATTTTACAGTCATATATGTTTTTAGTTTAAATTAAAAGACAAAATGTATTTATTTGACCTCTAATTTAAGATGGATCAATAGTTCAAGGAACATATAGTGCAAATTGTTTGTATCCTGAATAGTTATTAGCAAACTAGAAAAAAAGATAACTACATATTTAACGAACAATTACGATATTACGCATACGTCTGAACACATTTAATGCAGATTGTATACTTAAGTAAAAAATATTTTCATTTTTATTGTTTGTTAATGTTTCAGGAATCCCCTGATAACAAAAATCTAATACATTGAAAAAGTGATGCATTGATAAATTAAACCAAATAATTCATGTGAGTACCACATTAAAATAAGTCGTTTCGCAAATTTTGCTTCGCGTTGTATGAAAACCGCGTTATAGGAAGGTTGACTGTACTTTTGAATATTGCAGTGCGATTCCAGTATACAAATAATGTAAAAATATCAATAGAAGATTTTTTTTATACTTGTTGAAAAGCCAGCTTTAGGGAATTGTATATACAAAATTTTTGGTAAAACTTCCTAAGACAACTCTAAGCTTTTCAAACTTTTGCCTTCTTTTTGTTGAAATACGTGCGGATTAAAAGTACTGTATATTTTCTAAGAAGTAAGAACTCATTATTAAAGTCGTACTCCTTATTATATACTTAGTGTATATAGTTGATCTGATACCAAAGAATGAGTATAGGTTAAGCAGTTAAAATAAATTTGGAAGACGAGAAAAAGCTTTATTTGACATCTGTACAGTAAGTATTACAAACACAACAATACAAAATTAAATTAAAACCAAAATTTGATCAAACGAAATATTTTGCTCAATAATAAATTATTTTCAAACAATAAAAATATAAACACAAATCACAAAGAGCCATGTTCGTACGTAGTTCTTAGATACATATTACATATTACGATACAGCAGCAGCTATATAATACTAAATCCATAAACAACCATTTTATATAAGTCGTATGTATGTTACAATATAATAAAGAATTGAAAAGTTCTAATGTTTGCTAAATATAAATATTTGACAAGTCTCTTATTTTCATCTCTACCATACCACACCACAGATATAAGACACATTTTTCCAAAACATTTTTTTTTTATTTTTAAATCAAAAAACACAAAAAAAAATTCTTCTTTCATGTGCTTTTTGGATAATTTATTGTTATATATGGATATGTGGGATAAAATAGATAAAAAAGAATCTCGTTTTGCTAACATTCCTTTCTGGTACTAACTTCTACCATGAATTATATCCTTATAGATCGTTTCGTTTATATGGTTACAATTTTACCTACATTCGATATATAGCAACAAGTGTTATGCTCTATAATTTTCCGTATACATATACGGTTTATATGAAAAAGCCACCCAATCGTATTTTCACCTATAAAAAGTAAAAATACAAAATCCATTGTATTATGACTTTGACTTTCACCTGCACACGAATATAAAATCTTACTGTACGAATATATTTCGTACTATACATATTCGTGTGTGTCAGTATTACATGCGGAGATAGAAGAAAAACAGCAAAACGAAAATTGTTGAAAGTTATGTGAAAATAATGTAATATGAACCTGACCAGCAAGTTGATAAAGACAGGTGGTATGTTTTTGATTTATTGCGAAAATTGTATCCAACAAGACGAAAAAAAAGTGTTTTTGTGTTTGAATAAAATCAAAATGATGTGAAAATAATAATCGAATAAATATTTATGATTTTTCCGGCTTTGGTTTTATTATTTATTTGATTTTTTCATTATCGTTCTCGTATTACATAACGAGAGATTTGGCTTCGAGGTAAATTAAATTCGAATTACACAATAATTGGGTATAAGAGTCACGTGACTATACTTTATTGTGAAGTGTGCTTTAACTATATTGATTTGAACTATATTTTTCCGTATAAAATTTATGGTGCCTTGAATCGCGATCATCATGGATTTCAAAAAAGTAACTTTTCAAATTATCTACGATATTTAGAACATCCCTCTGTAGTGTAATGTTGTGTTCTTGATTTCTATTTCTAACTATCTTTAATTTTTGCTGTACGTAGAGCTGATCGACGTTAGTTAACAAGTTTTGGTTAACCCATTTGATTTAAGAAATGATTTTTTAAGAAATATAGATTAAATCCTTAAAAATCTTGTTGTTAGTAACCATTAAACTCCTAATTCATTAGTTTTGGATATTAATTTTCCACCAGTGGCACTATTCTAGTTTTCCCTGGAAATAGGGAATTGGGAAAAAACATTTCTATAGCATTTTTGTCAAAATCTGGCCTATACTGTTGGAATTAGTTTGGTGTAAATATTAAAAAAAAACTGTTAGCTGTCGCGAATTATTTTTCCTATAAAAATTGTGTGGAACAAAAGTTTCCCAATCAATTTGATTTCGAAAATATTTCCACCAAATCTATACCAACGGGCAGAAAAGAATGCTATAAATTTATTTTTCCCAATTCCCTATTTCCAGGGAAAGCCAAAATAGTGCCGCAGTACGGAAAAATTCGGAAAAACATAGCTAGCCAGAAAAGGCCATTTGGTAATTACGATTGTCAAAATTGTTAAATAAAACATTTTGATTTTTTAGACTTAAGTTTTATGTAAAAAATTTATTACAACAAATTCAAAAAGTACTTTAATTTTTATCTAATTCAGTATTTATTATCCCATTTTAATTAACAATAGTTAAATCCTTCATTTATCGCTTCACGCTATGGTGCGTTTAAAAACGTTTAATATGAAGTTGAATATTACAGAACGAGCGCAATTTTTCAGTCTGTAGCCCACATATTCTGTAGCTCACAGTATTAATATGTTTTTATCGATGGACAAGTAGTTAGGGGTTCCCTTTTTTTAAAGGGAAATTAACATTAAAATAAACATATTTCTCATACATGTGTCAGATTTATATTCTGAACTCCAATTGATCCGTTTTACACCTCACTGATTTTGCTAACCCCCCCTGAATTAGTGATTGCCGTATCATACCGCTTCTTGCCATGCACGCTTATTCTATAATTTGCCTCTAATTGGTACATATGGACAACGTGTGGTTGTAAAATCGATTTTTTTTTTCTTTTGAATAGCTGACCAGAAACCGCTTTTTGTAAGACGCATTCCAAACGCATTAGATAACAACGTCACCACAATAAGATCAATTGATTGAACAGCTGATGACGATGTTCTCTGATAGTGCCAGTCGGAGAGTTTATAGAAGAGATGAACTAAATTTGTAAGTTTATTTATAATCAATGGATTAGTGAATAAATTATGAAAATTAAAAAAATTCAAATTGGCTAATAGCACATTTGAAAAATGATGGTCTTGGAAAAGTTAATAGCCCGCAAAAATGGAAAACTATATCGCCATCCGGATAAACGCAAGTTATGCTTTACTGAGGAAGTAACAATCCTACCGATATAGCAACCGAGGATGTTACAGCGATTGAGTAAATAAAAAGTGAACTTTGGCTTAAGCGTTCAAAACGGCTATCACATTCCGAAGGAAGTTGACCAATAACCAAATAACTTGTGTCCTGTATATCATTATGTTCAACGAATTTCAAATTGGCACACAATATTAAGAATAATGTGTTATGTTTTAAAGTTCATTTATATTATAAAACACCAGAATAAATTGTCAATTCAATCGAGAGCGAACGGAATTCGCAGATGTTATCAAATTTTTGTTCAAGAATCACCGCCATCGATTACAAGGTTAATGCTCAAGCATTTACAAAAAATTAATAACTCAAAAATGTATTTCTTGCTATCGTGATTCTACAATTAAATATACTCCACATATGGGTTTTCTACACGCTGCGCGAGCGACAAATAGTCGACCCTTGCTGTAACTGGAATTGACTATGCAGGACCCATACATATTTTATCTAGAATGGGAAGATGTACAAGGTTGATGAAGGCTTTCATTCTGATGTTTGTATATTTCGCTACCAAGGCTTTACGAATAGGCGTTACATCTTCGCTTACCACGCAGGATTGAAACAATTTGTTGAACAAAAGGGGATTCTAATAAATACCATTATGTTCTAACACCGAGCAAAACTAAGAGTAAAATAAATCAATTTGGAAGCCGCAATCAAATCAAATAGAGGCACCAATAGGAAAGCGCGGTGAAAACTGTTAAAGAAGAGTCAGTAGGTTAAAGTAATTGGAAATGCTCATCGTACTTTCAAAGAACTACAAACTGTCTTAATTCAAATTGCAGGCATTGTTAATGCCAGGCCTCTGTGTGCTATTAGAAATGAGGATACAAGCAATATTAATGTGCTTACATGTGGGACACTTGTTAACGTTAAGAGCAATCACAGCCTTACCCAATGCAAGATGAGATTATAATGACAAGGCTGAACCGATGGGAACTACACCCTTGCTTATCTGAATCTATTGAAAAAACTTTCAAATAAAAGAGGTTGCCCTTCTCCATAACAAAATTGCACCACCTTATATTTGGTTATTAGGTCCTCTAAAGGAACTTCACGTAGGAGCAGATAAATTAGTAAGAGCTATAAGCGGCCGATTACCAAATTAGCGACAAAAAACTAACAACAATTTCTCAAGAACAATAAGACTGCACAGTTAACCATAAATTACAACTTAAATCTACGATTCTTTTTCAAATTATAAACAATTTATTTCAACTAATTTAATGCAAATTCGATACACTTATGAACACACTGATAATTCACTAGTTTTACATGTCATATATCGGATGCTGGGCCTTTTTGGAGTATACAAAGGAAATTCGAAGTACAACAAATTCTTTTACTTATTTCAAACGAGCTACTGACAGATTTCGAAACTTTAAAATCACAGATTCGCCAAGTGGTAAGTAAATAAGTGGGATCATTTATTCCCTTGCACATTATATGAACAATTTATTCATTTCGTCGATAGATATGTGGTCGCAGTTTTCCGAGTATGAACTGAATTTGCTGGTTTGCACTATCAGTGAAATGGGGTAGCTAAATATCGAATCGCACCAATTCCTCCGCATTGTATTAGAAACTGCTGAATTGTGGTTATTAATCATTATAAGGTGAGCAATATAGTTTTCGCCGAGATACTTTGTTGTATCCAGCAATAAAACGGATTCAATTAAAGCATAAATATCATTGTAAGTAACGCTCAGGTTTGAATTTCCGTTATGAGTTGAATACAGATTTGTATAGTTCACTAATTTCAACATAAGCTCCCTGTTAAAGAAAGTCTCAAAAAATTCCACAGGTTCTGATTCGCCAGATACCGCGTATGTGAGGAACAACTTTGATATAACTACACAGCTTTCTTGTAAAACATTAATAGTTATAGTTAGAAAAAGTAATAGGCTACCCAGGAAAATATGAAATTATACAAAATACCATAGATTGAACATATTCTAAATTAAAACAAATATTAGTGTATGCTAAAAAAAGAACGCAACGCTGAGACACCTACGCATTCCAATAATGTTCCAATGTCAGCAATATGTCTTACATGAATTCGCAACTATGAACAAATGGAACAATTCTCAGCTCCAAAAATATATATCCTTTTTTTCCAGTTAATATTCGGAGTTGCCTTCGTTTAAAGGTCTATTCTAAGCATCCATTGATGACAATGCTGAAATCTGTAAGGTGCTTAAATCCAATATTTGAAAGGTCTTTTAACAGGAAAAGCTACCGCATTAGTTGGTTATGTAACCAACAACGTGTAACATACAACGACATAACAAGAATTATTTCAGTAAGTGAATGCTTTAGTAGTGGATGATGTTTACACAGCTGGTACTTGCCAAATCTTATGATTTATTACTAAACAGCTACATCCAGTTAATAACTACATTTATCAATGTTATTATTTATGCTTACAGTCAAAAACTTTTTTAAAATAACTAATCCAATAAATCTATATGACAACAAAACATCATGTGTGATACCCGATGAAATATTGGTAAATTATGTTAAGCAATATTACCCGTGTTTTAATATTGGAGCACTATCCGGAGCCAAATGGCAATTTTCAACTGAAACTGCAGCTATTATTCACTAGTGTCGCTGTACTATAAAAATTAAAACTAAATTCATCAATAAAACAAACATTTATCACCTGAAATATACTAATTGACATTTATTTTTACATGACGTTATAAACAAGAATTCATTTTGCTGCGTTTTAAATTTTTATTGTAAGATTTAGTTTCTAATGGTTTCAGGGGCTTATGAAATAAAAGCCTTTTCAAATTTCCCATTGAAATGGATAGCGCTCCCGATAGCGGCTCCCGATAAATAGGTAGAGCAAGATATTTATTTTATCGATTTTTAACTAAAAAGTTGAAAAAATCTTAGTTAGAAAAAATCTTAGAGTTAAATAAATTAAATATATGCAATAATAGCGCGCTACATATAAGTTTTGACATAGAAAATTGGCTAGCTCTCCTGGCTGGTCCCTAGGAGCTATTGATGTTAAAACAGGTTCATTTTATATTTTTTTTGTTGCATGTGGTTTCAATCGTGGATGTAATTTAATTAGGGGTTAAAGGTTATTATATATTATATTATATATTATATTATTATATTAAATTATGTGGCTTTATTATTATATAATAAATAAGCATATATGTATGTCTGACAAATAAGCATAAAGCGGCTTTATATTGAAATCCAACTTAAAGTTAATATATGGTTCCAGTTGACATTGACAAACAAATTTCATCACGGCCTCAAAATCATCAGAGCTTCATTGAACAAATTACAATAAATCAAAATGAACCCGTTGCTCAAAATAGTATAATTGAAATTTCCGAGTTTATCGCGCCACCAATTCGAACGGAGTCTTTTATTAGACGGGCTGAATTCGCCACCTAAGCAAAATTAAATAATATAGTGACAGTCGAGGTCAATAATAAACCAAAAATAGCAAAATGGATTACAGTAAACTAACTTAATATTTTTATTTCCAGAAACTTGCTTCTTTGAAAGATATTGATTTTAAAATTCTTTTCGGACAATACAATTTAAAGAAACAAATATTAACGAATGTCCAGCAAATAAAATTGGCCAAAATTATTGTTAAATGTATTTTGGAACATGACTTTGAGATTGAGTATGTAAATCTAAAAATTATGTTTATATCATTATTTATTAATTTTATATTAATTTGTTTTATATAGATTAACCCGAGCGGATTTCATTTATTTGTCCCGCATTATCTGCCAAGTGTTTCAGCATGATATTATAGAAGTTTACTATACAAGTGCAATAAATGATCAAAAAGCTTCAGGGAAATTATACGACGCGTATTCCAACTACAGAAGCCAACTGTATGCTGCAGGCATTATAAAGAGAAGGTCATACTCTAAGCATTCGGACTCAAATTCGTCATTTCCAAATATAGGTAAGCAATATATAAGTAATATAAACTAAAATCATATTACAGAAACATTGGAAAACGAATAAGATGATTTAAGATTATTAATTCTGTTTAGAGAATAATATCACTGGTTACGTGGTATAACATTTACACAATCCTTACATTTTGTTATTTATTACATTTACAGTCGCTAATAACAGCGCATCAGCTATTGATTACGATTTCATCAAAAATAATACTGGTCCAGCTCGTACATTTAGAGAAAAGTGGTCAGGCTGCTTAAAACAAAGATTGAAAATTCTCTGTGATAAACGGGTTCCAACAATTGATTATTTAAAGCAGTTTCCAATTTTTACTTTGAATGACAATTTTGTTTTTGAATTGGTAATTGAAACTTATTGTTATCCTTGATTATTTACATTATTAAAGAGCTAATTTTTATATTTCTAGTTTTTGCAGATGTTGAGGTATTGTACTCGGATATTCGGACGATAGACAATTGGGAAAAGCTGTATTTAAATGTGCTAAAATATGGTGCAATAATCCGTGATAAATTCGTTGTTCAATTTATTGAAACAACAAAGGATTCCAATCCTGGTAAGTTTAAACAAAATAGGAGTAACTAAAATATTTCCTTCATAACTTTTTCATGTTTCTAGATATCAAAAAATCGGTAGCGTTATTGGTGCTACCCTATCTATGTCCATCAACTATTGTTAAAAGCCAACGCGGGCAAAAAGGAGTAAAGCATCGAAAATCGAAGTACAACAACAATTTATTGTTCAATTTGATGTAAGTGTTACATATTAGATAATTCTGATAATTTTGTTTCCTTAGAGTCCCCGTCGAGTTAATTATTCGAAGGGAAAATAAATTCGCCATTTAATAGTATTTCGGAAAGGACTTAATTTTATTAAATGTTAGTACTACTTTCCGAATCCCATTTACGGAATGACATATTTTACAACAGGATTTGCTAAAACAGGACTCACAAAAGAGAATATCAAAACAGTGCATAGTACACGACAGACCATTTTAGTTTCATTAATTTAATAAATTTAATTTACGAAAATCTCAACTTGATAATACATAACTTTTAATACATTTTTGGATACAATTACAATGTACTGTTTTGCGATGTCATTCCGCACCATGTCCTTTATTGTGAAATGTTTTGTTTTGTGACGTACTATTTAAATGGTCCTGTTCTGCACCATGTGCTGTCTAATGTTTTCCTGTTTTGTTACACTCTGTTTTGAAATGTGCCTTCTTAGTGCATTATATCACCTTTTTAAATAATTTCTTTCAAATTCTTTTTCTTTATATAGACAATTGAGAAAGCTGACGAATACGAAAGAAATCTTCTAGCATCCAATCAAGGCGATCAACCCAGAGTTGTTTTTGTTGAAACTCTGAATAAACTAACAGCTTACGTAACATTGATCGATAAAAATTACTATTTTAAAAATCCTTTTGAAGCAGTTAGAAGTTGTATGGATATACTTGGCACTTAATATAGCTTATCGTCGGGAAAGTTTAGTTGTCTGGAACTATGTTTAACAATATATATTTTCCGTTTCAACGTGCAAAATTAAAAGCCATTCACCAAAAATTAACAAATTAGTTAGTAGGTTTCAATTATTTTGTAGGTTATTATTTTTTTATTAAAAATGAATTGGAAATGTTTTTTTTGTAAAACTGATTTCGTTTCTTTGAAAGAATACGGAGATCGTTTAAAAATTGTTCACTCAAATTTGAATAGGTTTTGTTGCGACGATTCAAATTGCCAGCAAGAATATATTCAAACGTAAACAAACACTTGTATCATATTAGAAGAGATCATAAACATTGTGCAGATACTAGTGAAAACTTTGAAGATGTCAGGAATAATGCTTTACTGGACGGTTTCCGTAATAACGTTGAATTGCAAATTCAGAATCCGATACTTAAAGATTTACCGATTACAAATTTTATGCCGGGCTCAATTTCTGGTGGAGGTGACGCCGTTAAATTAGGCTCTTACTTATTGAAACTTATATTGGAAACCTTAAGTGACGATCGAGTTCTTAGAACCACGACTTTAAAGATATTTAAAAATATTTTCTCATTTTATAACTCACATATTCATAGCTTTGAAATTAATAAGCTAAAATATTGAAAATTTTAGTAATTTAGAAGAAATATCTTTAATCCTGCAATCGCTTATTAGTCCTGATTATCTTAATTCCGAATTTTTAATTATAAATCAGTTAAAAAAAATGAATATTCTAGTAGAATTTGAAAACGTAAAACTAGGAACAGAATATAAACAAGGTTATACAAACACGAATAATATCACAAATGTCGAGTATAATTATTATTCTCTTATGGTTAATTTAAAACAACTTTTCTGGATTTTATTTAATAAAACCTCAATACATAATTTAATCAAAGAATATAACAACTATCCTGAAAATTTAGATTCAATAGTTTACAATTTAATGCAAACCGTATTTTGGAAAACAAAAGTCCGGGAAATGAATCGAACAAATGCAATAAATACGATTTGTATTCCAATTTATTTTGATGATTTCGAATGCCTTAATCCATTGGGTTCTCACAGTGGCATTCAAAAAATTGGTGCAGTTTACATAAAAATATCATCTCTTCAGGATTACATATCTTCCAAGTTACAGACAATCCTTCTGGCAATGGTTTTTTTTACGGAGGACAAAAAAAAGTTTGGAAATGATGAAATATTTAAACCATTGATCGAACAAATCAACTACTTACAAAGTGAAGGCATTAAGTTTAATGATTGCTTAATCAAATTAATTCCTTGTGTTGTTGTGGGTGATAATTTAGGCGTCAACTCGGTGCTGGGTTTTACGGAATCATTTAACTCTTTTTGTTACTGTAGATTTTGCAAATGTAATATAGAGAAAATGAAGCACATGTGTAAAGAAGATTTGACGAGTTTGCGAAATGTCGCCAATTATAATTATGACGTCAGTTTAAATGACATGCAGGTAACTGGAATAAAAGAAAATTCTATATGGAATACTTTGATTCTCAAAGTTTTTGTTTTGGAAAAAAAATATTTTTCAATAGAACAATTAAACCAGCGAATAGAAATGTTTAACTTTGGACCAACAATACAAAAGCCACCTCTTTTTAATAATGATTGTCTTTTTAAAATCAATTTAAATTATCGGCATCTGAAATGAAAGTCATAGTAACATACTTCTCAATACTTAGCGGGGACCTGGTACTTAAATATTCACAAGAATGGGAATTATTTCTGCTTTTAAGAGAAATTATCTTTATAGTATTCAGAAAAAAATTCCTTTCAAATTCATTTAATTATTTAAGATTTATAATAATTCGTCATAATAAGTTATACATAGACATTTCTAAAAGTCATTTAAAACCGAAATTTCACTTTCTGTTGCATTATGCAAGTATTATGGAAAAAATAGGCCCGATAGTTGCAATAAGTGCAATGAGATTCAAAGCAAAACATCATATTTATAAAAAGACTTCCTATATCTCGAATAACAGAGTCAATATACTAAAAACACTGCATATTAAAAATCAACTAAAAATTGCAAATCTTGTCCTCAACAATAAAGAAAACTTTGAAACTTGTACTACCCATGGACCCTTGAAACCTGTTAGTAATCTAGATATATTGAAATTCAGTTTAAATGCAAATACACAACAAATGTCTTGGATTCACTTTAATAATTTTATACTAAAGAAGGGTATGATTGTTTGTATAGACGTTGATAATAATAGTGAACCAATATTTGGACTTATAAAACTTGTTGTAAGGAACGCTGAAAAATATTATGTGTGTTTAAAATCTATTGAGAGACTATTTTTCGATATTTATTAGTTCGCTTATAAGATAAAAGTACTTTGTACTAATATTATACGCGATATGGAATCTTTGAAATGTGACCATACCTCCTACATTAGTAAATACGCTAATGATGCAAATTATGTAATATGGGATTATTAATTTATAATTTTAAAGTTATAACAAAATTATTGTAGATCTGAATGTAACAACAAAATGTTGGAATAAGTATTTATTTAAATTAATTAAAATATGTTTTATTTGTATATAGTTTTTATTAAATTACAGGTTACTCTGGAAGGTTTATTTGCAATAAAAGAATAGAATATAACTAATGGTTGTGCTAATTGAAGTGATCGCTTGCAGTAACAATTTAATAATTTAAGTCAAAAAATTAATGGTAAAGTCGCAAAATAAATCGATTGTTGTTATTATACATATATCGTTTAGGGCAGCAAAAAGATTATTTAAATCAAACAACTTTCAGTTCTGTCAATAGAAAATCTTTTATTATCAATAACGTAATTTAAAACCATACGGTTGTTAGAACTGAAAGATAATAGACACAATCTATTATATTAATACGCTTAATTTTTTCAAACTCAACGCAAAAATGACCCCTAAACATGATCCGATCCGTTTAAATTTTTCAAAGTAGGTCGACATAAATATAGCGGTGTGCCTTTGCTAGAAAAATCGGAAAAATTCCACCGGGAAGTACCTGAAACGGGTACCTCAGGTGTTTTCAGCAAAATTTTGTCACGACGCCAGAATGCCATGACAAAATATGTTTATATTGAATCTATGATCATGCGCATTACACCGTGCCAATGACAAAATGTATTAAAATTGTCGATGTTTTTGTGATGACACACTGTGATGACAAAATGAGTAGAAAATTTGTAATTGAATCTCAATTAAACAAAACAGAGAACATAAAATGATTTTACATACATTTTGGTGTTAATAGTTGTGAGAGTAAAAATACAATTTTGTCATGACACTCTATCTATTTAATATTTAAAAATTAACCGCGTATATGAATTTACTTTATTTTTGATAAAAGTGCATCAAATTTACATCTTAAAAAATCATCTTAATTAACCAAAAATTCAATAAAATGTATTCACGTGACTGATTATTCAGTCACAGGTCAGTTTCTATCTATCTTCTATTATATTAATATTCTTAATTTTTTCATACTCAACCCTAAAATGACCCCTCAACATGATCCGATCCGTTAGATTTTTGCAGGGTAGGTCGACATAAATATTGCGCTGTGCGTGGGCTAGAAAAATTCTACCGGAAAGTACCCGACCTCAGGTGGTTTCAGAAAATTTCCAAGTTTTTGTGCGCGTGAAATCTTACAACATTTGAGAATTTTATGGGACGACCAAAAAGCAAATATTTTTGTTCAAATTAGTGGCGCGCGATTCAAATTCAAAGTTGTAAAACAGTTGGTACGCGATTCAGATTCGAAGTTGCAACACTGTCGGCGCACGAATTAATTTCAAAGTTGCTTAATGGTTGACGCGCGATTTAAATTCAAAGTTAATCATGCCAGTAGCAGAGCTCACAATCATAGACGGGTAGTGGGTGTTTCATTAGCTGGGAAAATCATCCTCATGTGTGGTGACTACCTGAAGGCGGGACGCGTGCGAACTTGCGAATCGACCATCAAGTTGAACCCGCTTTGGAAATTGGTAAGTAAGTTATACTTACCAAGAACATGCGTGTCGATGAAGGTGAGGACGAGTTTGCGCAATATTTGCTTTCTGTTGGAAACCAGCCGAGGAAACCATCGAGGAGCGCACCATCCTTGCACCCAAGAATGATGATTGCGCGCTAACCAATCAGCAGGTGCTTGACCTCCTGCCCGACGAACAAGAAGTCAAACATAGTGCTGATAAACTTGAGAGTGACGACATGCATGAGGAACTCCGCCTACCCATCGAGTTTCTCAACAAGATTGAACGGTCCGGATTGCCGCACCATGCCATCCCGCTAAAGGTAAACGCGATCGTTCGTTTGATGAAGAATCTAAACACTAACAAGGGTCGAATCAATGAAACACGCATGCGCGTCGCAAAAATAAACCGCTACATTCTTGAATGTGAGGTGCTGACTGGCTTCTCAAAAGGCGAGCGCGTTCTCATCCCATGCATTAAGCTCTCACCCTCGGAAGGCATCTTCTCATTTAAAATGTCTCGCCTTCAATTTTCAACAAAGAATGTATTTTTTGAAGAGATTCTGTGCATGTAAATTGTAATGTATTTTACTGTTTTGTTATCTACCTTCTACTGCTATTTTATTACCCTTTTGTACATTTCTTATGAAATATTTTGATTAAAGTTTGACTCAGCAATTGTGTGCTTTTCCCTTTTGAGATTTTAATATTTAGTTTGGGTGTGTAAGTGATCATGTGATCCCGAGCGCGCGCTTCCTGTTTGAGATATGAATATTTGACTTGACACGTAAGTCATACTGTGCACATTTGAGCGCGTACTTTTCATTTAAGATTTAAAAATTAACCACGTATATGAATTTACTTTATTTTTGATAAAAGTGCATCAAATTTACATCTTAAAAAATCTTCTTTATCAATTCTTAACCAAAAATTCATCAAAATGTATTCACGTGACTGATTATTCAGTCACAGGTCAGCTAGTAATCATATGATTACTGTAAATTAAATTTGTTTATTACAAAGTTGTTTTACTTCAAATGTTGAATAACACATTTGCGGTTACAAATAAATAATTTGCCACAATGCATTATATTTAGAGGGAACAAAACTTTCATTTGTAGTTACTTCAAACTGGTACTGTTGACTGAAGGTATATGTAACAACCACTATCTCTCACAACCGCTTGATTCGGTAGGCATAAAATTTGGTTGCAACAACTAAAGTGATTTCTCAGTGTACAAATAAATACAGTTGTAATCGGACAACCTCCAAATAGGCTCCCTAGTTTGGATTTTAAGTTATGTGATTGCAGCTTTTAAAATTATCTGAAACTAGCCGATTCACAGTACAACCAAGCTGCACAAATCGATATACTAATCGGACCGGATCGGTTTTCCTGTAGTGGCTGAGCGAACACTATTTGGTTTGATTATAGCGGGAACTACTAGCGTTAATATCGTGGAGATCAATAAATCTAGCAGACAGTTGTACTTTAAATCTCAATTTGAGCGTCGACGTACTGTTGATGTACGTTAAAGCGTTTCTTCAAGCGAGAAAAATCCTAAAGGTGCATGTACTAAACAATAGAGGAAGCTGAATGTGACAAATACTACAAACGTTGTGCAGATTCCTTTTAAAGGATTCGCTGCACAACTAGGGAATTCTGAGAATGCCGCCAAAAGGAGATTTCTTTTTTTTGGAAAGAAAGCTACAGTCTAACAGTCTATTAAAAGGTGAGTATTGTAAATTTATAACCGAGTTCACAAATTTTGGATACATGCAATTTATCACTGTAGCTGAGAATCAAATTGAGCAGTCCAAGTTATTTAACTTACTTCATCTCTGTGTATTAAAGAAGCATAGAAAAACGGCCAAATTGAAAGAGGTGTTTGGTGCAGGTTCGATAAAAACTATATCAGGAGTTTTGCTCAGTGAAACAATGCTAGTAGGTTCAACGATTCAGCCTTCTTGATGGTCAATTTTGATGGGGTTCCAAAACCACAAATAAGCATTGACCGGTGATATTGAGTAGATGCACAATCAAGTTTTAGTTGCGGAAAAGGACGCGTAATCCCAACGCATACTATAAAGAAGTGTCATCAGATGAACTCAAGCATTACAGGCTCAACAATTTCACGTTCGGATTGGCCAGTTCAGTTTTTTTAGCAATTATAGAACTATTCACCAAACAGCCTACGATAATCAACACGACCATCCATACATTTTGAACGATGTCTATGTAAATGAAATAGCTGTAGTATTGCAAACTGGTGGATTAAAATTGAATAAGTGGAAGTCCAATACAGCTAGTATTATACGACAAAAATTGCTGTGTGATTTTCGATCTTATAAGATCCACAAGGAACGAGAATATGGTGCCTTCAATAGAGCACATTTGATGACGTTTTCAGAAGCCAGTCAAGGCCTGGTGATTGATTTAAACGAGCGGATTGATTATTTTAAATTCAAAAAACTTAATCGGCACATATTCCGTTCAAATCAAATGAAAAATGGCAAAAAGTAAAAAACTGTTGAATAATTTATAATCAAAAATCATTTTTGATTGAAGTTTTAGTTATTATATTGAGTTTAAATTAAAATAAAAATTATAAATATCGAACAAACCATTATAATTATACCCAACGATTTGATAAACTTTACAAGCAACTAATGAATCTTACGCGGCTGACTTGGGCGACATCACAATCATATACTGGCTGTTTGTATGTTTTCTCAACATTATGCCACACTATCATGTTTCTTAATTGTCAACACCAAATATCGTTGGCGTAATATCTAAAGAACTGTATAGGAACCATGCGCAAATTTTAGCGAAAAAAAATTCGATATAATTTCTTGTAGTTGCTAGAAAAACGCACGTTCAATTTTGAATATTTCATTTTTTGAAGCAGACGTGTGTGCAACGTATGTTCATTTTGTTTATGTTTACATAATTCAATTTGACGTTTCGCATTGGCGGTTAAATTTTTTGTTGTGTTTTAAATTTAATTTATCTTAACACACTTAAATAATTAAAAAAGTATCTAAGTTATTATTTTATAAACTAATATATTTAAAGCCTATACTTTTAATTTAATCAACAAAATTAGTGTTGTCCATTTCGAGTGCCATAAATATTGAAATATATCGCATGATACATTGAATAATTTTACTAAAAAGGATGTGAGCTAGATTAAACTCTTTCGATATACTGATAAAAAGTAAGATGATTTTAATTTTCATTTCAATAAATTTATCTGAATATGATTTCCATTTTTTATTAGTTTTGAAGAGATGTACCGTATCCATTCAATTAAATGTGACTGAAAATGTAATTATCATGAACACGATTTTCAAATGTCATTTTGATTCTCGAAAAAATAAAATTAAATATAAAAAATTGTGTATTTTTAAATAAAGTTTATATTACGTTAGTATCGAGTTTTTATTTTTTTTATCAACCAAAATAATTTTTGCTTTGAAAATAACAAAATTTTTTTTATCTGTACCTCCATAAGTACTGATAAAATTTTTGTCTAAATTTATTGAGTTTTTAAGTTGGTTGCATACACAAAATTTGTATAGTAGTTTGGCTGCAATCATTTATTTTTATTTAATCGAAAAAAAATTATATCTAGTTTTTTTTTCGCTAAAATCTGCGCATGGTTCCTATACTGATCTTCAATGCACTTGCTAAAATATTTATATTTTAAGAAATTACTTTCAACATCGATCAAAAATGGTTAAGGGTACGATGTTGCACATTAAAGCTGAAAGATGGATGCATCTTTTTAAAACATTTTCATGAAAAGAAAAGCCAACCGAATTGAAGATCACCTTAGACTATATTATGATTACACACAATTCAGATGGTTTCTGCTACCACCAAAAAAATATTTCAGCTTCAATTGATTTATTATTTTAGATTTACAAAAATTGATGTAACTCCATAAATTATTTTTTATCTAATCCACGTAATGTTGTTGCTAATAAATTTAAATATCAACTTCTTTACACAGCTTCTTTCTTTTCATACTTGTACTCTCTAGTGTGTCGGTTTGTTAAATGAAGTTTCATCTTAATGTCATTTAAATTCATGAATATTACATCACTTTTTAATCTTAAAAACTTTCTCATAAAACAGAACGAAACAATTTTTTTTTCCAAAGAAACACGAGTAGAGTATTTATATAGACATTCAGCTAGAGAAGATCCGTGAATTTTGTGTGTTTAAAAAAAAAAACGAAAATCCCAAACGCTTCTGTTTCTCATTTACAACATTTTTTTTTTTAATTTTATTTATTTATTTTCATTAGAATTTTAATCTATTTTGTTAAAAACAAGTACAAGATAAAACAACAAAAATATGAGATGATTTATTAAGAAAGTTTGGTAATACAGCAACAACAACAATATAGCAACGAAAAGATGTTCTGTATAAAAAGGAATAATATTTCGTTGTAATCACGTTCCTCCAACGAAATAGGATCTTGATTTTATTTTTGTTATCGTTTATTTTTACTAAAAACGCATATCCGGTCGTTAATTAAGTATAAGACCACATGTCTGGTAATTTATAACTTGAGAAAGGATATTAATTTACGTAATTTTCACTTTACATAATTTTTGGATATTGAAACGATTTATTTTATTGTATACCGAATCGAATGTTATAATCTAGGGGGAATACCCAGACACTTTATAAATCATTGGATCCCCTTGTACATGTTATATATTTTATTTGTACATGACGATGTTTAAAACACAATTCGGCTTATTTTATGTACCCACAAAAATAGAACCCGAAAGGATGTATTTAAAATCTAGTTGACATATCGATTTGTTCACAAATATCACTTACACCTAATTAATCTCTACGATTTGAATAATTTTTGTGTAAGGGTTTAAGTCTGGCAAGATATACGGGCGCGCAGACGCACGATAATTGATTATCAACGGTTTGCGGCTTTCGTCTTATATCGGCTTAAAGAGAATTATAAAAATAAAAGATCTTCTTAAAATTAGAACAAATAACAAATTTGAAATATCTTAAATTTCAAAGAAATTTAAATTATGAATTAATTCCCAATTTAATTTAATTTAAATTGTAAATTTTTATTTTATTTATGTGACAAAAAATGTATTGTCACCCGCGACAAACAAATCCTAATTTACATAATCAATTGATTAGAAAATCAAAATAAAAATGTAGACAAAAACGATTTTTGGGCCTTGTTGTAATTTTATCTCTTAAGATAAATGTCATCGTATATTAATTTTAATTATTTGAAAAAAATATATTTTTTTCTTAATTTAAATCAAAATGTTACTAATTTAAAAAAGTTAGAAAAGTGATCATTTTTGAATAAAGTTTTGATCGTAGAGGTCATATTTGTATGCTTTGTAATTTGATAGATCATAAAATACCATAGTTTGTGTTCATCGTTATACATCCGATTGACTTAACGGAAATAATAAAAGAAACACTTTATAGAGGCCGCTTCAAATTAAAATTTAAATTAGATTTCCGTATTAATTGGTTTTAAAAATATTATGCTGTTGGAATAATATTAATGAGCATTTTCACTTAGGATGTGAATTGAATTGACACTATACATTTAACATAAGACCGCGATAAATTAAATAAGTTAAAAATGTTTGTTGTGTCAGTGTGAATGTAAAATAAAAAATCGAATTTTGTTTCTAATCATGTATCCGTAAATGCTACGTATGCACTTTTAAAACTATTTGCAAAATAAAAAAAAGCACTTCCGCCACTACCGGTAAACCAATTTCGGCCAAAACTCAATGGCATTACCTTATTTATGGAAATTCAATATTTATTCCCGTTACAAAGAACTTTGCGACGTACAGTACTTGATTGAGACCGTGCGCGATAGTAATGAACTAAGGGGAAGAATAAAGGTGCTGAAGCAGAGGATTATAACCTCATCGTAATTTTGAAATTAGAACAAATATCAAGGCAATTATCAGCCACCGTTGAGAAAGGGCAAGGTGATGTCAAACCAGCGCATTCAGTTCAGTCAAAAGCTGACTCGAAAACAGTTTTAGTTTGATAAACGGCCAATACAATTATTGAACTGAATTCGAGAATCTATTCATTGACCTTATCCACAACCACACACAACTAACCAACTTCCAGATGTTACACTACTTATAAATGTTAATTTAACTGAAGACGTTGGATCCTTGCTCAAGTCTGTGAGCATCAACGACAATAATTACGAGAAAGTACAGTACATTCTAGGAGATTTATAAGAACCGACCGAGATTGGTCGCTTCTTAAATTTATACCCATATGCATGTTGAAGTTCATTGATTGTGCTGTGAAATTACGCCGGTCGTCACATGGAATGTCAATTCAATTTTTATTATCGTTGATAAGTTGACCCACAAGCCAATCGACAATGGGAGATTTTATAATTTATTTGTTTATTTATTTAGCATAAAGGATAAAGCATAGCTTTTCTATCCATACAAAAATGTATACAAAAAGTAATCTAAAACATAAATTAAAATGTATTCTTAACAAAATCAAACAATAACTTTTTAAATTTAGTAAAAGGCTTCCCACGTCTAATCTCGAATCGGCATCTCATTCCAAATTGTGAAGGAGGTAAACAGAGGCGATTTGTTGTAGATGTTTGATTGGTTAACAAGTAGCATTATTTTACCATTTCGATAAGATCCAAATTTTATTTGCTCATATAAATATGAAGGAGCACGTTATTAATGACGTATGTCATGACGTATGTAAGAGTAATAACGGTCTAAAGTAAAAGAATTGAATCATAGTGCAACCAAAAAATTCTTTAAACTTGGCTGATATGTGATCAAATTTTTTCAGCCCATTAACATATCTAACGGCATTATTCAAAGTAACTTGCAGCATGGTACTTGAGGTAGGATCACATCTTAAAAAAAGAAATTTACAATATAGTACGTGGGGAATTATTAATGATCTAACCAACAAAATTCGAACATTTTTAGGGAACATATTTTATGAATTTTTAAACCATACAAAGTAGAATTGATCTTACCAAAAACATTAACAACTTGAGAATCTCAGGAGAATCTGTCATTAACACTAATTCCCAGACTATTAACATGATTCGCAAAATTAATCTTTACACCATCAAAACAGATATCGGGTATCACTGCGGGAAACTTCTTTTAGAAATCAGGATTGCTTGCGTTTTAGCAATGTTCAGTGAGATTCCATTAGCCTTGGACCAAGCCAATACATTGGATAGATCCAGATTAATATTGTTAAACGTGTCTAGTATATTTTCACTAGTACCACCAAGATAAATTTGACAATCATCAGCATACATGTGATATTTGCAGTATTTTATTGCTTGTGGTAAGTCATTAATCAAAATGGAAAGCAGAGTTTGGCCAAGTATAGTACCTTGAAATACAACTACAGGTATACGTTCAGGAACTGATTCTTTTCCATTTACAATGACTTTTTGATATCTGTCTGTTAAATAGCTAAACATAAGTTTAAGTGCTCTATTGTTAAAATTAAAGAAAAGCATCAACTTCTGTAGTAACAAAACATGGTTCAAAGAGTCAAATGGTGTGGAGTAATCCAACAGTATTAGAACGACGAATGAGTTTTTTTCGATCAAGATGACAAGCCAAATCGTCAACAACATGAAGCAGGGTAGTCGTTGTACTGTGGTTATTACGGAATCCGGATTGAAATTTATTTAGATAATTATCATTAGCCAAATGCTGGTTGATTTGACCACGAAGAATGATCTTGAATACTTTGGTTGGTTGCAGAGGTTTACACTTAGGCCATTTTTGGCCCATTGTGATACCACGCATTCACGCTACATCATTAACCCATTCAGCAATTTACCTACTCACACAACTACAGTATACCATCTGCACATTGCAAGCTCCATGTGAACCTGTACATTGACATGGAAGGTGGGTCGGCGCTGAATTCTGCACTCCATCAGAGGGTCTTAGTTGTGTTTATTTACATCGCCGATTGAATTCGATGATGAAAATTCGATTTGCATCTAGCCTCCTAGGATTGCCTCCTAGGAATGGGATTCGAACCCAGTACCTCCCAGTCCAAGTGCCGAAGTTTTAATCACTGCTCCACTTGTCCGGTCGAATACTTTAGATAAGATGGAAACTAAACTAAGCGGTCTAAGATTATCCAAAGAATCGATACCTTTCTTTTTTACAATCGGAATCACAGTGGTTATTTTCCAGATTTCTGGAAATTCAGATCGCATAATACAACTGTTAATCAGGAATGTAAAAGCAGATTAAATGTATGGTAAAATATTTTTAAGAAATTTTAAGTTTACTTTGTCATGACCAGGTGAATTTGATTTCATAAGATACACGGCTTTGGAAACATCTAATTCACTTACGCTGTAGAAGGAGAAAAAAGTAACCGTGACTATGCGCTCTATCCCCTGCAATGGAATAACTACCGATGATTGGGGTACATTGCAAAAATAAGTGTTGATAATTAAAGGGACTAAGTTAGTAGAAATACCAGACCTGCTAGTCCCCAATCCAAAATGGTTGAAATTGCTCCAGATTCGTTTCATGGTTAATTTACTGTTTCCTAAAAAATATTTTTGTTTGGACATCCCAGTTACCCTATTGCGTTCTTTCCGATACAATTCTAGGTTCCTCACATCGCCTGTTTTTTTTGTACTTTGCATATACGCATGATCCCTCGCAAGCATATTTTTAGCAATATTGCAATTAAATCATGGGGCAGCCGATTGGAAATTTTCTATTTTTTTAGTTGGTACACAATTGTTATGAATATAATGTCAATGTGTTCTGTCAAATCTCAAGATGTAGTGCCCATTCAGCGAAACGGATTAGTTATAAATCTTATTTGAAAGCCACCGGACAAGTGGTGCAGTGGTTAAAGCTTCGGCACTTGGACCGGGAGGTACTGGGTTCGAATCCCATCAGAGGCTAGATGCAAATCGAATTTTCATCATCGATTACGATCGGTGATGTTAATAAACACAACTAACATCCTCTGATGGAGTGCAGAATTCAGTGCCGACCCACCGTCCATGTCAATATACAGGTTGACCAATGGAGCTTGCAATGTGCAGGTGGTAATACTGTAGTTGTGTGAGTAGGTGAATAGGTGAATGGGTTAATGATGTAGCGTGAATGCGTGGTATCACAATGGGCCAAAAAATGGCCTAAGTGTCAACCACTGAAACCTAACCTAACCTAACCTATTTGAAAGCCATGTTTCAACGACACAAAATACGTCGAGATCTTTGGAATCGATAAATATTCTCAGTTTATCGATATGGCAAAACAGACTACGGGCATTAATAAATCCAAAATTAACACTTCTGTTATCCCGATTCACAACCGCAACATTCTTATTTGATAAACATACCTGCAAAGAATCCAGATTGTGAATAGAATTGGTGAAAGACCTAAAATGCAAAAAATATTAGAAAGCAAGGTATACAAATTATAAAATTTACAATTTAATACAAAACTGATATTACAAAGGCTGGAAGTGGCGAATGAATGATCGTCGCTGTATAATTTACTGTGCTGACAATATTTATGTAGCTGTTAATCTTCTCGGCAAAAAGAAAAATAGCAGTACGAGTCTATTTTTTTTATTTATTTTATTTATTTTATTCATTCAATAAATGTTTTAAGTTTTTACGAACTAATTCCATCAGATTTTAACAGAAATTTTATGTAATGTGGATACCTAATTCAATACAACTAATACCAACAAACATAACAATAACCTAAATTTAAGTATTGTTATACTAACTAATTATCTACCTATAAAAGCGAAAGCGATAGTCTAATAAAAAAAAACAACAAAAATTAAATATTTTAATTCAATGCTGAAAAATACTTTTTACGAAACATAACTGGTGTTTTAGAATTTTTAATTACACTATTCAAGGAGTTCCATATGCATACTCCCCTGACAAAAAACAAGGAATTCATAAGCCTACACCTGTTAATAGCAGGCACCAATAGTAGATTGCGGCGATTAGATGAGGTTGTCAGTTTGTCGAGGATATAACAAGGTTGTTGACATTTCAGAAACTTAAATATGTAAAAACATACTCTGAATTCGTAAAACTGCTTTAAAGGACAGCCCAGTAATGAGTTAGTATGGGAAATGTGGTCATATTTCCTTAAGCCAAAGATATATCTTAAACATGAATTAAATAAAGACTGTAGTTCAAGGAAATACTTTTTTTTTAATTCAAACAAAACAACGTCACCATATAAAAGATGTACATAAGATTTTATAATTTGGAGTCTTGTTTTAGAGTCGAAGAACCTAGTAGTAGACCACAACATTCTCAACAATAACACAACTCTGCGGCAAACAGCTTCAATATGATACTTCCAACACATGGTTTTATCAAAAATTAAGCCCAGATTGCAGACAGCATTAGAGTAATCCACATTTAATCCATTAACATGAATTTTAGGGTAATGGTCCGTATTACGATTAGTGGAAGATATAATGATGCTTTGCGTTTTGCCACTGTTCAAATCCAATTTATTATTTAATGACCACTGTGTTATAAGTTCAATATCAAAATTGACCGCAGTGATGGAATTCGAGATCTCCATAGGGCGACAATACTTGTAGATTTGAAAGTCATCAGCAAATAAATGATATTTACTGTTGGAAATTATAGATGGCAGGTCGTTTATGTACATCATAAATAGAAATGGTTCTAAGACTGAGCCTTGGGGCACACCCCGGTTGGTATTACAATCTGAAATACCTGAATTTCTCCTAACTGATTGAGAACGATCCAGCAGATACGACAAAATTAAGCGACAAGCTGACACCGTGAATTTAAAACAAGAATGCAATTTCTTAATCATAATTGAGTGATTAATTTTGTCAAATGCTTTGCTGAAATCTAACAATACAAGGATGCATATCATACCATTGAAAATAGCACGGCGAATATCATCATTGATATGAAGTAAAGCAGTACTAGTACTGTGATTAAGTCTGTAGGCTGATTGAAATGTCGAAAATAGTTTGCTGGATTCAACAAACAACAAAATTTGTGATTGGAGTATCTTTTCAAATACTTTAGACAACGCAGGTAACAAACTAATAGGCCGAAAATCAGATAAGCTGGTCGGCATCTTCTTTTTAGGAATAGGTACAATTATTGAATGTTTCCACTCAGATGGAAAAACGGATAACGTAATTAGACTATTAAATACATGCAGTATATGACTGCCAATGCGGTGCAAGAGCAACTTCAGGAATTTTATTGGTAATTCATCAATACCAGTGGCATTGGATTTAATCGAGTTGAAAGAATCCATAAACTCAGCAAAATCAATATTTCTAAAGCTGAAGATTCCCTCAGCTGCAGTAGAATTAATAAGATCGTTCATAATATTAGTATCAGGCAGTGCTGGATCGACGCTATTAAACGAAAAATAATTGTTAAAATCGTCTGAAGAAAACTGGTCAGTTTCTTTGCTTTTTGTAGCAGAAAATGCACCAACAGATCTGATATTTTTCCAAAAAACTTTCGAGGGTAATGATGGATTTAAAAACACAGAAAAATGTTTTACTTTTGCCCGCTTGATGACGTTATTAATTCGGTTTCTCATGACCCTATATTCATGATATAAGCACTCATTTTTTGTGTGCTTCCATCGACGTAAAATAAAGTCTCACAAATTTATCATGTTAACAATAACATTATTAAACCATGGTGGCCGATTAGGTCGTAAGTTTATAGTTCTCAGTGGAACGGATTCCTCAAACAATTCTCTAATAAATTTCGTTAGGCACTTAACTTTTCCATTGGGATCAGGAATATAATAAAGCAAATCCCAATCTAATATATCGCATTTACTGTACATAAGCGATAAATCTATATTCTTAAAGTCGCGAAAAGTAAAACTGGGAATTGTTTTTGTATGTTCAATGCTATACGAGAAAAATAAAAAATCATGGTCGGTAAATCCTACAGATACTTGATTCAAAAACGTTACTTTATCCGTATTTGATGTTATCCAGTCCTAAATTATCAGCACAGTGTTGATTAACAATTTTGAAGTTAATTTTAGATTTAAGATAAACACAAATCACACTGCCTCTTTTAGCATTATTTAGTTTACGATCTAGCCGTAAAACATTATATCCCGGAATACAAATGGACGCATCAGGAATACGATCATGAAGCCACGTCTCAACAAAACAAAGTATATCAAGGTTCACGCCATTTATCATATGTTTTATCTCATCAATTTTAGGAAAAATGCTGCGAGTATTTAAAAATGAGATATTAAGCCCCACACATCTATTTATAGAAACCTTAATTACAGTGTTATTAATTAAAGAGGAGGGTGCATACGAATTTATCCCTAAATTAGTCATACAAAATTCCAGAATGTTTCGTAAAAAAGATGAGGAAATATAAATTAGAAAATATTTTGTTCACTAAAAATAAACAAAATACCACAAAAATACTACAAAAATAAATTACTAGATTCTCGCCGCACAAATTATAAATATTACTATCACTATAAACTATCATAATAATATAAACACTAAATAAATTCATTATATTGTAATGTTATCTAATCCCAAAATATTATAAGTACGAAAATGAGTTACAATTTACTAGAGTATCGTATGTTTTTCTCAATAAATATTATCAAATATCAGCTGCTTAATGAGGTTAACAATGCATTATAATAAATTAGCTTAAGAATTCATAATAAGCAAAAACAAGACAAAAATCAACTAATATTGCCTAGATGTTATAATTCCATAAAAAACAGTATGTCTGCATAAGGTTGTCGATCCCCATTTATGGTAGGGAAATTCCTGTGCCGTTTTTTGTACCTCCAGGTTTACGCACACAATGTCGAATTGAGACACCCTTTGGCCAAAAAGTAGGTGATACAACTTGTGCTGCGAAACTCTTCTCTAGAGTAAGCTTAAACGAAACAAATGTGAGATTAGTTTTATCACGGCCCTTAGGGAGCAGTAGATGACAATCAACCACGCCCAGATTTTCCAGATTGGATTTTAAATAATCAACTAATGTAGCCTCCTCTGTGTGTAGTTTCAGGAATATCAATTGGAATATCAATTTAATTAATATTATCGCTGATAAATGGATCCAGAAGCCACTCGACAATGGGAGATTTTTTAATCTTATCGATTTTTTGAACACCCGATGGCAATCACTGGAGTTGATTTCCAATACCAGAACAAAGTAGAATTCACCACAGTTGCAAACGGCTGCACGTCATCATCGTATTTGTCGCACATTGGAGCACGTCAGAAATCTGGAACACAATCGTGTCATTCACTCGTCTTCACTTCAGTCAAGTTTGTGCTGGAAATCATCACTTATTTCAGGATGATCAATTCAAGCCTCTTAAAAGTATCTTAAAACTCAATTCTCGTCCGAGACAAGATGTTGTGTTTCAAGTGCATGAGCATGAGGTCTCACTGGTTTGGCTTAAAAATTCTGGTTGTGCCGTGTTTGCATCAAAAGACACAAAATTGGAACCCTTTAGGTACTGAATCTTTATCCATTGAATCAACTTCTCATACTCAGTTCATCACAAACCAAGTCGCACCACCATTCACAGATGGGGTTAAAATTCAAAGACAAAACAATCGCTATCGTATCGTAATATTTTGTTCGAGCTCTGTTGGGTTTGTCATAACAAGCCACCTTCATATATACAGTAAATCACATTGAATTACCGTGGAAGAAAAGCCGCTGTCGCAATGAGTTGAATCTGATCCAAAAAGGTGCGTTAAATTAATCAATTAGTATTAGACTCACGAATCGAATGAACATTATCCATCTTGATTACAGTCCTCATCGTATAGAAGATCACAGACTCGCTGGCATCCCAACCAATTGGTACGCATCAATGTCACACTTGGATCATTTGGAACTTGCAGCTCCTAATTATAGTTGCATCACCAGTGCTATGGGATCAGCCTTCGTTCGTATGAAATTGGGTTATACGCATTTCGGCAAGCTGGATCGAAAGACAACTGATTAACTGTCTACCAACACTTTCGACAATACACTCAGATCACTCTGGGTAATTGATTTTTTTGGTTTATTTCGAGAACTAAAGCACGATGAGTCAGAATACGAACGGCACTACGAATCGACACACAATCGCAACGATGATGGACGATACATAGTCTTCCTGCTTTTCAACGAAAAAATATCACCCCTTGGAAGGTCACGAGAGGATGTAGCTCTTTGGCTAAAACATATTAAGCGTCGTTTCTCTAAGATTGGTAGATTCCGCTTTGAATTCAAGTTCATGTCAGACTATGTGGAATTGGGACATTTGGAGGTATTTCGAAAAAAACATCAGAGCTTTCCACCCAAACATCTTATCTTTCTCATTGGAGTGTATAATGCAGCGCAAAATGCCCGTGGTATTTGACGCATCGTGCGCATCGTTGATGACTTTGAATGTTTCAATTAAAATACTTGGAATTTATTAGTCTTATTCAGATGATTGTTTAATATTCTACGTCACATCACCACAACATCGAATGCTCGTCCACTAACCAAACAAACAATATGTCGCAAGCGTCTTAAACATTTGTCCGCTCGGCTGAATATCTGCTTTCACAATTAGCACCAAACTCATAATTAAAGGATTATGGGAACTTTGCGTCGTTAGATTAAAGATGGCTCACTAATAGAAAACGTTTGTATCCAATTGAGTTTCACAAATCCTGGTTTCTGGACCATGCAAATCTCGCTGATTGCACGTCTCGTGGTGTCCTACACAGTGAACCGCTATGGTTGTCAGGTCCTGTTTTGCTATGAGAAGATTTCCATCAAAAGCCACTTCAAAGAGCTATTGAGAACTTCATTTACAATGACAAAGAAATAATTAAGGCAATGCTCACAAAACGTAATAAACCGTTAAGTCCAACAACGATTTATACTACTTATACGGTCGATGGTTATAACGCTCGATGGGGGCTCAACCTGGATCCAGGTTGACGAGTTTCTTGGTTTCCAAATAGAAAAGGCGAACAAATTGAGGTTCAAGAAGAAAAACGACGAACATTCAACAAACGACGGAAAGTAGTCACGGTTCATGATGTGGGTGACATTGTCGCTATAAAACGAACCCAATTTTTCACCAGTTCGAAACTATTAACAAAATTTTTGGATCTGTATTGCGTAATTAGGGTCAAAAGACGTGATCGTTACGAGAACGAAAAAAAATGGCAACTACTTCAACTGGTGCAGCGAACATAAAAAAGTGGTTCCATGGCAATTCGGAGCTATAAAGACAACATGTGAGTATGAGAGCGACGAGATGAGGCCAGTTGAGTCCAAAACCCAGCCGTCTGGGTCAGCCGACACAGCAGAAGGGCCGAGTGGAAAGCACTAGTTATTTTCTAACCACAGCTATAGGGTGTTATGAGTAATTAAAAATGCAGAAATAAAACATTCGATATTTTGTATTCAATCAGTATTGACTGCTGTTTTACTTTAACCCGTTTTTGGTATCAGATAAAAATTGTACTTGGGCTCTACACGGCTTTCTGCAAACGCATCATCTATCCAATATCGACGTCTCAACTGAGCAACGCGCTCAAAAGATTTCATTATCTTACTTGAACCTTATTGTTCATCAAGTTCTGGGTTATGCTGGTACATTTGATCTCTGAACTCTTTCGTCGAAAGTATCTGATTATTCTTCCCAAACAAACCGGCTTAAAAATTTATTTTTTTCACAAGCACATGTTTACTCACCTACGTAAACACTATTGCATCCTAAACTTAAAAATTTTGGTACGCTCGCAAATTCATAAATGAGTTGTGTGCTTTCGCCATCGCTCAACGACGTGCAGCTGATGTCAAATCTTTCATCGCATCGAGTTACTCCAGACTGTTACTGCACAGTGGCGTAAATTCTGCAGGTCTAATATCCGGACGTCTGCAGGTGTAATATCGTCGGAGCTAACCATCAATTGACATTCCTGAATCATCAGAGCAGGAAAAATTTAAATTCTGATGTCACAGCATTATTGACTCAGGATGGCTCAAACAGGAACTTTATTCATGTTGCTTCGCCGCATTACGGTGGCTTCTGGGAAGCAGGAATAAATTCGCATTTGTCGCCATGTCGAATGTGTCCCATGTCGAATGACATTGATGACTACACAATACTCAGTCAAATGCTCTAACTACAAAAATTCGATTCGCTCGCATTATTCATTTGTCGTGTAAGCGGAATATATTTTGAAACAACTTGGGCCTACAAACAGAATACACATGCAAAGTTTTAGTACAAAGTTTATATCAAAGGAACCATAGTAAGCTTTCCTGAAATATCATTTTCAGGTGAAACGATCTAAATTCAAGAACTTGTGTAGCTCGAATTATTAATTTGTCGTGCGTCAGCAGGAAATTATTTTATTTTCGAGCCTATACAAAGAAAATATCTATACAAAGTTTGAAGCCAAAGTTGATATGGGATCATAGTTAGATTACCAAAAATCCCGAACCTTGTCTTAAATCTCCTTTCCCCGTGAAATTACGAGGGTATATCAAAAAGTCTTGCAATATCATATGAAAAAAACGAGTGAGTGAGACAACAATATATTTTTCAAAACCATTTTTTGTCACGATGAAACTTCTAGAAGAACATTTCGATGTAAATTTTACGGTTCGTTTGTTTTTGTCAATTTAGTAACATGTGTTTTGAATTTTTCTTAAAATGAATGAAATTGAATATCGCGCCGTTACTAAATTTTTCTATAAAGATGGACGAAATGCAATTTATATATTCAACTATATATCAAAAGTTTACGGCGAATCTGCACCATCATATGCCACAGTAACAAAGTGGGTAAAATTATTCAAAAGTGGTTGGGAGTCATTATAAGACGATAACCGCTCGGGTCGGCCAGCAGATGCTATTAGCCATGAAAACGTAATTTTGGCTGATTCTATTGTATTGGAGGACCGGCGTATTTCTGTTCCGCGGTTAGCGTGGAGACTTTCTCTTTCATACGGTACCACATATACTATATTACATGACCACCTTCACATGTCGAAAGTAAGTGCGCGATGGGTTCCCCGTTTGTTGAATGCTGAACAAAAAAAAATGCGTGTTTAAACTTCAAAGGCGATTTTAGATATGTACAAAGCAGATCCAGAAAATTTCTTGGGTAACATAATAACAGGCGATGAAACATGGCTTCATCACTGGGATCTGGAATCCAAACAAGAATCGATGCAATGGATTAAACGTAGTGAACCACCACCAAAGAAATTCAAAACTCAACCGTCTGCTGGTAAGGTTTTGGCAACAATTTTTTGGGATGCTGAAGGAATTTTGATAATCGATTATATGCCACCGAAAACCACAATCACAGGCATATATTACGCAGAGGTTTTGCGAAAATTGAAAAAAGCGATCCGGGAAAAACGGCCAAGGAAAGTTAGGAAAAAAATCTTGCTTCTTCACGACAATACACCAGTGCGCAAGGCTAATATTGCTCAAGCTGCATTAAAGGACTGCGGCTTCGTGGAAATTCCGCATCCACCGTACAGTCTAGACTTGGCACCCAGTGACTACTTCTCTTTCCCAATTTGAAAAAAACACTAAGGGGCCGGAAATTTTCCAGTGACTATGAAGTACAGTCTGTTGTAAATGAATATTTTATAGAGCAAAAGAAATCTTTTTTTTTAGAGGGTTTAGGTAAGTTAATTGATCGATGTGACAAATGTATAAACCTTAAAGGAGATTATGTCGAAAAATAAAAATATTGCTGTCTCTCTCACTCTTTTTTTTCATATGATATTGCAAGACTTTTTGATTTGCCCTCGTATATTCAAAAATTCCTGTAGCGCGCATTACTCATTTTTCGTGTAGGTTGGATATCGTTTTAAGCCCAGGCCAACAAACTGAATATCTATGAAAAAATTGCTGACCAAAGTTTATGTGGGATCAAGTTAGAATCTCGTAAAATTATCTTAATTCAAAAATTCGTCACAGCTCGCATAATTTTTACCATAGGTCTGCAAACAAAATATTCAACTTACACCACTGAATAAGGCGAGGCTAATTTTTTTTTAATTTAATATCCACATATTTTACTCAAGTTGAGGAAAATTCGTAAAAAATCTAATATCTCTTAATCCTATACTTAAACCTATAACTGTGAAAATCCTGGGTGGAATAATGTCTTGGTAGATCGTAAATAACCTTAAGAAGTTTATTTAGAGTAATTTGTAGTTTCTTGAAATTAATATCAGCACGGCTTCTCCATACTGGCGCACCATAGGTAAGTATTGCTCGAAAAATGGTTTTGAATATGATTAATTTATTTTTTAGAGCACGCTCTTGCGAGCAAGCTTATAGAAAGACTTAGGCCGTCTGTCTGTTGGCACTATCACTATCACAGCAAAAACTATACATACCAGCAGGTCGATTCTGGTTTTTCCTATAGGAAAAGGAATTAGGAATAATATTTTCGTAGTATTTTGGTCAAAAAAATTTTTTTTCTGGCATACTATGGTAAAAAGTTAGTGTAAATTTTTTCAAAAACAAAATTAAATTGGGAATATTTTTCCTATCCAATTTTGATACGGAAAAAATATTTCCTAAATTATAAAATTTTAGATCAAATATGATTTCTCAGTAGGCCAGAAAATGATATTCTTGACAAAAATACTATGAAAATATTTTTCCTAATTCCTTTTCCTATAGGAAAAATCAGAGTCGACCTGCTGAGAGCTCAAAATTTGCACACAGATAGTTACTACTCTAAAAAGTTACTCACATTTAAAATTGGGGAACTCTAGGTCAAGTAGTTTTTTAGATATTCAACTTTTTCTAAAAATAGAGGTCACACAGATGCGGCTGTCTACTTTTTTTTAAATTTTCAGTTATTATTCTAGGCCAGAAAAAATATTATTGTACTGTTATTAGAGCCATCTATGATTTTGAAGAGCCGTAATATTAAAAAGAGAGCTTTCAGTAGAGGGGAAGCTTTTATTGAATTACTATAAGAAACCGTAGTAATTGGAAAATTTTTGAACATGAATTTATGAATAAAAAATTAAACAAATCATCTAAATTTTAATTTTATATTTTTAATAAACTATTCAAAGAACACATATTTGAAAATCAGCCATCATAATGTAGCATTTATTTGGTAAATTTAAATTAAAGCGGAACATAAATTTATTAATTTTCTATAAAAATGAGCTTTCCGTTTAGTTGTGTAGGTTTATAAAGTAAGATAATAAAGGGTGGTGCCGCGGATTCCTTTTACATCCAATTTAAAATTTAGTTTTATAAAAATGTAACTTATTTGGTAAATTCTGGTCACATGCACCTCAGAATTTTTGAGATGAACGATGCACTTAATAGCAATCTAAACATTCTCCATTTATAACAAAATTAAAGAGAAAACGTGAGCTGAAACGAAATTTTATGAATCACCATGTAGAAACAATAATATTATTCATATAATAAAATTTTTACATCAAAATCTATTATTATTTTGTATACAAAAAATCAACGTTATCATGGTTTTCTTAATTAAATATTATGACAGAACAGAACAAAACGTAAAAAACTTCAATTTTATTCGATTGCAAAACCGAGCTTTCTGTAATTTGAAAATCCGTTTACAGATGTCTCTGTAATAAATTTACTTGAAATTACAGAAAATTGTAAAATAATTAAATAACTAACATAATTAATAAAACTCAAAACAATTATAATTTTTATTTATAAAACGGTTAGCATAAATAAAGCTTTTATCGCAAAATATTTATCATCGTAGTTGCTGCGCGCTGAAAAACAATAATAGAAAAATGTCACATTTTTTCCAAATTTTTTCTTTTCTTATTTCAATTCGCTCGCTTTCGGTTATTTTCAGTTCCAGGAGATTTCAATAATCTATTGAACCAGGCAGTATACATAATAAATTGTTAATTTTTAGTTAACAAACGTTAAGGTTTTAATATTTAGCTTTAATTTATACTTAGCGACATCTATTGATTGGTTTAATATTGCGAAAAGCTCTATAATATAATGTTTTTATTTTATGAAGCGCAGTTTTGTTAATACTACAGGATGAAACAATGTAGGCTGCAAATTTGTTTCGATGAAAAATCAAATTTTTAACAAATAACGTAAAAAGAGTGTTCGAAGTTTGTTCATCAACAATGTTGTAATAAAATCCAGAGCACAATAAACCCCATATTACATAGGTACTCAAAAAGCATTTTTTAAGGAACGTTTGTTTTGGGAAAGAAATGCTGAAATTTTTGATGGAACACTCTATATTAATTTTTTACATACACATATAAATAAATTCTTATTTCTACAACAAAAAAAAATTTGTGGTAGACTAATTTAAATATTTTTGCGTTAATTCGACATAATATGACTCAATTTTAAAATATGCTTTTCCTGAATATTGAACTAACCATTCAAATTAAAAATTGAAACGAAGCATTAATTTTTTTATATACAAAAAAGCTTCTAAAAAAATTTAGAAATACACTGATTGGTATGAAAAGAACAAAAAGCTTCTCCTCTATGGAAAGCTCATGGAAAAAATAGCGGAATGTTACGGCTCTTATATTAAGGAGGCTCTGATTTTACACGTAAAAAACAGATTATATTACGTCGTGTAAAAAAACGCTGAGAAGGTAGACTAATATTTTCTTTTTGCATCGAAAGTAATTTTTCTTGGAAATTTTTCTTAACCTTTCTCTAAATTTATTGAGTGCACTTACGTATTGATTGATTGATTGATTGATTGAACTGTAAGACCAAGTACTTGACAAGTGTCCCGGATAACGCTGGGCCTATTCCTACAGCCTGTTTACACATAACAATAGGAAGGATAGGAAGGTTTTTTTTTTGGGACAGAACGATCCGGTTTCAGACACCTAGCGATCGTACGGCACAACACAATCTAATCTACTTCTAATCTACTAGAGTAAGGATAAAGGCTTATGAAGTTTAATGGATAACGATGGTATTGGTCTTCAACAATTGCTTCTATAAATCAGCAACCTGAGGGAAAAATTTTATTATTTCACGTACATCTGGAAATTTACTGAAATTTAATTCTAAATTAATGCTTTCCGGCTTCGTTAACGAAATTGATTGTTTGAATCAGCCCGGTACAGACACCTAGATAAAGTCGATAGTTATTAACATTGACAACACAATTCTAATCTACACAATCAACTATTAGATGCTTCATTAGCCAAAACGATTAACGCCATAAAATAAGAAGGTGAGAAAAATGAGAAAAAATGAGAATTTCTTGTAATATCAACTTTAGTTAGTTTTAACTTTGTAATTTAGTGGTGTTAACGCTTAATATTACAGAAATTTGTTTTGAATATGTATATATAGTTAGAAGCCAATCAAGAGCGTTGCTATTAAAATTTAAAAAAAATCCAAAAAATTGAATTAATCGGTTTGGCTTGTGAACCATCCAACTAATATTTCAAAGAAATATTATTTCACCTACATCTGTAAATTACCTGAAAATTAATTCTAAATTAATATTTTCCGGCTTCCTAAATAATATAAACATTTATTAATTTAATTCTAATGCAATTCCACAACTTACAGTAGAATTACCTGAAACCATAATTATTTAAATTATATTAAAAATTACTCTCAAATTTATTAGTATTTAACAAAAAATATTTGAGACATCCAAAGGCAATGGCTCCCGGACAAGTATCAATCTTATTCAATGCCAGATTAACTATCGGATTGGATATTTCACAAAAATTTCAAATCCAAAGAATATTCAATTAATTACCAAGTAAATTACTGTACAGGACATATTATGCCATGCTCTACCATTGGAGCTTTACCATTCCACAACCAATCACTGTCAAATATGGTATGCAGAATTGGATGAGTGACAATCATTTACATTATGCTCAATAGAACTAGGCCACCTCTCAACAAATTATGGTCAAATTCGGTTTGCAGGCTGAATTTGACGAAATTTTGGGATTCGGATATAAGGAATGAAACCAGGTCGTCTCCCAACCGACAACTTTAAAATTCATTTTGCAGAGCTGGCTAGGATTCTAATAAGAAAGGTCAGCTTATATTAGGATTTTAACGAGTCTTTTCATGAAGTTCTACAATTCGACCATTCTGAATAGAACTTGGGAACCATATCCCAAAAATATATATTGTCAAATCAGGTATGCAGAATTGGGTGGGGATTTAAAAATGGACTTTAGAGAAGTTCTGGAGTTCGGCCGTGCTAGGCACTTTCATAACCAATCATGTTCGAATCTGGTATGCTGAGCTAAATCGAGACTCCAACATAAAACTCGGATGAAGTTCTGGATTTTTCTACAAAACAAATCCGAAAAAAATCGGCCAACTATCCAGTTCCTCCATCTACCATAGCCGAAACAAACTCGGCCTTAACCCGCTAAGAAGTGGCCCAGTCAAATCCAACTTACCAAAACTAAAGTTTGCTAGAATTCCAACCCGGGCCAATTCTTACCCAAAAATAAATTTATGCATCTTCCGCAGTATACTGTCTAGAAACAGATTACTGAGACAATTCCGCACATATCAGTCAATCAAATAAAAAAAAAAAAAAAAAAAAGATCAAGGTTTACGTGAAATGATGACACGAATCGAAAATAAAACCAACGCGGAAGGATTCTTACATAATTGGTGCATGAGCAAGTCGTTAAATAGGATTCAGAACTCAAATCAATCGATATTCGTGTCTGACGTTCCAATGCAATTACCAACCTGTTTCGAGAAATGTTGTTGAGCCAGATAAATTCTATCATAGAAAATAGCGCCAGCAGTAAGCAATCTTAAAAAATAGTCCACATTAAAAACACGAGACACATCAAAGATTTACTTGTCGTTACAAGCGAAAATAAAAATAAAAACCATTTTCCCTTTGCCATGCCGTAACACATAACACACATGACATGAAATGACACAACACAAAAATTAAAATTTTGCAGGAGAGGCAAAACAAAAAATACTAATTACGTTATTAAATTCCAAAATCAAGAAACGAAAAACGACACTTTGCGCTTATCATTTTTGGTGAAGGAACAATAAAAATGTTTTTATTGCGGGATATGAAATCTATAAAGATTGTGCATCTTTCTAGTGAATTTACTCAAAAAGATAATTTTTTTTTTCAGTTTTGTCACCCCTCCATACCATGTGCGACATAACGTCTCACCGTTTTCAACCAGTCTAAGAAAAAATATGTTTTATTATTTGAAATTGGAAATAAGGTACAACATTTTTATCGTGCATTATTAATAATTAGAGAGAAAATCAATTTAATTAGATAAATTATAAATCAGTTAAATAATCATTAAAATCAGTTAATAATAAATAATAATAAAACCTATCCAATGTATGTACATATTATTCATACATTAATTTAAATTACATTGGAAGAAACCACACGAGGACTGACATGAGACCGGTTTCTGGCCTTAAAATACCATTCACGCGACAACAATGAGTCCCGAATCATTGATACATGTATGTGTAAATAATTGTCGGAAAAAATCACTTTGAAATGTCTTCGCATAGTTCACCCAATATAACTTATCGTGCACACTCATATCGTTTTCCCCCCTCCACCTATAAAACGTATAAATTGTGTAGGTAAAGGAGAAAGAAACGAAGAAGCCACCGGACTCAAGCCACCACAGTATGGATATGTACATCGAAAATAAACAACACAATACATAAATGATAAATGTAATTTACACATATGCCGCGGAAATCATAAAATAACAAATAAAATAAAATCGAGATTTAATTTTAATTTGTAATTTAAAGTACATAATCTATTTAAAAAAATGAATTCTTAAGATCACGAATATTTTTGAAAATTGTAAATCGAAAAACATAGCTATAATATCATTAGCAAGAATTTGTGAACTGAATTTTTATTTAATATATTTTAATATTTATATGTAACTATATAATGTTATATGGTGTAATAATATCTAAAATATTCGAACATAAGAAAACAATACTTTTGAGCTACATATAATTTTTAAGACAATCGAAAATAAACGGTAAAAATGATTATACCATAAAAAATATAATTTTTTGTTAAAAGGGACTGGTAAATACATAATATTTTGTAAGTAAATAATTGTATTAACAATTTTATAGTTTTATGTTATATAGTCAAATTATTCTATCCATATTTTGCCGTCGACTTTAAAAATATATCTCGACGGGTTATTTCCACAAATATTTCGACCATAAAATGAAACATAAAGTGTAAACCATAAAAAAGTGTTTAGTTAAATTGTAATTATCAAAACTAAACTAAACAAAAACGTTAAAAAAAATAATACGTTCATTTTTTTAACGCAGATTTTCCCAAACAATCGAAAAATCGACAAATTCAATGTAAATTTGCGGTTTGCTGGCTACAAGTGACGTAATGCGCACAAAACGACGAAAATGAAACATGGGAATATTTCACCTCCTTATGTTTGTTGTACATAGTTTTATTATGCTCTCTCGAAAACAAAGTTAAACCAAAATTTACATGTAAAAAATGGCCTTGAATCTTTTATCTCATTTTTGTTTGGGTTAGTGTCGATTCACCAAAAAAAAAAAAATTGGTTTATGAGTTGCTATTAAATCCGATTTTATAGGCAGACGGGGAAAGAGACGAAGACGAGGCCACTTCTTTGAAGCATCGTATGAAAGCGCCCATTGTTTTGCTCTTATTTACAAAAATATTCCGCTTCATTTACACACAATACCAAGATACAGTCGAACCATATATCATCCATTTACAAAATAATTATTATAGTTTATGGCCCATGCCACACGTAAAAAAAAAATGCCGCATTTTTCTTCGTTTCTTTCCCCGTTTACCTATGATACAAGTTTTAATTGCGACTTAAACAAATTTTCTGTTCAACCACACAACTCAAACATAAATGAAATAAAAAATATTTCAAGAACATTTTTGACTCATTTTAGTTAAAATTTTATTTAAGAGAGAGAAATTTTATTTAAGAGCAGAACAAAACATTGGTAGAAAAAAAAAATGCCAAAATAGAAAAAATGCTCGTGTGGCATGGGCATATTACTACATTCAAAAAAACACGCTTGACAAGGAAATACATAAACCATGTAAATATACATACCATCCACACATGTATACATATGCTTATATCCAAAACCAACAACAATTAGCATTTCAAATTTATTCATCCGTTCCATCCGGGATTTCAAAGAAGCTCTGGTTCACGCTTTAAAATAAGTCGTAATAGATTTTTTATTGTTAATTTAAAACCTTATTTTATATTTAAACCAAAATGTGTTTGTATTGTTTTATTCTAATTTTTTTTCCTTTCCCCTTCCTAACTAAAATCTACTTCTCAAAATGGATGAAAAAAATAGAAAAAAAAGAAAAAGAAAAAAATTTAAATTTTTAAAATTAAATTTTTAATTTAAATTAATATAAAATAATACAAATTTTTTATAAACACTTCTATTTGTGTTAGGCTGCTTCACCGAAAATTTTTTTGTTGAAAAATGCCAATTAAACCGGTTTCATAGATAGGTAAACGGGGAGAGATGAAAAAGAAGCTGCTTCTTTGACATCCCGTGTAACACGGGCAATTGCTGGTTCTGTTACATCCCTGCATATACACACCATTAAATACATCTAAACGCACAGAACACACTCATAAACCTATTATTTAAGTAAATTTTGATGCTACACACAAATATCCATACGCAGTATGAAGAATAATTGAAAATTGAATCATGTACCCAAGTAGCAAAATGAAACCAAAGTTTCAGAAAAACCAAAATCGAGGTTGCATTTAAGAGTTTATGTAACTAGTATTTTTGAAACGGTTCTAACATGTCTTCAATTTCGAATAATTTAAACGTCTCTGAACGAGTTTTATGAAACCCTTTTGACACCAGCAAAAGTTTTTAAATGGTTTCCAAATATCCAAAAATTTACTGGTTATTTTAAAACCATTCGTAAACGGTTTTATTTTGGAACAATTGCAACGTATTTGAAACGGTTTAGAAAAACCCTAAATATTGATTAAAATACCGTATTATTGTTTCTAATAATTTTCTTCTATTTAGGTATTTTTGTCACTGGAATTTTTAATGGTTTACCAACTTTTAAAATAATTCGCTAAATCATTATGTATTTATTTTGTTTATAAGCACAAACAATATATTGCTTAATATGTTTAGAGTCGGACTCGGACAATACCGTCTGCTGATAAACATGATGAATGACGAATCTTATAAAAGGTTTGTCAAGTCAATTGGTAAACTCACTTCGAAGTGAAAACCAAATCTGGCTAAAAAAAATTTTGTAAACTATATTATCTTCAAATGGTTTTAAGTTTTTATAAAATCAGTTGAAACTGAAATTATTTTTCAGAGATTTTCAGTTTTTTTACAAACCGCTTTAAAACCGATTTTTTGGATTTTTGTTACGGTGTTTATGAAACCTAGAACCACTAGGTTTGTCACCGCTCCAAAGAAACTTAAAAGTAGTTATAATACGAATATTTGAAATCATTTAAAACCGTTTCAAAAAATCTGAGGTTTTTTTAAATCTGTTTATAAACGGTTCCTCATTATTAAAAATAAAACGAGATGGTATCAAAAAACGCGGTCAAAAGCAGTATCTACTAAGGCTTTCTTACGTGTTGGAAGCGTATCTCAAACCATTTCAAAAACTTTTTGGTTGTAAAACCTAAGTTTCGTATTGGTTATAAAACCAACTTGAAACCAAAAATTGCTACTTGGGTATATATGTATATAATATAATATCTATTATATTAATATGCTTAATTTTTTCAAACTCAACCCTAAAATGACCCCTAAACATGATCCGATCCGTTTAAATTTTTCAGGGTAGGTCGACATAAATATAGCGGTGTGCCTTTGCTAGAAAAATCGGAAAAATTCCACCGGAAAGTACCCGAAATGGGTACCTCAGGTGATTTCAGAAAATGTCCAAGTTATTATGCGCGTGAAATCTTGCAACATTTGAGAATTTTATGGGACGACCAAAAAGCAAATATTTTTGTTCAAATTAGTGGCGCGCGATTCAAATTCAAAGTTATAAAATAGTTGGTACGCGATTCAGATTCGAAGTTGCAACACTGAGAACGCGCGAATCAATTTCAAAGTTGCTTAATGGTTGACGCGCGATTTAAATTCAAAGTTAATCATGCCAGGAGCAGAGCTCACAATCATAGACGGGTAGTGGGTGTTCCATTAGCTGGGAAAATCATCCTCATGTGTGGTGACTACCTGAAGGAGGGACGCGCGCGAACTTGCGAATCGACCATCAAGTTGAACCCTCTTTGGAAATTGGTAAATAAGTTTACACTCACTAAGAACATGCGCGTCGATGAAGGTGAGGACGAGTTTGCGCAATATTTGCTTTCTGTTGGAAACGGCAATGCTCGAACCGACTCGATCACACTTCCGGCAGACTTCCTCAAAGTGTGATCGATTTCGTGTATGGTGACATCAACAACACCAGCCGATGGAACCATCGAGGAGCGCACCATCCTTGCACCCAAGAATGATGATTGCGCGCTAACCAATCAGCAGGTGCTTGACCTCCTGCCCGACGAACAAGAAGTCAAACATAGTGCTGATAAACTTGAGAGTGACGACATGCATGAAGAACTCCGCCTACCCGTCGAGTTTCTCAACAAGATTGAAGGGTCCGTATTGCCGCGCCATGCCATTCCGCTAATGAAACACGCATGCGCGTCGCAAAAATAAACCGCTACATTCTGGAATGTGAGGTGCTGACTGGCTTCTCAAAAGGCGAGTGCGTTCTCATCCCACGCATTAAGCTCTCACCCTCGGAAGGCACCTTCTCATTTAAAATGTCTCGCCTTCAACTTCCGGTTTAGCTCGCGTTCGCCATAACCATCAACAAGAGTCAGGGTTAAAGCTTCAAGAAGATAGGAGTGTATTTGCCGGCCCCCGTATTTCCGCATGATCAGATGTATGTGGCCTTTTCACGATGCCGCTCATTTGACGGACTCAAGGTGTTTATCGTTGAGACAAGCGATTAATCATCTGATAGGGATGGGCGCATCACAACAAGGAATGTATTATTTGAAGAGATTCTGTGCATGTAAATTGTAATGTATTTTACTATTTTATTATTTACCTTCTACTACTATTTTATTATCCTTTTGTACATTTCTTATGAAATATTTAGATTAAAGTTTGCCTCACCAATTGTGTGGTTTTCCTTTTGGGATTTTAATATTCAGTTTGGGTGTGTAAGTGATCATGTGATACCGAGCGCGCGCTTCCGGTTTGATATATGCATATTTGACTTGACACGTAAGTTATACTGTGTACATTGGAGCGCGTGCTTGCCGTTTAAGATTTAAAAATTAACCACGTATATGAATTTACTTTATTTTTGATAAAAGTGCATCAAATTTACATCTTAAAAAATCTTCTTAATCATTTCTTAACCAAAAATTCAACAAAATGTATTCACGTGACTGATTATTCAGTCACAGGTCAGCTAGTATATGTATAAAAAGGAAAACTTCTCTGATTTAAGTTTACACAAGATATAAGTCAAGTTTTTCAATTAATCACTACTGTTTATTTGAAACCCACTATGTATATTATGTACACCTAGTAATTCAAACATTAATGTGCATTTACGCTTTCATAAAAAGGTATCAGAACACATACGGAAATATTTATATATATTATACATATATACGTTCTACCCAATTTCACGCGGGACTATTTACAAATTAATATTTAAAACACTAGGTGTACGTCACATCTTTTAATCATTTATTTTATAATGTAAAAAAACACATTCATTATTATTATTAATAATTATTTTATGTATTATTTACATACAAAAAAAAAATATTTAAGTTAAATGAAGAAGCGACAACAAAACACGTCTACTCCGTTTCACATCACTTTTCGTCCCTAAACCTTTCTCTAAATTTATTGAGTGCACTTACGTATGTGAAGTTATTCCTGAGTTCTATCCCAGAAAATAAAAAAAATTAATCAGGCAACCCTAACAGATCAATTACAAATTCGGTCTTGTGAGAATTTATTCCTGCTCTGCTTTTGATTCATTTCGTTCAAATGTTCTATATTTGTGAAGATAGCTCAGCACAGAATTTTTATCAATTTAAATGAAAAAACTGAAAATTATGAAATTTATTAATCCTATTTGTTTTTCATATAATAAAAAAATTAAATCTAACGTTTAAAAAACTGTAAAATTTTGGGTTTCATAAAGTAATGGAAAATTACAGGCAATGTGAGAAAAACATTGTTCGGTGGCAAGTTATCGAAAATGGACTCTGGGCTCGGAATTGCATTGATTTTTATATAATTTTTCGTCACGCTCAAATTATTTCGCCAAATCTAAAAACGCCTCGGATTAGAGCTACATGATTTTGAAATGTGTATATTACGGTTAAAGTGTATAATTGGTTATTATATAATTACCTACTTACCAACTGAATCGGTTAAAATAATATTTTTTTAGAATTATTCACTTTTACCGGTGATTGGGTTAATACCAACCTTTATGAAACTCCGGCAGAGAATCACAACCTTAATACAAATGAAGATGAAAAACAAATTAACGATAAATCCGATTTTGATTAAATTAAAATTGATATTTTGAATTAGCAAACTACTTTTTATTTTATTTATTTTTATTAATAATAATTGCTTCGTAACCTTGCAGGCACAGATCAAAGAGTTTTTATCGTTTTTTCTAATAGTGCCACAAATGTTCAAAGAAATTTAATGTTAATTCATTATATACCTTAAAGAATGAGGGCTGCCACCTCCCAACCCACGCTTGTCCAGAATTTATACAATTTTTCAAGTATAAAATTTTATTTATAATTTTAAACTTAGTAATTAAACTTTGATATTTATCACTTTAAACAAAGGGGTTTGGTAATTATATAAAACAACCGATTAAAATGATAAATTGAAGTAAAATTATTGATATTTCACCAATTTACCATTTGCACTGGGGATTTATATAATGACCGGTAATATTATATAATCACCGGATTATATACTTTGACTGTAACATATATAGTATTTCAAAATCATATAGTGATAATCCGAGACATTTTTAGTTTTGGCGAAATAATTTTAAATTTCTCGTGAGCAGAACGAAAAATTATATTAAAATCAATAAAGTTCCCAGCCCAGAGTTCATTTTCGGTATCTTGCTAAAAAACGACTTTTTTCTAATTTATCTTAAATTAAGCTATTAGTGTATACATTTTAAAATCATGTAGCCCTGATCCGAGACACTTTTAGTTTTGGCGAAATAGTTTGACCGGGCCGAAAAATTATATAAAAATCAATGAAATGCCCACAGTTTTTGGGAACTTGCCAAGGAACAATTTTTTTCTTACTTTGCCTGTTATTTTTTATTGCTTTTTGCAACCGAAAAATGTTTACACTTGGGTGCAAAAAAATCGCATATTGCTCAATTTTCCACAAAATATCAAAAATATCCAAAAAATCCAATGTTTGTTTAATTTTTTTTAATGCAGATTCAAAGTCTATTTCAGTCATCTATCCAATGGTACCTTTTTTGTACTTGTACCATGCCGACAAAGTGATTATTTGTCAAATGCATATAGCAGGCTTTTGAATTAAATTTTAAAAATAATTCAACAAGATCAATACAATAGCATGCCACGCAATATCTCGCTCGGAATTGTGATCATTCGTACATCGACTCTTAGCCTGATCGATCTTCTATGAATTACATTTTCAACCGGAGCAAAGAAATGGATACCACACCAGAGGTAGCCGCACAAGTGGTAACACTAATTTATGCGGGGCAGCACCAAAGTGAAGTGGCTCTACAACTAAATTTGAGCCGCTTCTCCGTTCGTCGAGTGTGGCAGACGTATATCAAGAAACTTGTGGCTTCAGACGGCGACAAGGATCTGGCCGACCTTGTGTTACAGCACAACGTGATGACCGCTTTCTTATTACAACTTCGTTGCGAAATCGCCGTATGAATGCGGTTAAACTGGAACGGCGGCTCCAAGAAGTTCGTGAAATCAAAGTCAGTCGGTGGACAGAGACGACGACTTCAAGAAGTTAATCTGACTGCACACAGAACATCAAACGGGCCGAAATTGACCGCAGCCCACCGTTGAGCCCCTTATGAGTTTGCTGGAGCACATTTGAATTGGACAGAAGAAGAATGGAGAACAGTCCTGTTCTCTGACGAGCGCATATATGCACAATGTTGAACATGTCTCGTATGGCGGTGGATCGTGCTTGTTTTGGAGGTGCATAACATTAGATGGGAAGACAGATCTTGTATTGATCATACGAGCGAATACTGGCTGTCGAATAACAGGAATGAATTATCAACGGTACATTGAGGAAGTACTCGAGGAGAACGTTGTAACTTTTGCTGGGTTTATTGGTGAAAATTTTCTGTTTATGCAGGATATTGTGAGACCGTATAAGGCTGGTATAGTATACCAGTTCCTTTAAGAGGTGGATGTGCCTGTTATGTGGTAGGCAGCTGAAAGCCCGGTCCTTAATCCCATCGAAAATTTATGGGAAGTGTTGAACAGAAGGGTTCTAGCTCGATACCTCAAGATTTTGTGAAAACTTTGGTGAAATCAATGCAGCATCGAATGGAATTTGTCATTCGGGCCAGGGGAACGAATACTTCTTGTTAATAAAACTGTGTTTAAATCCAAATTTAATGTTACGATTTTTAAATATTTTTAAGATCTTGCAAAGCTTTTGGCATATTCATACTAATATCGAATTACCATAACGAAAATAGCAATTACTTAAATTTAATTATCAATCATTTTACCACCATTTGTGTTAGTATTGTTCAAGTTTTGATTAATGTGTACATTCACCATCGATAAGTAAAAATTTAAATATAATTAATCAACCACAGACGATACAAAAATGGGTACGTGCTGCGGTAAAATTTTAAGCGCATCAAAGCTGCAGACAATATGAATATGTAAATCATTTTCAAAACCGGCCCACTACAACATGCTAAATACCTAAGTGTAATAAATAAACTTTCAGTTTCTTTTTACAACGATCGAATACCTCGGCATTTAAGGTCCGTCTTTTACTACAAATGTATACAGTTAAATTTAAATAATAACAGAAAATTTACTATGATTGATAGAATATACCGACCACCGCCGGTTTTTTTTTAAATAGTTCAAATAAATCAATTTTATTTCTAATTCTAATTTAATTTAAGAATTTGTATAAAAATTTAGAAAAATAAAATCATTCACTATTTAAATATATATAACTAGGTACATAAAGCTTATGTACATGTCCATACATATTATATCCTTAAGGTCATTCGGTATAACACAAACAATTAAAACCAATTCCATTCATATTAACTCGATCGTAAATGATTAATCGATAATAAATTAATAAGACAAAATTACCTCGCAGAGTTACATAAAACTGTCAAAATATGTGTTGTGTTGTTATAATTAATTATATTTTTCGATCTACATACTCACTCGTATATCGATGTATCCATATACGAAAGATAAATAAAACTGTTAATTATTATATCCAAGTGAATGGTCTGTCGCCCTGTGCTCACCGACACATATTAAAATAAGCCTTGGGATTTCATACGAACCAAATACTAGAACGTGTGTGCGTACACACTTTGAGCTTTTTGTCTTTATTGTACACACAACAAAAAAAAACGGGTCCATTTGAATGTAGATCAAGATTAATCCACCACGGGACAAGATATATTTTGGAACATTCAACATATCGGATAAACTTTAATCCAGTAATAAATTCTTGTAAATGTAAAAGCTAATACACGATTGATAATTTATTTAAATTTATATTTTTTTTTTTGTGTGTGGTGAAATGAATAAATAATCTATTTATTATATTATCCAAATTATTTGTTATTTAATAAATTTTCATAATCATTTGTATTTGTCAGTGTTATCGATTTTTATATTTAGTATTTTTGGTGGTGCTTTGTAATTTGACACTTTTGATTTAGTGCCGATTTTTTGTATATAAGCGAAAGATTTATTTCATAAAATAGGCTTGTTCGTATACAGTGTAATAGATAGGAAAACAATATGCAATGGCCTTCATCGACCACCTTATGTTTTTGATAATATCATAATTGATTAGGAACTTTCATAATTCCGTTAGATTATAATAAAAATAACCGAAATCGATCAAGATTGCTGACGGACATAACAACATGGATTTGACCACCTGATTGAAAATTTGTTTTGATCATTGCAAAATTTAAAGACCTTTGTTATTATTGAAAGGTAAAATAGTTCTATATCCTGGATTAATTTTGCAAATTATTGAGCTAAAATGTATGTAAAAAGAATAACAATAAATTTACTCAGAGTTTTCAGATGCCCAACGAGGTTTTACAACTAATTTTTAGTAGATCTTCACTAAAACAAAATCAGAGAAGAGGAACTTAAAATTCCTCGGTATTACCAAACGAAAAATATTTAGCTCGTTCAGTTGAGCCGGAATTTTAATATTATCAAAATCCACGCAGCCTGCATGTGCTCCCATACTACCAAAAATAAAATGTATTAAAGTAACTGTTAATGCAGAGCTAAAGGATACTTTTGACCTTTGCATATGAGATAACTTCAATATTTGAGGTTTTTTTGTGTTTAAAGGATGAACTCAATAATTAAAGTTACAATTCAAGTACAATTATTACAAATAGTTACTTTACTTTTTTTACATGAATGTATCGATTTTGAAAACTGAGCAAAAGTGCAGTATGCGAAACTTTACGAAATTGGCGTAACTCGTTTGAAGCTTGTAACTATATGCTATATAGTATGAATTCAGGGATATATTTAAAAAATTTCACCTTAAAACAGAATATTCACGTAAATTTTTAGTTGAAAGTTATGTTGGGTTCATTAAGATTTCCAAAAATTCAGTCTGAACTCTCATTTTCTCGTGAAATGATTCAAATCCAAAAAATTCGTGTAACTCTCTCATTTTTTTTTAAATTAAATTAATTCTTTATTTTTAACATTATTTACAATTATTGAATATTGGAATGGTGAACTCAAAATAAATGCGTATATTGTTGGATCAATTTCTTGAAAAATTGTAAATAGTGGAAGTCATTCCTTTAATTGATTAGATCCATGTTTTTGTTGATATTTCTGATTAATCTTAAATTGTAATTAAAAATGTAAAGTTTTATAAATTTATACTTGATTTCAACAAAGAATGAAGGTATGGCAGTTGTAAAATTTAGTATTAATATAGTCGTTACTCATGTCAGTTATGACCATGCTACTTTTCAATAATGACGGAATTCATGTCAAAACAAAGTCATACTATTCTCGTCAATAATAACAGGGTTAGTATTTGTAGATAACTTAATAGATGGTGTTTTACAAGTTTATTGCAAAATAATACACTTTTCAGAAAAACTTTAATAAAAATATAGTTTTGAACTTATATGTCCAAAAATCATTTATTTGAATATTGAACAAAATAGAAGAACAAATAAGAAACGTCCACAGGATAATCGTAGAAGTAACGTTAACTTTACTATTCTATGAGATCCTTTATCATTTCAGTGATATATCAAAAGAAAAAACATATCATAAAATGAGTTAATGGTGAGATAGTCAAAGCAATCGAAAGGTACAACAGTCGACCTAATTAATATCTCATTGCAAACAAAAATTAAAATTTCTCGTCTGTTGAAGCTGAATTTATTTGACTCTGTAGCAAAATTTTCTGCAGGAAAATTTGCTGGAGAATAAAAATCGAAGAGAGAGAGAGATCAAAAACAACCAATCAAATTAGCTAAATTGGTTATATTTTGTAAACAAATTTCAATATTAATTTGCTGAAGGGAGGCACCGTTACAAAACAAAATTTCTAACTTCACTTCAAACTGCAGCAAAGTTTTCTACAGAAAATTTTTCTATACAGAGTCATATAAATTCGGCTTGAGAGGCCACGTACTCTGCACATAATTACAAACATACACACATACATACTGAGTGACATTTTGAAAATCGCATTTTTATATTTTAAAATTCTGGCGTAAAAAATGCGGTAAAAATAAATAAAATAAAAATGCAATTCTGATCTACGCTATGAAAGATTCAAATTACAATATTTGGGATAAATACTTCATACCCATTTCTATTCCGCTAAAATTGAGCTGTATACTAACCTACTTTTATGTGTTACTTTCATCTCAATAGTTTGTAAATAATAATTTCGAAATAATTGCATTCAAAAGAAATGTAAATAAAACTTTTAAGTTCTATATTAATTGTACACGAACTTTTTATTACTTTATTTATTATAACTTTTAAATAGTTCGACAAAACTTTTTTTTAATTACGTGTGCGATTTAAAATATACTTCTTGGTTTACAATGTACAATTTATAAAAAATTACCAAAGAGGAACTAAAAACACAAAACAGACATTTTCAATTAAAAATTTTCATTCCTTTAGGCAAAAATTTACAATTTTTATTTTTTTTATTTTTTTGCTTAATTATAAATTTGGTTTCAAACTAATAAACACTTTTATCTATAATAACCCCTTTTTCCAGTCTATAATTTTAATTAATTTTTGAACCATGAACGTCCACCTTAATTGTAACCAACGATTTTTTTTTGCTGTGCTGTGCTGGAAAAACTTTTTATTTTCCGGGTTTTTCATTTTTGATTTCACTTTGAAATTTAAACGTAAAATATATATAAAACGTATGTACGTACCAAATATAAGCTTTTGATGTCTGTACATACACATACATACATAGTTTAACATAGAGCAAGTCTCTTTAGATATTAAATTAAATGATTTCAAGAGATGTTCGTTGTTTGCACGATGAAAATGATTTTGAGGACTCACCCTTATCAAAAATGAAACAAAACCATTTTTATGAATAAATCCAACTAGTTATATTTATTTAGCAATTAAAAATAATTTTAGGGTAGCCTATTACATGACACCTATAGTTCGATATCAAATAATATATAGTTCGGTATATAATGATATACCTTATTTTGATTAATTAAAAATGAAGTGTCAGCTTAAATTGTTGAACCCTTTTGTCCTAATAAATTATTAATATTGCAATGCTCCCATATGGAATATATAGAATAACAATTAAAATTTTGTTAATTAGAATCAAAATATAAATTTGTATTATATACATCCCTCGAGAATTACCACAAAAAACTATCGAACAATAATGCTGTACACATACATTAAATCTTCCGTCATCATAATAACACATAAAGTAATTACGATATTGTGTCACTACAGTATGTGTCAGCTGTCGACCAAAAAACTAAAATGTGACAGTGAAATGTGAAATTAAATTCGTATAATTATTAATTTTATTACTAGCATTTTGTGTAATTTTGTTGATGGGTATTTTTGGATTATGCATGTTTATGGATTGGATGTTAATACGATATTTATGGTTAAGTAAACAAAAATTCGAGGATGAAACTATGTGCTCTATTTTCGGTATATGTGTACAACAGTGGTAAATGTTTTTATGTTTGTCGCTTATATTTGTTTAAGCGGTTGATATTTAATCTGACAATGCGTAAAATTTAAAATTTATTAATGGTTTATATACTATTATAGTTTGCAAAATAGCAATGAACATCAACATTTAAATATAGCCACAACTATTTTCAGAACTTTTTTGTTGTAAGCTTGCCAAAACTTTATCGACTACAAAGAAATTAAATACCATTTAAGTGCGGTTGCTAAATGATACATATATATGAAATTCATATCAATAAAAGAACTAAAACCAATTGGAAAACTAAAAGCAAATTTTAAAAAAATGAAATATCCATCACATCTTTTTATGCCTGATTCACCTGCTCTTAACTATTCATTCATTATATTGTCACATTCATAGTGTTATCAAGTCTCTAATCGAAAAATGGATTAAACTGGATTAACAAAGCAACACATAATATTGACTAGCCTTAACTAAACCTCTACAGTATGTTACATAATGATAAAATCATACATACATTCAATTTTTTGGCAGAATCATAAGTATTCACTTTTACTCTTAAGTAAAAAATACTACTCAGCCGGACTTCTGTTTTGTTGTTGATAAAATTTTAAATTAAGTTCACAATGTTTATTTGCCTTCCGTAAATACAAAGATGTGTCAAACCATACTTGGAATATATGTTGGCTACTTAAAAGCATATATGCTTACTTACTTACTAAAACTGATGGCGTTCTATATCATGACAGAATTTGGACAAAACGAGATCTAGTCCTAATAAATAATTATTGTCTTATTTTAGACCATGTTTATTTTGACAACAACAACAATGTTTGACAAAAACAAAATTTATACTCTGGTTAAAATAAATAATTCAATATTAATCCCAATTTGAACAAATTTAAATACGAATGTTGGAGTTATAGATTGACATTTAGTCCTCAAAAGTATTTAATGTGTTATTGTCTGCCATGTTTATTTTGACAACAACAACACTGTTTGATAAAAACAAAATATATACTCTGATTTCAATAAAATTCAATATCAATCTCAATTTAAACAAATTTAAATCACAAATGTGTAATTATAGATTGACATGTAGTCCTCATAATTATTTTATGTGTAATTATCGGCCATGTTTATTTTGACAACAACAACAATGTTTGACAAAAACAAAATTTAAACTCTGGTTAAAATAAATAATTCAATATTAATCCAAATTGGAACAAATTTAAATCCAAATGTTGGAGTTATAGATTGACATGTAGTCCTCATAATTATTTTATGTATTATTATCGGCCATGTTTATTTTGACAACAACAACAATGTTTGACAAAAAACAAAATTATACTCTGATTTAAATATATAATTTAATATTAATCCCAATTTAAACAAATTTAAATCCGGAATTTGTAATTATAGATTGACATGTAGTCCTCATCAGTATTTTATGTGTTATCGGCCATGTTTATTTTGACAACAACAACAATGTTTGACAAAAACAAAATTTATACTCTGGTTTAAATATATAATTCCGAATGTTGTAATTATAGGTTGACATGTAGTCCTCATAATTATGTTATGTGTAATTATCGGCCATGTTTATTTTGACAACAACAACAATGTTTGACAAAAACAAAATTTAAACTCTGATTAAAATAAATAATTCAATATTAATCCAAATTGGAACAAATTTAAATCCAAATGTTGGAGTTATAGATTGACATGTAGTCCTCATAATTATTTTATGTGTCATTATCGGCCATGTTTATTTTGACAACAACAAAAATGGTTGACAAAAACAAAATTTATACACTGATTTAAACATATAATTCAATATTAATCCCAATTGGAACAAAGTTAAATCCGAATGTTGTAATTATAGATTGACATGTAGTCCTCATAATTATTTTATGTGTTATTATCGGCCATGTTTATTTTGACAACAACAACAATGTTTGAAAAAAAACAAAATTATACTCTGATTTAAATATATAATTCAATATTAATCCCAATTTAAACAAATTTAAATCCGGAATTTGTAATTATAGATTGACATGTAGTCCTCATCAGTATTTTATGTGTTATTGTCGGCCATGTTTATTTTGACAACAACAACAATGTTTGACAAAAACAAAATTTATACTCTGGTTTAAATATATAATCCCGAATGTTGTAATTATAGGTTGACATGTAGTCCTCATAATTATGTTATGTGTAATTATCGGCAATGTTTATTTTGACAACAACAACAATGTTTGACAAAAACCAAATTTATACTCTGGTTAAAATAAATAATTCAATATTAATCCCAATTTGAACAAATTTAAATACGAATGTTGGAGTTATAGATTGACATTTAGTCCTCAAAAGTATTTAATGTGTTATTGTCTGCCATGTTTATTTTGACAACAACAACACTGTTTGATAAAAACAAAATATATACTCTGATTTCAATAAAATTCAATATCAATCTCAATTTAAACAAATTTAAATCACAAATGTGTAATTATAGATTGACATGTAGTCCTCATAATTATTTTATGTGTAATTATCGGCCATGTTTATTTTGACAACAACAACAATGTTTGACAAAAACAAAATTTAAACTCTGGTTAAAATAAATAATTCAATATTAATCCAAATTGGAACAAATTTAAATCCAAATGTTGGAGTTATAGATTGACATGTAGTCCTCATAATTATTTTATGTGTCATTATCGGCCATGTTTATTTTGACAACAACAAAAATGGTTGACAAAAACAAAATTTATACACTGATTTAAACATATAATTCAATATTAATCCCAATTGGAACAAAGTTAAATCCGAATGTTGTAATTATAGATTGACATGTAGTCCTCATAATTATTTTATGTGTTATTATCGGCCATGTTTATTTTGACAACAACAACAATGTTTGAAAAAAAACAAAATTATACTCTGATTTAAATATATAATTCAATATTAATCCCAATTTAAACAAATTTAAATCCGGAATTTGTAATTATAGATTGACATGTAGTCCTCATCAGTATTTTATGTGTTATTGTCGGCCATGTTTATTTTGACAACAACAACAATGTTTGACAAAAACAAAATTTATACTCTGGTTTAAATATATAATTCCGAATGTTGTAATTATAGATTGACATGTATTCCTCATAATTATGTTATGTGTAATTATCGGCAATGTTTATTTTGACAACAACAACAATGTTTGACAAAAACCAAATTTATACTCTGGTTTAAATTTAATTCAGTATCAATCCCAATTTAAACAAATTTAAATCCGAAATATGTAATTATATATTGACATGTAGTCCTCATAAGTACTTTATGTATTATTGCCGGCCATGTTTATTTTGACAACAACAACAATGTTTGACAAAAACAAAATTTATACTCTAGTTTAAATATATAATTCAATATTAATCCCAATTGGAACAAATTTAAATCCGAATGTTGTAATTATAGATTGACATGTAGTCCTCATAATTATTTTATGTGTTATTATCGGCCATGTTTATTTTGACAACAACAACAATGGTTGACAAAAACAAAATTTATACTCCGGTTTATATATAAAATTCAATATTAATCCCAATTTAAATAAATTTATATCCGAATTTTGTAATTATAGATTGACATGTAGTCTTCATAAGTATTTTGTAAGTTATTGTCGTCCAAGTTTATTTTGACAACAACAACAATGTTTGACAAAAACAAAATTCATACTCTGGTTAAAATAAATAATTCAATATTAATCCCAATTTGAACAAATTTAAATCCAAATGTTGGAGTTATAGATTGACATTTAGTCCTCAAAAGTATTTTATGTGTTATTGTCTGCCATGTTTATTTTGACAACAACAACAATGTTTGATAAAAACAAAATATATACTCTGATTTCAATAAAATTCAATATCAATCTCAATTTAAACAAATTTAAATCACAAATGTGTAATTATAGATTGACATGTAGTCCTCATAATTATTTTATGTGTAATTATCGGCCATGTTTATTTTGACAACAACAACAATGTTTGACAAAAACAAAATTTAAAATCTGTTTAAAATAAATAATTCAATATTAATCCAAATTGGAACAAATTTAAATCCGAATGTTGTAATTATAGATTGACATGTAGTCTTCATAAGTATTTTATGTGTTATTATCGGCCATGTTTGTTTTGACAACAACAACAATGTTTGACAAAAACAAAATTTATACTCTGGTTTAAATTTAATTCAGTATCAATCCCAATTTAAACAAATGTAAAACCGAAATATGTAATTATATATTGACATGTAGTCCTCATAAGTACTTTATGTATTATTGTCGGCCATGTTTATTTTGACAATAAAAACAATGGTTTACAAAAACAAAATTTATACTCTGGTTTAAATATATAATTCAATATTAATCCCAATTGGAACAAATTTAAATACGAATGTTGTAATTATAGATTGACATGTAGTCCTCATAATTATTTTATGTGTTATTGTCGGCCTTGTTTATTTTGACAACAACAACAATGTTTGACAAATACAAAATTTATACTCTGATTTAAATATATAATTCAATATTATTCCAAATTTGAACAAATTTAAATTTGAATTTTGTAATTATAGATTGACATGTAGTCCTCATAAGTATTTTATATGTTTGTTATCGGCCAAGTTTATTTTGACAACAACAACAACAATGGTTGACAAAAACAAAATGTATACTCTAATTTAAATAAAATTCAGTATCAATCCCAATTGGAATAAATTTAAATCCGAATGTTGTAATTGAAGATTGATATGAAGTTATCATAATTATTTTATGTGTTATTATCGGCCATGTTTATTTTGACAACAACAACAATGTTTGACAAAAACAAAATGTATGCTCTGATTGAAATATTATATAATTCAATATTAATCCCAATTTAAAAAAATTTAAATCCGAAATTTGTAATTATAGATTGACATCTAGTCGTCACCAGTATTTTACGTGTTATTGTCGGCCATGTTTATTTTGACAACAACAACAATGTTTGACCAAAATCAAAATTTATACTCTGGTTTAAATATATAATTCAATAATAATCCCAATTTGAACAAATTTGAATCCCAATATTGTAATTATAGATTGACATGTAGTCCTCATAATTATTTTATGTGTTATTATCGGCCATGTTTATTTTGACAACAACAACAATGTTTGACAAAAACAAAATTTATACTCTGATTTAAATATATAATTCAATATTATTCCCAATTTGAACAAATTTAAATTTGAATTTTATAATTATAGATTGACACGTAGTCCTCAAAAGTATTTTATATGTTTGTTATTGGCCAAGTTTATTTTGAAAACAACAACAACAATGGTTGACAAAATCAAAATGTATACTCTAATTTAAATAAAATTCAGTATCAATCCCAATTGAAACAAATTTAAACCGAATGTTGTAATTGTAGATCGATATGTAGTTCTCATAATTATTTTATGTGTTATTATCGGCCATGTTTATTTTGACAACAACAACAATGTTTGACCAAAACAAAATTTATACTCTGGTTTAAATATATAATTCAATATTAATCCCAATTTAAACAAATTTATATCCGAATTTTGTAATTATAGATTGACATGTAGTCTTCATAAGTATTTTATATGCTATTGTCGGCCATTTTTATTTTGACAACAACCCAATTGGAACATATTTTAATCCGAATGTTGTAATTATAGATTGACATGTAATCCTCATTATTATTTTATGTGTTATTATCGGCCATGTTTATTTTGACAACAACAACAATGTTTGACAAAAACTAAATGTATACTCTGATTTAAACATATAATTCAATATTAATCCCAATTGGAACAAAGGTTAATCCGAATGTTGTAATTATAGATTGACATGTAGTCCTCATAAGTATTTTATTTGTTTGTTATCGGCCAAGTTTATTTTGACAACAACAACAACAATGGTTGACAAAAACAAAATTTATACTCTATATCATGACAGTATTTGGACAAGTCGAGATCTAGTCCTAATAAATAATTATTGTCTTATTTTAGACCATGTTTATTTTGACAACAACAACAATGTTTGACAAAAACAAAATTTATACTCTGGTTAAAATAAATAATTCAATATTAATCCCAATTTGAACAAATTTAAATACGAATGTTGGAGTTATAGATTGACATTTAGTCCTCAAAAGTATTTTATGTGTTATTGTCTGCCATGTTTATTTTGACAAAAACAACAATGTTTGATAAAAACAAAATATATACTCTGATTTCAATAAAATTCAAAATCAATCTCAATTTAAACAAATTTAAATCACAAATGTGTAATTATAGATTGACATGTAGTCCTCATAATTATTTTATGTGTAATTATCGGCCATGTTTATTTTGACAACAACAACAATGTTTGACAGAAACAAAATTTAAACTCTGGTTAAAATAAATAATTCAATATTAATCCAAATTGGAACAAATTTAAATCCAAATGTTGGAGTTATAGATTGACATGTAGTCTTCACAAGTATTTTATGTGTTATTATCGGCAATGTTTATTTTGACAACAACAACAATGTTTGACAAAAACCAAATTTATACTCTGGTTTAAATTTAATTCAGTATCAATCCCAATTTAAACAAATGTAAATCCGAAATATGTAATTATATATTGACATGTAGTCCTCATAAGTATTTTATGTATTATTGCCGGCCATGTTTATTTTGACAACATCAACAATGTTTGACAAAAACAAAATTTATACTCTGGTTTAAATATATAATTCAATATTAATCCCAATTTAAACAAATTTAAATCTGAATTCTTTAATTATAGATTGACATAGTCCTCATAAGAATTTTATGTGTTATTACTCGTAATGTTTATTTTGACAATAATAACAATGTTTGACAAAAACAAAATTTATACTCCGGTTTAAATATAAAATTCAGTATCAATCCCTATTTAAACAAATGTAAATCCGAAATTTGTAATTGTAGATTGACATGTATAGTCCTCATAAGTATTTTATGTGTTATTATCGGCCATGTTTATTTTGATAACAACAACAATGTTTGATAAAAACAAAATATATACTCTGATTTCAATAAAATTCAATATCAATCTCAATTTAAACAAATTTAAATCACAAATGTGTCATTATAGATTGACATGTAGTCCTCATAATTATTTTATGTGTTATTATCGGCCATGTTTATTTTGACAACAACAACAATGTTTGACAAAAACAAAATTTATACTCTGGTTTAAATTTAATTCAATATCAATCCCAATTTAAACAAATGTAAAACCGAAATATGTAATTATATATTGACATGTAGTCCTCATAAGTACTTTATGTATTATTGCCGGCCATGTTTATTTTGACAATAACAACAATGGTTGACAAAAACAAAATTTATACTCTGGTTTAAATATATAATTCAATTATAATCCCAATTGGAACAAATTTAAATACGAATGTTGTAATTATAGATTGACATGTAGTCCTCATAATTATTTTATGTGTTATTGTCAGCCATGTTTATTTTGACAACAACAACAATGTTTGACCAAAATCAAAATTTATACTCTGATTTAAATATATAATTCAATATTAATCCCAATTTGAACAAATTTAAATCCAAATTCTTTAATTATAGATTGACATGTAGTCCTCATAAGTATTTTATGTGTTATTGTCGGCCATGTTTATTTTGACAACAACAATAATGTTTGACAAAAACAAAATGAATACTCCGATTTAAATATATAATTCCATATCAATGCCAATTTAAACAAATTTAAATCCCAATTCTGTAAATATAGACTGACATGTAGTCCTCATAATTATTTTATGTGTTATTGTCGGCCTTGTTTATTTTGACAACAACAACAATGTTTGACAAAAACAAAATTTATACTGTGATTTAAATTTAATTCAATATTAATTGCAATTTGAACAAATTTAAATCAAAATTCTCTAATTTTTGATTGACATAGTCCTCATCAGTATTTTATGTGTTATTATCGGCCATGTTTATTTTGACAATAACAACAATGTTTGAAAAACAAAATTTATACTCTGATTAAAATATATAATTCAATATTATTCCAAATTTGAACCAATTTAAATTTGAATTTTGTAATTATAGATTGACATGTAGTCCTCATAAGTATTTTATATGTTTGTTATCGGCCAAGTTTATTTTGACAACAACAACAACAATGGTTGACAAAAACAAAATGTATACTCTAATTTAAATAAAATTCTGTATCAATCCCAATTTAAATAAATTTAAATCCGAATGTTGTAATTGAAGATTGATATGAAGTTCTCATAATTATTTTATGTGTTATTATTGGCCATGTTTATTTTGACAACAACAACAATGTTTGACAAAAACAAAATGTATGCTCTGATTGAAATATTATATAATTCAATATTAATCCCAATTTAAAAAAATTTAAATCCGAAATTTGTAATTATAGATTGACAACTAGTCGTCACCAGTATTTTATGTGTTATTGTCGGCCATGTTTATTTTGACAACAACAACAATTTTTGACCAAAATCAAAATTTATACTCTGGTTTAAATATATAATTCAATAATAATCCCAATTTGAACAAATTTGAATCCCAATATTGTAATTATAGATTGACATGTAGTCCTCATAACTATTTTATGTGTCATTATCGGCCATGTTTATTTTGACAACAAAAAAAATGGTTGACAAAAACAAAATTTATACTCTGGTTTAAATATATAATTCAATATTAATCCCAATTGGAACAAAGTTAAATCCGAATGTTGTAATTATAGATTGACATGTATTCCTCATAATTATTTTATGTGTTATTATCGGCCATGTTTATTTTGACAACAACAAGAATGTTTGGCAAAAAAAAAATTATGCTCTGATTTAAATATATAATTCAATATTATTCCCAATTTGAACAAATTTAAATTTGAATTTTATAATTATAGATTGACACGTAGTCCTCATAAGTATTTTATATGTTTGTTATTGGCCAAATTTTATTTTGACAACAACAACAACAATGGTTGACAAAAACAAAATGTATACTCTAATTTAAATAAAATTCAGTATCAATCCCAATTGAAACAAATTTAAATCCGAATGTTGTAATTGTAGATTGATATGTAGTTCTCATAATTATTTTATGTGTTATTATCGGCCATGTTTATTTTGACAACAACAAAAATGGTTGACAAAAACAAAATTTTCACTCTGGTTTAAATATATAATTCAAATTTTATCCCAATTGGAACAAATTAAAATCCGAATGTTGTAATTATAGACTGACATGTAGTCCTCATAATTATTTTATGTGTTATTATCGGCCATGTTTATTTTGACAACAACAAAAATGGTTGACAAAAACAAAATGTATACTCTGGTTTAAATATATAATTCAATATTAATCCCAATTGGAACAAATTTAAATCCGAACTTTGTAATTATAGATTGACATTTAGTCCTCATAATTATTTTATGTGTTATTATCGGCCATGTTTATTTTGACAACAACAACAATGTTTGACAAAAAAAAAATTATACTCTGGTTTAAATATATAATTCAATATAAATCCCAATTGGAACAAATTTAAATCCGAATGTTGTAATTATAGATTGACATGTAGTCCTCATAATTATTTTATGTGTTATTATCGGCCATGTTTATTTTGACAACAACAAAAATGGTTGACAAAAACAAAATTTATACTCTGGTTTAAATATATAATTCAATTTTTATCCCAATTGGAACAAATTAAAATCCGAATGTTGTAATTATAGACTGACATGTAGTCCTCATAATTATTTTATGTGTCATTATCGGCCATGTTTATTTTGACCACAACAACAATGTTTGACAAAAACAAAATGTATGCTCTGATTGAAATATATAATTTAATATTAATCCCAATTTAAACAAATTTAAATCCGGAATTTGTAATTATAGATTGACATGTAGTCCTCATAAGCATTTTATGTGTTATTGTCGGCCATGTTTATTCTGACAACAACAACAATGGTTGACAAAAACAAAATTTATACTCTGGTTTAAATATATAATTCAATATCAATCCCAATTTCAACAAATTGAAATCCCAATTTTGGAATTATAGATTGACATGTAGTCCTCATAAGTATTTTATGTGTTATTGTCGTATATGTTTATTCTGACAACAACAACAACAATGGTTGACAAAAACAAAATTTATACTCTGGTTTAAATATATAATTCAATATCAATCCCAATTTAAACAAATTTATATCCGAATTTTGTAAATATAGATTGACATGTATAGTCTTCATCAGTAATTTATGTGTTATTGTCGGCCATGTTCATTTTGACAACAACAACAATGTTTGACAATTTATACTGTGATTTAAATTTAATTCAATATAAATCCCAATTTAAACAAATTTAAATCAAAATTTTGTAATTATAGATTGACTTCTAGTCCTCATAAATATTTTATGTGTTACTATCAGCCATGTTTATTTATACAACAACAACAATGTTTGACAAAAACAAAATTTATATTCTGATTTAAATAAAAGTCAATATCAATCACAATTTAAACAAATTTAAATCCGAATTTATTAATTATGGATAGACATGTCGTTCTTATAAATATTAATAGTGTTATTAGCGGACATGTTTATTTTGACAACAACAACAATGTTTGACAAAAACAAAATTTATACTCTGATTTAAATAAAATTTAATATCAATCCCAATTTGAACAAATTTAAATCTAAATTCTGTAGTTATAGATTGACATGTAGTCCTCATAATTAGTATTTTAAGTGTTATTATTGCCCGTGTTTATTTTGACAACAACAACAATGTTTGACAACAACACAATGTATACTCTGATTTTAAAAAATTATTCAATGTTAATAAAAATTTTAACAAATTTAAATCAAAATTCTATAATTATAAATTGACATGTTGTCCTCATAAATATTTTATTTATTTTGACAACAACAAGAAAGTTTGACAAAAACAAAATTTATACTCTGGTTTAAATATATAATTCAATATTAAATATATAATTCAATATCAATATATTGAATATATAATTCAATATCAATTGGAACAAATTTAAATCCGAATGTTGTAATTATAGATTGACAGTCCTTATAATTATTTTATGTGTTATAATCGGCCATGTTTATTTTGACAACAACAACAATGTTTGACAAAAACAAATTTTATACTCTGATTTAAATTTATTTCATTTTCAATCGCAATTTGAACAAATTTAAATCAGAATTTTGTAATTATAGAGTGACATATAGTTCTCATACTTATTTTATGTGTTATTGTCGGCCATGTTTTTATTACAACAACAACAATTTTTGATAAAAACATAATTTATACTCCGATTTAAATAAAATTCAATATCAATCAAAATTTGAACAAATTTAAATCCGGATTTTGTAATTATAGATTGACATAATTATTGTATGTGTTATTACCGGCAATGATTATTTTGACAACAGGAATGGTTGACAAAAACAAAATTTATACACAGGTTTAAATATATAATTCAATATTAATCCCCATTTCAACAAATTGAAATCCCAATTTTGTAATTATAGATTGACATGTAGTCCTCCCCAAGTAACAATTTAGGCTCTAAATAAGTTCTAGAAGCGCTTATAAAGCTATATTTTAAAGCCATTAGCAATTAATAGTGTTCTAGCAGCGCTTCTGGAACTTATTTAAAACGTATATCGAACAATTTTAGCTACTTTTAGAGCAATATTTTTCCTTATAAACGATCGTTGAATTAGCTTCCCTAGAGCTAATTAGTGTTATTTTAGAATAATCAGAAAGTCTTTTGGAGCTCTTGTTATAGAGCTTTATGTTTTTGAAAAGTATAATCTTTAATTTTAATAAAGCTCTTGCCTTAAAAGAGTACAGTTATGTATGCGCTTATTAAAAATATAATTGAGACATTTTCTATATTTAAGTATGTATATGTATTTATATAATAAATATATTGTGGTAACATTTCTGCCCAGATTCCTTACTTAAATTTTTTAAAATCTGTTTGGCGTTATAATTTTATGTCAAATTAGTTTGATAAAATTAAATTAATTTAATATTAATAAAAGGAAATATTTTATTTTTAAATTTCTGATTTTAAGTGCCGTTTTTGTTTAACTGTGAAAATTAACAAGATAGTTAACCAAATTTTAATGCGCCTCGAAAATTGTTTATTTCCCGTTCAAACGCCTTGTACAATATATTGTACATTGACTCGGGACGCACGTAGCAGGCTTAATATATATTTTTTGCTTGAGAAATGTGTGTTATCATTTTTCTTTATACACTCTCTATTGTTTTTAGTATTCCTTAAGATAGATTCAAAATTAATCAACTATTCCAAGAAAAAACCCAAAATATTTGTTGCTATATTATTTAAAAATGGCGTTCGAAAGGGTTAAATTATAAACAAATAAATAAAATGCATAAAATCTAAAAACCATTCACTGTTCTTAGCGTTTTTACAAACGAAAAAAAATCATAAGGTTTATTATTTTAAAATGCATGTCATTATTGATGAAATCGAATGAATTAATAAAAACAAAAACTTTAACATTTATTAACAATATTATTCAAAAGTATGGCTTCCCTTATTTGCCGAATTTCCTTGTGTGCATGTTTTGCAAATTGTGGAAATGGTGCTGATCACTAATTACATTGTTAAAGAGCTGCTATATTCATACCACTCTCTTATAGAACTATCATATCTATTAAAGATTATTTAGTACCATTAGTAATCCTACTGTAGAGCAAAAGAGAATAAAATTACTTTTTAAGAGCTAACTAGCTCTATTGGTATTCGTTGTAATCTTGTCGCTTTAGAATAGACATAATTGATGTTTATTAAGATCCACAGGCTCTATTCAGCTACATTATAAGCACTAAACACAGCCTATCGTTTTGACTCTTTGACATTTGCTATAGTATCAATAAAATTCGAGAACGAGCAATACGCAATAGTTTTAATCCGCGATGTCAATATTTTCCATTACCAATAGTACTCAATGTGACCTTATTAGGGGTTTCTAATAATGTGCGCGCATTCATAGGCAGTCCATCACCAGATAATTTAGTTTTTCTTAATAAAGACAAGCTGCCTGCTGCCTAATGTTTTCCAATTTCTTACATCTTCTCTAAAATTGTTATCATCTGCGCAAGATCTTCGCAAGGAGTTTGTGACATACATTCCATATCGGCATCAGGGGACTCTGGACCAATTTTTTCACAGCTTTTTGCCATGGTGTGATTACAATTTTGCGATTTTCCATCGATAGAAGCGATAAAGTTGGAGTTCTTTCAACATTATTTATTTTAGATCTGTTAAAGTTAAATTGATTTTTGCTAATATGATATATATAAACACTGCTAAGAATATATATTTCCCACGTTTTACAACTGTGCATTTTAAAATTTTAAACTACCGATGATTACCAAAAAAGTATCTCGCATTATAATTTTTTTATTTATATAAATATAATTGTTCAAGTGTGCGCCTAAAATTTAAAGCTGCCAGCTTTTTAGACGTATAAAAAACGTGACGCCTCTAAAACAAGATACTAAGTAACGGAATGCTTTATAAGATTTAATATTTTATTTAAAATGCTCTAATTGAACAATAATTGTAGCTCTATTCGAACTTTTCTAAATAAAGCTAGTTGGTTTAAGAGAGCTGTATTATAGCTGCTATTACTATAATATAACTTATTAAAAACTATTATAGCTTCATAATTTTAACTGCTCTTTTAAGTTATATTTTATGCTTTTAAATGGCTGATAGAGCTAATAAATAGAGCTATCAACTCTTAACGGAATTAAAACTTAGAGTGTTGAAATTATCAGCTATAGAGCAAATAATATTTTTACTAAAGCTTAGAAAGCCTAATACTTTGGAAATAGCGCTACTGGCTATTGGGTAGCCTAACTAGAACTAAAATAGAGCAACATCACAACTAACTGCTCTAACTAATGTAACTTGGGTCATAAGTATTTTATGTGTTATTGTCGGCCATGTTTATTCTGACAACAACAACAATGTTTGACAAAATCAAAATTTATACTCTGGTTTAAATATATAATTCAATATCAATCCCAATTTAAACAAATTTATATCCGAATTTTGTAATTATAGATTGACATGTAGTCTTCATAAGTAATTTATGTGTTATTGTCGGCCATGCTTATTTTGATAACAACAACAATGTGTGACAAAAACAAAATTTTTACACAGGTTTAAATATACAATTCAATATTAATTCCAATTTCAACAAATTTAAATCAAAATTTTGGAATTATAGATTGACATGTAGTCCTCATAATTATTGTTTGTGTTATTACCGGCCTTGATTATTTTGACAACAACAAGAATGGTTGACAAACACAAAATTTATACACAGGTTTAAATATATAATTCAATATAAATCCCAATTTAAACAAATTTATATCCAAATTTTGTAATTTTAGATTGACATGTAGTCTCTATAAGTAATTTATGTGTTATTGTCGGGCATGCTTATTTTGACAACAACAACAATGTTTGACAAAAACCAAATGTATGGTCTGATTGAAATATATAATTCAATATTAATCCAAATTTGAACAAATGTAAATCCGAATTTTGTAATTATAGATTGACATGTAGTCTTCATAAGTATATTATGTGTTATTGTCGGCCATGTTCATTTTGACAACAACAACAATGTTTGACAATTTATACTGTGATTTACATTTAATTCAATATAAATCCCAATTTAAACAAATTTAAATCAAAATTTTGTAATTATAGATTGACTTCTAGTCCTCATAAATATTTTATGTGTTACTATCAGCCATGTTTATTTTGACAACAACAACAATGTTTGACAAAAACAAAATTTATACTCTAATTTAAATAAAATTCAATATCAATCATAATTTAAATAAATTTAAAGCCAGATTTTGTAATTACAGATTGACACGAAGTCCTCATTAGTATTTTATGTGTTATTATCGGCCATGTTTATTCTGACAACAACAACAACAATGTTTGAGAAAAACAAAATTTATACTTGGATCTAAATAAAACTCTATATCAATTCTCATTTAAACAAATTTAAATCCGAATTTTGTAATTAAAGAATGACATATAGTTCTCATAAGTATTTTTTGTGTTTTTATTAGCCATGTTTATTTTGACGAAAACAAAATTAATACACTGATTTAAATATAATTTAATAGCAATCCCAATTTGAACTAATTTAAATCTAAATTCTGTAGTTATAGATTGACATGTAGTCCTCATAATTATTATTTTAAGTGTTATTATTGCCCATGTTTATTTTGACAACAACAACAATGTTTGACAACAACAAAATGTATACTCTGATTTTAAAAAATAACTCAATATTAATCAAAATTTTAACAAATTTAAATCAAAATTCTATAATTATAAATTGACATGTAGTCCTCATAAATATTTTATGTGTTATTATCGGCCATGTTTATTTTGACAACAACAAGAAAGTTTGACAAAAACAAAATTAATACTGTGGTTTAAATATATAATTCAATATTAAATATATAATTCAATATCAATATATTGAATATATAATTGTAACAAATTTAAATCCGAATGTTGTAATTATAGATTGACATTTAGTCCTTATACTTATTTTATGTGTTATTATCGGCCATGTTTATTTTAACAACAACAGCAATATTTGACAAAAACAAAATTTATAGTCTCGTTTAAATCAAATTCAATATTAATCCCAATTTGATCAAATTTAAATCCGAATTCTGAAATTATTAATTGATATACAGTCATCATAAGTATTTTATGTGTTATTATCAGCCATGTTTATTTTGACAACTACAACAATGTTTGACAAAAACAAATTTTATACTCAGATTTAAATTTATTTCATTTTCAATCGCAATTTGAACAAATTTAAATCAGAATTTTGTAATTATAGATTGACATATAGTTCTCATACTTATTTTATGTGTTATTATCGGCCATGTTTTTATTACAACAACAACAATTTTTGATAAAAACATAATTTATACTCCGATTTATATAAAGTTCAATATCAATCAAAATTTAAACAAATTTAAATCCGGATTTTGTAATTATAGATTGACATGAAGTCCTCATTAGTATTTTATGTGTTATTATCGGCCTTGTTTATTCTGACAATAACAACAATGTTTGACCAAAACAAAATTTGTACTCCGATTTAAATAAAATTCAATATCAATCAAAATTTAAACAAATTAAAATCAGGATTTTGTAATTATAGATTGACATGTAGTCCTCATAAATAGTTTATGTGTTATTGTTGGCCATGTTTATTTTGACAAGAACAACAATGTTTTACAAAAATAAAATTTATACTCTGATTTAAATAAAATTCAATATCAATTCTAATTTAAACAAATTTTTTTTAGAATTTTGTTATTATAGATTGACATTTTGTAGTCCTAATAAGTATTTAATGTGTTATTATCGGCCATATTTATTAACTAATTAATTAATTAAATAATTTAAATCCGAATTCTGTAATTATAACAACAATGTTTGATAAAAACATAATTTATACACTGATTTAAATTTAATTACATACCAAACTCAATTTAAAAAAATTTAAATCATAATTCTGTAATTTTAGATTGACATGTAGTCCTCATAAGTATTTTATGTGTTATTATCGGCCATGTTGATTTGAACAACAACAACAATGTTTAACAACAACAAAATATATACTCTGATTTAAATAAAACTCTATAATAATCCAAATTTAAACAAATTTAAATCCGAATTGTGTATTTATGGATTGACATGTAGTCCTCATAAGTATTTTATGTGTTATAACCGGCCATGTTTATTTTGACAACAACAACAATGTTTGACAAAAAAAAAATGTATACTCTGATTTAAAAAAAACTCTACAATAATCCCAATTTAAACAAATTTAAATTCGAATTTTGTAATTATAGATTGACATCTACTCCTTATAGGTATTTTTTTTTGTGTTATTATTGGCCATGTTTATTTCGACAACAACAACAATGTTTGACACAATAAATAAATTCTACTCTGGTTTAAATATAAAATTCAATATTAATCCCAATTTGAACAAATTTAAATCCGAATTCCGTAATTATAGATTGACAAGTAGTCCTCATAATTATTTTATGTGTTATTATCGGCCATGTTTATTTTGACAACCACCACAAAGTTTGACAAAAAAAAATGTATACTCTGATTTAAGTAAAACCCAATTTCAATCAAAATTTTAACAAATTCATATCTGAGTTCAGTAAATAGTATATACCGCAGATCTAGTATTTTTAAGTATTTAATGTGTTTTTATTGGCAATGTTTATTCTCGACTCTAAGTAAAAGTACAATGATAGTTTGCTACCATTTTTTTCCATAGTATCAAAATAGAGCAATAACGCAACCCAAAATATTATCCTCACCTGTTTGCCACAACATTGCAGTCAACGAATCGTATAAAAGTGGTAGCGAAAAAGCACAACATCAACAATAAAAATAAAACCATTATAATTTAAGTAATCAGTCATCATCAACTCGTAACAAATAAGGGTATTACACCGAATAATAATATACAAATTTGCATTAATGTTGATAAGATTTTTACGTTCAATCTATTTAAACAAATTCTCACTATATAATTAATTAATCGTAAATGAAAATATTTATATAAATTTTTCATATTATAATGCATTGAAAATAGGGGTGCTTTAAAGCAAACCATAAATCTCAAATAAAAGCGTACATATCTACAACCCCCTAAACTCAACGCTCCATAGCAATGTATTTTATTCATGTGCTTCTAGAAAACGTCAAAATATATACGACGATGTTCTTATATACGAGAAAATAGAAAATATATACAAAAGTACAAAATATTTTGATTGTTGTTGTTGTTGGTGTTTTATTTTGCATAAAATATTTTTGATAAATTTCCATAAAACAAAACAAACAAATTGGAAATAAAGGAAAAATTCTTAGTTTTCTTTTATTGTTTGTGTGCCGTGCTCTTTTTACCATTTCCGCCCACTTGACGCTACATAAATTCTTTAGTTTCCAGACTATTGGCATTGTTTATATGGTTGAATGTTTATTTTGTCGGGGTTTCTCCATACTATCACGTTAACATTATTCACTAGACGTTGTTTTAGTATATAAAAATCGAATATCAAAATATTACGTCAGATGTCTAGTTGTATAAATAATTTAAAATACATAAAATTTTAATTCAGAAAAGCAAATAAAATGGAAATTATTAGTAAAGTTTAAAACTAATTTTTATGCGTCAACTTTTAACCTGCAAGTGTAAAAGTGGTTTTACAATGTAACCTTAATGTGGGGACGAAAAAAATGGCGCATTTATAGTAAAGGGGACATCGTAAAAATCAGGTTAGCACCATGATTTAAAAAAATATATAAGAAGTTAAATTGAAAGATGTTAGGAAGTACAATCCAAATCCCGATGGAAAACTTTTGCTTGAAGTGCAAAAATGATCACTAATTAGCTTCAGAAATTTGCTTTGCGGAAGACTAGATAAAGAAGTTTGTAGCTCTTCACTGAAAGCAATCGATCCTTCCGACATGATAGTGGCTTAAAGCATTCAAGAGGTTTTGAAAGTTTGATAATTAATTCCACCATAATAGAGGCTGGAATACCAATACATACTAGAATTCCAAGTTAGTAGGTACTTGCTTCTTTTTTTTTTGTTTTATCGGTACGATGTCATCATCTTATCATCATCAATTTAACTTTAGAAATAAAAATCTATTTTTACAAACCGAAAACGGATTCTTTTTCAAAGAATTTTTTCAGAAACCAGCGCTGCTTTATAAAGTTTATTAATCTTCAATCTTATTGAAATCGAGTTAAAATCTCGTAACGACATCAAATATAAAATGTCAGTATGAACATTATCGCAGCAAATACTACATTGTCAATTTTAATGTCCGTTCCTTGAGCAACACAACGTGGCTGGGGTTGCTAGAAAACTTTCGATTGGCCCATAGTAAACCAAAATACATAACAGAAAAATGAAGCGTAAAGATATATGGCTTGTGCACAACTGATTGTTTTGTGTAGTTTTTTCAGATTTAATTTGTCTGTCGAATAATATTTTTCTGAACAAATATACAGACGAGGATTTTTTAGTGTATACAATTTTCATTTTGTTCAGGTGAGGTGAAATTAACATTTATTCCGAGATTCATTAATTGACGCTTGTTTTTCCTTAACGTTTTTAACTGAAGGTATATTTTTTGTAATGTCCAGTCATTCTTCGGTCATATATTGGCATTGGTTAGGATAAATTTGTACAATCATTATTTGCCTGATTTTTTTTTCTGTTTATTCATATTATTGCATGAAGATGATGTGGTCTATTGCAGTAGGTGCATTGACATCGCCATAACTCTGGGTTTGATTTAAAAATCTAACTGTATATAAAGTGTGCCTTTCAATTTTTTTTTAAATTGTACTACAACTATGGTTAAAGCACACAAGCAACATCTTTTTTTCCAGTCATTCAATTTTCAGAGCTTAATAGCGCATATTAAGTAAACCGATTAAATTGCGAAGTCAGTAAAGGAGAGAATAAAAATGGGAAAAACTGTTTCACTGAATCGGAATCGTTGAAATACGGATAATATATTTGCAAAAATTTTCACCTTTCACCGCCTGAGCTATTTGGTATGGTTTAACTTGACTAGGTGGTAACAAGATTTCTTTTAATTAATTTCCAATATCATTACTGCCTCTGGTACGCGGAAAGTAACCTGTTTCTCAAACTTAATCATTTTAAGTTAAATAAATAAAAGATTTAGAAATAAATACGGTTTGATCTAAAGCAGCGCCAGAAACAAACGCATATAAAATTAAATCATTCTTAAAACGCAAATTGGTACAGGTCGCTGAAAATCTTTGATTATTAGAATTTTGTTCAAGAGGAAGAATACAATGTTCATTAATAGGGTACATAAGAAATCTGATTTCGTTACATAAAAAGATGCATTTTTTAATGCTTAATACATTTTCAGAAAATTTTTGACAAAAAAAACATTAAAATTTTCAAAATGTTCCTCGAAATTTTTAGATTCGATTAAATTATCCTCTTACAAAACAAAAATTAAGGCCAAATAAGATCGAATATAATCATTGGAAAGTGGGTACTGTATTCCTTAGGCCAAAAGTAATTTTGTAAATTTAAATAATCTGAATAGAAATATAAATTGCTGTCTGTGGTATATCGCAAGGTTTTTTTGGAAATGTATGATACCTGTAATTTCGGTCGTTGTCCTATAGATTCATTATTGATGTTCGATACTCTTTTTGGTTCGATTATCAATCTCAATTTTGCTTCTTAACGAGATGCTGGGGGTTTGCGTACGGACTACTACTTGGTCTACAAATGCCATGTGCCATCAAGCGCGAGTTGATTAGTCCTTGGTAAAAAACATGAACCGGTGTCTCCATCTGTGCGTAACATTGTGTTTAACGATCGTGTATCTAAGATTTTGATTGGCAATTTCCTAAAAACTATTTAATACAATTTTCAGTTTGGTTTGTACGACAATTTTATTACTAAACGATAAGCCACTTGCTGATGAAATCGGGGATAATTCCGCGGAAGCAGATATAGAGGTTAATGGATCGCAAAAATCAGATGTGTCAAAATATAAACTAGAAGAACTGAAAATTTAAGAAAATCCACTAAGATATAAATTCCCATCGGACACTCTATTAAGACGCAGATCAAAATTTAAAAATGTTGAATGAAAGCTTTAATGGAAGTGCCGTTGGCCACGAATAGTTGATGAATCGAAACAGAATTTTGAAAATTTTTGATTAAAAAATTTATAATGAATACTAAGTACTTATAAGTTCCAGTGTCAACAAGCAATTTAAATTTGGAAATATTAAGGCAATTTGTTGGCAAATCTTTATTTACATGTTCCACAATCTACTGACCGTCTAGTTTTTTGAATCATTAGAAATTTGAAATTTTAATAACAAAATTCAACCTTAAAATTACTTCCTTAATGCGAAATAGATCTATTTTACGAACAAGAATATAAATAAGATCAAGATCTGACATTGGTTTAGTATAATGATGAATTCGATGTGCCACATGATTTACCGATGATAACAAGAATGTTTCCATTAATGTATCCGCACGCTCCGCACGCATCCACAGCTCAGAAGACCGCTCAGAATCCTAACTGAACAACTATTTTTTTAAAATTTAGTACAATGTACGGTCAAGTACACAAACTAGCATACGAATAACAAGTAATCTCAATTACAATAACAGTTAATAAAAATTGATTTTCTGGAATTTTGACCATAGGTTTGGTTGCTGGTTAAAAATCAATCTAACCAACTCCCAACCCGTTTTTCTAACAACAATCTGACCAACAATATTATTTACGGCGGTCTTATTCTTTGCTAACAGTTTTGCGAAATTTTGTGAAATCACAGGAGAGGAACTACAAGAATTTGATGCAGACATATTAAAATTAAAAATGAAACCGTGAAACCTAAAAAATAAGGATTTGTGAAATATAATACTATTTTTATAAAAATTTTCAATTTTTCAGAATAGAACTTAGTGTAGTTACGTCTACAAATTTATTTTTTCTAATTGAAGTCTTCGAAAAACGTTGCGGCAGTCTACCGAAATAGAAACTTGAAACCAAAATTTCTGATTTCTGAGAAGCGGCGAATTTGATGTGATCGAGACCAGCGAAAACTATAGAAATAATCAAATGTACCATTTCAAGCTGCTTTAAAAAAAATATATAAACAAAAATTAAAACATCTGTGTTTGCTGAATAACAGATTTGATTCTCTCAGAAAATATTTCGTACAAAATGCATATTTTAATGCAGCATGATTTAATCACAGAAATCGGGCAAATAGACATTTTGACCCAGATTCTGAGGCACAGTCACTGACTAAAAATGATCTTAGCTAAGACTTTTTGCCTTTGTTTTGAGTCTACTCTTGATTATGAGACTTTTTGAATTCTGCGCGTAGTCTGTGACAATAAAGACTACCAAATTTGTATGTCTTAACGCAAGAAGTTGTTTTTCAGACCAATGCTAACTAGAATGCGAAAACTGTTGTAATTAAGATAAAACTCAAAACAAAGTCAAAAGTCTTACGTAATACTTGATAATTTGTTGCTCTTATTGGTAACAGACTATCATATGCATCTGGAAATATCTTGAATTTTAATTCTAAATTAATACTTTTCCTCTTCCTGAACAAAATTGATTGATTGAATCGGTCCGGTTACCGACACCTATAGGTAAAGTCGATAATTAGTAACACAATGACAACACAAGTCTAGTCTACACAATCAGCAAAACTTATTTTTAAGAAATTTTATTTCACAAGCATCTGTACATTACCTGAAACCATCGTTATTTGAATTATATTAAAATTACTCTAAAATCCATTAGTATATTCAACCCTTGAGTTAGGTAACCACGAAAAATAGAAAAAAATCGAAAAAAAAAAATAATAATCAAACAATTGCAAAAAATTGTGAGGCATCCCGAAATGGTTCCTGGTAAACTATCATTGTTATTAAATACCGGAATGGAAATTCAAATAAATTTATCTTATATAAAATTCCCAAAATAAATTTCCTTGCACATGGAAAGAAATAATCATGCATAACTGATATAAAACAAGTTTATACCCTATCGTTTTGGAGCATAGTAAAACCTGGCGCAACATATGGATAGGTTCGTTTATTACATGTTAATTTTAAAAATAGATAATCAGTATATATTGCTAAAATTTAGCAAAAATTGCTTTAAATCATTAGCAAATTTTTCATATTTAAGTCAAATTTTATCATGAAATAGAAAAGTATTATACCAATCATGCAATATATTCTTATTTTATATTAATAAAACATGCAGTAAATCTTTTATACTGAAATTATACAGAATATTTTAAATCAAACATATTGCATATTTTGCATGATTTTCGTTGTTACTCACGCATATTATAAGCAAAATATAATATTTAATTCTGTAAATTTTTGCATGCTTTAAGTCAATTATACTGATAGTTATATTACTCTTAAATTTTGTAAAACCATTATAGTATCAAAATACAAAAACAAAAAATTTCCAAATAATTGTGTCGATTCAATGAGAACCTTCAATTTTTCTTTTCTTCTATGCTGCTATTTTCAATAAGAAAACTCGATCCATTTAAGACATCACGATAAAAGATAAATAGAAGACGTACAACGAATCGACATCAATCTTAGAAAATTCATTTTCACTGGCACAAATTACAATTTTTCACATCTATGTACTTAAACTTAGATCACAAATATTTTGCTTATGAAACTAAAATTAAATTCATATTTTAAAATACAAAAATTATAAGATAGAGATAAATATTTTTACCTAATTCTACAAGAATCTCGGTTTAAAACAATTAGTTCCATTAAATAATCGAAAAATTTGAAGAGGTTTGACAACAAAACATCTACAGAAATTAATTCGTTGGAACATTTGAAAGATTTATACATACAGTGGTACATATTCGTTTAAACGCACAACTGCTCTTAAGCAATTTAATGTGAGAAATGAAAAAACATAAATCAAAGTGCATTTAAGTTAATATATTTCAAGGTTCAATGTATGAGTAATTAATATATAATTCAAACAAACAAAAATATTTACATGCATACTTTTTTGAAACACTTCTTTTTAAGAGCAATGGTATTAGAATAAATATTTGTTTAAACGCACTTAGAAAAAATAATACAAATATTATTTTTAATAGTTTATTGATTTTCCATTTTTTTGAATAACTTCAAATATTCTATTTGGCATCGAATTTACCCGGTTTTGAAGTATTTCCGGATTGATTTCAACCCAAACTTCTTTAATTTTTAATTTGAGCTCCATAATCGTACGAAAAATGTGATTTTGAGGCTTTTGACCGTAAATCCGGTGAACCATGATGCCCCATAGGTTTTCCACGGGATTCAAGTCAGGACTACGTGCTGGCCATTCTAAAAGAGGGTTCTGGTGCTCCTTAAACCACTCCAATGACACCCTTGAGACATGGATTGTAGCGTTATCCTGCTAGAAGACGCAGTCATCTTCAATTTTCTCTTTCATAAAAGTGATAAGAACGTCTTTCAACATTTCGTTGTACATGGCCGAGTTCATTTTTGCACGAACAAAACAAATTTGAGCCTTTCCAATTGCAGAGAAAGCCGCCCACACCATAACGCTGCTACCTCCAAAGTTTCTTTTCGACATTTGAACATCATTACGTCGAAGATCAACAATAACAGCTCACGGAGTCAGAAACGTGTAAATTGAATTTCTTCTCATCGGAAAATACTATTTGATTCCATTGGGTTGTCCATTGCATAGGTCTTCGAGCAAATTCAAGCCGTGCTGTTGTTGGCGATAGTTTTCAAAGAGGCGACTTCCATTTAATGTAAGGAGTCGATCGCAAAATATGGAATACATGATTTTTTGATACTGGCAGATCAAGCTTTCTTTGAATTTAAATAACATTGAAGGGCCAACCATAAAAAAATTATAAAATTAAAAATTTTTACGACACTAATTTTTAATGACATTCCAGCCATACTGGACGTAACGAGTATGCCGTAAATATTGTAGAATATTGTATGACAACTATTTGTTATAGTGACAGCTGTTTATTGTTTGTTGGTTTTTTTAGGTAGCACGATACAAATTTTAATTTTTTTTACGTTTGAACGCAAAATTTCGCTCCAATAATTTTTATTAAAGGGGTAACCATAGAAAAATTAAAAAAAATTATAAACGTAACTTTAAAAAAATTATGTTTGCGTTAAATGCCGTTTCTGTGCTTTCGCCCATGGAAAAATTAATTTAAATTAAAAAATTTAACGAAGCTTCGTTAAATATGAATTGTCACTTAATAAAAATTATTGGAGCGAAATTTTGCGTTCAAACGTAAAAAAAATTAAAATTTGTATCGTGCTACCTAAAAAAAACAACAAACAATAAACAGCTGTCACTATAACAAATAGTTTATAAATAAATAAATAGTTGTCATTCAATATTCTACAATATTAACGGCATACTCGTTACGTCTAGTATGGCTGGAATGTCATTAAAAATTAGTGTCGTCAACATTTTTAATTTTTTTTAATTTTATAATTTTTTTATGGTTGGCCCTTCAGTGACAATTCATATTTAACGAAGCTTCGTTAAATTTTGTAATTTAAATTAATTTTTGCATGGGCGAAATCACAGAAACAGCATTCATCGCAAACATAATTTTTTTAAAGTTACGTTTATAATTTTTTTTAATTTTTCTATGGTTACCCCTTGAGTTTATTTTTGGTGGCCTCGTGTTTTATCATCCCATTTTGTCTCTTTGACAATTTTCGATTACCTTTTGTTGGTTTCTTAAAACCATACCAATCCCCTTTTTTTTAAGTTGTGGACGACAGACTCAGATCGGTTAATTAGAGTATTTGTTTTTGTGATAAAAGTCAATTTCAATTTTTCTTTCTCCGACAAGTATTTTCCTTTAGGCATTTTGCTTATCTTCTGGAAAAATATGATGGATTCACTATAGAGTTTTTAATTCGCGTTTAAAAAGAGGTAAATTACCAATCAATTTTTTAAACGAAAAAAAAAAAAAATTATATTAACTTATTTATTTATTTATTTATTTATTCTATCATAGGGAAACACACAGAAAAAAATCCATTTATGTGTCCCACAATATTACAGAAAAAAATAACAAGTTTTAATATATTTTTATACATAGCAGAAATATTCAACAATATAAAAAATAAAATATTTACTAGCAAAAAACAAAAAAAAAAAAAAACAGACTGAAGTAACAACCTAGGAAACAAAAACTAGCGGAAACTGTCAAGGTACCCAGCAATTAAACATTGAGTTACTTGAACTAACTGTAAAATAAGGCACTAATTCAAATCGACATGCCGTGGAGATGTAATCTGTATTGACAAAGTGACAGTAAGAACAAATCCAAAGAACTGAAGAACTCATTGTGAAATAGCTGAATTCTGGTTATAGGATTAGCTAGACCTAAATTAGTTCTAGATCTTCTAGGCAGGAAAAGTTGGTTACTACGAATATTGATTGATAAAACAGATGTTTCAATTTTAAAATTTACGATTTTATATAAATAGTAACATTTCATCTAGAATTAATCTTCTATTATCCAAGGTTAACAAACTGAAAATCTTCAATCTTATACCATAGGAAATGTGCCCAACGTGCGGCATAGACTTATAAACTAGGTAACGAGTAAATTTTCTTTGTATGCGCTCAATTTGGTCTGAGTGTTTGTCATAGAAAGGATTCCAGATTTGTGATGCGTATTCAAGTATAAGCTTCTTACCAAACAGTTAAAGAGACTTATAAGTAGATTAGGGTCACGAAATTCCTTTCCTCTACGAAAAATAAAACCAAGTATTTTATTTGCTTTGCAGCAAAACTTGTCAATATGCGTATCGAAAGATAATTTAGAATCAAAGATAACACCTAAATCGTTGATCTGATCTACTCTACATAATATTGTGTCAGATATATCATAAGAATACTGAAAAGGAGAATTTTTTTTCGTAAAGGAAATAACATTGCATTTCTTTATGTTTAAATTAAGCTCATTTACTATACACCATGAGTGCAGTTTATAAACATCAGATTGCAATAAAAAAGCATCGGAGTGGCTAGTAATTAGTTTATAAATTTTTAAATCATCAGCATAAAATAGGTGAGGGCACTGTAACAAATTAGAAATATCATTAATGAAAATGATAAATAGCAATGGTCCTAAAGTTGATCCTTGTGGAACGCCAGAAGTAGGTGAAAATGGCACAGAAAAAGAACCATTAAATTTAACACTCAAAATTCTATTTCGTAGATAGGAAGATAACCACTTACATATTTGTGATGACAATCCAATTTTATAACATTTAGCAATTAAAATGTCATGCGACACAGAGTCAAAAGCTTTCTCAAAATCAGTGTAAATACAATCAACTTGAAGACTCATGTCTACTTTGCTGAAAATGTAATTTGAAAATTCTAACAGGTTAGTTAGTACCGATCGCTTTGCAAAAAATCCGTGTTGTACATTTGTTATCCTGTTACTAACTAAATTGAAAATAATTTTATGGACTAACTTTTCAAATATTTTGGTAAACGCATTTAGAATTGATATCGGCATATAATTTACAATGTCGCATTTGTAACCTTTTTTGAATACGGGAATGAGAAATGCCGATTTTCATGTGATCGGAAAAACTCCAGAATTTAACGATAAGTTGAAAAATATTGACAATGGTAACGCTAATTGCTGCTTCAAGTGAAAAATAAAATAAGTTGGAAATTGATCTGGGCCAGGGCCTTTACAAGTGTCAAGCGAACTAAGAACAAAATAAACATCATCATAATGTAAAGTATGCCACCTTACCATAATAATCTTGATTTGTATTTATCCCTGATGAAATACTACTTGAAATACTAGTAGGCGTATATACTGAATCAAAATAGTTAGCGAAGAGGTTACAAATAACATCGCTATTATGGGAAACTATGGTACCATATTTCATAGTGGCAGGAAACCCGTTCTGGATGTTAGAGAATGAGAAAAGCTCCAAAGTAGTTTAGGATTATCCTTAAGCTGTTGCTCAATACTTCTTAAATAATGATTATAGCAGGTTCGAATTTCAGATTTAACCTGCCTACGATACTGGGAAAAAATCTTATAATCATGCTCGTTCCTATATAACTTATACAGTTTATGAAACTTATGTTTTCGTGTAATTAGGTATCTCAGTTTATTTGAGTACCAGATGGGGAATTCGATGAGGGGTTATTCTTAAGTAGCTTCGGTTTTAAAAAATTATTCAACTTTGAATAAAATATATTGGTCACACTATTAACATCCATATTGGCGTTAATGAATTCGTGGTTCCAATCAATACCAGCTAGTTGACTTCTAATATGGTCATAGTTAAGTTGTCTTACATTGATAGATTGAAAGCTTATTTGTGATAAATTTTTATGAACAAGGCTTATTAAATCAATAAGCATAGGTGGGTGATACCTATCAACCTTAGAAAGGGGATCTAAGCAGGGCTTGATTTCAATAGAACCAGTTCTTAGATTCGAGAGTACTAAATCCAACACTTTATTAGTGCAGTTAAGCGTACTATTATGTTGAGTTAAGTTGGCAAGCATTAATGTTTCTACCAGATATTGAGCAGTGCGTCCTTCGTATAACGAAGGCCATAGGCCATCATGATTATAACTCCAGGTTATACAAGGCAAATTAAAATCACCAACAATTAAGTTATTATAATTGGTAGGTGAGTTTATTATATAATCAGATATATGATCGAAAAATTGTTTATAATTATCAAAAGTTGTATTATTTGACCTGAAGTTAAACTACATAAAGAATTAGTACCTTCCCGTTATTCAAATTAATTTTTAGCCAAACGTCATCGTAGACCATATTAAGACTGGATATGTCGCTAAATACAAAAGATTTTTTTATAGCGATTAAAGTACCCCCACCGTCTAATAAGCCGGTAAGTTCCAAATCGCGATCTTTGCGGATAACGTAATAGCGATCATCAATAAGCTCTCTACTATTAATGGATTCGTTCAGCCACGTTTCAGTCAAACAGATTATATCAAAATTATTTGCCATTACATTAAGCTTAAAGTTTAATAATTTAGTTTTTAATCCATTGCAGTTTTGGTAATAAATCTCCATGTTGAATCCCTGGGTAGCTTAAACAATATGCGCTTGTTACAGCAGATAAAACTAAAATTAAAAGAAAAGAAAATGTAAATAGATTGAAAAAGCGGAAAAAAAATAAAACAACAAGTAATGAAAATTAATATAATAATAAGAAATAATACAGAAAGAAAAATAACAATTATTGCTTAAACTTATCTAAATCAGACGACGAGAGTATTTTAATAACATCGCTATCCTCATTTTTCTTGGCGTAGATAATCCCATGGTTAGCCCAAACGAACTTCAAATTATTCGGGTTTGCTCGAAGAAGTGCCTTAGCGTCATACAGTAAGGATTTTTTGGCTGGTGAAAGGTAATCAGTAACTACAAGACTACAGTTGATACCACATAAATTGATGTTGGTCATAGTTGATTTCAATTGTTTAGCGACGGTCAAGAATCTCGTGTGAAGCAAACGAGTACTCCATTCAACAACCACAGGTTTCAGCTTGAGTTTTGATTTGGCACGATAAATATTACGTATATCGCTAGCAGTAAAATGAAAATACAATACGGTACACAAGTTGTTTACCAAATCAATTAAATTTAAACTGTCATCGCCAGGCAATCCATATATTAACAGTTTAGTCCGGTTTATTTCTTGCTCAAGAAAACAACATTGATTAGAAACAGCAGATAATTGAGATTTTAAGTTAGCATTATCTAACTGAATGGCCGTTATGTTATCTGTGTTTAATTTAATTTCATTTTCAAGCCGAAGAAAATTATCGCACTGCTTTACCATTTTGGCTAAAGACGTCTGCATCAGCACCATGTCGTTTTTCAGAGATTCCCAGTTGGATCAGGCGGCATCATCGTTATCACTGGTAACCGTATGGCGATCATCAACACAATTTGAACATTTGAAAACGGTTTTGTTGGATTCCATATCAGCTAAGTTGTTTTTCAGCTCACAGTCGCAGTTAGGATGGAAATGCTGGTTGCAACTTATGCACCGATGCTGAGTTTTATTGGATGAAATAGACTTTCTACACTTGGAACAGTTAATAGGCATATTGTAGAATCACACCAATAGTATTAGAAGAAAATATAGCAACTTTAAAAAATACGAACAATTTTGTGCTGCGTCTAAACGAATATGTCCGGCACATATGTACTACAATAATGAAATGCGCAATAATCATTATTACAACAACAACAAGAATACGAATTTTTCCGTAAACAAGAATGATTAACTTGTACATTAATTTCATGTGGCGAAGGTTACCGAATGTAAACGATTTTCTTTTTAATTTAAAAAACACCAAAAAAAATGAAGTGCGTTTAAACGAATATGTACCACTGTATGTATTGAGGAAAAAAATTTGATTTGAAAAAAAATTAAATAATGTGATACACATAGCTACTCAAACAGTGAAGGAAGTTTATGAATGGAAATAAAGGGTTTTCCAATAAGAGGTTTTATTTTGCATACCCTGCTATTTGGACTGCTGTCAATTTTTAAGTTGTTATCTTTTGACATTTAACATGTAAAAACTACGTCATTACTAAAAATGGTACGATACACGCTTCATTTATTTATTTATTTGTAACAGTCCTCATCATACGCGAGTTTTGACTTTGCTTCTAAGTATGATGAAGGTTGTTCACAGAAATTGTTGCGGTTGTTATCCTTGGCGCGGTTTACTGGTTTCCGGCTATTGCTCGTCAGTACGGTCGTGAGTATATCCAAGGCCACAACAATCTAGTATTAACCGCGAATAATAAATGTAGTAAATAATATAAAAATTTGAGACCACTGTTACAGGCTGGCTACTGCCAACCTGCAGATATTCACTAAGCGCATGCAGAGGCCTCCACGGTGATTTTTGCCGGCTACGTTCTCAGGGAGAAGTGCGAAGGGTCGTGGGGTTTGAGGCATGCATGGCTCCTGGCTTACACCGTGATTAATACAGATAATTTAAAAAAAAAATTAAACCGCAAATAATAATAATAAACCCGGAGTTCCGCCGAAATTCGTCGGCCGGAACCTGAGGAACGAACCGAATAATCAAATAGATAATAAAAATAATAATAATAACGGAAGAGGTGCCTTGGTGCGCGCATCCATCCGAATTCAAACGGGGCCAAGCCCTGGTTACGGAATTGGATGCGGGCACCAAGGGACCGCAAACACTAAACCGACACAGAGGGAGTCTCCGCTCCCATCACACCTAGCCGAAGAATTTAATAATTCATTTTATATATTTTTTTTTTTAAAAAGGAAAAACGAAAAAAGAAAAGGTACAACTTCCCCCTCCACCCCGCACCAAGATAAGCGAGAACGAGAGAGAGAGAGAGAGCAATACGCACCGAGCGCGCACCCGATTACAAAATTTCAAATTTAAATTTAACAACAAAATTTAAGAAAATAATAAAAAAAATAAAAAATAAAAAAAATTGTACCTTAATTAATTATATAAATTGTTGCGGCCTTGTGCCGTTATTGTTGCGGGGCCTCTCCCCGATAAAAATTGGGTTGCGGCCTTGGTGCCGTCATGCCACCGGCAACTTCCAATGCCCGGACCGTTGGGCGTCTTCCCGCCGTAAATAATAAAAATAAACCCGAATGGCCTTGGTTGACCACCCGTGTGGTTGCGGGGCCTTTCCCCGTTACCAAATAAATACAAATGGCCGGTTGACCACCCGTATTGTTGCGGTGCCTTTCACCGATACCAATAAAAATTTTCTCGCCGAAATAGGTTGGGCGTTGGCTCGCACAAACCCAAAAAAATGTGGTTCTAACGGGCCACCCGGAAAAATATTTGACCTCGCCTGGTTGAGCACTTCGTTGGGCGTTCTTCCCGCCTTAAATCGATTAAATCGAAAATACCTCTGTGCGTCCTTTCCTTAAACCGAAAATATAACTGTTGGAGTTCTTCCGCCGAAAAAAATGAGGCCACGTGAGGCAGGCTAAATATGTGGCATGTGCCGTTTGTCATGAACACTACAACACCACCCACTAATCCAGTTTGTTTTCACTCAAAACTTTATTTATCACCAGCACAAATTTGTTAAATCATGGATGCGTAATATCGACCCTTTTGTCCAATCAAATACGTCATTAACATAACACACAATTTAATAAAAGCAAATTAATGGCCACTCCCTTCGATTTATTTAATGATTCAAAAAAAACATTTACACAAGGTTTTATTATTATAAAACAATCATTATTACTTTTACAATTGGGCTCGTGCCCTTACAATCAACAATCATATCTGGCTTTTCTCGCCAATTTTAAAATCGCAAAAACTACAATATTAAAGTTTATTTTAAATTTTAATTCACGCAAATTTTGTCAAAATCACAACTCGAATGACAAAACAAAAAAAATATTCGAGCGTCGCACAGCTCGTAAAACGTTTTAGAAGAAAATGCATCTCTCTTCTCTGTCTCTCCTTTATACCAAATTTTCGTTGGTACAAAAGAGAGACATACAAGAAAAAACATTTTTTTCAAAACGTTTTACTTTGCACACACTCGATGCGCACCGTTCTCTCTCTCTCTCCCATTCTCGTTCCGTTGCCAACATAACAGAAGAAAACACACAGGAATCCATCCACCAAGAAGTCACATTCACATAGCGAAAACACGGACGCAAGAAACCACGTGAAGAATAGAAACAAATTTACAAAAATGTCTTGTTAAGACCACACAGTCGTAACACCACATATAAGTAATTAATATTGCAACCACACGATCACCTCTCCAAACTAAAGCGCTACTACTTTTATCACACCCCCATCTTATCAATTTAGTACTTCATGGTTTCTACATCAATCACGGACAAACAAGAAAGAAGAACATCCATGTTTACAGAATATAATTAGTTATTTGTTTAGAAAAGAAACAGAAAAATTGCAATTTCGAAAAAAAATAAGAAACCAAAAGAAAAATTTATATAATATAAAAATATTTAAAAAAAAGAAGGAGAAAGAAATTGGTTATATAATAAAAAGAATACAGTAAATGAAAAACTTGCGGTTTTACTCATCAACCAATGATGGTTTTGGACGGCGATCCCCTTGATAAATAATGTCCCCTGATGTTAGAACTGGAACTCACGTCATGGTACTCCACTTGACTCGTGCATCAAAAAATTATGTATATGGCCAACGTGTGTTGATTTTATTTACTCGAATTTTACTTATTGATTGTTATTATTGTCGTATAATATTATGCAGATTTTTTATGATCGTTGTAAAATGCCACACCCAGATGATTATTATCACGTCGGATTTTTCTTTATGAATGAGTTTTTTTTTATTGGTGGCGTTCACTGATTGATAATTATGTTTTCGGTGTTTTATTGCTGTTATTAAAATTTATGATTTATTATTATATTATTAAACATTAGCTATTATATTACATAATATAGTTTGATATAATTTGAGTTCACTTTGCGATATTATTATTATAGTTCACTTGAATATCACATTGCACTTCGTCTATAAATTGCATCACTGGAGAGGAACTTGCGACCCTTAGTTGAGCAAAGAACATACGAACAAACGGCACTATTGAAACAAAATTTTATTTCGTTTTTTTTTGTATCCTTTTATTTGAACAATAAAATGTTTTTTTTTTTTTTTTTAGTTGATGACCGCACCCATTAATTAAACAAACTGTACTCATTTACTTTAAACATTACCGAAATTGCATAATATAGTTTATTCAATTTACTTGACAAAAATAACTCATGAACAAGTACGTTCTTCTAACTTTAGGTTTTATATTAACTTAATTTCACTGTCTTTTCACTATGGATAGCTGAACATAAAAATTTTATCTAAAATTTTATAATAACCGAAAGTTATTATATTAAACACAATCGAATGCAATTACTATCGAATGCACCGAGAACCGTTTTCACTTAAGAACGGACTTAACTAGATTTTAACACTAATTTGCAAAAAAAATTCATTTACTTAATTCTGCAATTAACTAACCGACGTAACTCTCGGATTTAACTTTCCGAATTAACTCTCGGACTTAACTCTCCGCCTTAACTGACTGAAAATTTTAATTGCCAGGCAATTTATAATTTTTTTCTTTGTACCATAAAAAGCGGTTGAAACGAGTTTATTGGTAGCTGACTTAATCTCGTTAACCATAAACAAGTAAAGTTAAACTGATTATGACGAGGCTTTGTAGCTCAAAATTAACAAACTATACCGGTGACCAGATTAGTGTCACATATTTATTTATTTGTTTATTTATCAATAATGACATTTTATAATAGCTACATTGTTATTTAAATTAATTAAATTTTATTTTATATTATACTAAATGTCTACTTAATCTTTAACGAATATATGCAATAATTTATTAAATTGACCGTACTCTAATTCTTGAAGTTCACCTAGCATGCAATAGTCACCCAATGAATTATACAACTTTACTCCATTATATCCCAGCGACCGTTGTGAAAATGATTTACTATACATTGGTAGTCTGAAGTGTGTACTCCGAGTATTGTAAGTATGAACATTTCTATTAGAAGAAAGCAAAGTATCTAAATATTTTGGCAGATCTCCCTTTTCCAGCCTAAACAAGAATTTTAACACATTCAATTGTATTCTCTGTTTGATTGACTTCCAGTTTAAAATTTCCAACATGTCTGTTATGTGAGTTCTACTTTCCACATTCAAAATACGTCGCATCAATCGATTCTAAACTTTTGGAAGACGTGTAATTTGAGTTTGATTCATGATAAACAGCACAGAAGAACAATAATCAATATGTGGAGTCACAATTAATTCATAAAAAACAACTTTTGTTTGCATTGGTAATTTGTCTTAAATTCTGGTGAAAAATCCAAGTTTTGTATTCATCTTTTTAGCGATGTAATCCAAATGATCGTTAAAACTTAAGTGCTCGTCGATAATAACACCAAGATATTTATACTGTTTTACTCGTTCGATAATTTGGTTGTCAGCTATTATATCTGCATTACTCTCGAACTTTGCTTTGATTGATAGGAGCATGTACCTCGTTTTCGAGATATTCAGTGATAGTTTGTGAAACATCAGCATTTTCGTAGACTCTCGAGATCTTTGTTTACTTTCTGCACTGCTTCTGGAAGAGTTGTTGCCAAAATAGTAAGTACAGTATCATCTGCGAACATATTTATTTTGCAATTTTGAAAAACATCGACTATGTCATTGATGTACAGAATAAAAAGTAACAGACCCAGGGCTGATCCTTGAGGTACTCCGAGATTATTTTGTATTAGTGACGATGTGTAATTATAAATTTTCGTATATTGTTGCCTCCCTTGAAGATAACTGTTAAACCACTCTAGTTCTTTCCCAACAACACCGTACTTGGTTAACTTTTTAAGTAGAATTCCTCTGTCGATGGTTTCAAATGCCCTTTTAAAATCTAAAAAGACTACAATGATTACTTTGTTGTCATCTATTTGACTTTTCCAGCTATCCAACATTAGGGTTAAGGCCGTTTCACAAGAATGGGATTCTCTAAATCCAGATTGTTGATCAACCAATATATTGTTATCAGCGATATGATTTACCAGTTGGTTTTTAATTACTAGTTCCAGAACAGTCTCATACAGAGGGAGCATATTTATTGGCCGGAGCTCTTCTGGCATGGTTGGCTTCCAAATTTTTGGAATGGGAACGACTGTTGATATTTTCCATGAATCTGGTACCACTGCTTGCCTTAAACTACAATTAACTATATCATTTAAATGTTCAGAGAACATTTGATTCTTCATTGCATCCAGCATGACAATTTTGTTTATACCATCTATTCCATATTGCGATTTTATTCTGCTTATTATTTTTAATATTTCGTTTTGTGATGTTTGTTGGAATTGAAATTTTTGTATGTTCAAAACAGCATTAGGAAGTTCAAAATCCGATATTTCAGGGATGTTACGGTGAATATCTACCACGCTGAACACAAACGAGTGATTTAGTGCATCTGCTATCTGTTGTTTATCGGTGAGTGTTTTGTTCTTAAATTGAATACTCCATTGCATCGTATTTTTAGTCTTATACATAGATTTGAGAGTTTTCCATAGCTCCTTTGGGTTATATTGGTTTTCAATGAACTTATTCTTGAAGTATTCAGATTGTTGCTTTCTTAACGATTGTTTGTAAATATTTCTAGCTTTTCTATAGTTTTCCCAATTCTCGCTTGAATTTATTAATTTCAGAATACTAAAATTACGATCCTTTTCTTGTTTTAATAATGACAAATTATGACAAATAATGCATTGAAATTGTTAAAATAAAATCCATTACAAAAATGGTGAAAATGTTGCAGTCACAGTTCACAAAACTAAAGCACTTTGGGGTCGTCGTTAAGCATCTTTTCGGCCGGCAATAGTGAAACTGGTCGAAAAATTTGTGCTAACAACTGAAAATATTGCTGCTGTTCCCCGTAGTGTTGACAAAACTCGAGGTTTGTCGATTCCTCGTCGATCTTTGAAGACATTCCACAAACGACATTATGCACCATATTTACATAAAGACTTCGCAGGCTACGCTTACTCGCAGACTACGTTAATAAGCAGAACTGTCACATTTGGGGCTCAGAAAATCCAAGAATGAATATTGAAAAGCATATCCATCCTTAACGTGTCACTGTCTGGTGCGGTTTTTGGGCTGGTGGTGTGATTAGACTTTACTAATTAGAAAATGAGGCTGGTGAAATTTTTACGGTGAATAGATTGCGCTCTCGAGCTATGATTAATTATTTTTTATGGCCAGAATAAGAAGATAATGATGTGGACAACGTTTTTTCTTCTTCATCAAGACGGCGCTACGTGCCACGCGAGCAACGAAACACCACAACCAATTTATGACCTAAAAGATGAAATTCGTGAAGTTATCGAGGACACACAACCGTAAATGTGCGAAATGGTCATCGGAAATTTTATGAGAAGGATATGGTGGTGCAAGCGTAGCCGTGGCGGCCATTTGGTTGATACCGTTTTCAAATGTTAATGGCATACCTTCCTCTTTACAATGAAATAAACATTCATTGATTTTTCTTAAAAAATACTCGTTTTTTTAATATTAAAATGAAACCTCTTATTGGAAAACCCTTAAAATGGAAAACAAAATATCAACTGAAATATAAATTTACGAAATGGATAAGTATTTGTTCTACAATACAAAAATGAACATATACATATAAACGATTCGATTGTTTCATTGTTCAGTTTGGACTATTTGTCTTCTGCGTTCAAAAATTTTTAATGTAAAAAAAATCTACAATTGTGTGAACGCGGAATATCTACGAGTTCACGTTTTATGCCTAGCCCAAGCCAATAATCGCAATAAACTGAATCTTTTTCATTTATCTATAAGCTAAATATTTTAAATCTAACTATACTTATGGATAAAAAAAACGCATAATTATTTTTGCTTCATTTATAAGGGGAATCCTTAACGAAATATCTATTATTAAATAAAATTTAATCGAAAACGAAAGCCGACGATAAACTCTCATCTGACAGTCTGATGATCCAAGGTAAAATCTATACTCGTCGGAGAACAAAACATTGGCCCATTGTTCCATTATCCAGTTTTCATGTTCGAGAGCAAATGTTAAACGAGCTCTGTGGTGTACTGTAGACAACTCTGGATATAAAGCTGCCCTTCTTACAGTTAAGTTGGATTACTTGTTTCGTCGACGCACGGTCCTTCTACTAATTGGTGCATCTCGGGATCCGATTAGGTCTGATTTGACACTAAGTCTAGTTACGAACCGTTTTTTCAAGCATATTAATTTAATATACCTATCCTCAGCGAGTGTTGTACATCGAGTTCTCCCACTACCAGCACGACGATGATACTGTCCATTATCCTGGAATCGTTTCATCACTTTTGATATTATGGATTGGTCCACTCTTAACAGTTGTGCAACGTAAGACTGAGTTCTTTATTCTTCAACTAATGTAATGGCCCTTACGCAATCCTCAACACTCAAATGATTTCTTCCAGCCGACAAGTTATTCATTTTTATTTATTATTAATGAAAAACCTTACTCTTACCCTTAATTGTATGATTTAAAAAACAATTCACTATAAATAAACTTTTAGACTGAACAGCCAAAATGATCAAATTTGTACTAAACTCGAATTCAACAAAACAAATGGTAATATTTTTTTTAATGCATGTGTATTTCAGTGAGAACTAGATACTATATAGATTTTATCATAATAATTACAAAAACATTTATTAAGCTACTCGTAATTTCAAAAATACAGATTATGTCGTTGTCCATAAATGTATTTGGCGGAGTTAAATGGATACGAATGACATACATATGGAATACGGATACGGATGACATGTTGTATAGAAGAATTACTTTAGGGTATTATCTAATTTTGTGCGTTTTAATTAAAATTGGAATTTGATAAGTTTTCATTTATGTATAACTATAAATATATATAGTATTATAAATATTAATTAAATCTGAAATTACTTAAACGTAATAATTTTCATTTATCATGGCTAAACTGTACGTCTATATGACAGCGTTCTCTAGTTATTAAAGCATTAGATTAATGATAACAAAATACTTAAACTGGTGTTGAGTAGTTAATTTTTTGAAAACGTCTATTAAGGTCAATAAAATGTCGGAGTTCTTAGATGCGTCAAAAATAATTATTAACTTTAATAGTTTTAGCTAAATTACCAATTTAAACTAAGGTGTCATTAATTTTTAGTTTGCTATAATTTTTCGAATCAAAAAAGCGGATGGTAGAATAAAGGAAGCATATAATTATTTTTTTCAATTTGTTTACTTACGAATCAATTGCTTGATTTCTAAATTGCCGAAGTAATGTTTATAAAATGAATTTTAGAAAGATAAATGGAAGATTATAGCGCCATCCATTTCTTCGAAAATTCAAACCAAAAACTCAGAAAATCATAAATGATTTTTTGTTTGTATATTTCTGTCGAACAAAATCTCTTTCTTGTTGTATAATAAAATATTCCTGGGAACTATAACAAAAAAACAGGATTTCTGGCAAAAAGAATCAATATATAGTAAACATTTTCAAAGGTTGTCATTATTATCAAAAAAATTGTTTTAAAATGCTACAACTCTTCTTTTGAAATAAATTATTCTGTTTAAATAAATAAACTTTTTAAATTTAAAAACTATTTTAAAAATTCTTTTACAAAATATGTTATTAAAATAAGAAATCTATTTATTAGTTTGTAACAATCCCATTTAATTGCAAAAAAATACTTTTCAAATTCAAAAAAATTTAGAACTTTTAGAAATTTCGTTTTTTAATTTTACAAATCAAAATTTTTCTCAGTGTGCAGATCGTCAGGATGCCTGACCTTAGTTCGTTCATTTTGTCATAATTATAATGACGAAAGTCACAATGACAGAAATTGTGTTTAGATTAAAGATGTCCAATTTCGGAAAAATATACATAACAATGAACTGTGGATTGTCAAGATGCCTTATTTAAGCCAATTTATTTTTCATGATTAACAAAAAGTACGAAAATGGAAATTCTGTGGAGCGAATTCTAGAAATTTTGATACATAGCCACCTAGACAGTGCAATAAAAGAAAATAATTAAATTTTGAAAGGTTACGCCACATATCCAAGCGGAATGTCAGGTTACCCCATCTTGGCTCGATCATTTTTCGTAATTATAATAAAACGTGAATAGAAAAGTGTGAAATGAATCCTGAGGATTTTTGCATAAAGCCACTTACATAATGCAATATACATCTCAAATTTTTCATCTTTGAGTACAAAAATTCAAATTTATCCGCGATTCAGCGTTGATGGAAAGAAAAAGTATGAGGTGGTTGGGAAGTTGCTTGCGTATATAAGTAAGTGTCAATTAGCATAGTCAATGTCACGCAGATTGAAGCTAAATGGAAGAATTTCATACGATTATTCATTTAATTCGGAAGTACTGAATAATACAACCATCACAATCGAAAAATTAAAGTAAAATATTCTTTATATATATTTATTAGAGACAATAGTTACATAATTAACATATACATTCGCAAAACGTCGGCTTCCAAAATAAAGTAGTTCCCCAGTATCCAAAACAACAATCTGACCAACTGGTGTTAAATATAATAAAGAGTCCAGCAAAAAAAGATAATTAAATTTCGTAACATCTCGTAAATTTTCATTATTAAAATATTGTTGCCGTTTCTCGCAGCGCTTTAAGAACATCTGTTCTACTTTAAAAATTATATTATTTAATTCATTAAGTAGACCATACCGAAAACCAGCACAAAAACTTAATTTAACGGAATAAAAAAAAATTAAGGTACACAGGAAAGAAAAATTACATTACAACTTTGTTTTTCATTCTTGCTGACGCTCTGGCATCTTTTTATTCTTCCTCACGGTGTCGAACTTTTTCCTACATATATAGCTATATTATATTCGAACAAGTTCTTTTTTTTTTTTTGATTTTTGTTGTAACGAAATCTTTACAAAAAAAAAGTTTCAAACCAAAAGGTCAAATAGCAAAACAAAAAAGGACACGCCATAACAAAGGGAAAAAGGAAAAATCTATAGCAGCATCACAGAACCAAAACGAAATATAATGTTAGTATCATTTTACTAAATTAAATTTTCAACCCCTTTAATCGTTCATCTGGATATAAAGTGCTTGTATAGAATTTCAAACAAAAATCTGCTTTTTTTTCTAACTTTCTATATATTTTGGATGTGTGTGTGTGTGTGTGTGTGTGTGTGTTACTTGCTGTCTTTCACCCATCATTCACACATTGTAGATTTGTTACAACACGAACAAAAATTTTCCCTTTTTTTCCAGTTTTGTTTATTGTTCCATCCAGTGAGATGAAAAAAAAAATACTGATAATGGATAAGTTGATAATTTTAATTTTAATTAAATTATTTCTAATTTTATTTTTATTTAATTATTTTATGTAAAAATAAAAATCTTTCATTTTATATGCTGTCATGCGATATCTAATCTTCCCTCATGTTATGTGTATTCTGTACTTAATATGGGCATGGTAAGAAACGCTTCGAGTGAAAACGAAGATGAAAATTGAAAACAATTGCGATATGATTTTCGAGGAATCACAATGAAATTTGTATTGACATCTGAAGAATGGATGTGTTATGTTTATGTCTAACCCTTTGTATTGTGTATTTGATGCTGTTGGAAAATTTCTTTTTTCTTCATTTATTTATTTTTGATTAAATTATCATTTTAATTTGAAAATGTGTTTTATTTACTGTATTGTGTCGGTGTATTTGTATATACAAAGAAAATGGAAAGTATATGCTTCTTTCCAATAAGATTGTATTCTTGTAATGTTATACTATTTTGATAAATTAATGGAATCAATTTAACAAGTAGAGATATGATGAAGGGTATCCGACTTAATAGAAATGACTGGTTTTGGTTACAAAGAACAATTTCAATAGATAGCTATGGTTGGATCTGATCATAAAAAAAATTTAATGTATTTTATATATCGATACGTCTATTAACATTTTGTGTATTTTCCAACCAAAGTATGACTCATTTTAGCGTATAAATCTTTAACGATCATGCCACCACCCTAAAACAATTTCTATTTTTATTATTATAAACGTTGCACATTTCATTTTAAATACACTGACTGCAATTTAATCCAATTAGCGCGTATAAAAACCATATCAATGTGATTTCTTTTACAAACGTCTTCCGCATCTTGCACATGCAAAGTCTAAAAATATTTATATATATTTTTATACACATGTCAAATTTTTGGCGAAGCACCCCCATCGCATGTTGTACCAATTAATTCAATATTTAAAATAGAGCGATAAAGCAACGAACAAATAGCATATTACAAAATATAAAGGGATGATATATTACTTCCCTTGCATAAAGTATTCCATATACATATATACGTTGATATGCTAATTTATTCACGAATCGTTGAAAAAAAAATATTTTTTTTTATTATTACATTAATGGAAAATACATAAAATAAATAAAATATTTAGCCGACTAGAAAATTTATTAATTTGTGATAATATGCGGAATATTTATAAAATTTTTAATGGTACAAAATAATAGCAAAAAATGCATAGATATTTCTAATATTATTGTTGTGCTAAATACATAAACAAATTGTTACGTTATGTAAAATTAAATATATTTTGTAATATAGGTTTGATATTTTAATGTTTGATATAATTTCAAATACGTTTTTACTAACTTTAACGAAATAAAATAAACTACAGTAATTATGAAAATGTTTATAATTATAAATGGCGCTATATCGCCGCAGTCAAAAAAAGTTGTTTATGAAAAAACTTTGTGTGGGAAAATTTGTGGCCTCTCCACATCCCGAGCGGAGCGGCAGTTACGATCCTCTATGCGAGATGCAACAACAATAAATCCAAAAATGTTGATTATTATTTGTGGAAAAAGATCTATTTAAAAGGTACACTGTTAAATTAGTTATTTCTCCTATTGGAATATATATTAAAAATAAACTTATAAAATTAGACATGATTTTAAAAGTTGTGTCGTCGAATCTAGAAGCATTTATAGATTCTGGATGCTGCATAAGATAGCGGAAATTAGACAGCGAAAAATAAGAGATTTAGCTACTCGCCGCAAGTGGCAGAACTATCAGTAAAGAGAATCTATTTTGTTATGTAATTAACAGCGGAAATTTTTTATTCATTATGTATCACTATTTTCACTAAATAAAACATCTCAGCTAAATAAAATATTAAAAGTGATCCTTAAAATGGCAAATTGATTGATTTTCGAAGTAACGGAACTCGGTATAACCGGTAGTAACCAATATTTTCGGTTGTTTTTCTATAAATAGCTTAGGTCATACTGAGATTATATGGAAAGTTTGGGGGAAATTCATGGACTAGAATTTTACCAGAATTTTTTGGTTTTCTGCCGCCAAATAAGTTATATTCAGATTTTGATTAATATCTCAAAACTTCCACTTGTAACCAGTACAATCTGACAAAACCTGAAAATAATTTATGTGACCGCACAAAATCAAAAAATTCTAGTGAAAATTCTAATCCATGAATTTTCTCCAAATTATCCATATAGTCTCAGTATGACCTAAGCTATAAGAAAAACAACCAAAAGTATTGGTTGCTAGTGGAAGCAATGCCGGAAAGACAGAATATTCTTAAATTTGACGATTTCACTGTCAACTCTAGAAGCGAAAAAGGGATCAGTTGTAATGAGTATAACAGTGATTTTTGGGATTTTGAAGTTTCGTGATTTTGACAAAAGTATTATGATTTCCTTCTATAAGATTTTAGCAATATCTACAATTGTATTTTAAATTGACATTCCCAAACAAGCGACGAGCCCCTTTCAATTGATTTGTATTATTTGTAACTCGATTCTGATGAACCATATTTTGGTAAATACAATTTTTAAATTTTAGCACAGGGTTGTGGGGACAATGTGACAATTCGGTTCCTTATATTTATTATATAAATATTATAAAACAGTGGCCCGCTTTCGTTTTGTTCACGTTTATCATGATCAACAGGTCGTTTATGTCTACCTCACCGATATGTACACATGAAAAACCCTGATGTACACTGATTTACACCATCAAAATTAAAATTTAAAATATAATACAAAAAAGCGAGATGATTCTCTGAAAAACACGCAACACAAGTTGTTAAACACAACCGGAAACTTATTAAAGTTAGAAGAAAGAAATATATTTTATAAAAATTAAATTTACAAACGAAACTTACTAAGAATTGTATACCCAAAGTGATGATGATTATACACCCGCACCAACTTCTTTAAGTTATTTCTCAAAACGTTCACCAATACTACAATCATCTACGGAGCCAAATAAATCATCACTTGTTGATAATTTTAAAGAACCTAGTAGCGTCCGCTTTTCTCCTATTTCAAAATCGAATAACCATTTTGGTGTTCTAAAAAATCATTTTTAGTTTCAAAAAAATTTTAAACGGAAAGGTCGCATGAATTTTTTAACTTTTTATTTATTATTGCTGCGACGTTGTTTGTTTTAAGTCATGATCGAATATAACAAGGAAGTTCCTATGAATCGAACACAAAAATAGTTCATTTGGCTGATCTCTGAAATGCTGAGCTTTCTAAAAAAAGACATCGATGGAAAATGATGGGAATCGAAAAAAAAATTACGAAAGACACGTTTAAGGCTGTTGATTGGGACTTTCGAACGCATACTAGAAACGAAAAAAAAAACCGGCAATTTCTCCAAAAACGAAAATAGTAGGAAAATTGAGAAAGAAAAATTCAAAATTCTTGCATTGCCAAAGAGGCATGCGTGTAAAGTGTGTAAAAATAAGGATTGCAGTAAAATTGCTGAAGAGCAGCGAATAATAATCAATAATAAATTACGTGCGTTAGTTGAATCGGATAAAAAATGGTTTATTTACCACCAAGTACATATTTTGGAACCAGAAAGAAGACGATCAATTTCAACGGTCATTAAGTATTATTACTATTCTCTCAGACGATTTTAAAATCCTCGATGTATGTAAAAAATGTTTTTATCAACGCTTAGTTTTGAAATGAAAAATGATAAGGCAGATGGTATATAATTGCATCGTAAAAGCAACCGTATACGCTTGTAGCCCTAAGCCAGACCTACGAGGGAAAAAGGGGTTGGTATCGAATGGCCAACAATTTTATTAGCGAAAAAAACATATTCCATAATGCAATCCCGAAAATAGTACTCCAAACAACAAAAATTTCAAAACTCATAATACTAAAAATATGTTTACCAAAAAATAAATTGCTCGAACACAAAATCTCTAAAACATAAAAATATTGAATTAAAAATCCCAAAATTTACCGAAAATAAAACCAGATTTCGACTCATTTGGTTCCATTTCTAGAACATTCAAAAAAATGAAATCATCATTAGATAATTTTGCTTGAGATATATTTTTAAAATATAAAATATAGTCTATAGACTTATACCTAATTTTCATGTAATAGTTTAATGCAAATTTAGGAATTTTTTTTGAGAGATTAATTTTTCCGCCCATACAATCAAACATTTACAAAAAGTGATTTGGGATATTTTTCGGAATATTTATTTTTTGGTAATTTGGCAATTTGGAATTTGAGAAACAGCCTACTAGTAAGTTTTTGATCTAGTCAAAAACATCATTTTGATAATAAAATATTCGGGAATACGATGGTATCCCGGGAAAAAGCCGTCAAGTAATATTTCGTGCCGTCTGAAGAAGTATGTCCTTTACGAAATTGGATCACGAGGAATGCCGGTCTTGTGAAAAATATCAAACCATGAAAACACACGAGCCACACCAAAACTTATTTGCAGTTGCAGCAGCAGATTGTGAGCACTGCAATATTTGGAAAATTTACAACGTAACAAGCATTGCTGCAGGAGAATACTAAAAGGACTGTATGCTTAATGAAAATGAAGAAACTGTTACTGTTTCACTTGATAATTACAGAAATGTTTTTCTATAAAAGGTTATAATGCGATATGTTTAAGGAAATTATATTTACACCACGAATCATTGCATTCAATGAAAGTTTTGTGCCTCTTGGCAAAAAAAAAACTGCCGGTTGCTGCTATTTGGCATTAAGCTATCTCTGGCAGGTCCAAACAAGACAAAATTTCAACATTTTAACCATTTATAAAGCTGAGCAGAGATGCACAAAATCTCGTTTTCTGTTCTCGTTCTCGTGTTCTCGTTAATTATATTGTAAACGCTGCAGAATGTAATGTGCAAGAAATACACTTAAAATATTTGAAACCATACATTTATGTCGGCTGATGCCTTTCACCATCAGGTTGAAAATTCTTTAAAAAAATATATCTTCTATGACATTCACAATGTTTGAGACATTCAGACAAGAAATGTTCAGTGTTTTAATTTTGCCAAATTTGCCTTTTTAAAGCCTCTATCTAAAACGGTCTCACGGAGTATTACATTAAAGAAAATTAGGTTTAATTAAAAAACTGGCAGAAATAATACCAGAAAATTGTTAGGTTTTTCGAAATCTCTGTCATAAACACCAACAGGGCAAACTAACGACGAAAGTGATTGAATAAACCGCTATATATAAGTTTTTTTATTGATTGATTTTTTTATTGTTTGTTTTCCCGTGTGGAGATGCCGGCGAATAAATGGCGAATAGGAGAATGCTCTTTAACCGGCTTGCCGGAGGGTAGGTGGGAAATAAAATACCATCCGCGGACCAAATCTGGCTAGGGGAAGGAACCCCGAATAATAAACCAATCATTAAGGCAATAAATGTACAACAAAACGGAATGTATACCCCAGGTGGTACGTCAACTTTACAATTGGCCAATCCACCCTCGCACGAGGCAGGCTCAACGAATTCTGGGGTGAGCCAACCATTGCGTAACCCACTTATACCAAGCACAAGTATCTCTAGATCACCAACTAGACAAATCCTTCACACTACTCAGCAGGAGAATAAAAATGCAGAACGTAGGGAGAACGGTAACCAAGAAAATCACCACGATGTCGCTAGAGAATACTATGATTTAAAGAAATCGATAGAAAACTTATGAAAATCAATGAACAGCTTTTTAAAGAAGTCCAACATCTTAAAGAAGAAATTGCTGTAATCAAAAATGATAATCAAACCAAAGAAAATACTGCAGCTATCTATGAAACAGATGAAGATAAATTGGCATATGAAACGAGTTTTATACGAAGGCAAATTAAAACTAAACGTCAACACAACAAAAGAAAAGCAGAATCTTCTCCTGAAGTGGAAAAATCTACACAGAGCGTCAAAAAACCACAACCCGAACGACCTGAACGGTCATCTACGGACATAGTGAAGGTACATAAGAACGTATCATTGATACGGAAAGAGAGACCACTGCAACCGGTTAAAACATCCAATGTAACTAACCAAGGGGAAATGCAGGAAAATCAAACAATACATAAAGAGATACCACCTCCACCCATTAACATACTTAATGTTAGTGAATACGAAACAATTAAAAAAATAGTGAAGTTAGTTCCAAACGATAAATATAAAGTCACTGCATTAAATAATAACGTTTGGAAAGTGAATGCACTTGACTCAGAAACCTACAGAATGTTATCAAATGCAATCACCGCTCAAAACATCGAATGGTTCACCTATGAAAACAAAGCTGAGCAACTAATTAAAATCTTGGCCAGAGGGCTACATCATACATGCCCCAACGAAGAAATAATTGAGGAACTTCGCTTCGAGTATATAATCCTTCAGAAAGGATTCAAAATTCTAAACGCTGTAAACATATTAAAAAAAAAGATTACTATAAACGTAAACGGTGAACGAAAAACAACCAAAGTTGGCCTCCCACTTTTCATGCTAACATTTAAAAACGCTGAGAGCATTGATGCGGTATATGGAATCAAAGCAATCCTTAATATGAAAGTTAAGATTGAAGCATTAAAAAAGAACCCTAGTAGAATGTCACAATGTTACAATTGTCAGGCGTATAACCACACACGCAAATACTGTAATAAGGAGCCCCGATGCGTAAAGTGCGCTGGGAAACATCTAACAAAAGAATGCAATAAAAGTAAGAACGAACCAGTGAAATGCATACACTGTGGTAGTCATCACCCAGCAAATTACAGATGCTGCGAGGTAGTGAAAGAGCTGCAAAGAATGAGAGACAACAAGAGAAATCAAACAAATCAGAGTTCTCAACCTAGGATGCAATCCCAGGAACGCTCCGTGTCAGGAAACCCAAGTCCTGCAAGAAATACTTCAGAAGCTAAACTCTATCAATTTGCATCTGGCTGGGCATGACCAAAGACTAGAATCTATGAGCGAGCTACTGAAACAACAAGAACAGAGACTAGGAACACTGGAAAATACATCGATGAGCCAAGATAAAAGAATAACGGATGCGTCAAGTAAAACTAAAGAAGTTATTGACTACCTTCATTCTAGTCCATACAAACTTAACAAGAAAAAATAATGACATACTATTTAAGAATTGCTACCTGGAATGCAAATGGGCTAGCGCAACGCATTTCAGAATTAGAAGTATTTTTAAACACAAAAAATTGATATATGCCTAATCTCAGAAAGTCATTTTACCAGAACCTCGTATGCCAAAATACGTGGATACCAGTGCTATCAAGCTCTACATCCAGCAGAAAGAGCTAGTGGCGGGACAGCAATCTTTATTAAGGATAATATAAAACACCACGAAGAATTAAAAATAGAGGAGGAAGCTGTCCAAGTAGCTACTGTATCTATTGAAACCAAAAATAACAAGAGCTATAGTATATCAGCAATCTACTGTCCACCCAGATATAACCCAAAAAAAGAAGACTTTATCAAACTTCTTAAATCGCTTGGCAATAATTTTATTATTGGAGGCGACTTTAACGCGAAACACATATTCTGGGGATCAAACAGAACTAGTCCCAAAGGAAGGGAGCTATTTGACGCAGGCAGGATATTAAAATGAGTTTCACTACAGTAGAGAGCCAACCTACTGGCCTACGGACCCAAATAAAATTCCCGACCTTCTGGATTTCTATATATCAAGAGGTATCTCCGAAAACTACTTAGCAGTTGAAAATGAAGAAGGGCTATCGTCAGACCATTCTCCAGTTTTAATGACAATAAGTGACACGGTAATAAGGAAGGCAAGCCTTGGGGACTAACAAATAACAAAACCAACTGCGAATACTTTCGACAGCTAGCCGAAGAAAGCATCAAAATACAGGTGCAGATCTCGAATGCTTATACGATAGAAGAAGAATTAGAAAACCTCATTGAAAGTTTGCAAAAAGCGGCTTGGGAAAAAACTCCTGATCAGCCAGAAATATTACAAAAAAGCATATACTATCCAGTTGAAGTGAGAGAGTTGGTTAACAGAGCCCCTGAAGACAAAACAATCCTAAACAACTTGTGCAAAAAACTTAAACTACTTATAAAGGAGATTAAGAATGAGTCAGTTGCAAGCTTCTGAAGTAATCTGACAGGTAAATCTGACACAGACTATTCCCTGTGGAAAGCCACCAAAGGTTTAAAACGGCCTAAAGTAAGCGGATAATGAATATGTAACACCTATAAGCAAAGTAGACGAGGCATCTGTGCTACCAGTTACTCTGAAAGAACTCAAGCAAGCAGTAAAAAATCTCATAGATAAAAAAGCCCCTGGATACGACTTGATAACGGGGCAAATAATCAAAGCTCTACCAGAAAAACATTAAGGAAGCTACAGCACATAATCAATGCTATCTTTACACTATGTTATGTTCCGAGACAGTGGAAAGTAGTGGAAATCATAATGACTCCAAAGCCTAATAAATCACTAAATGACAAAACATGGTATAGGCCTATTTCTTTGTTAACAACAACATCAAAAATTTTCGAGAGACTGTTTCTCAAGAGATTAAAGCCAATTATAGAGAGTAGAAATCTTATACCTGAACATAAATTTGGGTTTCGAGAAAGGCACTCAACGATAGAACAGGTACATAAAATTACTGATACAATTGAGGAGGCGCTGGAGAAAAAGGAAGTATATAATAATATTCTTAGACGTAGCCCAAGCATTTGATAAGGTTTGGCACCGTGGTCTAGAATTTATTAAGCTCCAACGAGATTTGCCAAAACAACATTCTGAATTGCTAAAGTCTTACATCAACGACCGTTACTTCCGGGTGAGACAGGAAGGAGAATACTCTAAACTGAAGAAAATGTTGCCAGGGGTTCCACAAGGCAGTCGTCTAGGTCCCGTTTTATACCTCATGTATACAAATGATCTACCAAACATAGAAGAAGCTAGAATAGGAACGTTTGCTGATGACAGAGCTATTATGACCACCGATGCTAGTATAGTTGAGTCCACGAGAAAACTTCAAAATGCTGTTGATATAATAAATAACTGAACAAAACGATGGAGAATAACACTTAACGAATCGAAATCAACACACATCAACTTTACAAATAGGAAATTAGAATATATTCCGATTAGACCTTTGGTTTCAACAAGACGGGCGACATGTCACGCAAGTGGTGCAACAATCCATTTATTGTTAACAAAATTGGCTGATCACATAATTTCAAGAAATTGTGAAGTCCCTTGGCTACCACGAAGCCCGTATTTAACACCACTTGATTATTTTTTGTGGGGGGTTATTTGAAAGATAAGGTGTATACTAATCATCCACAAACAATTCAACAACTTCAAAAATAAAAACAGCAATGAATTCCTGAAATTGAGGTCATTGACCCGCTTTTATTGGAAAAGGTGATCGAAAAGTTTGATGTTTGGATGCAGGGCTGTAGACGAAGCCGTGGTGGGCATATGAACGATATTGTTTTTCATACATAAATAGTATTCATGGTTACCTTGCCTTATCAATAAAAAATTGGGCAACTGCATTCTATAAAGAAGTATGACCCACGGTACGTAAGGTGAAGGTTGCACCTTTCATGATATTGACTTTGAATTTGTACAAGACCTAGTTTGGTCAGTTTTAAAAATCAGGTATTCCAATTTAAATATTGTACCGGCTAAACTCACAAATTAATTTTATATTTAATTTTATAAATAAATTTACTTTAAATTTTAAAAATTAAATGTTAATTATTAAATATAAAAAAAAATCGAAAATACATAAATTATTTAAAAAGTAACACTGCCTTATAAACAACACAAAAATATTTCGTTTACAATGGTTAATATGAATAACCAAAGACACGTGACATGCAGGTGCAGTAAAGCAATACACACAATAATACTACTACCATATCTTCTCGGTTACACACATTTTGGGAAAAATCGATATACAAAAATTGAAAATATACAAAATAATAATAATAATAATAATAATAATCGATATACAAAAATTACAATGGAGAGCATGTGTTAATCGAACGAGGGATTTGTTTAAGGTATAGAATTCCATCAGTGCTTATTTTGAAGAAAAATGTAGGTCTACTGAAGATTTATGTAATGAATTTTATTTAATGAAATGAAATGAACTTATTCAGGGTGTTTGGAGCGTGGACCGGACATTTTTTGGCAGATTGGTGGGGGGGGGGGGGGCGCTGTCATTTGAAAGCTTTAATCCCATTAAACTGATGTGGCACACAACTCAGTGGCAACTGAGATATCATAATTTTAATTTTTTTTAAATTATCCAAAATGTCGTCTTTAAATTTTCATAACTTTTCGGTTGTAACGAAATAACTTTTATTGTATTCTGCAATGTGATTTTATTCTAAATAAATCATTATTTAATACAATTTATTTTAGAAAAATTACTTATGAGCTTCTAAATCCTAAAAAATGTGTATTTTATGAAAAACGTCACTATCTTGAACTTAGCCTTGCTTAAAAAAATTGTCTATTGCCTGTATACTGCCATATCATAGAAATCACTCATTTTGTGGTCAAAATAGGAGAGACTATTTTGTTAGAGCTATTTGTGCTAGGTTTCAGAAAATGTTTTTTAAGTTATTGATAGATCTTCAAAAATAAGTAAACTGGGTGATAATTACCTTGTGCTGTTTAGTCAATATGTCAGCATCTGCTACCAAAAGTGCTCGTGTGTTTTACTTTGTTCTTGTCAAATTGTTAATTATTACCTTTTTCGAGACCTGGAACAATTAACAATTTAACAAGAACAAAGTGAAACACACGGGCACTTTCAGTAGCAGATTGACATATTAAGTGAACAGCAAAAGGCAATTAACAAAGAGTTTACTTATTTTTTAAAATCTATTACTGACGGCTGGAGTTTTGTAGACAGATATTGAGGATGATAGCTTTTTGAAAAGGATTTTGTGGACAAAGGAGTCTAGCTTCAATAGTGAGGGAATTGTGAATTTACATAATCTGCTTCATTGGGGGGCAGAAAAGGCAAAAATTCACATATGAAAAAGCAGGATTCTTTACAAAGTAAGTTCAGCGTTAATGATTGGGCTGGTGTTATTGGTCGAAAACCTTATCGGCCCATATTATGTGTCAGAACGCCCATCCGGATATAGTTATCTTGAATTTGTTCAGAAAGAGCTACCTGATTTGATTTTACTAGTTTTGGAAGATGTGCTGTTTGTTTTTGAAAATAACGGCTGTCCGGCACATAACCAATGAACGGTAGGAGAATACTTAGATGATTCATTCCCAAAAATTGAAATGAGTTTCCCTATTTATTGGCCCGCGCTCTCCCGAGACCTCACACCCCGGGATTTTTATGTCTGGGTACCTGCTTAGGGCTTTGAGATGAAGTTGATTACAAATTTATTTATAACTCAAAAGGTATTTTCTTAACCCTGGCACAAATAACCCTGACAAAATAATATCTCGTATTTTGACCAAGAAATTAGTGATTTCTATGACATGTGAGAATACCATTGAAAAGGGCATAAACTAGAAAAAAATTTAAAACATTGCTTAGGCAGATTACTATAGGATTACTATGGAAAAGCGTTGGTCATTTTCAAAAAATCGTTGAGTCACCAGGTAGGCCTAGCGACTTGTATTTTGGATATGACATAAGAGGCTGTCTCCTCTATCCGTATATTAGATTGAAATCTCATTTTTACAACGGTGTGAAGCAGAAACTACCCATGTACGACTTTGAGCGGTTTTATGGGTTGTTGAAGCAGAAACTGCCCAAAAAGTTGAACTGGCTGCACAGCAAAAATCCGCAAAAAGGGACTTAGCGCAAAACCATGGATTTTATGAAAATCGTACTCCCGGTTAAGATTTTTGCATTTTCGCTCACGCTTTTGGTGTAATCGATAATGAGGAAAATTGAGGTATAGCGACTTGTATTTCGGCTATGACATAGGTGGATGTCTCCTCTATCCGTACATACCTCAAGATCTATCTCGTATATTGACCACGAAATTAGTGATTTCTATGGCATGTGAGTATACCATTGGAAAGGGCCAAACTAGAACATTTTTTAAAACAAAGCTAATTTCAAAATAACCATTAGTTTTTTTTAAAATGAATTTAGATGGTGATATTTTTTGTACTTGTATAAAATTTTTAGGATTTGAAGCCCATAAGTCATTTTTCTTAAAGCAATTGTATTAAATAATGATGCATATAAAATAAAATCAGATTGCAGAATAGAATAGAATGTATGTCGTGCCTTTACGACTACAAACAAAAAAGTTACGAAAATTTAAAGGCGGGTTTTTTTCGTAATTTAAAAAAAAAATTATCATATCCCAGTTAACGTGCCACTTAGAACATTAATTCCATGAAATGAAAGCTTCCAAATGATCCCTCTAATCTGCCAAAAAATTTTGTCGGTCCACGCGCCAAACACCCTGTATATAAACGTATGTTTTGTGATATAATGAATTTATTTATTATTTTATTTTATAAAGTACATTAATTTATTTCAAGCACTCGTTAATTAATTTTTTCTGGTTTAATGCCTAAGTCATAGTATTGTTTCAAATTATTATTTAAATTCAATTTACCGGTAAGTTTTCGATAAATTACCGACCTTATACAAAATTTACCGTTTATAAACAACCGAAAACATCGCCGAACAAATAGTCAGGCTGTTTCCAACTGAAATTAAGGTAAAATATTCATAAAGAAGAGTGGTTTGTTTTAAGGGACAACTTGTTGGTATAATTTATTGTAATTTAGTTTTTGGACGTTTTCAATATTAAAGTTTAATCAAAAATAAAATATTATATTTCGTATAACATCACATTCGTACCTTAACACAGATTAATTTTTCGTCCCAATGGGTTGCTATCTTGAGTATTACAATTTAGTTGAAACTTCGCCGATAATCGAAATGAAATTTTACTTGTTATACATTTTAGTTTTGAACCAAAACAAAATTTTGAAAACAGTTTTGCAATTTTTAACCTATTATCTAAATTAAAACAAAAACCATATGTTCACAGATGTTTAGATTGTCGTGAACCGTTTTCAAAAAAAATTGGTTTTAATTTGAAAAATTTATTAATCTTATTTTCAAACCCGTATTTAGGAGGTGTATTACAACAAATCCAACAATAAAACTGGGGGAATTCTATTTCACAATTTTTATAATTTTAAAAGAAGTTTGGTTCTTCCGAACAATTCCAAATCAAATTACAAGGATTTAGTTGAGGCCAGTCAAATTTCAAGTAAGTATCCGATCATAATTTAAAAATATTTTGTAATGCACATATTGTAATTACTAGATGATACTGAGAAAATCGTACCTGAAGATGTTGAGTGTCATATGAAAGCTCTGAGCGGATCGAGCCACTCTTCTTGGTCAGAAGTTGAGGAGCATTGGGCGGCCACATGTGCAATGCGTATAAATGAGTTTAAGGTCTCAACCGAAAATGCATTCAACAACTGGCCTCAGTACAAAGAGCAGTTAGGCTATCGATTGGTTGGTTCTGTTTTAAAGGAATTATGCGTTTACGCTAATGGTGTCTATTTTATCATTTCAGGTAAATTTAGACTATGCATTTTTGTATCCGCAGTCTACCGCATTACTAGAGATTTTTGAAGGAATTCAAAAGAAATTGTTGGAAATTTTTGAAAGGAGCATCAAAGACGTTGGAAGCAGGAGAATATTGAAAAAATTAAAAGATAATTGGGACACGATCAGTGATAGTGAGTATTACGGGTGAACTGAATGACATAAACCAAATTTTTTTAATTGTTTTAAATTTATCGTTTTCACCTTTATCGTAAAATGTCAAATCTCCCAAAAATTACGTTGAGCTGTTAACTAACTTCCAAGACCCTTATTTGTAATATAATACTCATGCAATTATAGTTAAATATATTCTCAATGTGAATTAATTTTCAAAAAAGAATGATCTGTTTAGATTACAAACAAAAATTTATTTAATTAAAACCAAAATCGACTTAAAATTTTACTATTATTTTCAAGTTAATTAAATAATATAAATTAGATAATATTAATAATAATATTAATTAAATTTTCTGACTGATAAATTAATATACTATATAATTATTATATTAATTATAATTGATCACGGATCAATGAAATTGTCTGACAGATCAATTAGTTTCTTATGTTAACAGCAAATCTTGTGATTTGAATTTGGGAAAAAGATGTCATTTATTAAGATACAATTTTTGTAAAGTTCTATTTTTTGATGATTGTTTAAAAAATATTTTGAAACTAATAACTTTTCTGCATTTTCATAACATTACCATATGCCTTTCTTAAGCATATATTTGGGAAACAAATAAATTGCAACTAAAGTTTCAAAATTCTTACCAACCTATTTATTTACCAGAATTTCCACTTGGACGGCAGCGTTCCAATGATGGGGTTAATCAGTAACGATTGGGGAAATCGAGTAATAGAATTAATAAAAACAATTAAATTCATCGCAAAGTGATTTAAAACTTTACTAATACCCGACAATTGGAACGCGATCAAAATTAAAACTTAAATTGGGAACATTTACAAGAACGCACTTGATCTTCAAATAGCAGTTTTTCTTCTAATACAAATTAGCACTCGTCTCTAAATTTGAAATATAGAATCCTTTTAATATTAAATATTTTAATTATTTAGTTACTTACTATTACTTTTGATTCTAATTATAGATAGTCGAGCGTGTATAATGTTTTATTTATTACCTTGTGTGATAATACCGACCACCAGAAGAGTATCAAAGAAGGCGTCTGGTGAACAATCTATTAAAAAGTTTTCCATCAAAGACTCTCAGGAATCGCTGTTTACAATTGCCCCCAATCTCTGCGGCATTGAATCGTACATTCAATTAAAAAAGGATTCAAAAAAACCAATTCAGCCTTTAATTATAGTGGAAGAAGACATTTTTAAAATAAACAGCATTATTTTATATATAGACAACGTAAAATATAAATTCGAACATTTCTTGGAAGCCATCGATGTCACATTCAAAATTTTTCAAGTATTTAATATAAAATATCCTGACGAAACGGAAATTTTATGGCATTTTATTCAAATTTTCTTTTATAATTTAAAAACAAAGTACGATATAAAATCAACAGCCGTATTGCAATTGATAGCAGATCTTACCAATAAGATTTAATTAATAAAAAAGATATTTTCGTTAATGAAAATGGAAAACTATTAATTTATTTGAAATAAGAAAATAATTATGATTTAAAAGTTGAACTATTTGAATAGAAAAATGAGTAGTGTGTTTTTGTTATAAAATATGTAGTTATAAAATATTTATTTGAAATGTATTATAATGTTATAGAATTACAATCTGAAATATGTAATATTTTCTCCTTAATCCGATGAAATAATTTATCAATTTTGTCAATTTTACTTCATGGGTTGCGTTTTTATCAATAATACTAATATTTTATCAATTTTACTAAGTTATTTTTTTCTGTGTATCCAATCAGCATCTAATAATGTTATTAAGGAATTTCTTAACGAAAAGAAAGTATCGAAACTTGAAATACAGATAGCAGCATTCGGCGCTGAACATAATTTATCGTTTGTTGCAGTTGAAGAGCTGGTTTCATTTTTAAAAGTTGCGGTGCCCAATTCCGATGGTATAAAAAAAATAAGCCTTGATCGTACAAAAGCCACGGCAATTGTAAATAATGTAATTGGCCTGACTGATTTTGAAAATTTATGTGATATTTTAAAAACGATTTTTTTTCGCTGTGTGTTGATGAGTCGACGGACGTTTCGACATCAAAATTGTTGTCCCTGGTGGTAAGGGTAGAATATAATGGTAAAATTTAGGATTTATTTTTTAACTTGGTGAAAATAGAACAATGCAATGCGACCGGAATGGTGAAAATACCAAAATTATAGAAGTTTTTAAAGAAAACGAAATTAATTATACAAAACTAATCTTATCGGATTTGCGGCCGACGGGGCAAATGTTATGACGGGAACGAAACATTCGGTGGCGCAATTATTAAAAAAAGATTGCCCCAGTTTAATTATATTTAAATGCATCTGTCACTCGTTCGCCCTTTGTGTCAACCACTCAATGGATTCCCTCCCATCTTATGTAGAAGAATGTGCAAGAGACATATATAATTCTGTTCAAAACAGTCCTAAACGGAATGAATTATTCTCTAAAATCCAAGTCCTCCTCGACTTCGAACCTCGCAAAATGCTTCACCCATCGCAAACTCGGTGGCTATCTATTGAAGCGACAGTGGTGCAATTATTAAGTCGAATTGAGGCATTAAAATTGTTTTTCATTCATGAAGATTTGGAAAAGTTTCCCAAAACTAAACGTATAATTGATAATCTTTACAATCCTCAATTCGAACTTTACTTGAAGTTTTTAAAATTTATTTTAGGCCAAGTGAATAAGCTTAATCGTCTGTTTCAAAGTGAGCAACCTCAAATTCATAATTTATATTTTGAAGTTTCTAGATTGTACATGAATATTTTTGATTATTTTATAAAATTATGGAATTAGGAATATATTTGCAGTGAAATGTTCAAAAAAACCGATAGTATATTGTCCAGTGAAAACATTAAAAATTTGAACGATATTTATTTTGGAGCTGAAATTTCGACTGCACTTGAATCAACTCACATACTGTCTGAAACTGACGATCCGTTGCCATGTTCGCTCCTAAAAACATTATTGTTAAAAAAATTACCACAATTTCCAAATTTCAAATATTTGTTCCCAATGTTTTTGATCTTGAAAATGTACAACAGGTCGATGATGAATGGAGAGAATTGCGTGCCGTAAATTTTGAAGAAATTGAACTTAATAAAAACACCAACATCGAAATATTTTGGAAAACGGTGTTTAAATTAAAGAGAAATGATGGAAGTGAGTGTTTCCCCAATTTAAAAAAAATAATTTTTGCAATTTTGTCATTTCCGGTGGCCACTGCTAACGTTGAACGAATTTTTTCGCAAATCAACCCTTAAATAAAAATAAGCTAAGGAATAAATTAGAAATTCCGACTTTAACAGGAATTTTAAGGACAAAGGAATGTTTAAAAAAACTGACATAGGGTCTTCGCAAAATTTGGAACCCTCAAATGTAATGATAAAAAAACTAAACTCTAAAATGTATGAAACTGTATGTATGTAAACTCTAAAATGTATGCATTATATATGTATGAATAAGTAATTGAGAAAAATTGGACTTTGCAATAATAAATAATATGAACCATTTTTGAATTAAAATTACTTTTTTTTCGTTTTATTTTTTTGTCAGATTTTTTTGCTTCTAATTCAGTGTATTCAGTGTATTTATTTATTTATTATTTATTTATTTAATATTACAAATTTCTATAATTAACTCGGATAGTAGTTGTGCTGAAATTGCAGTGCTGAAATTGCCTGAGGTCCTCGTACTCTCTTCCTGTTGCTATAGAAATCTTAATGTCGCAACCAAATGTTTCTTTTAGAGAACTTGCTATCGTTTTTTAGGATTTATTGCTAATTGAATAGTTTTCGTTCATATGGGCGGGCGAAATTATTAAAACAAAATTTTTAAATTCTGAAATGTATTTTCTTAAAATCAGGCCATTCAGCCCAATCAATTAAATTATGATTTCGTACCACTCTCATACACATATCTCGTTAAAGCCATGATCTATTAAAGCAAACTGTTTCGTCGGCTGTCTATCAATAAATTTCGATCGCGAGTATCCCATAAAAGCAAAAACAAAAATCTAATTAACAAATTTCTTCGAAAATCGATGTCACGCCCTATTAATTTATTTACTGTAAAATTTATAGTGTAAAAGGCCAATGTTAAATTCTTAATACAACAAAAAATCTATGCTATACTTATTATTTTATCATGTCTATAATTAATTTTGTATTGAAGAAACAACAAGATTTTCCAGGCTTTACACACAGACAAATGTATGTCATAAATTTCATTTTTTAAAATAAGTGATTAAATTTTTTTTTAGTTTTGGAATATTTAAATTCATCGTGTCATATGTTTTGTTACAAACAAATAAAAATATATGTTGCAATAACATTTTTCTCATATCACACACGAGATGAAACAACATCAATTCATATATAACATCAATCATTATACTCGAATTATTCAAATGCTATAAACGGACAAGCCGTTCCTACAAAACATACCGAGATTTGCATATAAGACCTTGTAACATAATTTCATTTCAATTAAATTTATTTTATGCTGTTGTTGTTGTTGTTGCTGGTGTAGTTTTACTATTTGAATGAATCATTTTGTAACAAGACAAGTAGTTTTTGTTATTGTTGTTGTTGTTGTTGCTGCTGGTGGTAGATTATGTAGATTTGTATATAAACGTTCTGTGAAGAGTCAAAATTTATTTGTTATTTTGTGCTCTGGGTAATAAGCAATAAGAATTTATTAATTTTTACATAAATTTTAACACTAACATATAAAATAAAATATGCTACATCTAGTGTTTGTATTGTTCGTACATACATACGTTATGTATAAAATGCTGAATATGAAAAAGTTATGATCTTCAACGTATGGTGATTTTTATTGTGCTGTGTTCGGTTCTTCATGTAAGTTTTTTTTTTGGTGTGTATGTTCTCTGTGTGTGCTGTGCCGTAACAAGACAAGAAATTGCAAATCAAATAAATATATGAATATTTCAAATATTATAAAGAATAAATAATTCTCAAATCCTACACATAAGATATATAGACTCCTGCTGTGTACATTTCGAGCTTGTTACATTGATTGCTTATGATATATTGTGATAGGAAGAAATATTATTATTGAGTGTACATATTTATGTATATGCGATATATAGTGTTATAAACCGCCAATTGCGAGATTTTAAATTTAAAGACTTGTTATTGAGATTCCCCATATTATAATAAATTGGTAATAAAATTTAAAAAAAAATAAAAAATTCGATTGGAAATTATTATTCATTGTGTCAAATGTTGCAAGTTCAAGATCATGTTATTAATTTTAATTTGATCGATGGTGGGTAAACAGTTGATGACCAGCCGCACTATATGCAAATAACATTTATAATTTATTTGCTGCCAATAATAATATATGCATGTATGGTATATATATACGTGCACTTGAGTGATTTATGTATTTAGAAATTTGCTTTAAAATTACCGAGCAATTTATGAAAATATGGTGTGAATAAATTAAATATCCTTGAGAAATTTTGTGGTTTGCTAAATTAGAAATAGAACTAATACTGGGGTCCTATTATGAAACCGGTCGTATTTCGCATTTTTTGCGATTTTGCTGATGTGATCTGCCGCTTGCGTTTGTATTATGAAATCCGATTATTGCATATCGTATTTCCTATAATGTAGTGTGACAAAATTTTTAGGAGGTTAGAAAATGTTTAGGATATATATATATATATATATATATATATACCAACCTCAGCATGTATTGACAATATACTGCGCAACCATCTGTATGAATAATTCTCAAAATTTTAAAAAATTTTTTTAAATGGTCTTAGACCACACTTATATCAATGTCGTGAACATGCTAAAACTCGAGAGGACCGAAATCAATCCGGTCGAAACATCAACAGGAATTTGACCATTGGAAAGCTCCATCAGTTGTTTGGAAAAATCAGCAGTTGATGAGTTGTTCTATAACGCGACTCCCAATTTCGTGGAGAATTCCAACTTATTCACATAGCACCAGAAACTCGATGATTTCAGACATGCATTGAGTTCATCTGCAGGTGTTGATTTCGGAATGACGTAGCGTTTGACGAAAATTGACGGCCAGCAGTAAACTTGAGTCACTTTGGAAATCCTTCCTCCTATTATGCACTCGTCCTAAATGATGATTTTGCATTCTTGCAATACCCTGGCCATCGCCCAGTTCTTGACAATTGAGTGCACTGGTTTATCATTATGGTGCGGATATTCATCTGCAACTTCAATGCAGAACGTGCCGTCTGGCTGCCGTTAAGCCATGTGGCTGCAATTCCCGATGATGCAACGCTAACGCTATTTGAGATCTCGAGCGAATTTTGGCCAAAAGCAATGAAATCAGAAAGGTTTTACATGTTCCACTTGGAGCATCAAGGAAGAATATTCCGCCGTTTCGTTCGTCATCTGCCTTCATCATTGCGTCTAACTTGTTCTATTGCTGTACATTCAAAAGTAGGACATTCGTTCGTGCTATTTGGCTCATTGAATTTCGTTCGTACATTTGCCCTTTTGCAATTTACGATGAAATGCATCGTTGATGCTGGCATGCCCAATTTCGACAAATAGCTGCCTCACAAGTACGCACGAGCTCATAATAATCGACAATATCTCAAAAAAAAGTCCACGCCTTGTCGCATCATCAACCGAATATAAATGAATGGAACTGACATTTTTATTCGTTTTTTCACCTGCACAATAAATAAAAAAGATAAAAATTTGAAGGAACCTGGGTCCGTCATTCGATGGTGGTATCAACGCTCCGCTTTGATGGTAAATTTGTATTTGAATCTCTTAAATACATTATCAAAGTCAAGGACACGTGGTGACTTAATTCTTTTAAATTGGTGGGATTGTAGCTAGGTTGACGAACAACAACATCGGTTCATAATGACGTCATGTTAAAGTCATTGTATTGATGCGTGTGTGCCAGAAAATGTTTGGATAGCGTTGTATCTCCATAGAGATAAGTACGCATTGACTCCGGTGGCGAAGTCAAAACTGATAATTTAACTTTAACATCGGCGCAGCATAACCCTGACATTTGTTCGTTTTATGCACGTCTATGTTCATTTAATTATTCGCGTTGTTTCTGCGTTTTGTTCTCAGGAACACTGTGCATTCTTTGTAAATTACGGTTTCTTCGTCATAGGTTCGATCGTGTGCTAGCATTTTACTTAAAAATTAATTGTTAAATCAAACCAAACTACATATGATTATAATAATCCATAAACGGGATATTATACACCGGATCCGCTCGAAACGCGATATTTCAAAACGCAGTATTTTGAAACGAGATATGACAAAACGAGAAATGGTACAAAACGAGAAATGGTACAAAACGCGATATTTGAAAATGCGATATTTCAAAACGCGATATGGTACAAAACGCGATGTGGTACAAAATGCGATATTTCAAAATGCGATATTTCAAAACGCGATATGGTACAGAAGAATGTGCATTGCGAAGCGACAGGAGCGCAGCGACCCGCCTAATATCACCCGGTCCTATACTCCCGCTTTTATCGATTTTTAAATTCCTATAAACTGAAATTTTTTCTAACTAAGGAGCGAAGCGACTGGAGCGCAGCGACTGGAGCGCAGCGACTGGAGTGCAGCGACTGGCCTGGTATAATCCATTGCTGTGCTCCCAAATTGATGAAGTTTTTCTTTCTAACTAACGAGCGAAGTGCTCACCTGATATAACCCGATCCTTTACTTCCACTCTTATCGATTTTGAAATTGCTATAAACTGAAGCTTTTTTTCTAACTAGGGAGCGAAGCCCTCACCTTATATAACCCAATCCTAAACTCCCACTGCTATCGATTTTTGAATTCCTATAAACTGAAATTAAATTTTCCCTTTTCCAGGATGCACATTGCGAAGTGACGAGAGCGCAGCGATTCGTCTGATATAACCCGGTCCTATACTCCCGCTCTTATCGATTTTTAAATTCCTATACACTGAAGTTTTTTTCTTTTCTAACTAGGAAGCGAAGCGCTCACCTGATATAACCCGAACGGACTCCTGCTAATATCGGTTTTTAAATTCCTATAAACTGAAATTGAATTTCCACTTTTCCAGAATGTACGTTGCGAAGCGACCGGAGCCGACCCGTCTCATATAACCCAATCCTTAACTGCCACTCCTATCGATTTTTAAATTCTTTTAAACTAAAATTAAATGTCCCCTATGTGGATTATAAAAAAAAAATGAAATAAGATAATTGAAATAACAGTAATTTTTTATATTTGTATAAAAGTTGCGTTTTGGGCGATAGCCCTCAATCTTAAGGTATAAAATGATTTAAAATAATCATAAAAGTATTTGTGCTTCGAAAAAAGACAATATTTTTTCGCGTTTGGGTTGTCTTTTAAGGCCATTTGGGGAATTTAGGGCCACTTGGGATCATTGAGAGCTACTTGGGGTCGTTTCTGGATATTTTCATGGCCATATTCGTAATCAGCATACTAAAGTACCTTAGTATACCAATTTTCAGAATTTTTGGAGGTATATTAATTAATTGATATCAGGTGCAAATTGAATGAAAAATAGAATTTTATTAAAACCTTCAATGTTGGGCATTTCTGTATCTTGGACACTTTCATTCAGTCTCTTGAAATTACAAAAATGATAAAAATATTCTGTATATTGACAACCTCTATATAATGTAACTTGGGCACTTTGAAAATTTTTATCTAATCTTTAATAAATTACCCTTTATTGGACCCGAACACTTTTGTTCAATACATATCAGTAATTCGATTTAATGATAAAAATTATCACGTTTTGTGTCATATCGCATTTTGAAATATCGCGTTTTGTACCATATCTCGTTTTGTACCATATCGCGTCTTGAAATATCGCGTTTCGTATAATATCGCGTTTGGAAAAATCGCGTTTTAAAATATCTCGTTTCAAATATGACCAATTATGCACATAGTCCGATTATCATATATTAATGAATTAATTTTCAATATTCCTATTTAATAGCAGCAAGAAAAGTAACACGTTCGCACAATGGAAAATAACAATGAGCACTTTCAGGTCCCATATGTAACAATTGCATTGTTAAAATTCGAATGATCGTATACCTTCAAATCGCGCTACATGAATATTCAGAGTACCATTACGGTACGCACTGTATGTGGAACGCAATTTGCTTACCAATCTATGTATGTGAAGATAGCCCAAATTCCATCCCCGAAAAATGCGATGGCAACACTAATTATTGCTGTCATGACCTTTTTTTTACTCTCAGCCCAAAAAATCACGACATTTTTACTGTCAGCCCCGAAAATTTACTGTCATGACAGCTAAAACTATCATGACACAAATATTTTTCTGGGCTGAGATTAAAAAATATTGCATTTTGGTGAAGGAGGAATATTTAAAATAATTTTTGATTTTCGTTGTCGGTATTTGGCGTAATTTTACTTAACGTATACATCGAGAAAATTAGGTATACATTTTTAAATACAGGATTGTTTCCTATCAGTTCTAGAAAGGGAAAACTTTTCACTTTTTAATTTTTCCAATTATTTTTTTTTTATTTTTATTAATATTAATTGCTTCGTCAACCTTGCAGACACAGATCAAAGAGTTTTTATCGCTCTTATCGCTTCTTCTGATAGTGCCACAAATGTTAAAAAAATCAAATATCAGTGTATAGAAAATATTTTTTAATGTAATTTTAATTCGTTGTATACCTTAAATTTTGGGGGGTTGTATACCTTTCCCCCAAACCCCCGCTTTTTCACAATTTATACAATTCTTCAAATGTCAAACTAAATAAAAAAAAAAATTTTGAAAACATTTAAAATATCCTGGAATAATTGCCAAATTAAGATTTATTGCTATAATTAATAATTAAATGTCGCAATAGTATACATAAAAATGTATGGTATTGCCATAAGCAACTTTTCGATTTTCGGGGATAGAAATTTGGGCTATCTTCACAGAGGTTACCAATCTGTGTTTGATTTACACAACGGCTTTAGGGTGATCAAAGTTTGTTTGCGTGTAATTGTATTTGATCAATAAAAACCAATAAATGTACATTATACACCGATTACCAATAAAACTCAGTTGATGCTATATACCGTTTGCCAAAATTTTCTTTGTAAAGGTGTGGTTTCAATTAGAAAAATTAAAATATTGGCAGTCATCAATCGTGGTTCAATCAGTAAAAAAGTGCTCTTAAGTACTGTGATTAATTAGATTAATTATTATTTTCCTCGTCAGCCTTATGGCATTAAATTAAAACTTAACTTAAAAGCCAAGGTAAATATTTTGTAAATTCTAAGTGAATCCATATACCTAGTTCTGGTTAAAATGTGCTTTGTTTTTCATTTTATTTTTTATCGTGTAGAAGAACGCGTGAAGTCTATACAAAAGTACCTAAAACGGAATTTACGGATAAATATTCCGGTACTATACGCAATAAAAACTGTAAGTCATTTAATCGTTATTATTTATTTCATGTGGTAGGCAACATACCACACGAGTGATTTACGCGAGCACTAAACCACGAACCTTGCGCGGTTCTTCTTGGTCATAAAATAAGGTATCGTGAAATAACGAACGTATCATAAAATAACGTATCGTGAATTAAAGTATCGTGAACGAAAGTATCGTAAACGAAATTTTTTAAAAGAATACTATTAAACAGTATCCTAATTGCCGTGAACGAAAATTAAAATTTCCATACTAACCAGCTAAAATATCAAGCGGCGCCATTGCGGGTGTGGCGCAAACGAATAAACGGAAAATCAAGGTCACTGTGCTGGAGTTAAAATATGGTAATCCGTGTAAAATTATCATAGCTATTTTATAAAAATATTGTATCCTAAAATAACACAGCAAAGCCACCTTTCATTTTGATATGGCAATGTCTGTATGAAACTCTTAAATTAGTGCGGGACCATGGTTCAAATTTGATGAAAATAATTCTTAAGAAAAATCCTTATGCTAAAATTTATTAAATTATTACAAATATTTATCATTATGTATGTTATGTATATTATATAATTTTTCATAGTTTTAGTAATATTTCATTAAATATTTGTTTATATATTATTTTACCTATCTAATTTAACTAATTTCTACTAACATTTTTTCTTGGTTAATATATATATATATATATATGTGCATCCATGCAATTTTGATTGCGCCCAAATGCTATTTATGAGCAATGTTATAAAAGTTTTCTTAAATTTCAAAAATAAATTGGATTACATATACTGTTGAAAGCGAATTGTTGTACGTTGCGTCAAATTTATTTTCTCATTAAATAGTGTATGAATATGTGTGATCATTGAATTTTACGTCAGTCGTAAAACTTCGTAATGAACTGGTAAATATAAAGTGATGTTTTAAGTTTCCGCGCTCCATTAGACATGGAGATACACCAATCTAGGTGTAACATGTAATCGTGTTTGGGTGCACTGAGAAAAATCGTATTCCAATTTTGAGAAAATTCGAATAATGAATCAATAAATTCAACTTTTAGTAAAATTCAAGAAATAATTAGATGAAGGAAGAATAATTTGAATAAATGAAGCCACTTACGCCACTTTTATTAATAAAATGCAATATAGATTTAAACCTAAGTTTCTTAGTTTAAGAAAGAAAAATAATTCTTTAATTCAATAGCATTTACTAATTTTGAGACACACTACATTTCTTTTGATAATTTTCGACTCTATTTTAAATTTTTACTTTATTTATGAAATTAATCAGTATCTATTCTCTAGTGTATCATAAAACCTATAAGTAATTAAAATATTTAACGATTGAATAAAGAATGTTTGATTCTTGAAAATCATATTTGTTTTGTCCTCTAAATTTGATAAAATAATTCTCAACGCAAGAAAAACGGAACAAGATAGTCAATCCGTTTTTCTCGTATTGAGAATTATTCTAGAACGACTATTTAGAAAACTGAATATTGAAAACAAAGTCAAATTATTCAGAAATGTAATCTATTTTTTAAAAGTTACAGCAGCAGGATCGTACCTCACTACACAAATAAAACAATCCATACATTTCCACGATTTAATAAAATAACTTTTACTATTTATGAGTATTGAGCTTGGAATTTAAATATTTATAACAGTGTTTTACAATGCATCAAATTACATTATTGTTCAAGAAATTTTTATCCAAAAATGTATTACAACATCCTATACTTTAAAGATCTATAACTAATGGATTGCTTTACATTTTTGTACAACAAAATGGGAACTTTGATCACCCCACACATCTCAGGATTCGATAATAATTATCATTATAAAAAGATATCCCAGAATATATTAATAGATACTCTCAAAAGTGAGAATCACATAATACTCTCAAAAATGAGCAATAATCCATCGAATTATTATCCTGCATAAGAAAGGTATCGGTTAACAAACACACTCAAGGATCGGTTGATAAGTATTGAGTGTAGCTTCAATTTACATACAATAAGTTTAACCGAAATACGTTTTGGCACAAGAAAAAGGTACTCCCTAATTTATTACAACAGCCCATACCCTCAGAGGTCAATTTTAATACATCGAATTACCTTCCTGATAAAACTATTTGGTAACCCGAGTTTAGTACAGCAGCGCACGGTTACTAATGATACTTCAATTCGAGAATTATAAAACTGCGATAATTTTAATAATATTTTATCTACTGAAATAGACAGAAAGACTCATGATGCTCCTGAAACTATTTTCAATTTGTCTATTCATACGTATAGGTATACATACCTGTAACGACCGGTGCCACTAGTTACCTCAATGTGTACTATAGTTAAATAATACGTATCCGTACAGTCAATTTCCTTTTAGATCTGTAATTAGTTGATTAAATCGCACCCTTTTGTGAATGTATTAAAATATCAGTGCAACTTTGATATATACCTTAATGTCAAAATTTTAATATAACAGTTGAAGTTCTCAGAATTTACCATATGATCGATTTTAAAATTCACAAACAAGTACGAAATACGCAAATTACGTATTCCAAATATCGTAAAGGATCGTACATGTTGTCGTCGTTCTAATTTAATCTTGTTTAGAAGAACTCTTGATAAGGGACGGGTTTTAGAATCATCTGAAATTAAAACCTCTTTATTAAAAAAAAAAAAAAAAAAATAGCGTCCCTTTCTTTAATTTTATGTTCAATTATAAAATGGTTATTCTTAAATATATGGTAGTGAATAAATTGGAAACGAGATTAAAAATAATATATTTAAGATTGAAAAATCTCTACTTTAGAATATAAAAATACAATTTTATTCCGTTTATTAGAAAATTATTCGCATTTTTAGAATAAAACAATAGATTTGTTGATGTAATCTCAAACGAAGAGTAATTTAATAATGTTAAGCGGAATTTTCTTTCTAGAATTAAGAATTAACTTCTTTTCAGCAGTATACAATTAATGAAATAGCGTTAATTTGTTCGCTACTTAAATGGTTAGTGTAATCGAAAATTATAAAGGCAGTGGTCATGCGTTAAAACAATTTTATAAAATATGTATAGTGTGGTGCGAATTAAAATAATATTTCTTTACTTTTATAAGGAAAAAGAAGTTTCAGCAATATTTTGGTGGTTAGAAGTATGTAATAAAAATAAAACTTAGAAATTAAGAAATTATAAATTTAAAGTGTTTAATGGAAAAATGAATAAAAATAAAAAGTTTGTGACAAAAGCAAAACGATATTGCAAGCGCCAAGAGAAGTCCCATCCCCGTGTAAAGCCGTTAGGTTTGTATACTTTTACATACATTTAGTTGCATGAAAATAATGTTAAGTGTTTGTGTATGGTTTTGAGTTAATAGTGTATGTGTGTGTGTACGTACATAGATATACATACAATTAGAAAATAAAATAATCGTGTTGGCTATATTTTGGTTTATACAGGAGTACAATTATGACCCTCTGCAACCAAACCAGCGAAATCCCTCAGGAAGATTGTATATCATAAGTTTAAAAACTGTTTACACCGTTTGAGAAAGAAGGAATAACACGGCACCATACGGTAGAAATACGTTCAAAATCGAAGTCATCAGGTATATTGGCAGTGTAATTAAAAAAAAAAATTTCGAGTAACGCGTATGTTTTATTTTTAACATGAAATAACAGGAACATCCGAAACTGAGGCAATCGAAAATCCTGATCTTAAACAGTACAAAACATGGTTTAACGATTTCTATGAGCCATGCGAAACTTTAGAACTCAGGTGGAAAGCAACCAGCTTAGATAGGATCAAGGAATTCAAACTACTCAAGGAACAAAAAATTACGTAAATTTTGTCAGAATGGCCCTTAAGTGCAAATGGATATCGACTTGTAAGTTTTATTTACAAAATATATTTATTTTTTATCTTGATTATGTTACTTTATTAATCTTTCGTTTACAATTTTCACTTATAGATCGATATTGGTTTTGATATTCGTTATCCAAATAAAAATACTTCGTTTCTATCGAAATAGCCAAGGATCCAAGACGTGTTGGTTAACATTTTAAACGGAAACACTATGGACGTTAAAGCATTAGAACGATTAGGGAACCTCGGAGAGCTTGAACATGGTAAGCTATATATTTCATAATATTCAGACATCCAAATAGTTTCATACCTAATAGCAGTGTTGTACATCTACGCGTGCATAACTTACTATTTTTCTTATTCATTTTCAAAATTGTTTTCTTAATCTACACTGTTAATATAAATTTTTTATTATTTGTATGACTAGGTATTCGTATACAATATTATGGAATACGACGCGCAATTTGGTTGCGGATGGTTTAATCCATTATTATATATACTTTATGAATATTGTTTTATTTTTATTTTTTAAATGGAATCATTGAATTAAGTTCAGCATCTTAAGCCCAAACTAATTGTGAAATTATTTTGTCTAAGTTTATTACTCCCCTCTAAAAGTTAAAAGTTTTAGAATTATCTTATTAATAATTACGTCCTCAGGATCAATCACCGTCCTCCAAAACATAAATATAGTATGTATAAGTAAAGTCTTTTTCTTATACATATTTATGAATAAAATATATTCGGTTGTTCGAAGTTATGTTTTAAATTTAATGGTACATTATTAGTTGTTGAATAATTATTTGTTTTTTTTTCAGATTTACAAAATCTCGAAGTTTTAAAACGGCTCCGCTATTGCTTGCCACCAACCGGACGGATATCAAACACAAAATACAAAAAAAACTTTGGAAGCCATCGTTTGAAAATTCAGGGTGCTCGTGCTTTTTGGAACTTTCAATTATTGCTTTATTACAACAATCATTGCAAAATATACGATAAAAATATGCCGAAAAAAATCTGATCTGTTACGCATGTTTTGGTGTATGCGTTACGAATCTAAAGCCATAGATATTAAAAACTATACTATGGCTGCGGGCCAATAGTCGGGTAAATCATTTACTGTGGTAAAAATCGGATTTAGAACAGATTTTTCGATCAGTTTGCCATAGAGTTTTTGAAAAATAAATGAATTTTCCGAAAAATTTACTTAAAATTGACTTTTACTCAACTATTGGCCCGCAGCCTATGTATGCAATTTAACGTTTTCAAGAGTAAATTTTCCAGTTCCAATAGCAAAGGGATTTATTATTAAATTTGTCTACTTTCTATTACTAAGAGTTTATAGATAGCATTGTTAAAATAATAAAATTTAGTACCATTTGTTTGAATGAAATTAAACAAAATTTAAGCATCTGTTGTGTTTTTCATAACATTGTTTATGTGATTCATAAATCAGATAATTATTCAAAAATGGTTTCAGTTTCTGATGTACAATTAAGACCAACGTTATTCAAAATTAAATATATTTTAACCGAAATAAAAATTTAATTTCATAAAAAATTGAAATAATTTTTAATGTTTATTTAATTAAGAAAGAACTAGTGGAATACCAATTTATAAATTTGAATAGTAAAATATATTTAAAACCAATTTCAATAAAAATATTGGAAGATGGGTCAGTTTACGCCAAATTTCTAGTATTTTAATATTATTGTAAACAGTTTTAACATTTATTTTTTAATAAAGAATTTCAAAAATCTATAAAAATCGATTTTATTCAAAAATATAGAGTATAAGCTGAACTTATACAAATCTCTATCCAAGAATAGATTCATTCTTAAATGTGGTATAAACTTTCTCCAATTTAGAATAAAAATATTTGATTTAAGCAAATCCATCAAGTACATCAAATTTTGTTTTCTTAAATCGATGTTAGATATTCTCAGTTTCTGATTTAAACATTGTGTTTTAAGAAAATTAAAACTTAAATGAAAAGTGAATGTTCTGTTTTGGAACAAAAATTCATCTTGAAATGAGATATTATTTTAATTTTTTGTAAATGTGAAATACTGAAATTGAGAAACTTATTCCTCAAAATATGATAGTAATGCCTCAAACGAAGAATAAATATTTTACAAAAATAGAATATAAAAATTAATCAAAGAAATTATATTTATTAAAATTATACATGTATTTCTCAAAAACAGATTGCTCGATTTCAATGAATTTAGTAACACTCATCTCAATTTAAGCAAATATATGCTTAGCACACATTCAAACACGAAATTTCCTTGAATCGTTCCGTTACCGCTTAGTGTGAGTTTACTTTTCTCTCAGTGTGGGTAACGAAAGGTGGTTATTAACAGCTAACCACCGCAACCTTGGATACTTCAGGCAGCATGGTTTTCATACAGTAATAATACGGTAAACTACAAATGTTATTAACTTTCACGTGGCATAGCTAAACCTAAGATTTACATGGTGAGTGCTACATTTTTGTTTCCTTTTTTATATTATATATCCAAGCAGCATTTCTAGCTCTAATTGGTTAGTGAAAAGATCCCCCCCACCTGACTGCCACCTAGCCAGGCAATGTGCTGCTTCACTATTTCTCTCCAATTAGAGATTTCTGATAACGGTGTAAATAAAAGTTACAAATTTCAATCGCTAGTTAATTTATTAACCAGAATGGTAACATCCAGTTAAAGCACATCGTTACACATATCATGATTAGCCAAATTATCGCTAATTTCATTTAAAAATTTCGTAGTGCTAAACATTTTCATAACGTTGGCCTTGATCAATGTAGAAGCCATCTACTGGGTTGTGGCGTTAATGATCAGACCTCAGTGCCATCTCCTATTTATCTCGTTAAGTTTGTGTTTTATCAATTTATATCACGATTTTCTCAGATTTTTCAAGCTATGCATCGACATTTCACATTTTACAGCGTCCAAAATCGTCAAAACATGCAAAATAAATCCAAATTTCATACAAAAAAAAATCAATTTTCGTAGTCACCGAGTTTTTCTCTCGGATTTTCCAATTTGTCTTGTAAAAGGACAGCAGGATCGGATACGCGCGAAATCCCGTACAGAAACATCATTTTTCGATTTTCCAACTTTTCCGACAGATTTTCCCAAAATTTTTTTTAGTAAGAACCAGAACACAATAAAAAAGAATGAATATTTATATGTCAGCTGCTAATTTAGTAACATATAGTTCTTTTATGTTCACGGGCACTATAATATTTCCGTACTTTGTACACAACTGTAAATAAGAGGGTACCGCAATTGCGTAAAATTATTGAAAAACAATAAATACTGATTTTGCAAAACTAATTAAATCAGATTTTGATTTCAGCGTGGTGCGAAAAAATCCACGAAAAATGAATATTTCAAATTCAAAAGTCGATTTTTCTAGCACGTGTCACCATAGCTGCCAATTTTCCCAATTCGCACATTTAAATTCACCTTATAAATTTAATATTCTCCTTATATAACGTATACCACCTCACATTTTCCAGTAATTTTAAGCAAACACAAACTCGAAATAAGAAATAAAAGATTCTCATCTTATAAAAAATTTAAATTCATTAATATTAAATTAAATAATTATTTTAAAACTTAATAATAAAATAAAAATAAGTTTATTAAGACAAAAAAAAAGCAGAATATTCATTTTAAAGTTGAATAATAAGATGAAAATATTAAAGCAAACAAAAAGTTTTTTTTTGCTATATAAAATTTGCTTTTAATTAGCATTCTTATATAGCTACTCGTGGTACAGTAGAGTATGAGACAATTTCAAACCCATAAAATGGTCGACATTATTACATTTAAATTTAGGATATAAAAAGTGGTTTAGGCACCTTTAAAAATTTTAACGATCCCCAAAAATACCATATAAGCAATAATTCTAAAATGTCCACTTGTGGCGACCGCGATGGTTACAAACCACTACGTATGAATATATGCGTACACAAAAAAAAACCGCGCAGAGCAGAAAAAAGGTCAGACTAACATTTATCTTAGTTAATTTCTTCGTTTAAACGTTTTTTTTTTTAAATTTTATAGTCGTTTCCAAATTAAGTGTTGACATTAACAAGAATGAACAAAAAAGTTTCGAATACTTATTTTATGCAATAAAAAATAACAAATTTACCCAAAGCAACTTAACGCCGCACCGCTAACATCGTTGTTTTAAACAACTCGAAATTAAATTTTAATTTTTTTTTTGGCAATTAAAAAATTATTACACTTGGAACGACGTAAAAATATATATTATTCCATTCCGATTGATGACTTAATAGTTACGTTAAAATTATTTTGGAAATGCACGCGAATAAATATACAACACACAGTATTTTTCACGCATTCGTGGACTGCAACAAAAAATAAATAAACAATTTTAATATTTTAAATGTTATTTTATTTATTTTAAATAAATAAAACATCGAAATTCAATTTATTAAAAAAATATATAAAACGAATTAATTTGAGTATATTGCATGCATTTTAATGATATACTTCCACCAAAAAAGCGATGCCCTCATATTGAATGGTGTGAAATGTGTGAATTGTGAAATTGAAAAGGACCAGCTCCAAAATTACTAAATCGAATTGGGTTGCAATATTAAATTTGTATGCATTTGTTTATGAAATTCATACAATGGCTTACATAGATTCCTACCTCCACGCGGTGTTGTGTGGGTAACTCTAAATATTTCAACGCAGTCAACTACCTACTCTCACAAAACAACATCAAGTATATGGTGACTTCTAATTTATCGGATTTATTGCAACAGCAACCTCGGAAAATGAACATGTACAACGTTAGAAAAATGGGATCATTTGAAACCTAGTGGAAATTGACACATTAGATAAGATTGCAATAAAAGGAATGACCTGAAAGTGGGATCCATATTTCCAACTATATGGTAAAACTTTCTTTGCGGCATCCGATAAACATGCGGATATGCACGGTTAAGTGACGCGCTAATAAATTCAAATCATGATTTTCAAGGTGCATGAGCCAAATGAAGACATTTCAGACGATGAAAAATTGATTCTTTGTTTAGTTTGAAGTCATCATCATTGATTGTTGTTGAACACATATTTATTTGTAAGGGAGGCACCCTGGCTGAGAATATATCCAAATCATATTCTGTATTGCTGGTCCTAGTTCAGTATACTTCTCCAGGTTAAAGACTGCCCCCCAACCCGTGTGTCCACCCATTCCCCGCGAATTACAAATAGTTTACGGACTAACTCAGGTGGTTTAACTCAGTCTTTTTACTTTCTTATAAGTTTGTTATGTAAGGAATTTATTATACAGCATTTTAGGACAACCTCTTTACATCAAAATTTAAAATGATCAAATATCTATATTAATAAAAATAAATTGGCGCATGTGTGACTGATGATGATCACTAGAGACCGATTGAACCGATTTGGCTGATTTTTTTTGTTGTATTCGTAATTGTCAGTACAAGGTTAGAGTGAAAGAAAATTTTTGGGGAAATTTACTGAAAAAGTCGGAAAATTTGGAAAATCGAAATATAATGTGTTTGTACGGTTTTTTCGCACGTATCCGATCCAGATGGTCTCTTAGAAGAGAAAAATTGGAAAATCTTGGAGGAAAACTAGGAAACTTGAAGAAAAGTAATTTTTTTCTAGCGCATCATTTGAGAAGCTTAACCGATTTTACTCAACCTTTTTTTTGATATGTTCCCATTCCCAGGAGATTGTTCTTACGAGAGAAAATGTTCAAAATCCACCGGAAAAGTCGAAAAATTCAAAAAATCCAGAAATGATGTTTTTTGCGGAATTTTGCACATATCCAGATGGTCTTTTAGAAGAAAGAAATTGGAAATTCTAAGTGGAAAAGGTAGAAACTTCCAGAAAAACTCGCAGAAAATTATGATTTTTTTTCTAGTACATCAGTTGAGAACAGCTGAACCGGTTTGGTTCAATTATTTTTTGTTATATTCGCAATTGCCAGGAGATGGTTGATGTAAGAGATTGTGATGATATATAAATCAAGATCAAAACGGAACATTTAAATTCCATCTGCTTCAATAAATCAAAACTACTATCTGAGCAGTATATTCATCTGCGCAATGCCATTGTTTTGGACGGTGATGCAACTTACTTTGGTCAATTAACCATTCTTCCAGCGACATATGTTGGCAGCCCACGTCCTATGCAATAATATCTACTGCCAAGACAAATTTCCAGGCATCGCACGACATTAAGTGTGTTTTAACAAAAACTGAGAACACTAATGGACTTCATCGTTAAACAGTTGGTTTTCGGACAGCCACGTTTTTGGACCTACTCATTACAGTAGCAGAAGCGTGGATTATCACATGCACACATTCTGCTGTGGTTAATTGAGAAAATCAGACCAGATCAAACCAATTCAATCATCAGCACTGAAATACCAGTACCAGAAGCAGACCCGGAGTTGTTCGTGGTAGTCGCAACAAACACGATTCACGTTTCGTGCGGAGATCATAATCCAGATTCACCGTGTATAGCCAATGAGAAATGCACAAAATCAGATTCTCGTCCAATGCGGGCATACACAATTAGTGGAAACGCCGGTTATCTACTATTTGGTTGAGACAATGTCGTGGTTGACAATCGCTGGATCGTTCCGTATTTCAATCTTCTATCGAAAACATTCGCAATACACTGCAATGTTGAGTACTGTAACTCCATTAAGTTCATTAAATATGTTTGCAAATAAGTGAACAAAGGTTGCAACTATGAACTCTGTACGATATTGCTACTTTGGATGCAAATGACAATATGTAAATATTCCAATCGAGCCGTTAGGTCAGTTGCAATCAGACGATTTGGCGTATTTTCTCATTTGCATAACATGAATGTCACCCCACTGTTCAAAATTTCTGGATGCATGAAAAATAATGCAGCACAACGAGCAGAATGATCACCGGCTACAACACTCACGAATTTATTTAAAATTTGCCAAAGTGATCATTCGCACGAACATTGCATTGCAAGAAGGCCAACCTGTTGCAGTATATGTCGATGTGTATTCGAATAATGCTCTTGGCCGTGTATACATCGTTCATCCACGACAAGACGATTGCTTCTCTCTTTATTTGCTTTTGTTCCATAATCGTGGTCCTACTTTGTTCGAATCGCTTCGTACTATAGATGGTATGTTGTGCGTCATTTTTCAAGAACCTTGCCATCGTCTGAATTTGTTGGAAAACGACTCACATTGGGACTCAACACTCGCCGATGACACTGTTTCTGCGTCTGGCAAATCAAATTAGTACATCTTTCGCGATCATCAAAGCGATGTGTCAAATCGAGTTCGCATTGCAACATCGAGAGATACGCAACGAATCTTTGATCATGCTCAAAGACATGTGCGTGCTTATGTGCTACAGCTATCTGTCGAAATTGTGAATGCAAGCACCAATTCGTTGGATGCATTTAATCGTGAGTTGCAACGAGAGCAAGTGTACGATCGAGATTCAATGAGCCAAATAGTACAAACGAATGTCCCACTTTTGAATGCACAACAAAAGAACGTGTACGATGCATTGACGAAGGCAGTTGACGCTCCCACTTTCGGTGGAACAGGTAAAACCTTTCTGGGTAGGGATTTTGTACGCTCATAAGAATTCTCATAAGAATTTGTATGGTAAACGAATACCAATTCTCATGAGAATAGCGTACAAAATCCCAATGATAGTTTCATTGCTTTTGGCCACAATTCGCTCGAGATCTCAAATAGCGTTAGCCGTTGCATCATCAGGAATTGCAGCCAGATTGCTAGAAAGCGGCCGAACGACACATTCTGCATAGAAGTTGCTGATGAATATCCTCACATTTCCACACTTAGAGAAAAAATCCAAAAACAACTCAAATTTCGATAGATGCCTGAGTTTGAATCGACATTTCATTCATTTTCAGTATATTATGGCCGCCTCTTTATGCTTGCGTTTGTTCGTTCTAGCAATTTTCACGACTAATCAAATTGCTCAAAAGTGACGAACTTTTTCTTCTAGATTCTTTCACAAGAGAAGAATGGTCGAAAAATGACTGAACGAACGAACACAACCATAAACCTACCTTCAGTGTTGAATTCGATGTAAAAATGAAAGGAATGACCTTTCAACTCAATCGTCTATTGAGAATTGAGTTGAGTTGTTTGGTTTGTTCTCTCATCAAAATCAATTTTCGTGAAGGACTATAGTACTTGCTCGAACGAGGTTCGCCGGGTCAGCTAGTTTAAAATAAATGTCTAAATGTCTAAAACAAATATTGGAAAAAAAAATTCGAAAAATTTTAAGATTATTAGAGAATAACGCCGATAAGTTTACGTTATTTTTCATAATTAAAGAGGTGCTTTAGATTCAAGGAAAACAAAAACGCAATATTGCATGAATCCAACAGCTATTCAGATAAAAAATCTAAAAGTAAACATCGCATCTACGTATACCAAAACAGGTTTGGCCAAAACTGGACCTGCGGCGCTCCAAAGCACTAGTATCCCTGAGAAAACGAGAGTTAGGATTGGTCATAGGGATACTGACAGGACACTGCCTTTTTGCGGAACATGCAAGAAGGCTGGGTCTACAGACGAATGACTTTTGTTGAAGTTGTTTAGACGAAGAGGAGGAAAAGATGGTAGATTACTTTCTATGCTCGTGTCCGGCACTGTCATTCAGAAGGCATAAGTATTTAATTGTGTACGGTATGGACAGCCTTTCAGAACTCGCGGGCTGTGGAATGCGAGATATTTTACGCTACGTAAGTATAGCTCTGGATGGTTTCATCGGGAGTAAAGGGGAGATAGGATCCTGTGGTATCACAATGGCCTAAGTGTGCCATAGCAGCCACTCTAACCTAACACATAATCCAAAATAGGTTTTCTTGAAACTCTTCACATACCTAACTAAAAAATATTTATTTACAACTAATCGCTTATTAATGCCATCAAATTGAAAGGTAGTTTAGGCAAGTACAATTGGAAAATGGTTCAATTAATACATCAAGGTGAGGTTATCAAGATGATGGAAGTTTGGTTTCGAACTAATGAAACATTGAATTTTTTGCATTAAAAAATTCGGTCGTCTCATCAGACTGCAGTGACCAAAACTACAAAAATATTGAAAATACTTTGAACTTTCATACAAAGTATAATCACAATGTCTTAGCGAATGTTAATGATTCGCTACGCAGTTGTCAACCCCTTGGTAACCTCGAATTTTATTGTATTTAACGCATACATGCGATTTCTATATGAAATGTTGGGTTATTCTGGATTGATAGCCAGATGGTATTTTTACATCATTTCAAACTTCCATCATTTTGATAACCTCACCTTGATGTAAAAATACCATCTGGCTATCAATCCAGAATAACCCAAAAGGTTCAATTAATGTACAGTTCAATAATTGGCGTTTTAATCCAGTCCTATACCCCTAATCCACAAGAGATATTCTTGAAAATGTTGACATAGCCGTGTAGCTTAGGGATGCATAATTCTGATTGTGGAGTTTTGGTCGAATTCAATACAAAGGCCAATTATACCACCTAATCTCAAGAGATTTTTTTGAAAAGGTTTAAATAGCTTATACTGATGATACAACCGAAGTAACGATAGCCCAAAAAGTAGCCCGAAAACAAAAAAAAAATGTGTTGTTGCTAAATCTGTAAAATTTTCTGGCTGCCCCGAAAAGTTTAGGAAAACTGCATTACCATAATAGGACTTCTTCTTATCCCGATTTTTTTATTTCAGCTTACTACAACAAGATTTGATTTTACAAGCCAACACTAAAAAATCGATTAAGTATATAATATGTAAATATATAAATGCAAAGCAAATTTACTGGCGAATTCAAAAAATCAGTCTGTATTTAAAATACGAGTATCATGATATTACGTAAGGTTTTGAAAAAAAAATACTTCAATATATACCTATGTGACGGTTTTTACAGGTATTAACTGAGACTTCAGCCACTGCCATAAAGTATGGTAGGCTATCTGAAATCTAAAAAATGTTGATACTATTCTATTCGAGCTAGAAAGAAAGTTCGTGCCAGCCAGCTGTTTCATTAGGTTCAATATCATAATACAAAATGCAAACAATTAGTGGTGATGATTGTAATTTTATTTAACTATTTACACTACACAGTAATTCACGATTGACATATGTACATATTTCGATTAACACACCACATTTAATATAAATTCCACTTATCTTCTGATGTAACTTAAACCACTTGAAAATCCAATCGCGAATCTGAGATTAAGAAATATTATTGTAATTAAATTAATTAAATTAAAATTAAGAATATTTTTATTAGAAAAATACTTACTGTAACAAACCTCTCCTGACAGTTCATTATATACTTTCGTTAATTTCACATTAATTAATTTAAGGTCTAGTACAAATTGCAATAGCGTATTCAGATTGTTTTTTAATACGCATTGTCAAAAGAGAAAACTCTTTCACGTTTGTTACGACCAGTAGCCTTATAACTTGATCAAATAAAATAATGAAAAAATTAAAAAAGATAAATAACAATTCAACATTAATTAGGAAATAATTTCAATAAGTTTATACACAATTGGTTTTTTGTGGCCTCTGTCGTGAAGTAGATAAGTCTTTCTAAAAATTAACTAATAAGTTTTTTTTTGTGGCTGTTTTCAGAGGAATTGCATGAGACTTCTGCCACTGTAGCAAAATAGTCTAGACCAGGGCAAATTTGAAAAAGTACTATACGAGAAAAAAAAAATTCGTGCCACACTCAATATGTAACGATTTTCAACAAAAGATTTAAAATTTTCACAGTCATTTCGTGAGACTTCGGCCACAGTTACTAAAAAGTGGGGGCCATCTTTAAGCTGTAGCGTCATTTCTTAACGAGCTGGAAAGAAAGTTCGTGTCATACTCAGTACATAACGAATTAAAAAAACTACAAATATATTTTATTTCGTTGCAGTTTTTAAAGGGAATATCTGAGATTTTGGACACTATCGCAAGGTAGTGTAGGCCATTTGGAATTTAAAAACTTAAACCCGATTTCTCCACGAGCAAGAGAGGAGGTTTCTGCTAGACTCAATATGAAACGAATTTCAACAACAAAAAAATTCTGTGGTGATTTTCTTCTGTGGCGCTTCTGCCAAAGATTACCGGAGAATTCTGCCACTGTTATGAAGTAATGTAGGTCATCCGGAATCCAGTAAACTAAAGCCTATTTCTATAAGAGCAGGAAGTGTGTTTTATTTTGTTACAGCATCACCAATAACATATATGCAAGTGAATATTCAGTCAACATCATACTAAAAATATATTTGAAAACTTCGTCTTACAATACGATCTAAATTTTTTTAATATTTATCAGAACTTCTTTGGGACCATATGTGCCTACAGTGCTGAAAGGGTTAATTTAAGATTTTATTCCTGACTGGTGTTGGCCCTTTAGTCTTCTCGAATCTAAATAGATGTAGCATCATTTCTAATCGTATGCAATGAATTAAAACAAACAGTTTAGATCTAAATTTTTTCTGTGACAGTTTTCTCAAGGAATACCTGAGATTGCGGCAATCACGAGCTAGAAAGGAGGTTCATGTTTTACTAAGTGTGTCTTCAGCAAAAAATGTTCGTAGACATTTTCTTAAGTGGCAGTTTTCACGGGTATTACGTGATACTTGGGACACTATCACGAAGTATAGAGGAGGACCATCTAGAATCGTAAAACAGTTGTCCCCTTTCTATTCGAGCTGGAAAGAAGGTTAGTGCTAGAATAAAAATTTTACTGATAAATTTTCTTTTGTTACCGTTTTATCAGGGACTACCTTAACCTTCCAGAGGGATTGCCTGAGACCTCGACCACTGTCACTTAGAACGGTTCGATTGCCGAATTTCAAAAAAATAAGCCGAAAATTGTTAAAGCCACGACTTTCCACAAACAATGTTCTAAGAAATTTTCTTTTGTGGAGGTTTTCACTGGCATTACGTGAGATTTTGACCTCTGCCACGAAGAAGTGTAGGCCACCTAGAATTTAAAATCTGTTCAAATTTAAAATATGATCTAAATAAGAGGTTTTTGTATGACTCAGTTTTAAAACGATTTTCAACAAAAATTTGCTTACAAAATTCGTTCTGTGTCTGTTTTCGCAAAACCAAAAATTGGCTTAGAAAATTTTTTGTGGCAGTTTTTGCGGAGATTTCCTAAGATTACGACCAGTGTCATGAAGTTCTGCAGGCAATTTTGAATCCAAATATACAGTTACCTCATTTTTATACGAGCTGGAAAGAACGTCCGTTCCGGACTTAATATTTTCAACAAATATTTTACTAAAAAATACTCTTCTGGTGCAGTTTGCTAAGAGATTATCTGAGATTTGAGCAGCTACTGTTACGAAGTTGTGTAGGCTATTCTCATTTCTATATACATTTTTTGCTGAATATCGTTAAATAGTGTACCTGGGATTGACTCACATTTCAGCTCGTATAAAAAATTACGTTAAACTTTTTGGCTTTCAGATAATCTATTTCGGGACAGTGGCTGAAGTCTCAGGTAATCCTTGTGAAAACCAAACCGCCAGATAGGAAAATTTGTTATTTCAAAATATTACTTAATTTCGCATTATACTCGTATTTTGTATACAGACTTTTTTGAAATTGCCACTAAATTTACATAAAGGCGTCCCTCGTATAACACGGTATTTGTAAACCATATGGTTTCGATATTACACGGCTCAAGAATTGAGATTATGCATTTGAAATTTTAATTTTGTGTTTTACTTGCGTTCAATTAGGGCAATCCCCCAACTTTATTGTTACAGAAAAAACATTCATTTCATTTTGTGGAATGACAATATGCGTTTCGTTCTTTGTAAATGAAGTTGATAAAGTTTTTAAAAACAATAGTGAAAAATGAAAAAACTACATAGTGAATAATAGCGTCTTTTCTAACATTATAAGGGATTAATTATTTTAATTTGTGGTACGTAAAAAATTAAGTTTTAACGTTTTTAGTAAAGCTGATTTTGGACCCTTATTTAAGATAGTATCTGGCAAGATCAAATTGCAAAAATTTAAACGATAACTAATTTCACTCGACGAAAAATTTAAAATTTCAGATCATATAAATCGCTGTTTCCCATACAAAATTGAACTTAAAATCAGGCTATGAAAATTTTATTTAATACCAATATAAATCTCAAATTAAGATGTAAAAAATAAGGTTGTGAAACACAGGTATAAATTGCGGAGAAAAACCTATATCGATTACAAAATCATTAAATTTAACCGAAGCTACTATTCGAACTATACATAGGGGAGAGGATCTATAAAGTAGACAAGGCTCTAAAGTAGACAACGTTAATTTCTCGGAAATGGTCGAAAAATACCTCTCATTAGTTTTTATCTCATTTTGTAAAACGTTTTTAATCACCTGAGCAAAATAATTATTATACTCTCAGTCGTGTTTCTATTTTTATGACGAAAAGTCGAATTTTGTTACGTCAATGTAAGTTTTTTAGTTTTTTTAATATCTGTTTTATTTTTTAACGTAGTGCATGCAATTTAATTTGTCATATTAATTATGAAGTAGAATTATATTGTTTTTAAGGATAAAGTTCCGTTTTATATATGATAAAGCACGTATTTTATTAACTATCAAAATAATTGTAATAAGACCTTAAGCGATAAAGTAGACAAAAACGCCGCTATAAAGTAGACGTGTCTACTTTATAGCACAGATTTAAAGAAGACGTGTCTACTTTATAGCATTAGGTTTAAAGTAGATCGTTATTTACTGCGGTTACGAAACTATTGTATTTTTTTGCGTAATACTAGATTTGTTTTGTAACCAAGGTGGTTTTCGATGCTCTCTTATTTTTAAACTTATACGAATGTTTTTGCATTAATTAGATTTTAAAATGGGAAAAATTTATAAAAGAAAAACCAATCGACTAATCATTTCAGAAGAAATAATGAAAGAGGCCTTAAAGGCAATAATTAAGGGTCGAAAAATATATCGTGCCGCGAGAATCGAATACGGGAGTAAAAAATCCACTTTATTTAAAAGAATGAAAAAATATAGATCAGTAGTAAGTTTGCCAAATTCCAATGATTCGGGAAATTCCGACGACGATGGTAACCCCATGAGGATCATTAACGATGGTAAAACCAAATATAAACACCGTCAAATATTTACTAACGAAGAAAAGTTTCAATAGTAAACTATTTAGTTAAGTCCTCCCGAATCTGCTACGGTTTGTCATATCATCAAACTAGAAAATTAGTTTATGATTTTGTTACCAATTTAAAAACACCAGCCCCACCTAGCTGGCAAGAAACTGAATTAGCTTTAAAGGATAGCATGGCTCACCATCCAGAACTATCTTTTCGTAAGCCTGAGAACACGAGCTTCTCTAGAGCTACTTCCTTTAACCGTACAAACGTCAAACAGTTTTCAAAAATTACGAAGCAGTGATGGAACGTAATAAATTTAAAACATCTGATATATATAACCTTGATGAGACAGGAGTAAACACCGTTTTGCAAATTCCAAAGGTAGGTACCATTTTGTTATCTTCATAAATTAAATAAATTTATTTCATAATTGCTTTTGTTGTAGGTTATCGCGAAAACCGGTACTAAACAAATAGGTCAGATTGTATCAACCAAACGAGGTGAGCTAGTCACATTTTGTGGTATTGTTACTGCCTTTGGAAATACAATTCCACCAGTATTTATATTTCCACGAGTCCGTTATAACGATATGTTTTTGCATGGTGCTCGACCAGATAGCTTGGGACTTGGAAACAAAAGCGGCTGGATGACTGAAGATCTTTTTTTAGAAGTGTTAAAACACCTTAAATCTAATACGCTCGACTGAAGCACTTATTCTCTTGCTTATGGATAACCATGTGAGCCATACCTCTCTGACCATGTGAGCCATACTTCATGACATTCCAAAATTGGCAAATGAAGCTTTTAAAAATAGTTTTACTGTTGCAAACATCAGATTGGCCTTTGAAAAATGTGTGATTTGGCCAGTAAATGCACTTGTTTATACTGAGGACGATTTTGAAATGAGTTATGTAACAGTTAGACCAATAACTCAGGACGAAGAAGATTTGAATTTACCACGCGATGTTGGATTATTTGAAAGTGTTGCTGCAGAGTACAATAATAATACTTTGACAAATATTGTAACACAGAGCAATATATCTTCCAATGATAAAATAGTGGAGCGCATTTCGTACAATCTAAGTGAATCTTTGTTAATTCTAAATTACAAGATATTCATCGAAGACATAACACCATTACCAAAGGCTCCGCCTAAAAATCGGGTAACAAAACGCAAAGCAGGTAAATCACGTGTGTATACGGATAGTCCGGAAAAGGAACGTGTGGAAAATCTAACGAGTTTAAAGAAAAACAAAACCATAAAATCAGTAACTCGAAAGCAAGCTTCAAAAGTAGCACGGAAAATACAAGTTTTTTCGAATAACAGCAGTAAATCGTCGGATGTCGAATCATACTTTTCTTTGAGAGAATCCTTCGATTCTGATTTTGAAGATGAAAAATTATCTGAAGGTGATCAATTTTATTAGCCGCCCCGGTGGCAAAGTGGTCAGCATGCTTGCTCCAGCTACCGGAGGTCCCGGGTTCGATTCCCGGTGGTGACAAGGAACAATTTCACGACTGGTTTAGGATCATTGAATTAATCACTCATTATCCGAAATGAAAGTATGATTATGAAACCTCATTTGAGGCGGCCAAATCCCTTGATGGGATGTATAGTGCCAGAGAGAGAGAGAGAGAGAGATCAATTTAATGGCCCAAATAATCTTTGGATAGTGATATTTTAAAAATCTGAGACTTTTACGAGCACATGTAAAATTGACACAAAATAAAAAAAAAGATGTTCATTTTGTGGGCCAGTTCAAATTTGTTCACAATCAAAATGATTTTGACGTGTTATTTTTGGATAAAACTAATGGAAAATTTGTTTTCCCATATAAAGATGATATATCTCAAATAAATCGGCTAGAGATTAAATCATCATTACCAGAACCCGTTGAAATGCCAGGGACGTCTAGAACAAGAAAAAGTTTCAAGTTTGAAATTATGCTTGACAGATATAGCATCCGTTAATAAATGACATCCTGACACATCATTCTTATTATTTAGTATTATTTTGAAAAGTTTCGGAAATAAATTGAATTGTTCCAAAATTTAAAAAGAGTTTTATATCACCGGTCTTTTTAGGTTTTATAGCCGCTCATTAAAAGCGATTCGACTCGGAATTGTCACTTCAGTTAAATATGTACGAGGCATGGTTTTAGCCTAATGAATAAGTGTCTACTTTATAGCAAAATGTAAGTTACCATTGTCTACTTTATCGCCGACCAGGCAATAAAATAGACAAAAATGGACTAGTTTAAAAATGAGCTTGTCATTGATTGAAGAAAGCAATAAACGTAAATAAACATTTCAAAAAAATTGTAATAGCGATTTGTATATACTATTTTTTATCAATAATGTCAAAAGTGTCTACTTTATAGCACTTCTCCCCTAAAATATATTTAAAATTGAAAGCGAAAACATAAAAAATGTTGCCATTTGTTGTTCGCTCGTTGCAAAAAGTTTACCCGCAAACGAGATATATTATTATTGAAAGAAGATTGTTTAAATAAAAAATCCCTTTGAACACAAATATTATTAATCAAAAAACGTTAAGAATTTACACACATTTAAAGAAAAAAGAACTTTCTTCTAAAGAACAACAAAACCTATCATTATTGGCAAGTAAAGGATACTTTGAAAATCCAAAAAAAGATTTTCTTTACACAATGTAAAATTTCAAGGAGAATGCAGCAGATGTAGCCTCTACCATTATTTTTTACTGGCGTCTCGAAGTACCTGGTTATAAGCATTGTAAAGATTGTGTTACTTTTCACATTTACACTAACATATCGGGAAATTTTGTAATAAAATCAATGATAATAAATCTTCCTTGAAAACCAGAGAAGTAAAAAACGTGTATAAGTCTCATATACCAGATCTCTGGTTATCAATTAAAATGAGTTCGATGGCGCAAAATTAGTTTGAGGTTTTATTTTATTCGAGAAGTAGAAAAGTCTAAAAAAAAATGCTTTACAGTTTTATTGCTCATTGATTATCGACACATTTTACCTTTTTGTTATTGAAAAGGCAAAAATGCTGTTCAAAAGGCAAAAATGCTATGTTATAAGTGGACACCAATATATAGATTTATTTATTAAATTTAATTTTAATTTTAGCGTTAGCTTGTAAAATCAAATCATGTTGTAGTAAGCTGATGTAAAAAAAATGATGAAAAAGTTATGGCAATGAATTTTTTATAAATTTTTCGGGCCAGCCAGAAAATATTACAGATTTAACAATGAAACTATTCTGCTTTTTGTCTGAAACAGATGTCTGAAAAGTCGCGCTCGAAGAATAAAGATTTTTATTGAATAACTAGGCCATCACTCGTTAACAACTATTTTATATAGAAAAAGACCTCCATTATTATTTGAACGGATTGAAGAGCCATTTCTTCACCCGTCCAAATAGTATTTGGCGTCTTTTTTTACAAAATAGTTATTAACGAAAATGGTGGCCTCCTCATTCGATAAAAATCTCGGTCGGAGAAGTGTATAGACTTGACGTAGTCAATTGAAAATTAGACTTGACAATTCGAGTATTGATGTCCTCGAACTCTAAGGTAGTTTGACAAACTAAAACTGTTGTAACAAAATTTTTCAATTGAATTTTACAATCCAATATTTTCGATTTAGGTTTAATCGTATCCCTAAATCCCCCAGACAAATTATTGAAACTGTTCTTCAATTCGCATCATCTCACCAATATCTATGTACAAATATTTGCTTATTTGATCCCTTCGACTACTAGGGTACTAGTACTTCAATACAATTTTTGTAGTTTTGGTTGGGGTTTTGTCTTATTCCCTAGTCGACATGATATTTTCTAGCAACTGTTTAGATATCTTAAACTGACGAATATCTTAATGCAACTAACCAGTTTAGGAACGCAATATTTTGGGATGTTGGTCCAATTTTACTTCCAAATATCCAAGAAATTTTCTTAAGTATGCGCGTAGCTTAAACTATGACCAATATTTACCTTAATACATTCAATTATGGATGTCTTCAAATTCTAAGGTAGTTAAGGAAAGCATTTGTATTAATAAAATCCCATTTTACTCCCATTTTACTCCCTACTTCTCCTATTTATATGCTCGGGAATGGAATGTTCATTCATTGAGTCACTTATATTTTTAAAACAGATCAACAGATCAGATCGATTTTCAATTCTTTCAAAATTGTTAATTTAAGTTCGATTAATTTTGGGGCCCCTGAGTTTGCCCGAATTAATTGACCGTATTGTCAAATATGCCGTTTTAACAACAAAGTTTTGGAGTTTGAGTTAGATCACCTTGTTATTTTAATTTCATAATTCGCTATGAATATAACGATATTTATTATTGCGAAAAAATAAGAAACCTCAATAATTATGATTGGCACGCGTCTGTTAACCACAATAATAATTGGAAATACCACAAAGTGTGGAACAATTAAAAAATAAAAAGCGAGTAACCAATAGTTTGTTACTGTTTTTTGGTTTCTCATGTTTCGAATATGTGAATATATAATATCTAAAATAAATATTAAATAAATTATGTATAAGATGAAATAAGAAGCAGCAAAGAATATAAACAGAACATACACAACCAACAAAACTACAAACACGATATCGCATATATGCGCCCGATCATATTTCAAGATGACAAATAAAATTAATTGGTGGTTTGTTAATATTTTCAACTTTGTGTGTTTTTGGAACAAACAAAACAAATATTATTCAACGCGCATTTGTTAAGTGTGAGATTTTTTTTTTTTCGTGGATTCTGGGTTCATGGTGTATGGTGTCTTAAATTTAACATATTTTATTTCTCAGAATGTATACGATCAATCAAGTACAGTGCTTCTGCTTTGTTGTTGGACTTTAATTTTTTTGTGTGCTACTGATGAAAAAAAAATATATTTTGTAATGAGACAAAAATTTTAAAACAACAACAATAAATAGATTAATTGTATACGAGCGCTTAGATTTATGGCCGAGCGGGGCCAAACAATATATTTTTTAAAAATGTTATAAATTTATAATTGTCATTAAGAATTAATTTCCTCACGTGTTCTTCTAATTTTCCTCTGTTTATGGGAATATCATGTTCCTTGTCGTAACATTGTTTTTGGTCGAGAAATAATAATTCGTCGTACACATCCCTTTATTGATACACAGACATCATACCTGCACAACAAATATTGCATACCCGCTTTAAATTCAGAATCGAGATATGCAAATATTTGTCTGAACTTTATATAATAATATACATATGTGAAAAGGACCACCGTGATGTTATTAAAACTAAAACAAAACTTTACACACACACAAAAAATCTTGTTATGTTTGCTTAAAAGTCAGTTATCATATGTTAATGGAATATTTTAAGTTTCATTACAATTTTTTGTTCGTTTACAACCAAAATTGTATATAGCTATGTTCAAAAAATTTATTCATGGATATTTGTCGACAACAAAATGTGAAAATCGAAAAAAAAAAACTAAATAACAAATCTAAATATTTAACTACATGAAGATTATACGAGTACTTAATATTCAAATAATACACAGCAAAATTGTTATGGATTTTTTAAAGAGAAGACACAGACTGGTTTAGCATAAATTTTAATTATATGCTAAAGAGATAATAATTAGGATATTTTAATTCATTTGTAAACATTTTTGTAATGGTGTGGTCTTATAACGAAAAGGATATAAACTTAACATGCTATATACGGAATGTATTTAAGAAATAATAAAAGTTTATTTTATTTTAAATTATTACATTTCGCTCGTTAATTAAGTTTTATGCAAATATTTAACGGAAATTGTTAATAAACCATTTTCCAGCAATATTTTGTTTCATTTTATAGAAGAATTGAAAACTACGTATTGTGGCCTCTGGCAAATACTAATGATTACATGTTATGCAGTTTCCTACTCCTTTAATTAAGAAATTGTTTTCAAATAATTGTTCTTCCAATTTTTAATTAAAAATGTTGTATATTTTAAACATTTTTTTTAAGTAGTGGTTTATTTAAAAAGAAGCACGTTAAGTAAGCACGATATTTACGAAGGCAACACTCGTATAGCTAGCACGAAAAAGAGTGAAATATAATAAAAAATTATAAAAATTAATACGAACAAATTTTCAGTAATTAATTGCTCAAAAAAAAAATTAAGTGGAATACAAAAAAAAAAATAAGTTAACTCGAAAAACACAACGGTTGATAAAATTTTCAATTTGAATATGTTGACATGCTATAGGTATAATTGCTAATAAAGAACTTCTTAGGCAAACTTGTACTCAATCGTATGGCACAGACGGAACTTATAACTTAACGAACTTCTTAAACAAATATCAAAATAATTGGACGGGTCAGGCTTCATTAATGACTCGATAAGGGCTTTTTCAAGCATTTGCTTTCGAAAAAAATTACATTCATGCTTGAAAAATACATGAAAATCCATATCGAACCATTAATACTACCGTCCTACCCATATGATTGTTTTGAAATTCGCCCAACAAGTTCGTTAGGGATTCTACTACTATAAAACTTTAAATACATATTTGACAAATGCTGGACAAAGACCATATTGAAGCACTATTGCCACGGCATCTGCCACATATAATTGTTATGAAATGCGCCCAAGAAAAATATTGAATTTTTTTTGAAAATTATCTGATAAGTTTTCAAGGATTCTGCTACAAAAAAAATACATTCTTTTCCGAAAAATGATTGGAAGAAACATTTATACACAAAATGCGTCCCAACTGATTTTGAAACAAGTTGACCAAATCGATACATTTTGATTTAACTATAAAATTTATTTCTCTGTATCGAGCAAATTTTTACTTCCTGCATGAAAATTGCTTATGTTGCTGCAAATTGTGAAACTTATAAAACTTGCATATTATTTGTGCTTAATTTAATTCAAGAAAAGCAATTACTTCCTGCATGTAATTATTTTCTTAGTAATTATATTTGTAATAAAATCAATCAGTCAAAGAATAACTAAAAAATTATTTTTTCTATTTGATTGAGGTTAATCAGTAAATAATTTATGCTAAATCAATACCAATATTCACTTCGTGCATGAAATAATAAATTATATCTATAAATCAATTGTACTTGTTTAAAAATTGTAATATAATAAAGCATTTATTGAAAACTTTACAAATATATATTTACTCAAATTATTTCTGTACATTGTTTTACTTATTTTTGCTATCTAAATTTATATCAATATTCACTTCCTGCTTGTAATAATATTATTTAGCAAACTATTGTATATATAGATAAGAGACTATTTTTACCATACTACAATCAAATAGGAAAGAGTTTGTAATTCAAAACCCACGAAAATGCATCAAAACGGGAACAACAGCTTGAACAGACGGAAGACAAAAGCAAGAATTGAATTAAGTATTTCTTTAAATTTATACGGACACGTTGCAAGTTCAGCCTTAGCAGCTGAAACATGGATGAAATTAAAGGACTAATATATGAGGATCGTGGTCTTGTGCGTCGTATCAGTTAATTAGGCAAGTTGGTGACAATATGTTTGGAAACTGTGATTCCATGAACGATTATATTTCAGAAGCAATTGAACCTGCGAATAAGTTGAACGGTATCGGTTTTTCTGTACCAGATGAGTGGCCTGGTTGCATTTTTTAGGCTGGTTTATCGTATGATTTTGCGTCTTTGATAACTTCAAAGAAGTGCCAACACAATAACAGCAAATTTAATCAAACCAAAATTTTTAGATTGCGGTTATGGTCCGAAATCGAATGGTCAAGAATCAGCGTTCTATGGAAACAGTGATAGCAGCAATAAACCAAGGTCATATTTAAAAATCAAAGTTAAGTGTTTTGAAGTTATTGGTTTTCGCCGAAATGTAAGAATAAGTCACAGGCCTAATATAGTTAAAATAAAAAAAACCAAGGCCCACAAGCAAAAGTTGTACTTTTATCAATGGTTCAAGATTCGGTTCAAATTACAAGCGCGGCTTATTTCTCGAAAGAGTGTATAATGAAAGTGAATGGTGATAGTGGGGCATCAAACAGTCACCATTTGAAAATTTGTTCACCGAAATAAAATTATCCGAAATTATTTCGGAAGTTCCAGTGAAAGGTGTTAGTAAAATACAAGTGCGTGTAAATGAACTCGAGATGGATTTTAATAATGTTTTGTGCGTTCCTCGATAATCTGCAAACTTGTTGTCAGTAGTACAAATGATAAAAAATGGTAATGAAGTCATATTTGTTAAAAATGGCTGATAAATGTTCAATAAACTAAAACTGTTAGTGTGTAACATTAAATCAGATAATAGTGTATATCGAGTTGAGGTACGACAAGTAAAATGTTTGGCATCCATGACACAGATAAATACTGGTTTATTGTGGCATAGAAAATTGGGTCATATAGAAACTTAGCGGAAATGTGTAAGATGAAAATGGTTCGGTAAATCGCAGCAATTTGTATGAAAACAACGCAATTTAAATTAAGAAATGTGAAATTTGTAAAGAAGGTAAGGTGACTCGAAAATCATTTAATAATAGTACATATCGCACCGATAACATTTCGGATTTGACTCACTCTGATTTAATGGGACCAATGGAGAATAAATCAATCGGACCATTCGAAAAAGATTTTCGTATGTTTTTTAAAAGTAAAATCTTAAGTATTTGATCGATTTTTTTGAATATCAAGCTTTAGTTGAAAAAAAACGAGAAGAAAAATCAAAGCATTAAGATCAGATAATGGCGCATCAATCAAAAGTTCGAAAATTATTTTAAAACGAATGGAATCAAACATCAGTTGTGTTTACTCCCGAGCAAAACAGTCTCGCCGAAATAACAAATCAAAAATTGGTGGGAAAGGCTAAATGTATGCTGTTCGCCTGGAGCTGGATGTCTCATTTTGGGTTAAACCTGCTAACTTGGCAACATATATATAAAATCGATCTGCAAATGCTACATTTAATGCAACAATGCCAGAAGAAGTTAAGTCAGGAAATAGAGTTGATTTTAATCATCTTCCAGTATTTAGTAGTCCGGCCTTGTGCACATCCCAAAGCAAAAACGCAAGAAATTGGATGAAAAGACAAAAAAATTGTGCTTCGTAGGATTTTTTGAAGGTACAAAAGGTTATCGTTGTGTTGATTCGATCAGCAAGAAGTTTGATATCAGTCGAGATGTTGTGTTAGTAAACGAAAGTGGTACTGATCAAGTTGATTTAGCAGAAGATTTAGCGTGTTCCCACAAACAATAATTAACTCGTAACCAGTACTCATACAAAATCATCTAGTGAGCACATCGAAAATGAATTAGAAGAAACATTAGTTTCATTCGATTAGTAAATTGAAACGTTATATGATGACACAAATGATAAAGCATATGAGCAAGAAGGTAGTATTACACCACAACAAACTGTTCGAAGAACCAGTCATACACCAAAGCCAAAAAAATTTGATGAATATTTTATATATGGTGCCAATGGTTTACTTGAGCAAGTAAACGTAAATGAGTCAATAACATATAATGAGGCGTTGAATAATGAAAACTGTGAAAATTGGAAATCCGCCATGCAAAAAGAAGTTAACTCGTTAATCGAAAATGGAACTTGGCAGTTGGTCGGTTTGCCCAAAAAACGCAAACCGATCAAATCAAAATGGATTTTTAAACTTAAGCGTGAATCTGGAAACGCCACTTGATTTAAAGCAAGATTGGTTGCAAAAGGTTGCTCGCAGGTATTTGGAATCGATTAGGAAAAAGCTTATTCACCAGTGGTACGTTACTCATCGATTGGTTTTGTCATCGCATTTGCTGTCAAAAATTGCATTTTTGCAGGTATATTTTAATGATACCATATACATGGTTCAACCGGAAGGCTTACACGATGGAGCAAATAAAGTAAGTAAAAGTTAAAGTTAACTGTAAGTTAAATAAGGCGATATATGATCTGAAACAAAGTGGACTAGTATGGAAAGAGAAATTAACGAAAATGTTTAAGTCATACGGCTTAAAGAAATCAATAAATGATCCGTGTGTGTTCTTTAATGATGAGCATTCTTTGATAATTACGATCTATGTTGATAACTTTCTCATTTTTTTGAAAAATCAAGTTATCTTGAACAAATTGATAAAAGCGTTATGCAATTAATTTTTACAAAAGAAAAACATAACTTTCAGGTCATAATTTTAAAATTATGTACAAAATGACAAAATTCACTGATGCAAGATTATCGAAAAATGCAGTGTAACCTATGGCATATCCACTTAAAAAATTCGCCAAATCAAATTTATTAAAACGCATGAATTAATTGGAATAATGGTCTACATTGCAAATGATAGTAAGCGTTACGGTTTATTAGAAAAAAAAAATTGTATGTAGCCTTTAGCTGCCGTACGTTAAGTTATCTTCTTTTACCAAAATATTGCTGACGTTCTGGCATACTAATTCATAATTTTTGCTACGTTTATCTTCAAATAGCTGAATATGAAAACATCTAGAAATGTCCGATCGCAAGACCTAGGTAGCCAATTAATGGTGCCTGAAAATGTTTCGATTACCACCAAGTGTAAATTAATAAATAATTGTGTAATATATAACAAGAAGCACCATCCTGCTGAAACCACGTATTCCGGACATCCATATCTTTCAATTTGTCAAACAAAAAAATCGTAATCGTTTAGAAGAATATCGATTTGAATTTACAATTTAAATATTTTTTGACCATCATGTTTCTCACTATTTAATAACATGTATATTTTCACTTGTCATATATCAAATAAAATAATACTTTCTAAACACAAATTTCAGGAAATCCAGATCAAATTAAATTTGTGCCGTCTAAATGCCTGGTTTTAAAATTTAAGGCCAAGTGATGGTGGAACTTCAATATGCTTTTGATGCATTTTTCGCAAGACAAATCAAACTAGTCGACATACAATCGTATCGTTGTATTAAGTTTATTCCTAGCACTAGTCCTCGAACACTTTGATGAACAGCATTGAAATGCTTTTAAATTCTACGAACTTAACCTGGAAGAAGATTCACGAGAAAAGTTTGAAACACACTGGCTATTCTAAAATATTATTCCTTCAGACATCAAGACGGATGGAAAAAAATTATAATTGTTTAGCATTATTGGCCACATCATGAACATTCAAAACACCGAGAAAATGGTAATGAATTTATGTAAATTTTTATTTCGATTACTAAGTCCTACAATCCACTTAGTCCATCCCGAAAGGGGCAGGATGCAAAATATATTTTTCATCATATGATTATTATTGGTGATGGAAATGAACACAACTATGACCCTCCAGTGCTATAGGCTATGCAATGTACAGATGGTTTTACGTAAATCGAGCCTATAGCCATGCGTCCTCGTTTTGGCAGGCAATGCATAAGGTGTGACGAGAAAAGCGAATTGCAAAATAGTTGGGAGTGCTTCGGCCCCACAAAAGATTGCATAGATTAAATCATAAAAAAATTTAACTGTATGTAATTTATGCCTTTATCGCAAATATATTCCATTTAAAAACAGTAATTTGATAATTTCAAGTTTTATATGGAAAACTTTATCTAAATTTTGTTTTGAAATCTAGTATATGCCTTAACACTGTTTCATAAAGTGTAAACTGAACCAGATCAGATCAAGAAGTAAAATTCCCACAAATCAACCGCAACATGATGTTGCAACAATCCAAGTTTGTAACCATAAACATATATAATGATAATTTAGGAAACCATTAAATTTAATTCCTCCACAAATCAACAAATAAGCGTGTTTTCGTAAAAAAATATAAACAGTTTCACATGCATTAAAATTATATACAAGAGCATATAATACACCTCAACTTTCAACGAATTGTCCCAACTCCCTTTCAATTCCAATATAATATGACATGAGCGGATTTTCTAAATCAAACTTAAGCAATTTTTTTTATATTGCTTATGTACATATTATGTTGTAATAATAAGCAATCAACACATAAAAGTTTAAAATTTAAAAAAGTTTCTTATTTCTCCACAAAACCTTATAAATAGAAAATTACCAACATATACACGAATAAATCTAACTTTTGAAATACTCTTTGCCATTAGAATCCAATTATCAAAAAGATGTAAAAAAAATCAGTCATTTTGTGCCGTTTGCCGGGCTTTCATCAACTTAAAAAATACGATATTTTTATAAAATAAATTCACTTCGTGCATGTAATAATAACTTTATTAACAATATTATTATTTTTTTATTAGTAAAGTGTCCCCGTCCTTCATTTATAAATTCTATTTTTAGAATAATTTTTTATTTAAAAATTGCTATAAAATCAACCATTTATATAAAACCTAAAAATATGTATTCCCTCAACGAGTTTCTGGTTATTTATCATACGAGTAGTTTGTTTAATTGCATACAAAATAAATATATTAAACATGCAGGCTACATTTTTGCTTACCACGGTATAAATATTAAAAAACTCAGTCGATCCATGTTGATTTTAACTATAAAATTTCTTTGTCTTATCAAGACAAGTTTTTACTTCCTGCATGTAAATTTTCTTATAGCAGTCATGTATTGTAAATAATGTTATAAATTCCAGAATTTATCTGCAACCTTAAAAACTTACATTTTACTTGTGCTCAACTAAAGTTTTCTAAATAAACTTGAAAGTATTAGTCTCTATCAAGGAAAGCAGTTATACTTCCTGCATGTAAATATTTTGTCAATAATTTTATTTTTTTAAATTTTGTTAAAATTTTTAAAATTTGTAATAAAATCAATAATTTAAGCTTTAACTAAAACATTACTTTTTCTACTTGCTGGAGGTTATTTTATTAATTAATGCTAAATGAATACCAATTTTCACTTCGTGCATGTAATAATAACAAAACATAGCGAAATAATAAATATTTAAATTACTTGCTACATTTAGAATATAACAATATAACATTGATTCATTTAGATTTTAAAATTCAGTTGATGTAAACTGGCTTTTAACTTTTAAGTCAGTTTTATGAAACAATAGAAATTTTTACGTCGTGTATGAAATAATTTATTTATTAAGATATTTATTTCTAATTATTTTTAAATTTTTAATTTTTAAATTTAGTCGGAATAATTTGTATGTAATAAGGATAGTATTCACTTCCTGTATGAAATTAAAATTTTTATCAATTATGTTTCTTTAAAAATTGTAATAGAATGAAGCATTTATTCAAAATTTTACAAATATATATTTATTTGTGTATATTTTACTTATTTGTGCTACCTAAATATATGTATAATGTATTTCAAAACCCATTCGATGAAATTTGATTTGAACATTAAGTTTTTTTGTCGGAAACAATAAAAGTTTCCACTTCGTGCTTGTAATAGTTTAATTTATACTAATGTTCGTTGAAAAATGTCACAAATTCCTTGCTACAGACTTATACTGTCTAGTACATTGCGACAATTTTTCAACGAATATAGAATATAAAACTATTACAAGCACGAAGTGAACATTTTTAAACAATTATTTTATCAAAACTTTTTTTTTTTTTAACTATGCGATCTGTTTTAGGGCTCAAAGCTCACCCTGCGGTTAGGCCTTTTACGTCCATACTTTACACTTCCCAGCCAACTCGAGGACGTACGACTATAGGACCGAGTTAACAACATCTGCTTATTGCAAGTGCCATGCCAGCCTATACTGGGTTTTGCACATTGACAGGGGGTCATGATGTGTTTCACATTTCACCACAGATCTAAATCAGTTTGTTAAAATTTGACTTTGCATCCTGCCCCTATCCGTATTTGAACCTGTTTCCTCCCAAATCAAATGCCAAAGCTTTAACCACTCTGCCTGTCGGTAAAAAAAAGTCAAAACTTAAAAATATTTATTCACTAAACTTGTTTTTTTTTTATTTTACTTATTTATGCCAAAATAATATCAAAATTTTAATTCGTTGATGTATAAATTGAAGCAGGAATTAAAAGTCTTTAACAAAATAATAAATATTTGTGTGGCAGACTACATTCATTATACCACGAAATAAAAATGATAAATTTATATTTTAAAACCAAACCGGTATATAGTATTAAAATTTATTTATTTGTCTGTCAAAGACAAAGTTTCACTTCCTGCTTGTTAATATCTAATTTTAATGATACTTGTTTATAGATTAAAACAAATTTCACGAGTTAATAATAATACCCTGAAAACTTACGTACTTATTATTTCGATTGTTATAACTTATTCTTCTAAATAAACTATAAAGTAATGGTGTGTAGCAACAAAAGTATTCACTTCCTGCATGGAAAACTTTTATGTTTGTGTTATATTTTTATTTAAAATTTGTTTAAAATATAAAAATATGCGTTAATTCAATTAACTTGTGATTATATGATTTATTTTCACTAAAGGTACACCAATATTCTCTTCGTGCATGTAAAAAAAACTTTATTTTATAAAATATAAAATAATAACAATTAAATCTTGATCTAAACCTAGATTAAGCCTTTGACAGTATAACGTAAAACAATAATAATGCAATTGTAATTTAAAACCCAATTAATTTATTTTAAATTTAAATTTAAACTTATTTATATCAAGCTTAAAAATCTAGGATATAGACACAAACATAGAAATAAACAAATTTATCAACTTGCTTGAGCTAAACTTAATTTTTCTTAATTAAATCGAAAATATGTTTATGTAATAAAGGAAGTATTAAAAATTAACCCTTCATCTCTTAATTTTTTAACTTTTCAATATTTTCGGAGCTTGCAAATCTGGAATATGAAGATCTTAATGTAATTTTTTCATACTTTTGATTCGAAAAAAAGAAAACGCTTAGTAATATAATTAAAATAATTCATTTATTTAAGTAAATTAGCCTTTTATACTTACAATTAAATTAAAAAATTTATGTAAAAAAAAATTAAAATTATAAATAAAAACTATAATTACATGTAAAATTCATGTCAGATACATTAAGATTTAACTCAGAAACTTGTTATCACATTTAATTCAGACTTTAATTTACGAATGGAACTGTTTAAAACAGTTTTGGTCCTTAATAAGGCAAAGTGCGGTTCCACATTTTTCACACTTGAAATAAGTGTACCCCTTATAATTGGATAATTTACGCTGCAGACGCTTTTCTTGCCAAACGGGCCAATGACCGACACTGTTAATTCTTAGTTCCTTGTAGGGAATAGGAGAACTCGGTGCCTTTTTTCGTTCTGCTCGAGTCTCTTACTCACATCGGATGACCGTCAGCATATTAATTTTTTTTGCTGATATTTAAATAGAACCTCACCTAGTTGTAAGCGAAAATCAGCTAGACTTAAAATTTATTTTGAGTCAGCTTTCAGCTTTGCTTGTATTCTTTTATACAGAAACCAAGAATTAACCGTATACTTGTCTTATAAATGAAAAAATATCCTCATGTACCACTTTATTTATTATATTCCCGTATAATATTTGGACTTTATAACATTTCTATTCGTGATCTAGTTTTTTTTATGAAAACTGTCAAAAACCTGTAGAGGATTGCGACCAACGAAATTTGATATTAGAGTTACCAAATGGTTATCTTTCCAAACGACTGTCGTTAACTCTACATCATCGTATTCAGCGGTGTGTTCAACTGATGTTCCTCTTTTATTATTTTTCAACTCCTTCTCTCTTTCCGTGGCTCACAAATCTTTTTCTGACGGCAATCGTTTACGAGGATCCTTTTCTTGCCCAAAATTATATGAAAAGTTAGATATGCCTAAGAGTACAAAAAGTTTTTTTTTTGTTTTTTTTATCCCTGCAATCTGTTCTGGGGCCTTTTCAGCTCTCCCTGCTCTTTCGCGGTTTGCTTATTTCCGTCCTTACTTTACGCCAGTCAGCCAATTCTAGGACGTACGGCTATAGGACCGATTTTAAGACCATCTGCACATTACAAGCTCCATGTCAGCCTATACTGACATGGAAGATGGGTCGGCCCATGAGTTTTAGGAATTTGTATCACAGACATTAGTATACAAATTCCTATAAATTTTAGTAGCTCCAGTTCGTTTAAACATTTCGTATTATTAACATTCTTCTGGCAAGCGTAAGAATTTACGCATAGTATATAAAAAGTATACGCATACAGTGTAGATAGATTGATTAATTCATCCAGGAGATATTCATCATCTCCAAAAACTATTTCGTCTGGATCTCTTACAAAATCTCGACATCGCCATAATATTTTTTTTCTTAGGAGCTACTGCTTTTTGACTAAATGTTTGAATTTGGGCGGTAGAACCAATAACATCAATTGGCATCTTTTGTATATCAAACAGTCCTTCTTGCTTTCTCATTGACACATTCCCTTCCTTATGTCTATCCTTTGAACTTCGTTCTTAGGCGTTTGAACCTCAAAATCTACATCATCGCCAATTATAACACCGCTATCAAAATCTTTATTATTTTGATCATCGTTACAATCATCCTCGCTGTTTGACAGACCCCCAACTATCTCAAGAATTTTAGCTTCAGTAAGAGGTTTTGTAGAGGTCATTCTAATTCGTAATTGCGTATAGCAATCAATTGTAGTTGAATCAATTGTATGGCAAAAATTAATCTAATTGCAAATATGCAAAAATTTTGGAGAACCACTCAATATCTTTAGGACAACATTTTATCTTTCAATAAGATAATGTTCCAAAACATTAATGTAAATTATGTAAAGACTAACTTCGCCATTTGAAGGATAAAGGAACGAATATTTTTACTGAGTTTTATATGGTTTATGCTTTTTCTGACAGTGCTAAACACTTTTGAGCGGTAGTGTACATCAAATTTAAAAATTTTGACAAATTATTCACTGTAAAAAATCGTTTGTTTATTCTACTGATAAACTAATATAATTGTAATTTAAATCATTTTTCTTTTTTCTGATTCTGATTGAAGCATGACAATCCTCTATTATTAAAATAAAAGTAGAACATTTACCCGCAGAAACAACAATTAAATTCGTATCCTTCACGAATCATCAAATTGGCGTGTCTTCGGTGCAAAGTTATATACAATTTCAAACAAATTAAAATTATCCAAGAGCACCTCAATTTTCATCGAATTGTCCCAAATCCTTTTCAATTTCAATATAATATGACATGGGCGGATTTTCAAAATCAAACTTCAACAATTTCATTTTTTTTTAAATTGGTTATGTATTATGAACGAATGTAATAATAAGCAATCAACACAAAAAAGTTTAAAATTTCCAAAAGTTTCCTATTTCTTCACAAAATTTTATAAATAGAAAATTACCAACATATACACGAATCAATCTAACAGTCTCTCCTTTTGAAATATTCTTTGCCATTAGAACCCAATTATCAAACAGATGTAAAAAAAAAATGTTTGATGATTTCCCTCCATTATTTATATAATCAGTCATTTTGTGCCTTTTGCCCGGCTTCGATCAACTCACAAAATCCGACCGTACACATAAAAATAAGAAATCAAAGCAATTCTTTTAAAGTTTCATAATTTGATCATCATTATCATCATCGTCTATAGAAAGAAACCTTAATTATAGGTTGAAATTACATTACTTTATGTATCTGTTTTACACAACCACGTTCGTATTTTATATCAATATTTGTTTCTTCATCATAACATAAAAAAAAAAAATCAAAATAAAAAATCCGTCTTAAAGGTATGATACATATAATTAACATTAATACGTAAGACGAAAATCATAAAACAGATAAAAGCGATGCATCCTTATTATGTTATTGTGAGGCACAATACAAACAAATAAAACATAAAATTATGATTTTTATGTATTTATTATGTAGGGGTCTCGTCTTAGCATTGTATATTTACGTAGCTAATATGTGTTGATCTGTTTGTACGGTAAGAACAGGTGAATTCTATTAAAGTAAACAAAAACTGGCGGCGCGGCGGTCCCCTGAATAAAATGGCAAGATAATAATTACCTGTAATAAATTTCTTTTAATTTTTTGTATTTTGCTTTATTTTATTATTATTTAAATAAATTAAATTTTATAGTTTGGCTATGTTATACATAAAGCCATTATATGTTTGCATAATACAAATAATTTAAATTGCTAAACTAACAAATGCAAGTATTATGCATAAACATATTTTCATGTAATATTCATACATTTTTTTTACATTCGGATGCAAATATATTTCGTTTGATTATGCTGTTTCATTTGTTTTAGATAAATTGCATTTCAGATCTTGTTTGGCGTTTTCTGTTTACGTTCTTAAAAATGCAAGAAGATTTGGGTGATACTTTTACCTTCTATTCAATGTTTTTGACCGAATATGCCAAATAATTTAAGAACAACATTTCAGAGATCACTCTGTGACTATAGGGAAAGGCTTTTTGGCGTTATAAAGTTTAAGAAAAGCGCTGCATTTGATTGAAATTTCTCTAACTTTCGCATTTTTAAATATATCAATGTATTAGTTGTGTGAATATGACCCAGTTCTTTCCAAATAGTTGTCGTTTCTAGTACTGCTTACGGTTTAAATGCAGTAAGCGACAGTTGATTGAACTGTAAACAACTAGTAATTTTAGCTCCTTGAAAATGTCGAATTTTATTTAAAATAAACATCATTTGAGGGAAGTTTTAGAATATTATTTTATTGCAAGGAAAAGTGCACCGGAAATCAATCGTTTGCTTGGATAAATTTACGATAAGCATGTTTCATCGAATATAACGTGCAAAGAATAGTTTCGATGATTTAAAAATAATGATTTTGGCATTGGTGATAAAGAGCATGGAAAACCATCCAATTCCACGATGTAAATTGGAAACGTTATTAGCTGAAGATTATTTTCAAACATAATCAGAATTGGCTGAAACATTAAATATTGACCGATCAACTGTTGCAAAACGGTTGCAACGATTGGAATGGTTCAAAAAGCTATATCAACTATGTTCCACTTGAATTAAAAGAAACAGATCTCGTACTTCGAACTGTAAAATACAGGTTGACAGACTACAAAGATAAGGTTTTTTACGTCGAATAGTTACTGAAGATAAAAAGTTAATTTATTGTTAGAATCTCAAATGCAAAAAATCCAATCGCAGCCAATGCAAGATCATTGCAATAAGGTTATCTTCTGTATTTTTAGACCTCAAAAATGTGTGTTTTTGAACTGCTGTAATCAGATGAAGCTATCAATGCGATGTCTGTGATGTCTGTAAAACGTTTGAAGTGAGCTATAGAGGAAGAAAGACCAGAATGGGTGGATAGACACCGTAAACTAATTTTTTAGCACTACCATATACAACTACATGTTAAGATTATTTTTTTTTTTTTTAAGAACAGGACTGGGAACGACTACCCCACCCGCCGTATTCACCAGATACAGTTCTTTCAAATTACTACTTATTCCAGTCGATGCATACAGTCGTCTTTTTCTGAACAGCGGTTCAGTTTTCATGCAAAGAGCAAAAATTCGCTTATTACTAAGATCGTCTCCAAAGACCAGGATTTCTTTATAGAGGGAATTCGTAAATTTCGTGAAAGATGGGGCAAGTTGTAGAAATAATTCTTTCATTTTCTAAACAAGCAAATGTGTTTTATTTTAATAAAAATGGCTGAATCATATTCACACACGCAATATTAGTTCGTCAAAATTGTACATTTCGCAAATATTCGCATTAAAAATTGCAAATCTTCCCTTACTCATTCCGTAATTTTTCAAAATAGAAATTGTAATATATATTTTTGGAGTTTTATTAATTACAAAATTATTCGTTTACAAAATTATACAAACCAGCTTCTGACTTTTTTTTACCATGAGTCTATATAACGATTTTGAATATCCCACACTTGATTATTATAAAGTGAAAAATTAGACTTATTGGACATTTAATTGTTTAAGTTTCAGGAAACAAACCGTTGTTGCAAATTATTTCTTTAAACGGAACTGGCCACTTCCGGTACACAGATTTCCATCAAATTTCGTAATGATGTTAAATCGAAACTTACAAAATAATTGTTTACAAAATTCGTTGTGACTTCGTTTATAAATCTTAGTATGCTGATTTATAAATATTTCACTGAGGCTGCTCTCACTTCAAACGACAATTTCTATCACTTGACAATTTTATGGAACAAATAATTAGATTTTTTTCAAACAAAAGCAACCAACTAAAATCAAAAGAGTATTCATTGAGAGTTTTGTTAAAAATTATTTAGTAAATTTTGATTTTATAATCTGGTAACCAGCAAGATCCATAGTCGTCGCATGAAGTGATACTAAAGGACTAAAGGAATAGAGACCTAAACATAAAGTTTCATTCCGAATAATCAATTTGCATGGACCGTAGAGATGCTAAATTTTGTTAAATATATAATTTTTTTTACAAAACTTGTGATTTCCGCTTAAATTTAAAAAAATATCTTAACTAATAAAGTTTGAAATTTAATTTACAAACCGTCGGTTTTAAATAATTTTTTCGTAAATATTTTATTTTTGTTTTTCTTAATATAGAGGACACAGATACACATGTAGAAGACTTTTAATAACCATTTTGTCAGACTTTTTGATGCTTAAAAGAAACTACTAAAATATAAAAATCATGAAAAATGTTTACTTATAGATTTTAACAGATTTACAGATAGCATACTGCCATAAACGAAGTCAAAAAAAAATTTACATAAGCTCTGTGTATGTAATGCTGTGCAAATTCAATACTTGTACTCTCACTATAGGAAACAAATTGACTGATAGGGGTGAAAATGTATATTAGTTTTTTTTTTTTCATAAATTGGAAAGTCTCAGTGATGTGTCGCCTAAATCAGACCACTGGATGTGGTAGCTCCCAAAGAACCTATTTGCATTTTACAAATATTTAGTAAGTATGTAGTCGTTTGAATTTTTACTTTAGAAATCAAGTATGGTGTATTCGACATCAATGTATACATTCTTGGAAAAATGATTTCAGGTATTAGGGAAATTTATATTGAAGCTGGTTTTAGCTTCGTACGAGCAAAGTAATTCTCGATGAACAAAAATTACTATACGGATTTCCTGTGATTTATACCACGTGGATTATATCGACTCTTAAAGGTTTGTTTTAAACTGGAATAAACGTTATGTGAGTTACCGGCTTATTTAAATTTTCCAAATGATATGCGAGAAATAGTTTTTGAAGCCATTCTACCCAGTACGCAAAAACGTATGTGCTATTCGTAGCTCAAATACTTGCTAAAACATTACGAGTTAGTGAAAATATAATTTATGGTGTGGATTTTAGATTTGGAAAACAAACTATTATTAATTCACGAACAGGAATAGAATGGATATGATTATACCAATCGAAGGAATTATTTAGCCAAAGAGCTGGTAGACAGAACTTTCAAAATCTATTAGTTTGTAGATGCTACTGGTGCAACTTTATTTTATTTGCATATAATTGGAGGAATATTTGTTTAAAAAATTCGGGCAAGCAATGCAGATCATTTTGCGTCCCATGAAATAATGCTAATGAAAAGTTTTTTTATTCGAATTGTTCGAACTCAATTTTACATTTCACTGTGTGAAATCAAACTTTCGTATAGGCAATTCAAACCTTTTGATTACCAATCAAAAAACTGTGCTTTTTCATATTTTCACGAAATACAAACTCTCGCCCTGGCCATTAAAAAATACAACTCTGGTAAAAAAAATATAACGATGGGCGCGATGCTCCTAGTAACCGAATATCAGTCGATAACGCTGTAACGACATGAACGGTGATCATTTTAGTTTGCTGTGAGTGCGCAATCAATGAGCGGGATCAAATTTTAGTACAAAACGTTGCTCTAAAAATTGTATACAGTTTTTTTATATAGAAAACTTGAGCCGTACTATTTATAATCTAAACAATTTTAGGGAACGTTAAAAAAAAACTACCGAATAATATTTAGGAATGGTTTAAAAGATGTGATTGTTAAAGTATTAATTTGAATTATCGAAGGAAATTGTGATTGGTAGATTTTTTATCTGCAACGATTTCTGTTTATTTGCTATGTTTGCTTGTTATAACTTATGCCTTCACAATAGAAAAAATATTTAACGTTCGGTAAACGTTCAAAACCGTCACTTGTATTACACAAATTAGCATAACAATTCAAATATTCAAAAGTGCCCTTCGTGATAAGAGATCAGTATGTAACTCCAAAGAATGGTTATTTGGCGTCACATAGCTGCCAAATTCTACATTTCGTACACGTTCGCATCAAAAACCACAAATCTTTCATTTTTCATTCCGTACTTTTGCAAAGAATTGCAATATATATTTCTCGGGGTTTGTTAATTACAAAATTATACATTTATTCCACGTGTTTCAAAAACCAAATTAATGGTGAGTAAATTGTGACCAATACCCGACTTTCTTTTACCACGAATTAAGCATACGTTTACTTCGAATACACCACACTTGATTTCTACAGCGAAGAAATACAATTTTATTAAAACTCTCTTCCATAATCCAAAATAATTATGTCTGTCTAAATTTCAGAAAACTAACGAGGCCAACCCGTTGTTGAAATTTATTCTTTGAACGTGTCACTTTAACCGGTGTGAAATTTCTGGACACTTTTAAAATATTAGACACTTTTATAATTTGAACAGAAATGCGTGCAAGTGTCCAGGGTCGCTCTAGTTGACTCGGGTTCCTTTTTATTTTTTTTTCTCCGCTCAAACGTTTTTAACGTAAATTACTAGAAGGTAATTTTGGAGTACCAGGAACAGATTGCGATGTATCCTCGCAATGAAAATATGAAAATTTCATAGTTTTTTGATGAGACCATTTGATACCATTTGATACCATTCACTGCATGTTAGTAACTCTGTGATCTGGTCAATAATTAACACACTGGACCCAAAAATCACATAAATATCCTATGCGATTCAAGTTTCTGATGCCTTTAGAAATGGGAAATTCTCGTAGATAATTTATGCGATCTATTTTATTTCAAAGGACATCTCTTACCAAATCGTTCCGTACTATAGTCATTACTCGGTAGAATCTCTGTGATCCAACCAATAATAATAATACCTTGAAACCCAAAAATCTCAATACTATATGCAAGTCTATGCAATTCGATTTCAATACTGTGCCTCTGCCAATATTTAACTGAATCTTAAATATTACATACTACACTTGCTATAAAAAAATCATTTTTTTCCCTTGTTTTTTTTTTAATTTCCTCGCGAATCAAAATGTTTCATTTAGATCTAAGTATATCAAGTTAAAGATCATTTCTGCACCTATCCAATGATACAACGTGTGTGTATTGTCTGCTCAAAACCTATTGTATTGGTTTTACCACTTACTGATGTGGGACAAAACCAAAGTGAAGTGGCTCGACAACTAAATTTGAGCCGATTCTCCGTTCATCGATTGTGGCAGAGATATGAAAAAATTTGCGACTACAGACAGCGCCAAGGATCTGGTCGACCTCGTGCTACAACACAGCGTGATGACAACTTTCTTGTGACGATTTCATTGCAAATTGCATTTGAATGCGGTTCAAGTGAGGCAGCGGCTCCAAGAAGTTCGTAAAGTAGAAACAGTCAATGGACAGTTGAAAGATGACTTCACAAATCTGATTTGATTACACATAGATCAGGAAACGGATCGAAATTAATCCCAGCCCACCGACGGGTCCAGCTTCCTTTTCCTCGAGAGCATTTCAATTGGACAGAAGAACAATGAAGAACATTCTTCTTCTTTGGCGAGTGGAGGATGTGTATACATAACAACGACGGGAGTGGAAGAGTGTACAGAAGATCAGGAGATCAATTTGCACAATGTTACATTGAAAAACGTGTCTCTATGGCGATGGATCGTACATGTTCTGGAGAGGCGTGTCACTGGAGGCGAAGACCAGATCTTGTGTTCATGTCCGGAGTGAATTCTGGCCCTCGATCAAGAGGATTGACTTCTCAACGGTAAATATAAGAGCTACTTGAGGTCAACGTTGCACTTTTCCCCGGGTTTATTAATAAATACTTTGTGTTAATGCATGATAATGTAAGACCGCATACGATTGGTATATGTAGTGTACCAGTACCTTTAAGAGACGGATGTGCCTATTTATGTAGTGGCCAGCTCAAAGCCCGGACCTCAATTCCATCGAATATTTATCGGACGTGCTGAAAAAATGAGTTCGGTCGGGAAAATTTAAAAAACGAGTCTCGAGGAGCTGCAACAAGCGATCGCAAAGGAATGGGAGGCGATCTTGATACCTTAAGTTTTGGTGAAAACTTTGGTTAAATAAATGAAACATCGAATGGAAGCTGTCATTCAGAGCAAGGCACGTGTTCTTGAAATCGAACTTCTCCCCTGCTACTTTAATTTTTAATAGTGAAATAAATAATAGATTTTCAAGCAAATTTGGAAAAACGATTAAAGTAGCCAGCGAAAAATTTGAATAATATAAAGAATTTTAGTGCAAATTATAATTCGTAGACGAAAATATCCACCGATTTCAAAAATACGCACACAGGGGACGGACTACTTCTTAGTAATAGAAATTTGTTTTGCTGCTTTTCTTCTTAATTCGGCTTTTACCACTAATTTTCATTCTGATAAATTCACAAAAAACGTGAACATCAGATATTGACCCCCAAAAAATGACTTTGTTGGTACGGCATAAGTTGAAATAGAATTTAAATCTGCATTCAAGAAAGTTAAACAAACATAGGATTTTTTATTATTTATGAAATTTTTTTGAAAATTGGTCAATGTGCGAATTTTTTGCACCCAGGTGTATATTTGGTTGACACAATCAAATTATTCGTCTTCCTTTTGTAAATAAATTTTTTTAATTCTATTTTTTTTGATTTTGCTTTATTTTAATTTAAGTTTTTACAACAGATTTAATTAAATTAAGTTCGTCGGTTGTCAGGTTTCCATTGTTCATTGTTTTTTAAATAAAAATGAATGAGCATACCTCGTTTCACAAAGCTTATAAAAGAACCTTCCAATTGATTTTGAAATGATTGTGAAATTGTCATTCTGAAATGTCTCATTGAGCTTCGTTATTATTTAAGTCTAATTTTGATGATTATCAAACTGATTGAACTTATGTTTTAGTCGCATCTTTAATATTGAAAACTTAATAAATTTATTTGTCTCCACTCCTGATCAATTTGTTTCTTCTTTCGGCCATTTTGATGACGATATTGCAAACGACAGCAAGGCTGGCATATTTAATAGTTTTAGTAACGAATTTTTTTTATCAACATTTTTAAATATTGTGATAATATTGAAATAACACTAAATAAAGGAATTGGTACAAGTATACTATTATACGATTATAGTATCTGATTATTACACAGATAAAATTTAATATAGCACATATTAGAAATAACACTCAAAATGTTGTTTCGAACGCTGAAGGTGGTTCTAAAATGCACAAGAAATGGGATACGTTTAAAAGTTAACCGGTATATATGAATGACGATTTCAACAACTTATCAATCGTTCGCCAATTATTTCCCTAGCTAATCATATATAAGCTGCTACCGAAAATCTCCCTGCAACAGAAACTTATGCCAATTATAGTAGGCGGCGGTCTTTATAGCAGCGTATCAACATCACCACCAGCAATTCGAGACGAAATTTAAAACTACATTGGAACTATTCAAAACAAGATTATCGCTAGCTTTTCGAGCATCTTGCGAGTATCACTAAAATGTTCATATTTACCTCTAGATTTGATTGGGACACATAGAATTTCAATATCATCTCGCATATAAACTGTATTTTAGCATTTCATAACTTTTATAACCATTAATACTTTCTTTTTATCTAAAAAATTTATAACAACTCCAACCGTAGTAACGTTTTTATTCTCTGCTGTTATATTCATCCCAACAGTAAAATTGAAATTTATCAGTACAAGAATTTTGTTCGAAAACCACGACTTGAGAGTTAAGAGTTTTTTGTTGTTCATCTAGAGCTGATAAAGCGAAATAGAGCTAAATATAAAATTTAACTATTATTTACATCAATTAACAATAATATTAAAATTTTGTGCATCTAGTAGGTTAGAGAGCCGCCCCGGTGGCAAAGTGGTTAGCACACTTGCTCCAGCGACCGGAGGTCCTGGGTTCGATTCCCGGTGGTGACAAGGAAAAAATCTCACGGTTGGTTTAGGATCAATGAATTAATCACTCATTATCCGAAATGAAAATATGATTATGAAACCTCATGTGAGGCGGCCAAATCCCTTAATGGGATATAGTGCCAGAGAGAGAGAGAGAGTAGGTTAGAGAAATAACATCAAAACACTCAAAGTCTCAACTTTCAAGTCTCAATTTTCGAACAAAATATGTACTCAGATTCTTGTCGACATTGACAAAATTTATGTCTGAAATCATGTATACCCACGACAATATTCGTGACGTAAGAGGTTTTAACCTCCCTGATCTTACTTGGGAACAATCAGAGAATAATTTTCATTTTGTTGCTGCAAACGCGCGATTATATTATAAGTTGCAAACAAAGCTGCGTCAACGCAGGAACTAAGCCTCATTTTAATTAATCGTAGATCACTCTATATGAAGCTCAATGAATTATTAACAAATACTGATTTCCATTTCGGATTTAAGTAATGATAATATTCGTGTTTGTTGATCCTTGATCTGACCGATTCAGTTCATGCTTCGTAAAACAACACACAAACGACTCTTAGGTATTAGATGTGAAAACAAAATTTGTGATCCGAAACAAAAATTGTATCAAGTTTTGTTTTGTATAAAATTTGAGCTGTTAACACGACTAATATTGAGAATTGCGAATATTTCGTATTTTAGAATAGAAACGCTGGAACAGGTTCTAAAAACTAAATTGGACTAAGAGTACGTAAATTATTCGGTCAACTATAATATGTTCATTAATTTGTACAAGAAACTTTAAAATAATAACATTTAACAGTTTATAAATTCCAAGAATGTGACAGATATCCGTCCATTGTAAGGTACAATGACTATTCTTCTAACACTCGAAAAAGTATATCAAACCTGTTTAGCGATTTTATCATTTAATAGTTCTGAAATAACCATCTTGAGCCAGATGTATATCTCTTCATTTTTATTCATGATAGTTTTCAAACATCTTTCAACGCCAACGAAATCGATTTTGACACTATTTTTATAAAGATCCGCCAACAAAAAGAATTTGTTTTTCAGACCCAACGGTTTGCTGTCAATCGACAAAACGACTAACGAATCGTAATGCAAAAATTGAGGAACATAATTGATAAAGCTTGTGAGTGGTAATTGATGTAGGTGAACATGCCACACTTAATTTCTAAAGAGAAAAATTGGTCTTACCGGAATGGTGATAACATTTTATTTACTTAATCAAAAATCATTAATCCTACATAAAGTATTGAAAACCAAATTCTAAATAGTCAATCGAAATTAGTGTAGAAAAATAATTTTGGCATACACAATGTTGAAAGTTCATAAAGTTTGTAGAATATTTGTAGCAATGTATATTATTACTAGTTTTGTTGTTTTCTCATTGTTTTTTCAGTACGAGGTTGCCAACTGGTACTGACAGATTTACAGTTCAAACTGCGAATTTCCAATATTGTGAAAGTTATAGTTAAATGCTGACAAAATAAATATGTCAGATTGGTCTATATTTAAAATAATTAAAGTTATTCTATTTTAATTTCAATTTCTTTCATTGCAATGCTATACGTTTTTTACATCAACACAAACTCTAGCGCCCCGTTTTATGTTACTTTGCAAAAGGGTACTTTTTTCTCTTAACTAATTTGGACATTCCATTTTTTGGATACATTTCATGTATTCTATGATAATTTCGAAAAAAAGACTCGAAACTAAACTAAACTTTTAAAATGTTTATTATGAAACTGTCAACGCCATCTGCAAAAAACGTTATTGACCTATAACGTCATCTGAAATTTATTTAATAGGCTGTTTGGCTTAGATCTCTCTAAATGTATCTAATCTTCCAATTGTTATCGTACCTATTGTGGGTCCTATTATATGTAGCACCACTTCCAGGAATCGTTTTTTTTCGATATTGAGCATCTGCATGCAATATTTTACAAAATGTTTATACACAACTATGTACTAAAATTTGCTTCTTCCATTGAAATAAAGCTTTAATAAGCTCAAATGATCACCGTTAATGTGATTAAAATTATATCTAGCTATATTAATATACCTCTCGCGGGCAAGAATCAATTACTAATGATTTTTAAGTAGTTGCATTGTTCAAGTTTATTCGTGAATTTACGGAATTGAATTATGTTCAAATTTACGTTTAATAGCCAATGCAGTAGTAAAGAACCAAAATCATTTGTCAAGCCCTGTCTACCTTCTCAACTGGCATTTTAACTGATGCTTCGCGTAACCGATGCTATAACCGCTCGTAAATTTTAATTTTTTTGTTTTACAAATCTATAGGTTTTACATGAATTTTATAATTATTAAATGTTAGTTTGTGCGTATTTATTGGATTTGGCTCAATAATTATTTGTCGCGTATATCATTCGGTAAATAAGCGAGCTCCATAGAACTAGTAGTAGCACATCGGTAAATAAGCGTACACCAGTACCTCCATTAGGTCTTGGACTTAACCCCAAGGCCAATCGGAGGGTACCACCAGCCCATTATCCCCAGTCTTTACTTTCCGGATATTACCCCCGAACATAATCTCTCCACCATTCCTACTCGATTAATACCCCCTCTCAACCATCATGGTCATTGCCTTATGCCATTACCCCAATCATTTTTCCATATGGTTTTTCTCCAAGTGATGCTCCAAAATCGAAAAGTATACTCTTGAACAATATATTTTCCCTCACAAATGAGCATTTTTTAGCGGCCTGGATTTGGCTAGCTTAAAATGATGTTCTATTTAATTGCTCAAGTTGATTGAAAAACTTTTGTTCCCAAAAATTTTTATAGGGAAAAATAATTCCCAATATATCATTGATTCAAAAATATTTACACCCAACTAATTCCAACAGTAGGCCAGAAAAATTTATTATAAACAAAAATGCTATGAAAATATTTTTCCCGATTCCCAATTCCCAGGGAAAGCCAGAATAGTGCCAATGGTATAGAGAATACCTATGTGAATTTCCATTCCAAAGTGGTCATTTTTCGAAAATGGCCATTTGTATGGGAAATATATTGTTGAAGAGTGCTATTCGATTTTGGAGCATCGTTTGACGAGAAAAACCATATTTTCAGCTCCAGGTTAGATATCATGAAAAGGCTTACTAATATAGATAGAGAAAGGACCTTAGCATGACTATGTTAAATAACATATTTGTGGTAAATTTCCTGAAATTTACACAGGTTTTCAAAAAATAGAAGATCGAACCGACGCGTCAAAAATAATTTTAATTTTTCGGTGAATTTTAAATACAGAATTGAATTTGAATCATAATAAATAATGAAAGAAACAAAATCTCCTGTCGAAATGGTATATTGTTACGTAATCAGCTAATTTTTGCAAACGTTTTTTTATTTAAAATTTGTTTCGATTTTTTTTTGTCAATCTTCGTGTTTCTTCATCCCTTAATCAATTAATAATCCGGGGAAATTGGTGGGGATGATAATGACCATGGTGTAATGAAGGTAATAGTTGGACGGGTTCAAAGTATTTTCACTATTTTTGTAGTTTGGTCACTGCAGTCTGATGAGACGACCGTATTTTTTTATTTATAGAATTCAATGTTTCATTAGTTCGAGACCAAACTTCCAACTTCTTGATAATCTCATCTCGATTTATAATAAAACAGTTTTTCAAATGTGAGGTAGAAATAAATCTCCATCGAGGCGAAATGGAACCAGTGACAAAGAAATCTTAGAATTTTCGTGATTTCTAACAGAAACAATAACTTTCGACATTGTCTACATTCTCTACATTGTCGACGACACTGTTTTAATTGTCTTCATTGATTTTCTACACATGCAGAATATTAATAATCTAGGCGTTGTAGACAATAGGGCACAGCGTTGGTTCTGGGTCAATCTTGTTCCAAATTAAATTTGAATTCTATTAGTTTAAATTCGTTTTTGCTACTATTAAGGACAAAAGGCTAAAAAGCACTGTGACCTTCGAACTATTGAGAAAACTTGAGGCGTGAAGTTTGGTATTTGACGAAATAGAACTTACAAATGATCTCGAAATATTCGTTTGTTTGAAAATTAAATAACATTTGACAGTCAATTTTATCAATTCAAAATCAGTAAGTCATTAGTGATTTTCGTAACAAATTTAAAATATTTTAATGTTGAAAAACATTTAGCAAAGGAACTCATGATAGTTTGCATATGGAAGGTGAAGTTATTGGAAGAATCGTATTTTGAAATTCGGTCACAGTTTGTAATCGAACCTGGATTGCTGGTGAATAAGACGACAAATTGTAATTAAAACATTCAGAACCTGTAACAATAAATTTTGTCCATTCAAAATCAGTAAGGATCATGAGCGATTTTCGCAAAAAAATTAAAATATTTTATGTCGGAAGAGATGATTTTTTATCTGCCAGTATTTCTATTGTTTACAGGTGTTCAAAATATTCCAACTAAACTAAATGTTAAGCTTAGAATGAATATTTTTTCGAAATTATTATACTTCCGAAAAGTATGGGTGAATAGTGACATCTATTGACAGAAATTATTGTTTCGAAAAGAAACCACCTTTTTGTACAGTAATACTACGAATTGGTGGCGTCTGTTAAGGACAAAAACTGATTGCATTTTATTATTAATAAAAAAGTTAAATTGAGTTTGCATATGATGAATTATTTTAAATGTATTACGTCCACTTGTTTGGCTAAAAGTTTCTGAAATACGCGTAGACGCAAAACACTGATCTCGGTTCGTTTATAATATCTATTATAGTCTTCTATATGCAATCAAGGTTACTGTGAGCAACATATTTTCAGCAGTGTCTAACATAAATCGTTGTTAAACTTATTTATGTGGTTTGTTATACGTTATCAATGGAACATAATTTAGATTTTTCAAGGTAGTTCGGACAAACTATTTTCGCTTAAGGTTTTATACAAACAATTATAACCATCATACCACCATGTGGTGGCAAAAGTAATTAGACATGTAAACCAAACTTCCATATATTATTAACACTGGCGGTAATACCACTCTGCACAGTCGTATTTGAATAATTTAAAGTGATTTTGCAAATCATTATTATTTTGAAATATTTTTTAACTTCCGATACGCGCACTAAAGTAATTAATTTTATGTTCGATCTACCCGAATCTAGATTGGTGAATAATCTTTGTAAACAAATCCTACTTAAAAAAACCGATAAAAGCATGACTTTTAAGTTCATGATATTTCATTTTACTTCAAACTGTGAATCTACACAGTACACAAAGAACGCACAATAAGTCAAAAACCAATTAATACCGCATACAGTGATTAAATAATTAAAATCATATATTCTAATTTTTATTATTACAAATAAATAAAATTTAAAACGATTTTAATTCTAACCCCGTACCATTTATTATGAAGAATATTTTTTTTTTTTTTTGAAATCTTTTTAATGTTTCCGACCCACTGTAATCCAAGAAAAAGTTTACATGGGGAAAAAATTAGCTTCATCCAAAATTTTCTTCATCATGTCGAGATTTACCTCAAAATTGAATGTTATCATGTCATTTTTATTAATGTTGTTATAGTCATCGTCTTCATCGTGTTATATACCATGTATTATGCTGCATATATGTACGAGATACATTTTTTGACACTTTTAGTAGATTAGGTGTACATGAGTGATTTTTTTTCCTTTTGTAACACACAAACAAGTAAAAATTATATGTAAGAACCAACTTAAAGGAATAAAAAATAACAATTTAATTCTTTGAATGTTAAGTGAAAAAAAAAATTGTACCCTCAAAAAGTTTGTCTTTCATATTTTCACAAATTTTTTTTATTTTTATTTGTACTCCTTGTATTTTTAAAGGGGATGTGAAATGGATGTTGATGAGAATATTTTGGGAGATAACATAAAATATTTGGATGCGCCTATATAAATATTCAGTGGAGAATTGAAAAAAAAAATTCTTTTGGATTAAGATTTAAGGATTTATGGAAAATAATTTTCTTTAAAAAAAAAATTTGTGTCGAAATTATAAAATATTTATGTTTTTATAAAACAATTTTGTCTTGTTACATCATCATATTTTTTTTAATTTTATCTAATAGGATTATGTTAAAACTTTTTTTTTTTAAATAAAAAATTTAAAAAAATAAATTGTCGGGAAATGTTTTGTTTAAATTATAAACGGAATTGAAGTAATAGTACAACACAATTGAGGATAAATCCGTTTTTATTCCGATTAATACGTTTCGATAATTTTACGATTTTTATTTTTATATTAAAAGGATATCCGAAAATCTTAGTTATGTAAATTATTCTGTAAAAGATAATAATTTTTGGTATTACATAAAATCCCATCCAAATTTATAAAACTTTTTTATTGTCTATAATTACTAATTTTGTATAATTATAGATATGAAAATAAAATGAGTTCAAGTTTTAATTTGTAATTATTATATTCAAAAACTTGAGCAATTAACAGCCAGCCACACTGTGAAATGAAATTAGCTAAGTACATCTAATTTAATGGATTTCCAAATGAATATTTATATTTGCCAAAGTTTTTATTTTTTCGGTCCAGAAATAATTTTTCTTTTAACTCTCTAGGGAGTCTGGAGTTTGTTCCCTTTTATTAATGTATTTCAACCGAATACAATTAAATTTATTTTTGGAAACGATAACCTTTATGGTAACCATATAGAAATGTTTGCGTAGATGCAGTGAATGTATTTAAATTCAGTGGAGGTTCACAAAAAAGCTTTTAAGGAGAGTTTTGGTGCAATGAAAACCAAAACACACATGAAACTCAAATTCCATTCCAAAGTAATTGAAAAATCAACAGTTCTCCTGAGAAAACTAGAAATAACTTACTACCACATACGTGGTTATCAACTGTCTCAATGCGATCCTTCTAAGCCTCTTCTAGTATACTCTTGGATTCCTGGTAATATAAAGTTATATTAACCAATTGTGGATTGATAAACTAGACTGTTACGACGAATGGGTGGAAGGCCGCAAATACTAAGAAGCTAATCGACAAGCACTGCATTATTTGCCTCTTTCTTCAGCAAATAAATAATTTATATTTGAAACTATACAGAATTTTTTCTGGGATTGTCTAAATTATGGGGTTCGAGAATCGTACGGTGAACGCTGCCTATAAACGACCCTCTATCATGTAGAATTCCGTAAATTTTTTACAGCAATGTCAATTATTTTATAATCTCGAGATTAACAATTTTCATGATTATATACAAGAAAACTGCTTTTGGTCAAAAATCGACCTTATCGCTTTAATTTTCTTAAAATGATTAAAACCAATATTTTCGATAATTTATTTTAAAATCTTTTAGTGGGTACTCGATTTTTTTTAATTGAGATACTTTTCAAAATATTTGCACAAAACGAAAAAGCTCCTATGGAAGGTGCCACTACCAGTGGACTGATTTTAGCCAAATATCACTGGGATCTCCAATTATATGGTAAAAGATTAAATATAAAGCTTTATACCGACCAACAAATTCATCTAGGATGTATAGCGCTGAATTTTTGTTGAACACAGTTTTTGTCAAAAAAACGTCATTTTTGCTTACATATTTTTTCACCAATATTTTCTTGCCAATATTCAATTTTCAATTATTCAAATATTCAATTTTCTCGTGAAAGCTTTATTTTTCAAAATATTTGCAAACAACCAAAACTCTTCTATAGAAGCCCTCACAACCCTAGGACTTATTTCAGCAAAAATCACAATGATCTCCGTTTTAGTAAAAAAGGCATAGGTATGAAGTTGCTTCTTGATTGGACAGTCTAGGCTGTGGGGAGAACACATTCATTTTCTACTAGAATTTATTACGTCAACACTAAGGAAAATTGTTTTCTATGCCTTCACAATATCGGAAATTTTCAATTTGATAAACTGTCAAAATTTAAGGTCCTACTGACACAAAATAAAAAGCTTCAATAGAAGGTGCCTCTCCGGTTGACCGATTTTGGCCCAAAACAACTGAGATCTCTCGTAGAGGGGCGATGGAGGCGGGTTATTGTAGTGGCATACGCCCGAATTTCTTTTACATAACAAATGTAGATAGATCTCGTATACACCTATGCACACTTAATTTTTAAAGCTGAACTGAAACTGAATTGAACATCCTGGATTTGTGATTACAATATTGCCTTGTATCAGTTTTTATTCATGCAAAATTCGCAGAAAACCAACCTGTTACACCCTTGTTCAAAATTTATTCTTCATTGCACAATTTGATATGTGGTGGGCACATATAGTATGTTCACCGCATTTCAATTGGATCTCCCAATATACGAAAAAATTGTTAGTATAAAATGTTATCCCGAATAGTCAATGGTTACTAGAGTAGCAGAAATTAAGTGAAATAATTTTTTTTAAACTCGTAACCTATAAAATTTAAAATAAGATGTGAACTTATTTTGTTTAAAATTTATTTTACAATTAATTTATTTTTAATCTTAATCCTGAAAAACGATCATATTGACCCTAAGGCCATACGGAATATATAAGAATCGCTGACCAGCTATTAAAATGCTCTTTTCCAATCAACCAAGCAAACAATTTATCTTCAACTTGATCAAAAATCAAAAAAATGGGTGGTTGCTTGGAAAAGAGCATTTGCAAAATTTAACGGAAGGAAAATATGTTTAATCATTATTACGTAAATGCTATATATGTACAAATTTTTCAAAATATTTGATAAAAAATTTAAAACCTCTTGTAGGAGCTACCACTTTCAGTGTGCCCAATTTATAGTAAACCTTAAGTATGAAGTTTCATCCAGACCAAGCAAACCGATTGAGCGTAGATGGACCAAATTTTTGCTTATATCATTGACGTAAAAAATAAATAAGTTTACAACCTATAAAAAGACTGTTAGTTTATAATCATTTCTCACGTAAATAATTTCTGTTCAAAAGATATGGAATAATAGAAAATGTTCCTACTAAAGCAGTTACTTCTGGTGCAAAAACGGAAAAGCTACTATAGAAGCTATAACTTCCAATACGACAGATTTCGAACAAAATTCACTTGGATTTCCCAATTCGTAGAAAGAGTTTATTAGGTATGATGTCCAATCGCTATCATTTAGTGCATCTACAGTACAGCCAAATTTTTGTTGACTGGTTTTTTGTCAAAAATCGTCATTTTCGCTTTGAAATTTGATTTAAACTTTGTATTGTTGCAAAATTAGTTTAGATTTTTCTTTCATTTCACTTTTACTTTCACTTGATAATCGTTTTTGATGTAAATTATGTATTTTTTCAAAATATTTTCAGAAAACGTAAAATCGTTGGTTGCTATCTCTAGTGGACCAGATTACTACCAAAAATCATCTTTTGATTTATTAAAAACTTACATTTTATGAAGTTTCACCCCGATCAGACATATGTGAAATAATCCCACGATTATATAAATAAATAATAATCAGGCGAAAATCACGTTAAATACAAAAATAAAATTCGGTAATTCTAAATTTTTCGAACTTTAGCCATGCAACCGTTATATCAAAAAACCACGAATTTGTTCGAACTAAACTTACATTAGAAACAATAAAGGTACTTGGCAAAGTTAAAAACAGGATACTTTATGTTATCTGTTCTAAAAAATTCTTTGACATATGAAAATTCAAAAAAAACTATGAAAGATTATTTTCAAAAACAAAAACATTTAGTAAATTACGTAAGAGTTTTAGTCGATCTGGACGTCCTACTAGTTCAGTGGAAGCTCGTAGTCCATATCAACATTTTCATCCCGTTCGTACTCCTGATGCAGTGGCAGCTGTTAGTAGAAGTGTTCGTAATGAACCAAGCGCATCACCTAGGCATCGCTTAAGGAACTAAAAATTTCACGAACCATATTACGAAGCATTTTGCATGTTGACTTTCATTTGCATCCATACCAAATTAAACTAACTCAAAAATGTAAGCAACCAGAGCATTTAAATCGCCGTCGTTTTGTTAATTGGATGCTTAGTTACTAACAACTAACTAAATATTATCACTGTCTTGCGCAAACGTTGGAGTTTGCTATAAGTTTTAATTAATAGAATAAGATTATTACATGCAGGAAGTAAGCAGTCTTATTATATTCGAATTAGTTTTATAGTTTAAATCGAAAATTCACTTAAAAATACAAATAATAATATGTAATATTTTGGAATGTTAAGTATGGCATATATACTAAATATTTATCGGTTAATAAATCATATTATCTAATTACATGCACGAAGTGAATTTTGGGGTTCATTTAGAAAATTTAGCTGGCAAATAAATTTTAATGATAATATCAACATTATATTGATGATACACATAGTCTGTTATCTAATAATTTATTGATTTATTCGATCAATTTTTATTACATGTAGGAAGCGAATATTAAGATTCGTTTAAAAAATAAGTGAAATTATCACAAGCATGATAAATAATTAGATAATTATTTGAATTTGTGTAAATCTTTAAATTTGTAACAAGTTTTATACAAAAAAAATCGTTTCATGCAGGAAGTAAAAATTATTGTTACGAACAAAGCGATTTTAAACTTCAAATGTTAGGGTTAAAAATACAAATTCTTAAATGAAGTACTGTGGAATACTTAGGTAAACCTGTAACCTAACTATTTCTCGATTTGTTAAACAAATCATAATTACATGCCCGAAGTAAAGATTGTAGGATTTTTTAGAAAAATTCTGTAAAATAACCACGAGCACGGACTAAATCTTCTCATGGTCTTGTGCCAATTTTTCGTTTCAAATTTTAGACAGATATCATTAAAACAAGATTATTACATGCAAGAAGTGAAACCTCTTGTTACAGTCCGATTCTACTTAAAAATGCAAAAGGATCGTTGCAAGATTATCGAACATTATTTATAGCATATTAACTTAATTATTTATTGGTTTATGAATTAAATTATAAATTACATGCACGAAGTGAATATTAGAGTTAATTATGAAAAATTAGACGTCTTACACACAAGCAAGATTATCAAATTTTCTTTAGGTTTAAGAATATGCTTAAATTATTTAAACCGTTGAACAATTAATATCACAGACATAAAATAATTACATACAGGAAGTAAATACTACGTTATAGACATAAATAATAATATTTTATAATTTTAAAATAAAAATCTATCAATGTTGTAATGTAGAATGCTAAACAAACCATGTAATCTTACTATTTATTGGTTTATGAATCAAATTATATATAACAAACACGATGTGAATATTGGTTCACTTAGAAAAATTGTTAACCTGACGATAAGCATAATTACAAAAATTCGTTTGTTTCTGATTTTAATTAATGCTTGAATTTGTTGATTACATAAAATTGTCGAAGTTGGAGAGCTGAGAATCCTGATGTTATTTACAAAGCAGAAATAATCTTCCAAGAGTCACTGCTTCGTAAGGCTAATGAGCTGGTGGCTTCATTGGCCGTTTTTCTTTCAAAATAAACAAGAGAATGTCCTTAAAATGGGGATCGTTATCGCAATATGTTAACTGATTTTCTGTAACCAAAATTGAATCAAATATATATCAACGACCGTTTGTTTAAACAAGACAGAGCGTCATGCCTAGCCAGTTGTGTAACAATCGATTGATTGTCAACAAAATTGCTGATCGCATAATTTCAAAATATCTTGAGGTTTCTTTGGCCACCACGAAACCTGGATTTAACACCATTTCGTTATTGTTTGTGGGGCTATTTGAATAGTAAGGTGTACGCAAACCATCCACAAACAGTTCAACAACTTAAACACAACAATCGAGCAAAAGTAAAGGTCATTGATCTGCGTTTATTGGAAAAGGTCATCAAAAATGTTGAGGCCTGTAGACGAAGTCACGGTAACATCTCAACGATATTGTTTTAATACATAAATGGCATAGATGGAAATAGCTTTCGTAATAAATATAAAATTTTGACTTTTCATCCCAAAATGTGGGTTAGATTTGTAAAAATTGATTGGGTTAAGGTTATATAGTTTTAAGATGATAAGCGAGAGCCTTACTTTTAAAAATGTTACAAAAAAAATCGTTTTTCGGCAATTTTGCGAAATTGGGTTCTGGGTGCGTATTCTTGAAATCGGTGGATATTTCCGTCAGTGGATTATGCATTTAAATTCTTTATATAATAGAAATAATAAATAATTGAAAACTTGCAAGCAAATTTGAAAAAACAAATAAAATAGATGGCGAATAATTTGTACAATATAAAGAATTTTAAGGCAAATTATACTTAAAATGCGGAATTATCCACCGATTTCAAGAAAACCCGCCCTCGTATAAGAAGTAAAATTACATTTAAATTTGACATGGTTAATGTAAAAGACCAAGTTTTTTAAAGTTGCCACGCAATAATTTTTGTCTAACGTTTCTAAAATAACATAGAAGTGTGATGATCTCAAAACCACATAGCATTTAATCAAACAAATTTATACTAAAATCTAGTTAACCCTAATGTTCAGTTTAATTTTTGTTTATTATTATTAGAAAATTAATCCTTGCACTATTTTCATTTTCCGCTATTCGTAATAACTTTAATTGTTTTTTTTTGGGAACTAAATATATTTTGTCAAATCAAACTGGACACTTTATTAGTAATAGAATTTATATTCCAGGGATTTAGATCAAAATTGACCGGAATAGCGAAAATTTTTAGGGCCGGCAGATATCGGGATGCGGTTTATTGCATTGTGTTCAAGAAGGTTCCAGAAAAAAAGTCTATATTGTCTGGTTTAGGCTTTTTTTGAAAAATGCCTTCTGGGCCGGCATTTTCCAATTGCATCATTACTTGCACCATTAAAGGAACGACTGGAAACTAGGAAAAATCACCCGGAAATCGTTACCCGGGAGTAAACGGGGCTGCCGAACTTGATTCTGGCATGAAAATTACGCGGGGGTGCACGGCGGTGCTCTGTGGGGGGAGGGGGTGCGCGGGCCTAAATTGGGGAGAATTGACAGCGTGGATAAAAATTGCTCCAAACTCGTTACTCGAGGGTATTCGGATATGCCGAATTCAATTCTGGCATTAAAATTACCCGAGAGCGCTTGAGGTGGCTCTGCAGGGGTATCCGGGGGAAGGTCATTCTGGAGGGGGGAATTGCATTGTCCATGGGAAGTGCTCCAAACTCGTTACTCGGCGGGTTTAGGGGAAATGGCATCGTCCATGAAAATCACTCCAAAATCGTTACTCGGAGGTATTCGGGGATGCCAAATTCAATTCTAATATTGTTCTTCAAATATTCTGTATCGACTGAAGAAGCGTTCTGTTGGCGTCTGTGTGGCATCAGTATTACATCTGCCGTTTACGACCATGTTGCCTTTTTTTGTATGTAAATACAGTGCTACAGTAATCAAGTTTCTCACATTTTGGATCTTTTTTTGGTGTTTGAATTCTGTCCGACACTCATATAACACGTTGAATTTTTGTTATACGTAAATATGGTGCTAAAATAGTCAATATTTTTGGATTTTGGACCTTTTTTTTTGGTGTTTGAGTGGTGTGTGGCACTCTTGAACCTGTAGAAGTATGATTGGGTGGAAAGTGAAAATCTAAATGAAGCGAAGCGCTTTGTAAAACCATGTAATAATAATAATTTGATAAATAAATAAAACAAACTTTAATTTAATTTTAAAATTAATAAAAAAATGTATTTAAATAAAATATTATTTTTTCGTTTGGCTGGTGAGTGATGAGCTCCGATGTGATGTTGCTCCGGCAAAATCTAAAATCGAATAGAATGAAGATATATATTTTTTTTTCGTCTTCGTCGTCGTGTCTAACTTCGATCCCAAAAAATAAAAATAAACCAAAAATCAAAACCTGATTTTCTGGTTTTTAATCGTGCACCAAAGTGTTTTTGGTGCACCTGCTTCAAATATGTTTTGCCCAACATAATTGTTTACCATGCCATTTATTGTGCAATCGCATGTTAGTTTAGACGTATGTTTTAATGTCTTTGGTTTTTGCAAAATCAATACGCTATCATCTATCCCTCAATACCCCCAGAGAACCCCACAGAGCCACTCTCGAGTGCCCTCGGGGCAGTCTTATGCTAGAATTGAATTCGGCATCCCCGAAAACCCCCGAGTAACGAGTTTGGGGCACCTACCATGGACTATCTAATTTCCCCCCAGAATGACTCCCCCTTCGGATAAACCCGCAGACCCCCCGAAAAAACCCCGAGTAACTAGTTTGGAGCGATTTTCATGCACGTTGCCATTTTCATCAAATTCACGTCTCGCGCACCCCCACATAGCCACCCCGTGCACTACCGGGTAATTATAATGCCAGAATCGAGTTCGGCATCCCCGAAAACCCTCGAGTAACGATTTCCGAGCATTTTTTCCGAGTTTCCAGTCGTTCCTATAATGGTGCAAGTAATAACGCAATTAGAAAAAGCATTTTCCGGCCCAGAAGGCATTTTTCAGAAAAAGCCTAAACCAGACGATATAGACTTTTTTCCTGAGACCTTCCTGAATACAATGCAGAAAATCCCGCTATCTGCTGTCCCTAAAAATGTTCGCTATTTTTCCTAACTTTCCTGGACTATTACCTTTTATGGCAATGCACGAACAGATTTTAACTTTAAAAGCAATGATTTTCATGTTCTAAATCTATTAAAATACGAACAAACGAATTGATTTAAAATGAAAATAATAATTTTACACATAGACCGGTAGATTTGATACATCGTAGAAATATAGCTGGATAAACACTTTAAAATTAAATTAAGTTCAAAACACACACATCAAATCAATAAAAATTGTTTTATAATTTTTTTGAAGGTTGGACTTCTTAAGTAAACTTGTACATCAAAAAACAGACTTCCTGTTGTGTTAATTTAAAATCACTCTTACGATGACAGCAGAATTCAGATTTTAGAATTTAGATTGTGTTTGTAAACCAGCTTTAGCTCTACACTGCGAGAAAATCTTTATTCTCATATATGACAATGAAATTCGATTAAATTTTAAAATAAGTTAATATCACAATATAAAATATTATTTTTAATTAAAACATTTTTTTTATAAACAACAACATTCACGTGTATTCCGTATATGTTGTTAGTTTAATATGCTTCAATTAATTTTTATTTAACATTAACAAAATAATAAAAAAAAACTAGTGAAAATTTATTTTTTTATGAAAATATTATCATTTAATTTTAAATATTCAAAATATGTTTTAGTTATTTAATTAAAACAGCAATACAAAAAAAACAAACAAAAAATTATTAAATTAAATAATAGTAGTAATAATAATAAAAAATGCAATATAGTAGTAACACAATAATTAAATTATTTAGCTGAATTAAATAAAACATTTTATCAGCGTGCATCGAATGCATATATCGTACAAAATAAAAAATAAAAATTAAATTAAATTAAATATTTTCAATATTATTGGATTGTGATTATGATGCGTTGATTGTGTTTCGCGAATCAAATTATGTTTGGTTCGTTGCAGTGCTAAAAAACTAAATGACCGCATACACAGTGTACGATGCAAACACTATTCTATTACATATATGCAATTGGTGTGATATTGTGTTGATAATAATTTAACAAAAAAAAAATTAAATTAGCAACACGCTGTCATTTAGAAATAAGCTTTTTGTTTCATTAATTACTGTTATAATTGTTATAACTTTTTTTTTATAATGTTATATTAATGTGATTATATAAAATTTTAATGCAAATTTAAATTAGCATATATGATTTTCATATTTGAAGCCGGTAACTCATTAGCCATAACTTCGTGCAAAATCTGGGTTAGTTACAATAATACTGGAAAATATAAATTACGAGAAGGATTAAAATTTGCCTTGTACAAAACCAAATAAACTAAATATCGCTTAACAAAGTCTATGCACTTGTGTACAGTATTGTTAATTAAGCTATTGCTTCCCATTTTTCCGTTGCTTTGATTAATATTAAATATTTTTTGCGTATTTTAATTTCAGTAATAGTCCTATTATTAGTTAGTAACAATCGAATTTTTTAAAAAAATATTTAAATTTAAAAATTTGTTCTTTGGCTCAAATAGGGTGTGAAATTTCATTGCCAGTCCGAAAAATATTAATTCACCTCAATAACGAGGATATAACTTTTCAGGAACTTAGAGGTAAAGTGGGAAATCTAAATTTTAGCATTTTTAGAATTGTAAAATATTTTGAAACCATCACAGAATTACCTTTGATTGAGACTATTTGAAAAATGTAAGAGTGTTTGGAACAAAGTAATATTAACCAACCAAAGTAAATTTTATATTTTTGGATAGGATGGACATACTATTGTATAATGAAAGCCAGTTTGTCAAAATGGCATGAACAATTTATTACCAGCAGTTAAACACGGTGTCGGAAACGTCATTGTGTAGGACGCTATGCCAACAAGTGGAGCAGCAAAAGTGGTGTTTGTTGAATCGGCTCTGAACTTAATAAGCATTAACTTTACAATAATAACATTTTCCAGCAGGGCAATGTTTCCCAGCACAATTAAAAACAAATTCTCAGTTACTAGATATCATCTCAATTCAGCAATTATGGGAGCAATTGGACAGACGCAATCCAGAGATCAGCTAAAATAATTAAACAGAACAGATGATCGACGAAATAATAAGTCAACAGTAACAGTTCATTATACACAATAACACAACAAAAGGATGATAAAAAACCAATAGGTTTTTTTATTGTCGCATGAGCCTTCTCGAAAGCAATAAAAATCGGACAAGAAAATATTGTCATTATTGCTGAGCTTCTACCTCAAGTAAATGTCACTACTTTCCATATGCATCCTACCGGAAGTTTCGTGCTCAACGTGTTGTATACTGTACCTATAATCATTTTGAACCGGAATTTCAACAAAAAAAAAGTTTTCAATTTTTCGCGAAAAAACGTGATGGCTAGCTTTACTTTTTTTGAACGGATAAAATTCAAGTCACGGATTCCGAATGTTTCATTTAGTTTGGATTATCAATGTAATTATGAGCAGTTCAACGTTTAGTTTGCTTCAATATGTTGACTCATTCGCCTGCAATCCAGGTTCGAAGCACAATGTGGCCGAATTTCAAAATACATAGTTTGGTAAAATTCCTTTGGCCACTTCTCTCGTGCCCGCTTGAGTCGTTATTGCAGGTAAAACATATTCTGGGAAAACGTTAAAATCACTGCGTGGCAATTCATCTACCACTACCACGCATAGACAGGCGGCTAATGAATCAAGTGCACATACTCGTACACAAGATATTTCGTCTTTGGCTTACAGTAACTAGAAAAAACAAAAACAAAACTAATACATTTCTAAGCGAAAATTTAATCAGAGGCAATTAACATGTGCGGAGGGATTCGATCAAGAATTGTATCGGCGAATGTGAATTCATCCAACTGCAATAAAATCTATAAACGAGTCAACTTTCAGCTACAGAGAGGCAAAAGATTGCTGTTCACACGCACATCACCAAGAACTTTGTTTTAATACTTTTATCTTTGAGTGCTTAACACAGAAAAAATCTGTCAATATTTTGACATTTCACTGTTATAATAATATTTTTTTTTTAAATTTCTTAAAATATAATAAAAGATGTCACTAGAATGAAATTTTTAACTAAATAGTGTCTTTTATTTATTAATTTATATGTATGTAGACGAGTAATTAATCTTATTCGAAGTTACTACAATAAAGCAAAATTATAAAAATTATATAAACCGTCATTATAAATCATAAATTAACTATTCATTCACTGCCTATAGTTATGAATGGCAGAAGCTTGAAAATTGCATACGAGCGAAATCACAATACACTCAAATTTTATTAAAATTCGCAAATTTAATTTAACTTTTAATCGATTGTCAAACAATTTTTATCGATAATGGATAATTATCCATTTATTACGTAATTTATGACATGAATATTAGGCACAGTATGTTTCATAAATAAAGTGTCAGCTATTAATCAGTTGTATATACAGACAATTCATGCTGGGTTTTATTATAAGTTTTGATAGATGGCGTAAATTAATTTATCAAGTAGTTCTCGACGTTGTCGACGTAGTTGACATTGTGGACGAGTTGTCGATGTTGTCGACGTGTAGTCGACGTTGTTGACGAGTTGTCTACGAAATCATTTTAAAACTAGTAGTCGACGCGTAATCGCCCATCCCTGACCTATAATCATTTTGAACCGGAATTTCAACAAAAAACAGTTTTCAATTTCTGGCGAAAAACGTGATGGCTAGCCTTACTTTTTTTGAACGGATAAAATTCATAGTCACGGATTCCGAATGTTTCATTAAATTTTGATTATCAATGTAATTATGAGTAGTTCAACGTTCAGTGTGCTTCAATATGTTGACTCATTCGCCTGCAATCCAGGTTCGAAGCACAATGTGGCCGAATTTCAAATTACGAAACTTCCAACAACCACTGCTTTCCATATGCATCCTACCGGAAGTTTCGTGCTCAACGTGTTGTATACTGTACCTATAATCATTTTGAACCGGAATTTCAACAAAAAAAAAAGTTTTCAATTTTTCGCGAAAAAACGTGATGGTTAGCCTTACTTTTTTTTGAACGGATAAAACTCATAGTCACGGATTCCGAATGCTTCATTTAGTTTTGATTATCAATGTAATTATGAGTAGTTCAACGTTTAGTTTGCTTCAATATGTTGACTCATTCGCCTGCAATCCAGGTTCGAAGCTCAATGTGGCCGAATTTCAAAATACGAAACTTCCAACAACCACTTCTTTCCATATGCATCTTACTGGAAGTTTCGTGCTCAACGTGTTGTATACTGTACCTTTAATCATTTTGAACCGGAATTTCAACAAAAAAAAAAGTTTTCAATTTTTCGCAAAAAAACGTGATGGTTAGCCTTACTTTTTTTTGAACGGATAAAACTCATAGTCACGGATTCCGAATGTTTCATTTAGTTTTGATTATCAATGTAATTATGAGTAGTTCAACGTTTAGTTTGCTTCAATATGTTGACTCATTCGCCTGCAATCCAGGTTCGAAGCTCAATGTGGCCGAATTTCAAAATACGAAACTTCCAACAACCACTTCTTTCCATATGCATCTTACTGGAAGTTTCGTGCTCAACGTGTTGTATACTGTACCTTTAATCATTTTGAACCGGAATTTCAACAAAAAACAGTTTTCAATTTTTGGCGAAAAACGTGATGGCTAGCCTTACTTTTTTTTGCACGGATAAAATTCATAGTCACGGATTCCGAATGTTTCATTAAATTTTGATTATCAATGTAATTATGAGTAGTTCAACGTTCAGTGTGCTTCAATATGTTGACTCATTCGCCTGCAATCCAGGTTCGAAGCACAATGTGGCCGAATTTCAAAATACGAAACTTCCAACAACCACTGCTTTCCATATGCACCCTACTGGAAGTTTCGTGCTCAACGTGTTGTATACTGTACCTTTAATCATTTTGAACCGGAATTTCAACAATAAAAAAAGTTTTCAATTTTTCGCGAAAAAACGTGATGGTTAGCCTTACTTTTTTTTGAACGGATAAAATTCAAGTCCCGGATTCCGAATGTTTCATTTAGTTTTGATTATCAATGTAATAATGAGCTGTTCAACGTTCACTTTGCTTCAATATGTTGACTCATTCGCCTGCAATCCAGGTTCGAAGCACAATGTGGCCAAATTTCAAATTACGAAACTTCCAACAACCACTGCTTTCCATATGCATCCTACCGGAAGTTTTGTGCTCAACGTGTTGTATACTGTACCTATGATCATTTTGAACCGGAATTTCAACAAAAAAAAGTTTTCAATTTTTCGAGAAAAAACGTGATGGTCAGCCTTACTTTTTTTGAACGGATAAAATTCAAGTCACGGATTCCGAATGTTTCATTTAGTTTTGATTATCAATGTAATTATGAGTAGTTCAACGTTTAGTTTGCTTCAATATGTTGCCTCATTCGCCTGCAATCCAGGTTTGAAGAACAATGTGGCCGAATTTCTAAATACGAAACTTCCAACAACCACTGCTTTCCATATGCATCCTACCGGAAGTTTCGTGCTCAACGTGTTGTATACTGTACCTATAATCATTTTGAACCGGAGTTTCAACAAAAAAAAGTTTTCAATTTTTCGCGAAATCCGTAATGGTTAGCCTTACTTTTTTTTGAACGGATAAATTTCATAGTCACGGATTCCGAATGTTTCATTTAGTTTTGATTATCAATGTAATTATGAGTAGTTCAACGTTTAGTTTGCTTCAATATGTTGCCTCATTCGCCTGCAATCCAGGTTCGAAGCTCAATGTGGCCGAATTTCAAAATACGAAACTTCCAACAACCACTTCTTTCCATATGCATCTTACTGGAAGTTTCGTGCTCAACGTGTTGTATACTGTACCTTTAATCATTTTGAACCGGAATTTCAACAAAAAACAGTTTTCAATTTTTGGCGAAAAACGTGATGGCTAGCCTTACTTTTTTTGAACGGATAAAATTCAAGTCACGGATTGCGAATGTTTCATTTAGTTTTGATTATCAATGTAATTATGAGTAGTTCAACGTTTAGTTTGCTTCAATATGTTGACTCATTCGCCTGCAATCCAGGTTCGAAGCACAATGTGGCCGAATTTCAAATTACGAAACTTCCAACAACCACTGCTTTCCATATGCATCCTACCGGAAGTTTCGTGCTCAACGTGTTGTATACTGTACCTATAATCATTTTGAACCGGAGTTTCAACAAAAAAAAGTTTTCAATTTTTCGCGAAAAAACATGATGGTTAGCCATACTTTTTTTTGAACGGATAAAATTCGACATAGTCACGGATTCCGAATGTTTCATTTAGTTTTGATTATCAATGTAATTATGAGTAGTTCAACGTTTAGTTTGCTTCAATATATTGACTCATTCGCCTGCAATCCAGGTTCGAAGCACAATGTGGCCGAATTTCAAAATACGAAACTTCCAACAACCACTGCTTTCCATATGCATCCTACCGGATGTTTTGTGCTCAACGTGTTGTATACTGTACCTATGATCATTTTGAACCGGAATTTCAACAAAAAAAAGTTTTCAATTTTTCGAGAAAAAACGTGATGGTCAGCCTTACTTTTTTTGAACGGATAAAATTCAAGTCACGGATTCCGAATTTTTCATTAAGTTTTGATTATCAATGTAATTATGAGCAGTTCAACGTTTAGTTTGCTTCAATATGTTGACTTATTCGCCTGCAATCCAGGTTCGAAGCACAATGTGGCCGAATTTCAAATTACGAAACTTCCAACAACCGCTGCTTTCCATATGCATTCTACCGGAAGTTTCGTGCTCAACGTGTTGTTTACTGTACCTATGATCATTTTGAACCGGAATTTCAACAAGAAAAAGTTTTCAATTTTTCGCGAAAAAACGTGATGGTTAGCCTTTTTTTTGAACGGATAAAATTCAAGTCACGGATTCCGAATGTTTCATTTAGTTTTGATTATCAATGTAATTATGAGTAGTTCAACGTTTAGTTTGCTTCAATATGTTGACTTATTCGCCTGCAATCCAGGTTCGAAGCACAATGTGGCCGAATTTCAAATTACGAAACTTCCAACAACCACTGCTTTCCATATGCATTCTACCGGAAGTTTCGTGCTCAACGTGTTGTTTACTGTACCTATGATCATTTTGGACCGGAATTTCAACAAAAAAAAGTTTTCAATTTTTCGCGAAAATCGTGATGGTTAGCCATACTTTTTTTTAAACGGATAAAATTCATAGTCACGGATTCCGAATGTTTCATTTAGTTTTGATTATCAATGAAATTATGAGCAGTTCAACGTTTAGTTTGCTTCAATATGTTGACTTATTCGCCTGCAATCCAGGTTCGAAGCACAATGTGGCCGAATTTCAAATTACGAAACTTCCAACAACCGCTGCTTTCCATATGCATTCTACCGGAAGTTTTGTGCTCAACGTGTTGTATACTGTACCTATGATCATTTTGAACCGGAATTTCAACAAAAAAAAGTTTTCAATTTTTCGCGAAAATCGTGATGGTTAGCCATACTTTTTTTTAAACGGATAAAACTCAACATAGTCACGGATTCCGAATGTTTCATTTAGTTTTGATTATCAATGTAATTATGAGTAGTTCAACGTTTAGTTTGCTTCAATATGTTGCCTCATTCGCATGCAATCTAGGTTCGAAGAACAATGTGGCCGAATTTCTAAATACGAAACTTCCAACAACCACTGCTTTCCATATGCATCCTACCGGAAGTTTCGTGCTCAACGTGTTGTTTACTGTACCTATGATCATTTTGAACCGGAATTTCAACAAAAAAAAAAGTTTTCAATTTTTCGCGAAAAAACGTGATGGTTAGCCTTACTTTTTTTTGAACGGATAAAATTCAAGTCACGGATTCCGAATGTTTCATTTAGTTTTGATTATCAATGTAATAATGAGCTGTTCAACGTTCACTTTGCTTCAATATGTTGACTCATTCGCCTGCAATCCAGGTTCGAAGCACAATGTGGCCGAATTTCAAATTACGAAACTTCCAACAACCACTGCTTTCCATATGCATCCTACCGGAAGTTTCGTGCTCAACGTGTTGTATACTGTACCTTTAATCATTTTGAACCGGAGTTTCAACAAAAAAAGTTTTCAATTTTTCGCGAAAAAACGTGATGGTTAGCCTTACTTTTTTTTGAACGGATAAAATTCAAGTCACGGATTCTGAATGTTTCATTTAGTTTTGATTATCAATGTAATTATGAGTAGTTCAACGTTTAGTTTGCTTCAATATGTTGCCTCATTCGCCTGCAATCCAGGTTCGAAGCTCAATGTGGCCGAATTTCAAAATACGAAACTTCCAACGACCACTTCTTTCCATTTGCATCTTACTGGAAGTTTCGTGCTCAACGTGTTGTATACTGTACCTTTAATCATTTTGAACCGGAGTTTCAACAAAAAAAAGTTTTCAATTTTTCGCGAAAAAACGTGATGGTAAGCCTTACTTTTTTTTGAACGGATAAAATTCAAGTCACGGATTCCGAATGTTTCATTTAGTTTTGATTATCAATGTAATTATGAGTAGTTCAACGTTTAGTTTGCTTCAATATGTTGCCTCATTCGCCTGCAATCCAGGTTCGAAGCTCAATATGGCCGAATTTCAAAATACGAAACTTCCAACAACCACTTCTTTCCATATGCATCTTACTGGAAGTTTCGTGCTCAACGTGTTGTATACTGTACCTTTAATCATTTTGAACCGGAATTTCAACAAAAAACAGTTTTCAATTTCTGGCGAAAAACGTGATGGCTAGCCTTACTTTTTTTTGCACGGATAAAATTCATAGTCACGGATTCCGAATGTTTCATTAAATTTTGATTATCAATGTAATTATGAGTAGTTCAACGTTCAGTGTGCTTCAATATGTTGACTCATTCGCCTGCAATCCAGGTTCGAAGCACAATGTGGCCGAATTTCAAAATACGAAACTTCCAACAACCACTGCTTTCCATATGCACCCTACTGGAAGTTTCGTGCTCAACGTGTTGTATACTGTACCTATAATCATTTTGAACCGGAATTTCAACAAAAAAAAAAGTTTTCAATTTTTCGCGAAAAAACGTGATGGTTAGCCATACTTTTTTTGCACGGATAAAACTCATAGTCACGGATTCTGAATGTTTCATTTAGTTTTGATTATCAATGTAATTATGAGTAGTTCAATGTTTAGTTTGCTTCAATATGTTGACTCATTCGCCTGCAATCCAGGTTCGAAGCACAATGTGGCCGAATTTCAAAATACGAAACTTCCAACAACCACTTCTTTCCATATGCATCTTACTGGAAGTTTCGTGCTCAACGTGTTGTATACTGTACCTTTAATCATTTTGAACCGGAATTTCAACAAAAAACAGTTTTCAATTTCTGGCGAAAAACGTGATGGCTAGCCTTACTTTTTTTTGCACGGATAAAATTCATAGTCACGGATTCCGAATGTTTCATTAAATTTTGATTATCAATGTAATTATGAGTAGTTCAACGTTCAGTGTGCTTCAATATGTTGACTCATTCGCCTGCAATCCAGGTTCGAAGCACAATGTGGCCGAATTTCAAAATACGAAACTTCCAACAACCACTGCTTTCCATATGCACCCTACTGGAAGTTTCGTGCTCAACGTGTTGTATACTGTACCTATAATCATTTTGAACCGGAATTTCAACAAAAAAAAAAGTTTTCAATTTTTCGCGAAAAAACGTGATGGTTAGCCATACTTTTTTTGCACGGATAAAACTCATAGTCACGGATTCCGAATGTTTCATTTAGTTTTGATTATCAATGTAATTATGAGTAGTTCAATGTTTAGTTTGCTTCAATATGTTGACTCATTCGCCTGCAATCCAGGTTCGAAGCACAATGTGGCCGAATTTCAAAATACGAAACTTCCAACAACCACTTCTTTCCATATGCATCTTACTGGAAGTTTCGTGCTCAACGTGTTGTATACTGTACCTTTAATCATTTTGAACCGGAATTTCAACAAAAAACAGTTTTCAATTTCTGGCGAAAAACGTGATGGCTAGCCTTACTTTTTTTTGCACGGATAAAATTCATAGTCACGGATTCCGAATGTTTCATTAAATTTTGATTATCAATGTAATTATGAGTAGTTCAACGTTCAGTGTGCTTCAATATGTTGACTCATTCGCCTGCAATCCAGGTTCGAAGCACAATGTGGCCGAATTTCAAAATACGAAACTTCCAACAACCACTGCTTTCCATATGCACCCTACTGGAAGTTTCGTGCTCAACGTGTTGTATACTGTACCTATAATCATTTTGAACCGGAATTTCAACAAAAAAAAAAGTTTTCAATTTTTCGCGAAAAAACGTGATGGTTAGCCATACTTTTTTTGCACGGATAAAACTCATAGTCACGGATTCCGAATGTTTCATTTAGTTTTGATTATCAATGTAATTATGAGTAGTTCAATGTTTAGTTTGCTTCAATATGTTGACTCATTCGCCTGCAATCCAGGTTCGAAGCACAATGTGGCCGAATTTCAAAATACGAAACTTCCAACAACCACTTCTTTCCATATGCATCTTACTGGAAGTTTCGTGCTCAACGTGTTGTATACTGTACCTTTAATCATTTTGAACCGGAATTTCAACAAAAAACAGTTTTCAATTTCTGGCGAAAAACGTGATGGCTAGCCTTACTTTTTTTTGCACGGATAAAATTCATAGTCACGGATTCCGAATGTTTCATTAAATTTTGATTATCAATGTAATTATGAGTAGTTCAACGTTCAGTGTGCTTCAATATGTTGACTCATTCGCCTGCAATCCAGGTTCGAAGCACAATGTGGCCGAATTTCAAAATACGAAACTTCAAACAACCACTGCTTTCCATATGCACCCTACTGGAAGTTTCGTGCTCAACGTGTTGTATACTGTACCTATAATCATTTTGAACCGGAATTTCAACAAAAAAAAAAGTTTTCAATTTTTCGCGAAAAAACGTGATGGTTAGCCTTACTTTTTTTTGAACGGATAAAACTCATAGTCACGGATTCCGAATGTTTCATTTAGTTTTGATTATCAATGTAATTATGAGTAGTTCAACGTTTAGTTTGCTTCAATATGTTGACTCATTCGCCTGCAATCCAGGTTCGAAGCTCAATGTGGCCGAATTTCAAAATACGGAACTTCCAACAACCACTTCTTTCCATATGCATCTTACTGGAAGTTTCGTGCTCAACGTGTTGTATACTGTACCTTTAATCATTTTGAACCGGAATTTCAACAAAAAAAAAAGTTTTCAATTTTTCGCGAAAAAACGTGATGGTTAGCCTTACTTTTTTTTGAACGGATAAAACTCATAGTCACGGATTCCGAATGCTTCATTTAGTTTTGATTATCAATGTAATTATGAGTAGTTCAACGTTTAGTTTGCTTCAATATGTTGACTCATTCGCCTGCAATCCAGGTTCGAAGCTCAATGTGGCCGAATTTCAAAATACGAAACTTCCAACGACCACTTCTTTCCATATGCATCTTACTGGAAGTTTCGTGCTCAACGTGTTGTATACTGTACCTTTAATCATTTTGAACCGGAATTTCAACAAAAAACAGTTTTCAATTTTTCGCGAAAAAACGTGATGGCTAGCCTTACTTTTTTTTGCACGGATAAAATTCATAGTCACGGATTCCGAATGTTTCATTAAATTTTGATTATCAATGTAATTATGAGTAGTTCAACGTTCAGTGTGCTTCAATATGTTGACTCATTCGCCTGCAATCCAGGTTCGAAGCACAATGTGGCCGAATTTCAAAATACGAAACTTCCAACAACCACTGCTTTCCATATGCACCCTACTGGAAGTTTCGTGCTCAACGTGTTGTATACTGTACCTTTAATCACTTTGAACCGGAATTTCAACAATAAAAAAAGTTTTCAATTTTTCGCGAAAAAACGTGATGGTTAGCCTTACTTTTTTTTGAACGGATAAAATTCAAGTCACGGATTCCGAATGTTTCATTTAGTTTTGATTATCAATGTAATAATGAGCTGTTCAACGTTCACTTTGCTTCAATATGTTGCCTCATTCGCCTGCAATCCAGGTTTGAAGAACAATGTGGCCGAATTTCTAAATACGAAACTTCCAACAACCACTGCTTTCCATATGCATCCTACCGGAAGTTTCGTGCTCAACGTGTTGTATACTGTACCTTTAATCATTTTGAACCGGAGTTTCAACAAAAAAAAGTTTTCAATTTTTCGCGAAAAAACATGATGGTTAGCCATACTTTTTTTTGAACGGATAAAACTCGACATAGTCACGGATTCCGAATGTTTCATTTAGTTTTGATTATCAATGTAATTATGAGTAGTTCAACGTTTAGTTTGCTTCAATATATTGACTCATTCGCCTGCAATCCAGGTTCGAAGCACAATGTGGCCGAATTTCAAAATACGAAACTTCCAACAACCACTGCTTTCCATATGCATCCTACCGGATGTTTTGTGCTCAACGTGTTGTATACTGTACCTATGATCATTTTGAACCGGAATTTCAACAAAAAAAAGTTTTCAATTTTTCGAGAAAAAACGTGATGGTCAGCCTTACTTTTTTTGAACGGATAAAATTCAAGTCACGGATTCCGAATTTTTCATTAAGTTTTGATTATCAATGTAATTATGAGCAGTTCAACGTTTAGTTTGCTTCAATATGTTGACTTATTCGCCTGCAATCCAGGTTCGAAGCACAATGTGGCCGAATTTCAAATTACTAAACTTCCAACAACCGCTGCTTTCCATATGCATTCTACCGGAAGTTTCGTGTTCAACGTGTTGTTTACTGTACCTATGATCATTTTGAACCGGAATTTCAACAAGAAAAAGTTTTCAATTTTTCGCGAAAAAACGTGATGGTTGGCCTTACTTTTTTTTGAACGGATAAAATTCAAGTCACGGATTCCGAATGTTTCATTTAGTTTTGATTATCAATGTAATTATGAGTAGTTCAACGTTTAGTTTGCTTCAATATGTTGACTCTTTCGCCTGCAATCCAAGTTCGAAGCATAATGTGGCCGAATTTCTAAATACGAAACTTCCAACAACCACTGCTTTCCATATGCATTCTACCAGAAGTTTCGTGCTCAACGTGTTGTTTACTGTACCTATGATCATTTTGAACCGGAATTTCAACAAAAAAAGTTTTCAATTTTTCGCGAAAAAACGTGATGGTTAGCCTTACTTTTTTTGAACGGATAAAATTCAAGTCACGGATTCCGAATGTTTCATTAAGTTTTGATTATCAATGTAATTATGAGTAGTTCAACGTTTAGTTTGCTTAATATGTTGACTCTTTCGCCTGCAATCCAAGTTCGAAGCATAATGTGGCCGAATTTCTAAATACGAAACTTCCAACAACCACTGCTTTCCATATGCATCCTACCGGAAGTTTCGTGCTCAACGTGTTGTATACTGTACCTATGATCATTTTGGACCGGAATTTCAACAAAAAAAAGTTTTCAATTTTTCGCGAAAATCGTGATGGTTAGCCATACTTTTTTTAAACGGATAAAATTCATAGTCACGGATTCCGAATGTTTCATTTAGTTTTGATTATCAATGTAATTATGAGCATTTCAACGTTCACTTTGCTTCAATATGTTGCCTCATTCGCCTGCAATCCAGGTTCGAAGCACAATGTGGCCGAATTTCAAATTACGAAACTTCAATATATTATGCTTCAATATTCGAAGCACAATATGGCCGAATTTCAAAATACGAAACTTCCAACAACCACTGCTTTCCATATGCATCCTACTGGAAGTTTCGTGCTCAACGTGTTGTATACTGTACCTATAATCACTTTGAACCGGAATTTCAACAAAAAAAAGTTTTAAATTTTTCGCGAAAATCGTGATGGTTAGCCTTACTTATTTTTGAACGGATAAAATTCATAGTCACGGATTCCGAATGTTTCATTTAGTTTTGATTATCAATGTAATTATGAGTAGTTCAACGTTTAGTTTGCTTCAATATGTTGACTTATTCGCCTGCAATCCAGGTTCGAAGCACAATGTGGCCGAATTTCAAATTACGAAACTTCCAACAACCACTGCTTTCCATATGCATTCTACCGGAAGTTTTGTGCTCAACGTGTTGTATACTGTACCTATGGTCATTTTGGACCGGAATTTCAACAAAAAAAAGTTTTCAATTTTTCGCGAAAATCGTGATTGTTAGCCTTACTTTTTTTTGAACGGATAAAATTCAAGTCACGGATTCCGAATGTTTCATTTAGTTTTGATTATCAATGTAATAATGAGCTGTTCAACGTTCACTTTGCTTCAATATGTTGACTCATTCGCCTGCAATCCAGGTTCGAAGCACAATGTGGCCGAATTTCAAATTACGAAACTTCCAACAACCACTGCTTTCCATATGCATCCTACTGGAAGTTTCGTGCTCAACGTGTTGTATACTGTACCTATAATCACTTTGAACCGGAATTTCAACAAAAAAAAGTTTTAAATTTTTCGCGAAAATCGTGATGGTTAGCCTTACTTATTTTTGAACGGATAAAATTCATAGTCACGGATTCCGAATGTTTCATTTAGTTTTGATTATCAATGTAATTATGAGTAGTTCAACGTTTAGTTTGCTTCAATATGTTGACTCATTCGCCTGCAATCCAGGTTCGAAGCTCAATGTGGCCGAATTTCAAAATACGAAACTTCCAACAACCACTGCTTTCCATATGCATCCTACCGGAAGTTTCGTGCTCAACGTGTTGTATACTGTACCTTTAATCATTTTGAACCGGAGTTTCAACAAAAAAAGTTTTCAATTTTTCGCGAAAAAACGTGATGGTTAGCCTTACTTTTTTTTGAACGGATAAAATTCAAGTCACGGATTCTGAATGTTTCATTTAGTTTTGATTATCAATGTAATTATGAGTAGTTCAACGTTCAGTGTGCTTCAATATGTTGACTCATTCGCCTGCACTCCAGGTTCGAAGCTCAATGTGGCCGAATTTCAAAATACGAAACTTCCAACGACCACTTCTTTCCATATGCATCTTACTGGAAGTTTCGTGCTCAACGTGTTGTATACTGTACCTTTAATCATTTTGAACCGGAATTTCAACAAAAAACAGTTTTCAATTTTTGGCGAAAAACGTGATGGCTAGCCTTACTTTTTTTTGCACGGATAAAATTCATAGTCACGGATTCCGAATGTTTCATTAAGTTTTGATTATCAATGTAATTATGAGTAGTTCAACGTTCAGTGTGCTTCAATATGTTGACTCATTCGCCTGCAATCCAGGTTCGAAGCACAATGTGGCCGAATTTCAAATTACGAAACTTCCAACAACCACTGCTTTCCATATGCATCCTACCGGAAGTTTCGTGCTCAACGTGTTGTATACTGTACCTTTAATCATTTTGAACCGGAGTTTCAACAAAAAAAGTTTTCAATTTTTCGCGAAAAAACGTGATGGTTAGCCTTACTTTTTTTTGAACGGATAAAATTCAAGTCACGGATTCTGAATGTTTCATTTAGTTTTGATTATCAATGTAATTATGAGTAGTTCAACGTTTAGTTTGCTTCAATATGTTGCCTCATTCGCTTGCACTCCAGGTTCGAAGCTCAATGTGGCCGAATTTCAAAATACGAAACTTCCAACGACCACTTCTTTCCATATGCATCTTACTGGAAGTTTCGTGCTCAACGTGTTGTATACTGTACCTTTAATCATTTTGAACCGGAATTTCAACAAAAAACAGTTTTCAATTTTTGGCGAAAAACGTGATGGCTAGCCTTACTTTTTTTTGCACGGATAAAATTCATAGTCACGGATTCCGAATGTTTCATTAAGTTTTGATTATCAATGTAATTATGAGTAGTTCAACGTTCAGTGTGCTTCAATATGTTGACTCATTCGCCTGCAATCCAGGTTCGAAGCACAATGTGGCCGAATTTCAAAATACGAAACTTCCAACAACCACTGCTTTCCATATATGCATCCTACTGGAAGTTTCGTGCTCAACGTGTTGTATACTGTACCTATAATCATTTTGAACCGGAATTTCAACAAAAAAAAAGTTTTCAATTTTTCGCGAAAAAACGTGATGGTTAGCCTTACTTTTTTTGCACGGATAAAACTCATAGTCACGGATTCCGAATGTTTCATTTAGTTTTGATTATCAATGTAATAATGAGCTGTTCAACGTTCACTTTGCTTCAATATGTTGACTCATTCGCCTGCAATCCAGGTTCGAAGCACAATGTGGCCGAATTTCAAATTACGAAACTTCCAACAACCACTGCTTTCCATATGCATCCTACCGGAAGTTTCGTGCTCAACGTGTTGTATACTGTACCTATAATCATTTTGAACCGGAGTTTCAACAAAAAAAAGTTTTCAATTTTTCGCGAAAAAACGTGATGGTTAGCCTTACTTTTTTTTGAACGGATAAAATTCAAGTCACGGATTCCGAATGTTTCATTTAGTTTTGATTATCAATGTAATTATGAGTAGTTCAACGTTTAGTTTGCTTCAATATGTTGCCTCATTCGCCTGCAATCCAGGTTCGAAGCTCAATATGGCCGAATTTCAAAATACGAAACTTCCAACAACCACTTCTTTCCATATGCATCTTACTGGAAGTTTCGTGCTCAACGTGTTGTATACTGTACCTTTAATCATTTTGAACCGGAATTTCAACAAAAAACAGTTTTCAATTTTTGGCGAAAAACGTGATGGCTAGCCTTACTTTTTTTTGCACGGATAAAATTCATAGTCACGGATTCCGAATGTTTCATTAAATTTTGATTATCAATGTAATTATGAGTAGTTCAACGTTCAGTGTGCTTCAATATGTTGACTCATTCGCCTGCAATCCAGGTTCGAAGCACAATGTGGCCGAATTTCAAAATACGAAACTTCCAACAACCACTGCTTTCCATATGCACCCTACTGGAAGTTTCGTGCTCAACGTGTTGTATACTGTACCTATAATCATTTTGAACCGGAATTTCAACAAAAAAAAAAGTTTTCAATTTTTCGCGAAAAAACGTGATGGTTAGCCCTACTTTTTTTGCACGGATAAAACTCATAGTCACGGATTCCGAATGTTTCATTTAGTTTTGAATATCAATGTAATTATGAGTAGTTCAATGTTTAGTTTGCTTCAATATGTTGACTCATTCGCCTGCAATCCAGGTTCGAAGCACAATGTGGCCGAATTTCAAAATACGAAACTTCCAACAACCACTTCTTTCCATATGCATCTTACTGGAAGTTTCGTGCTCAACGTGTTGTATACTGTACCTTTAATCATTTTGAACCGGAATTTCAACAAAAAACAGTTTTCAATTTCTGGCGAAAAACGTGATGGCTAGCCTTACTTTTTTTTGCACGGATAAAATTCATAGTCACGGATTCCGAATGTTTCATTAAATTTTGATTATCAATGTAATTATGAGTAGTTCAACGTTCAGTGTGCTTCAATATGTTGACTCATTCGCCTGCAATCCAGGTTCGAAGCACAATGTGGCCGAATTTCAAAATACGAAACTTCAAACAACCACTGATTTCCATATGCACCCTACTGGAAGTTTCGTGCTCAACGTGTTGTATACTGTACCTATAATCATTTTGAACCGGAATTTCAACAAAAAAAAAAGTTTTCAATTTTTCGCGAAAAAACGTGATGGTTAGCCTTACTTTTTTTTGAACGGATAAAACTCATAGTCACGGATTCCGAATGCTTCATTTAGTTTTGATTATCAATGTAATTATGAGTAGTTCAACGTTTAGTTTGCTTCAATATGTTGACTCATTCGCCTGCAATCCAGGTTCGAAGCTCAATGTGGCCGAATTTCAAAATACGAAACTTCCAACGACCACTTCTTTCCATATGCATCTTACTGGAAGTTTCGTGCTCAACGTGTTGTATACTGTACCTTTAATCATTTTGAACCGGAATTTCAATAAAAAACAGTTTTCAATTTTTCGCGAAAAAACGTGATGGCTAGCCTTACTTTTTTTTGCACGGATAAAATTCATAGTCACGGATTCCGAATGTTTCATTAAATTTTGATTATCAATGTAATTATGAGTAGTTCAACGTTCAGTGTGCTTCAATATGTTGACTCATTCGCCTGCAATTCAGGTTCGAAGCACAATGTGGCCGAATTTCAAAATACGAAACTTCCAACAACCACTGCTTTCCATATGCACCCTACTGGAAGTTTCGTGCTCAACGTGTTGTATACTGTACCTTTAATCATTTTGAACCGGAATTTCAACAATAAAAAAAGTTTTCAATTTTTCGCGAAAAAACGTGATGGTTAGCCTTACTTTTTTTTGAACAGATAAAATTCAAGTCACGGATTCCGAATGTTTCATTTAGTTTTGATTATCAATGTAATAATGAGCTGTTCAACGTTCACTTTGCTTCAATATGTTGCCTCATTCGCCTGCAATCCAGGTTTGAAGAACAATGTGGCCGAATTTCTAAATACGAAACTTCCAACAACCACTGCTTTCCATATGCATCCTACCGGAAGTTTCGTGCTCAACGTGTTGTATACTGTACCTATAATCATTTTGAACCGGAGTTTCAACAAAAAAAAGTTTTCAATTTTTCGCGAAAAAACATGATGGTTAGCCATACTTTTTTTTGAACGGATAAAACTCGACATAGTCACGGATTCCGAATGTTTCATTTAGTTTTGATTATCAATGTAATTATGAGTAGTTCAACGTTTAGTTTGCTTCAATATATTGACTCATTCGCCTGCAATCCAGGTTCGAAGCACAATGTGGCCGAATTTCAAAATACGAAACTTCCAACAACCACTGCTTTCCATATGCATCCTACCGGATGTTTTGTGCTCAACGTGTTGTATACTGTACCTATGATCATTTTGAACCGGAATTTCAACAAAAAAAAGTTTTCAATTTTTCGAGAAAAAACGTGATGCCTTACTTTTTTTGAACGGATAAAATTCAAGTCACGGATTCCGAATGTTTCATTAAGTTTTGATTATCAATGTAATTATGAGCAGTTCAACGTTTAGTTTGCTTCAATATGTTGACTTATTCGCCTGCAATCCAGGTTCGAAGCACAATGTGGCCGAATTTCAAATTACGAAACTTCCAACAACGGCTGCTTTCCATATGCATTCTACCGGAAGTTTCGTGCTCAACGTGTTGTTTACTGTACCTATGATCATTTTGAACCGGAATTTCAACAAGAAAAAGTTTTCAATTTTTCGCGAAAAAACGTGATGGTTAGCCATACTTTTTTTTGAACGGATAAAACTCGACATAGTCACGGATTCCGAATGTTTCATTTAGTTTTGATTATCAATGTAATTATGAGTAGTTCAACGTTTAGTTTGCTTCAATATATTGACTCATTCGCCTGCAATCCAGGTTCGAAGAACAATGTGGTCGAATTTCAAATTACGAAACTTCCAACAACCACTGCTTTCCATATGCATTCTAACGGAAGTTTCGTGCTCAACGTGTTGTTTACTGTACCTATGATCATTTTGAACCGGAATTTCAACAAGAAAAAGTTTTCAATTTTTCGCGAAAAAACCTGATGGTTAGCCATACTTTTTTTTGAACGGATAAAACTCAACATAGTCACGGATTCCGAATGTTTCATTTAGTTTTGATTATCAATGTAATTATGAGTAGTTCAACGTTTAGTTTGCTTCAATATGTTGCCTCATTCGCATGCAATCTAGGTTCGAAGAACAATGTGGCCGAATTTCTAAATACGAAACTTCCAACAACCACTGCTTTCCATATGCATCCTACCGGAAGTTTCGTGCTCAACGTGTTGTTTACTGTACCTATGATCATTTTGAACCGGAATTTCAACAAAAAAAAGTTTTCAATTTTTCGCGAAAAAACGTGATGGTTAGTTAGCCTTTCTTTTTTTGAACGGATAAAATTCAAGTCACGGATTCCGAATGTTTCATTTAGTTTTGATTATTAATGAAATTATGAGCAGTTCAACGTTCTTTTTGCTTCAATATGTTGACTCATTCGCCTGCAATCCAGGTTCGAAGCACAATGTGGCCGAATTTCAAAATACGAAACTTCCAACAACCACTGCTTTCCATATATGCATCCTACTGGAAGTTTCGTGCTCAACGTGTTGTATACTGTACCTATAATCACTTTGAACCGGAATTTCAACAAAAAAGAGTTTTCAATTTTTCGCAAAATATCGTGATGGTTAGCCTCACTTTTTTTTGAATGGATAAAATTCAAGTCACGGATTCCGAATGTTTCATTTAGTTTTGATTATCAATGTAATTATGAGTAGTTCAACGTTTAGTTTGCTTCAATATGTTGACTCTTTCGCCTGCAATCCAGGTTCGAAGCACAATGTGGCCGAATTTTAAAATACAAAACTTCCAACAACCACTGCTTTCCATATGCATCCTACCGGAAGTTTTGTGCTCAACGTGTTGTTTACTGTACCTATGGTCATTTTGGACCGGAATTTCAACAAAAAAAAGTTTTCAATTTTTCGCGAAAATCGTAATGGTTAGCCTTACTTTTTTTTGAACGGATAAAATTCATAGTCACGGATTCCGAATGTTTCATTTAGAAACATTTCATTTAGTTTGATTATCAATGTAATTATGAGTAGTTCAACGTTTAGTTTGCTTCAATATGTTGACTCATTCGCCTGCAATCCAGGTTCGAAGCACAATGTGGCCGAATTTCAAATTACGAAACTTCCAGCAACCACTGCTTTCCATATGCATTCTACCGGAAGTTTCGTGCTCAACGTGTTGTTTACTGTACCTATGACCATTTTGAACCGGAATTTCAACAAGAAAAAGTTTTCAATTTTTCGCGAAAAAACGTGATGGTTAGCCTTTTTTTTGAACGGATAAAATTCAAGTCAGGGATTCCGAATGTTTCATTTAGTTTTGATTATCAATGTAATTATGAGTAGTTCAACGTTTAGTTTGCTTCAATATGTTGACTCTTTCGCCTGCAATCCAAGTTCGAAGCATAATGTGGCCGAATTTCTAAATACGAAACTTCCAACAACCACTGCTTTCCATATGCATTCTACCGGAAGTTTCGTGCTCAACGTGTTGTTTACTGTACCTATGATCATTTTGAACCGGAATTTCAACAAAAAAAATTTTCAATTTTTCGCGAAAAAACGTGATGGTTAGCCTTACTTTTTTTGAACGGATAAAATTCAAGTCACGGATTCCGAATGTTTCATTAAGTTTTGATTATCAATGTAATTATGAGTAGTTCAACGTTTAGTTTGCTTAATATGTTGACTCTTTCGCCTGCAATCCAGGTTCGAAGCATAATGTGGCCGAATTTCTAAATACGAAACTTCCAACAACCACTGCTTTCCATATGCATTCTACCGGAAGTTTCGTGCTCAACGTGTTGTTTACTGTACCTATGATCATTTTGAACCGGAATTTCAACAAAAAAAATTTTCAATTTTTCGCGAAAAAACGTGATGGTTAGCCTTACTTTTTTTGAACGGATAAAATTCAAGTCACGGATTCCGAATGTTTCATTAAGTTTTGATTATCAATGTAATTATGGGTAGTTCAATGTTTAGTTTGCTTAATATGTTGACTCTTTCGCCTGCAATCCAAGTTCGAAGCATAATGTGGCCGAATTTCTAAATACGAAACTTCCAACAACCACTGCTTTCCATATGCATCCTACCGGAAGTTTCGTGCTCAACGTGTTGTATACTGTACCTATGATCATTTTGGACCGGAATTTCAACAAAAAAAAGTTTTCAATTTTTCGCGAAAATCGTGATTGTTAGCCTTACTTTTTTTTGAACGGATAAAACTCGAAATAGTCTCGGATTCCGAATGTTTCATTTAGTTTTGATTATCAATGTAATTATGAGTAGTTCAACGTTTAGTTTGCTTAATATGTTGACTCTTTCGCCTGCAATCCAAGTTCGAAGCATAATGTGGCCGAATTTCTAAATACGAAACTTCCAACAACCACTGCTTTCCATATGCATCCTACCGGAAGTTTCGTGCTCAACGTGTTGTTTACTGTACCTATGATCATTTTGAACCGGAATTTCAACAAGAAAAAGTTTTCAATTTTTCGCGAAAAAACGTGATGGTTAGCCTTTGTTTTGAACGGATAAAATTCAAGTCACGGATTCCGAATGTTTCATTTAGTTTTGATTATCAATGTAATTATGAGTAGTTCAACGTTTAGTTTGCTTCAATATGTTGACTCTTTCGCCTGCAATCCAAGTTCGAAGCATAATGTGGCCGAATTTCTAAATACGAAACTTCCAACAACCACTGCTTTCCATATGCATTCTACCGGAAGTTTCGTGCTCAACGTGTTGTATACTGTACCTATAATCATTTTGAACCGGAGTATCTTTCATGAAAAAACGTGATGGTTAAGCCTTACTTTTTTTTGAACCGATAAAACTCATAGTCACGGATTCTGAATGTTTCATTTAGTTTTGATTATCAATGTAATTATGAGCAGTTCAACGTTTAGTTTGCTTCAATATGTTGACTCTTTCGCCTGCAATCCAAGTTCGAAGCATAATGTGGCCGAATTTCTAAATACGAAACTTCCAACAACCACTGCTTTCCATATGCATTCTACCGGAAGTTTCGTGCTCAACGTGTTGTTTACTGTACCTATGATCATTTTGAACCGGAATTTCAACAAAAAAAATTTTCAATTTTTCGCGAAAAAACGTGATGGTTAGCCTTACTTTTTTTGAACGGATAAAATTCAAGTCACGGATTCCGAATGTTTCATTAAGTTTTGATTATCAATGTAATTATGAGTAGTTCAATGTTTAGTTTGCTTAATATGTTGACTCTTTCGCCTGCAATCCAAGTTCGAAGCATAATGTGGCCGAATTTCTAAATACGAAACTTCCAACAACCACTGCTTTCCATATGCATCCTACCGGAAGTTTCGTGCTCAACGTGTTGTATACTGTACCTATGATCATTTTGGACCGGAATTTCAACAAAAAAAAGTTTTCAATTTTTCGCGAAAATCGTGATTGTTAGCCTTACTTTTTTTTGAACGGATAAAACTCGAAATAGTCTCGGATTCCGAATGTTTCATTTAGTTTTGATTATCAATGTAATTATGAGTAGTTCAACGTTTAGTTTGCTTCAATATGTTGACTCATTCGCCTGCAATCCAGGTTCGAAGCACAATGTGGCCGAATTTCAAATTACGAAACTTCCAACAACCACTGCTTTCCATATGCATTCTACCGGAAGTTTCGTGCTCAACGTGTTGTTTACTGTACCTATGATCATTTTGAACCGGAATTTCAACAAGAAAAAGTTTTCAATTTTTCGCGAAAAAACGTGATGGTTAGCCATACTTTTTTTTGAACGGATAAAACTCAACATAGTCACGGATTCCGAATGTTTCATTTAGTTTTGATTATCAATGTAATCATGAGTAGTTCAACGTTTAGTTTGCTTCAATATGTTGCCTCATTCGCATGCAATCTAGGTTCGAAGCACAATGTGGCCGAATTTCTAAATACGAAACTTCCAACAACCACTGCTTTCCATATGCATCCTACCGGAAGTTTCGTGCTCAACGTGTTGTTTACTGTACCTATGATCATTTTGAACCGGAATTTCAACAAAAAAAAGTTTTCAATTTTTCGCGAAAAAACGTGATGGTTAGCCTCACTTTTTTTTGAATGGATAAAATTCAAGTCACGGATTCCGAATGTTTCATTTAGTTTTGATTATCAATGTAATTATGAGCGTGTCAACGTTCACTTTGCTTCAATATGTTGCCTCATTCGCCTGCAATCCAGGTTCGAAGCACAATGTGGCCGAATTTCAAAATACGAAACTTCCAACAACCACTGCTTTCCATATGCATTCTACCGGAAGTTTCGTGCTCAACGTGTTGTATACTGTACCTATAATCATTTTGAACCGGAGTATCTTTCATGAAAAACGTGATGGTTAAGCCTTACTTTTTTTTGAACCGATAAAACTCATAGTCACGGATTCTGAATGTTTCATTTAGTTTTGATTATCAATGTAATTATGAGCAGTTCAACGTTTAGTTTGCTTCAATATGTTGACTCATTCGCCTGCAATCCAGGTTCGAAGCACAATGTGGTCGAATTTCTAAATACGAAACTTCCAACAACCACTGCTTTCCATATGCATCCTACCGGAAGTTTCGTGCTCAACGTGTTGTATACTGTACCTATAATCAATTTGAACCGGAATTTCAACAAAAAAAGTTTTCACTTTTTCATTTTAAATTCATACGAGTATTTGTTCGTTCTTCAATTCTCCTTTCTATATTTCTACTTAACAACTAAGAGAACCATATATTTCTCTATTTCGTTTCATCACACCGTCGACACATGTTATTAGGTTTACGAAAAAATAAGTACAAATGCATCGTTTTCATTTTTACGTGAACAAATACAAAAACTGAAGACGATATTTATTAAGGTTCAAAAAATAGAAACGCGTACTGTAGTCAATGAAAAGATTTCCTCTACATAAATTATCTATCTCTTTATTATTTATGTTCCAACTGACTTGGAGTAAGTATGGATGGATGCAGGACGTCTTGGTGAGCAAGATAAATCACGGTAAGTAATCTATGTTGCGTGTCCTGGAGGCTCTTTAGAACTAGCATCATTTCAAAAATGGTTGTTAGCGTTGATCGCACTCTGTCTTCATACGTTCTATATTCTTTTAACTGCAACATTTCCTGCCGCAAACGATGTTGGTCCTTAATCAAGTTTTTTTATAGATGCCATGGTGAGGTTTGTATTATGTTTTACCAAATTGAGTGTTATCGACAATAGTTGTTTGATTTTTGTTGAAAGTCGAGAGATAATTCCCATCACTGTTAATTTGATCAAAATAGGATTCGTACTTGTCCGCTACTCGCTGGATGAGTACTCCAAATAGGTTTTCTAGTACCAGGCCCATTGAGTCACCGAGACTTCGTTTCAGCCGTTTACGATCCTTATTACTTTCAAATAGTAGCTCGTTGTCTGCTACTAAATAATTATATTGAAATAACAGTTGCTGAAGAATTATGTCGCATTTTAAACCGGAAAGCCCGTAAAAACTGGTTGTAACTCTGAGTAGACTATTTTAAAGTTGTCAATTTCCTCCCAGTAGGACGATAAATTGTATTGAACCACTAATATTCATTTTATCGCCACAATCTCCAACTTCCTAATTCATCGAAATGTATCCAAATGTAATGATTGAACGAACATATTTCGATATTGGTGCTCACGAGACCGAATGGGTAGCACACTGAAAGGATGGTTAGTGCTACGTGGTTCATTTTTCCGTTGTTTTCACTTTACTGGCTTGTTGTTTTGAGTTGTAATTGCACTGACTTTCCTGGTGGTTGTTTCCTTGAGCAATGCAATGTCCTTCGTAGGTGATATCTCTATTGGACCGTCACTGATAGAAAGCTTGCACAGCTTTGTTATTGGTTTCTTGTTGGTCGCGACCTTACACTTTTCCGTTACGATTAGTACCAACTCATCTTTTCCGGTGTGAGTGTCTGTGATCCGTCCCAATTTCTCCATTTCGTGTTGGGGATAGTTGATCATCTTTCACAAATACTAGATCATTTATTTGGCTGGGAGGTTTTCCACTTGCTCCGTTATCTAAGTTGGTGAATTTATTCAGCAGACCATCGGTTCAAAAAGTCTTGCACCATTTTTTCGACCATGTGACATCTCAATGAGAAAATGCCCTGGTGTTAGCGCTGCTGCATCCTTTGCATCGTTGGTTAATGCAGTTAGCGGCCGAGAATTGAGAATCGGTCCGATTTGGCTGGTGAGAGTTATTAATTCTTCGAATGGGAGAGGTGAATCTCCTATTACTCTCTTAAGATGAAATTTCACGGATTTTATTCCTGCTTCCCAAATTCCACCAAAGTGTGGGGTATAAGGTGGTATGAATTGCCTTGTCCTTTCATCATTGGTTAGCACAGCTGCCACGTCGTCAAGTAGTGTGGCCATAGCATAGGCCTTCTTCCCATACTATTTGCCTATCTTTATAGTATTAGTGTGTTGATTCTAGTTCAGGCTGATTTTGTTGCTGCAATAACTGCTCCATGTCTATGTTTTTATTGACAGGGGTTCTGTTCTTGTTTATTTGCCGGTTGTAGTTTGGCTGTTGAATTTCAATACCTGTTGTTGTGAGTTTGAAGCTTCGACGTCTCTTGGCATATAGCAATATGTTTGTAGAACGTGTTGGCTGCCGGTTGTTGTGGCAGTTCGAAATCTCAATGTAAAAATTCCTTTACAAAGTGAGTTTTATTGTCCGCCGGTTATTCTGGAGGCTCGAAGGATCATGTAAAAATCTGGCCTTCGCCTAGATTTTGTGTGTTTAAGTAAATATTTGGTTTACCACTGGTGAGCTCCAAATATTCACTGCGAGAATTAAAACTAACTGTTGTAATGCGTCTATAATTCAATTATGTTTTATTACCTCAATAAACCGGACTTTTATACGTAAAATGTCATATTGCTTACGCATAAAATCAAGAATATTATATTATAAAATAAAATGGTTGAATTTGTTACAATATATACAATATTAAACCCATGTCGTTACTGTGTCATTGGCCGTTTGGAATATTGTATTATTGCGCATATTGACGTTGTTACAAAACTAAGTTTTTGCATGCAGGAAGAAAGTACTTTTTTTTTACAGATAAACATCAAATGAGCTGTTGTGCTCTAGCTTAAATAATAATTGTTTTTTATGAATATCGGGGTTATCCAATTCAAGCTTGATAAAGTAAACTTAAAAAGAACACACAAAATATTCGGAATGTATTGTAATTTTTATTTCATTTTACAGATTGATCCTTGCCATTTTTAGTTAAACAAGATATCATTCAAATGTCCTCCACGGGACTTCTTACAGGCCTTGATTCTTTTGAGGTAATTTTCAATGACTTTTCGGCACATTTCGGGCGGTATCTCGGCCATTACCTTACGAATATTAGTTTTCAATTCGTCAAGAGTTTGAGGATTGTTTGCGTAAACACGATCTTTCGCGTAGCCCCACAAAAAGAAATCCAAAGGCGTTAAATCACAGGATCTTGGAGGCCAATTGACATCAGCCAATCGCGAAATCAAACGTCTAGGAAATTTCTCTTGCAAAAGATCTCGATTTGCTCGTGTTACGTGACTGGTTGCTCCATCCTGCTGGAACCACATATCGTCAAGATCATAATCTTCGATTTTCGTAAAAAAATAATCGGTTAACATGGAGCCATAGCGCTCAGAATTGACGGTAACGGTTCGTCCATGGTTGTTCTCAAAAAAATACGGCCCAATCACACCACCAGACCACAATGCGCACCAAACAGTGACTTTTTCCGGGTGTAATGGCTTCTCTACAATCAATTGTGGATTTTCTGAGCCCCAAATTCTACAGTTTTGCTTATTAACGTATCCACCAAGCGAAAAATGAGCTTCATCACTGAAGAAAATTTTGTTCGAAAAATCAGCATCAGCAGATTTAATAATTTTAACGCGTTGGTCGATTGTTAAATGCTCCATATTCTTAAATGGCAGAATGTCAACTAAATAAATGACAGCGTACTTGACGTTTATCTTTGACAGATGTCGGTATACAGATTTCTACTTTATCAACCTCGAATTGGATAACCCAATTTATTTATTATTGAATGTGCGAAGCAAATGTTTGTGTTCATCTAGCAAAGTTGTGAAATCTTGTCACAAACAATGTGGACAAATATATATTTTGTTGTCATGTTTACAGTTATTTATCACTTTTTACGTTGACATACTGTCTGTTCAATTCATTTTTAAGCATTTTTTTCATTTTGCACGAATTTTTTAACAATAATTAATGATTACCTATCTATTTTAAGCTATTTGAGAGTAGTTTATATAGATTTAGGGCAGCAATTAATATTTGCCCACTTACATAATGTACTCTAGTATCACTTTTTGCATTTTTGACAGTAATCTATAATTTTTTTCTAGCAAAAGGCGTTCCCTTGAACATTTAAGCATTATCTATTTTTGATGTCGAAGTAAGCTCACTATTAGCTTTTTAAAGTAGTTTTATTAATTTTTAGGAGTTGAATGGACATTTTTACAGTTATTTATCACTTTTTATATTGACATACTCGTACTGTCTGTTCAAATCATTTGCAGGAATTTTTTTCATTTTACACGAATTTTATAACAATAATTAATGATTATCTATTTTAAGCTATTTGAGGGTAGTTTATATAGATTTAGGGGTAGTAGCGACATTTTCCTAGCTATCTGACGTATTTCTGGGTCATTTATTATAAATTTATTAATTTAATATATAAAACAAGATAAAACTAAACAAGTGAAAACGAACATTAAATTTACCAGGTGTGTCATAAACTGTAAATTGGTTATAAAAATATGTCATGTGAAAATGCCGAACTTTATTTGAAGTGAAACGACACAGTTTAAACGTGAATGAAAATAATCAGATGTTGGTGAAATCGAAAGAGTTGTTTGGTGCAAAATATTAACTGTGAATAATTGGTCTCGTATATAATAAAATAATAAGAAGTTGAACGCAATTTAAGTGCGGCTCGTAAACTCGAAAAACTATAAAATGGTGAGCCATAAAATGTGTAGTGATGGACGTTAAAACTCAAATCTGTTTTTTTTTTGGGTGTGGTTTTGTGATAATCGTAACATAAACCGGACAATATCGATATTAATAAGAGTCTAATAAGTTTAATAAAATCTTTTCTAACTCAAACTGTTCCAAAGATACTTCCACAATTAATAATAATTCTGATTAAATAATAAATAAATCCATTAATAACAATCAAAATTCTAACCAAAATAAAATAAAATATCTGCCTTTAATTGAAAAATTCGTTCATTCACAACTCCCAACATTAATGAATGATCATACTAAACATACTCATCGAAAACGTATATGTGCTACGGAAATAAGATCATCCATCGTTGTCAACGTCATGGCGCCCAAAGTTTACAATTTTTGAGAATTTTTTTTTCTATATTTTATTGTAAGTTATTTAATATAAATTTATAATTACTTAAACATTTTTCGAATTTGACCTAAAAATTACCTATCGCTTTATTCAATCAATTAATTAAAATGAGGTAAATTCTGTTAAGGGGGAGATGCAACGGAGGTGAGTAGTTTGGCTGGGCATGTGACCTTCAAGTGTTTTTTTTTCTCGAGAATCCTAATTTTCTTTCTTAGTTTATTTTCTTATTTTCCATTTACGGTCATTACTGATTGACTCATGTTCCGGAAACCCCACCCCTGACGCTCCTGAGACTTAGCCGAGCAATTGACCGTCAAACCGGAACCGCTGAGCTGATAAAAATATTTTCTGTTAACAGTCCAGCAGTAGCTGAACTGTTACAACAACATCTAGTACTTCGCAAAATGAATGCTTAGCGATTGGTCCTACAGTACAAGCGACATTATACTCCATCATTCACATATGAACTAGCAGCCATATCATTTCTAGCGACAAGGGTACTTAAAAAATTTTTGGAGAAAGACCAATTAACATTCCCCGTGGCTGCCAACGCCAGCTGAAGGAGAGTATTAGTATACGTCTATCGAAACATGTGTTAAATTTTCGCAAGTGGATCTCGAATTTGAAAGCCAATGTGGCCTGAAATATCAAAGATGTTGATACAGATCCTGCTGAAATAAAATCCATTGAAATAAACAATGAAGAAGATGAAAGATCGGTAAATGTACTGAAAAAAGGTACAAAAAGGTACAATTACATGCACGAAGTGTGTATCGGTGTATATTTAGCAAAACTAATTCAAAAATCAAAAACAAAATGAATAATTACAAATTTCTAAGGTGTCGATAATATTGAATGTTTTAAACAACATGCAGGAAGTGAATGCTTTTCTTGTTACAGTCGAATACGTTTTATCTGTTGAATTATCAAAAAAATCAAATTAATTATAATTGCATATTAAATCCCAGATTTTAGTATTATTTTTAAACAAAAAAAATATATACAACATTATTTCATGCAGGAAGTGAATACTTTTAAATATCATACAAGTAAGTAGTTCAAATCAAAACAGAAACTGCATTGATTACTTTTTAAATTACGTATACAATGATTAGACATTTATTATGCCAAAGTTTTTAATCTTAATATTTTTTAATTCTATAATAAAGAAGTATTGCATGCACGAAGTAAATATGAATAAAAATTCATTTAAAAAATTGGGCAAAATAATCACAAACAACATAATTACTCATAATTAATTACTGCTTGTTAAATGTCGGATATTATTGCTATTTTTAAATAAAAATAATCAGAACTTAATTTTTGCATGCAGGAAGTGAAATGTTTTTTGTTACAGACAAATAATCTTTAAAGTTAAACCAAAACAAAAAATGCGCCGATTTCGTTTAAAAAATTCACACTCATCGTTATGCTATTGTGTTATGTTAAACGTCGTCCGGTAGTCTAGATATATATTATTTTGTCAAATAAAGTAAGTCCTAGCGTGGACATAATGAATATTGGTTTAAATGTAGCAAATTTGAGTAAAATAATTACAAACATATTGTGTAATCTTATATGTTATAGATGTTTGTTGATGTCTAATATTTTCATTATTTTTAGACATTTAATAATCAGGATACAACTTTTGCATGCAGGAAATGATAACTTTGTTTGTTACAAATTTTATTTGCATCGATGTTGTATTATGTAATACTTAAAATAGACAGTAGTTCAGATATTTATTGTTTAGGTTCATTATAAGTTATTATTACATGCACGAAGTGAAATATAATAAATATTTAGCAAATTTGATTGAAATAATCACAAACCCGATTATTAGACATGTTTATATCCCTTTCGAGTCCTGATATCACAAATGTGAGGTACTTAATGAAAGAAAACAAAAAAAAAAATTTTGATGTAACTAAAGACCAGACCGTACAATTGTGATAATAAATATATACCTAAGCACAAGCAGATAATTTTTTGTATAAATGTATGACGTACCGCCCAACTATCACAAACGTTACACTCAATTTTTGAGTTACTTGAAGTCATCGATAATTAAACCGTCGCATTAATTTGTGAAATTTTGGTTAGTTGACTTTTAAAACACCATGTACCAGAATCCGCAGTTTTATCCTAAAAAACATTTGGATTTTCTGAGAAAAACCACCCTCACATTTGTGTGGTGTGGGCTTTCCCATATACTTTGTCCTGGTTGTTCTTTGTTGAATAAATTCGTATTATTTAATCATATTCAAATGCCGTCTCATGTGAGCCCAGATGAACCGACAAACTGATATCGTACTCATCAAGAAATAGCAACCACAACATTAATCTTAAGAAATCAGGTTTTATTAAAAGTAAAATAAACTTTTTTTTATACATTTATAACATATTCAGGTATGCTTATCTCTTCTGCACCTCATTTTAATCTATCAACCATCTACCTTTGGCAAAAAACAACTAAAAAAATTATATGGCTTGAAGCCTATGTGGCCCATGCGTGATAGTGTATTTTTAATCATAATATTTGAGTACTAAACAAATATAAAACGCAATTTTTGTATAACAAATTTATGCATTAACATTTTATGAATGAATATGCATAAGAACTGGAATTTGATTCTAATTTTGTACAACTAAAAACAATTACTTGCGGTCCCTCGATTTTTCTCCTTTTGACATGATGAAACTTGTCACTTAATAAAATTTTTTACAAAGGATATTATTACACAAACTTTAGTTTTTTTAGAAGTAAAAGAATCGACTTATAATTGGAATCCAAATCGAGTCGAAGAATATTTTCAGAAAACCCGGAAAAAAGTTTGTCAAAACGGCGAAATTTTAACCCTCACAATTGTGACAGCTGGGCTTTAATTCATACTAAAGAGAGTTTATAAAAATGAGTTTTGGCGGTAATATTTTTTTTGTCACAAACGTGACATACAGGCTTTAAGTTATACAAATAAAAATTATTTTAACGTCATATATTGTAACCCTCACATTTGTGACATCTGGTCTACAATTAGTACAAAAAATAAATATAGTTGGACTCGAAAGGGATATACAAAAATAATTAGGACAAAATTGCAATATGCAGCAAGCGAATGTATTTATTGTTACAGACAAAAAATAATCGTTATGCGTCGAGCAAAATTAAGTAAAATAAGCACAAACAAGACAAGTTATTAAATATCGTTAAGATATTTGAAAATGCCTAAAATTCTTACAACTTTTAAACAAATATAAATAGGGCTAAGTTTTTGCATGCAGGAAGGGAATATATTTTTTACAGATAAATAACAAATGAGATGTTGTGCTGTAGCCTAAGTTATAATTATTTTTTTAAATATATTTACTTTCGAATGTACGAAGCAAAATTTTGTGTTTATCTAGCAAAGTTGTGAAATCTAATCACAAATAATGTGAGCAAATACATATTTGTTACGTGGTTGTTAAATTATAGTACTTATTACAATTTTAAGGATAGGCTTAATAAGAACAAAATTATTACATTCAGGAAGTGAACACCATTATTTTTACAAACCAGTATGCCTTATATCTATTATTTTGTTTTATTTATGCAGTTAAAATTGTATGCATGGAGTGTATTTTCGTGTATATTTAGCAAAACTAATTCAAAAATCACACACAAGATGGGTAATTCCAAAATTGTGTCTTTGAAATGTCTGTTTGCCATTTGATTGAATGAATCTTAACTAAAGATTACAGTACAAACTGCTTTGGGTTGTACTTAACTGAGCTAAACTGTATTCTTTGGAATTTTGATTATTGTCAAAAATGTAAATTTTTAATTTCCAAAATTTCTTTAGCTCAAATATTGAAACAATATTCTATTTTAGAACGTTTACTTTTGTATGACGTGAAAAATCAATGATCTATGTGATAAATGTGACTAAATATCAGACTTAAGATTTAACTAATTTCAAAATCCATGCTATAAAAAATCCAGTTAACAGAATTGGGCTTTATTAGGCTACTAAAACATAAACATAAATGATTCTAACTCAAACAAAACTTGTTTACTTCACAACGGCGCACCAAATCCGAGTAATATTTGTGGCGAAATTCGGTAATCACATTCATCAAAATGTTGTCTGTTTTTTGATTTATGGTAAATAATTTAACCTCGTCTAAATTTAAAAGAAAAACTTCACTATACAGAGTGTGTCCAGCGTCCCTCCATTGTTTGACGTATTTGCCTCCATTGTTTGCGTACTTAGTATAAAATTGTAATAAATTATAACATTTCTAAAAACCATATAATCTAAACATTTTCACCCGCCCATCAAATTATGTCCTCTAAAAAAAAATTCAAACAAACCGAAAATAACGAAGCATTAAGTATAACAATAAAAGTAAAGAACCCGAACAATCTTTGTGATCAGTTTAAATTTTATTATTTTTCCTTATCTTTCATCTTAAAGTGCCATAAAATCATTATTATAATTTTTTTTTCGCTGCCACTTTATATAACCATTTTCACAACGCAAATGTACCAAAATTACTCTCGAACACTTCATTTAAATCATTAACAAGGTTTAACAACAACAACAATTTATATAACCATTTTCTCACATAAAATTACAACGAAAATCTTTATTTTAATTTTATAGTCTTATCTAGATTCACAAGTAATTTTATCAAAATAAAAAAATCTCTAGAAAACCGAATAAATCTAGAATCATAATGTTGTCGCTCAAGTATCTCCTGAAAAAAAGGTCACATTAAATCATTATCCTTTTTCTTCGTCATCCTCGTCATCTTGGTATTTAGAGCGAAGAAAACTTTAATTTATCCTTAATTTTATTTTTTATTATGTGCGCCCTTTTTCCAAAAAAATAAATAAAAAAAAATTATAAACAAGAAGTAAATAAAAGACATACAATTTATTGATTTTCGCTTTGATTCCAAGAAACTGTTATTTCAGAAAATCTTATTAAAAAAATTTCTTAAAACTGTTACATACTCAAACAAACAATTTTTTTTTTGGGCGTTCTGCTCGAAATTATTTTATGATACTTATACTTGACTTATATACAATTTGTGTTGTACGGACTTTTGGTATACGATGCCTATGATGAAGATGATCAGGGTGGTGATTATTATATGATGTGGTTATGAAATAATAAAAAACCAAGAATAATTTCAGACGAGCGCAAAATTTTTCGCAGATATACGAGTACGAGATGATAATAAAGCAGTCGTAATAAAATATTTGGTTTTTATCGGTACGGACTCAGATTTTGTATAAGAAGACAAGCGCCTGTGTCAAATTTAAATAAATAAAAAATGGGAAATAACCTTGAAAAATATTACGTTAGATACGGCGATGACGACAGAATGCCGTGTTCCCACACCGCACACAGTATGTGGTGTGTAATTTATGATTTATTTGGCAACCTTTATATCAAATAAAATAAAAATAAAAAAATCGTTATAAATTTATATTTGCTAAAGGAATATATAGAGATGTTTAGATACGGTAAAAAATTATAAATCGCATTGATAAATAGCGATCGAAATAGTCAAGGCCCAGGTAATAAACACCAATATAATATGATATACTATAGGCACCTGTAGAATAAATACAACGTGCCGTTTTAAATTTACGTCTGCACAGCTTTAGATGTCTACTGCTAGATTCCGCTTTTATTACATAATTTTATATGAGGCGCTACCCGTACAGAACTCGTAAAGATTTGAGAGTATAATTCGACACAAAATCGATCGAATTTTTATTAGACATTTTGACGTTTTTATTGGTGGAAAATGAAAATTTACTATTTTCCGTATAGAGTGAAAATTAATGTTGTTCATGGTGCTTGAATAGTTTATATAGAACATAAATCGAGTAAATATAATACTAAACATCGTTTTGAAAACATATTTCAGTTATTTACTGTCTGATCTATTTAGTGAGGAATACATACATTGGTGTTACTCATAAAATGTCAAAATGTGTTTCTACGTTCTGCAATGGCGATATTTTACACTTCAATTACATAATTTTAGTGTTTACCCATTATCATTTAGCTAGCTTACGATTTAAAGTATATCACTGTGCTTGAATTACAAACTTTTTTTTTGTGATAAGCTGGGCACCCAGGGGCCAAACATAATTCGAGTACGCATAATTCAATGATAGTAGCCTCGTTTCAAAGTTCGACATATTTTTGCTCTGAGTCAAAAATTTGTCATAATATACACTCATATTCACGTTGATAGCTCCTGAACCATTAACACTTTCGTTATGCTTTCTTCAGCAAAGTTGTTGCGAAAGTGAAGGCAAACAACTTTGCTGATCATGTCAAGGCCGAAGAACGACATCTATACATTCACATTGGTTGTGTTATGAAAATTAAAATCAGAACCATGAAAACAAGGAATTTAATAAATCAACTCAGGCATCGGAAACTTCCTGAAGATACTACACTTATCTAGAGGTAAAACATTTCGAAAAAGAGACAATGCTGTAGATATTTAGATGGGACCAGATAATCATGATCAAAAAGTAGATGCCATTCGTTCGTAAGTTCAGGAATCAAGTGGTGGCGAAGAGACAGCAGATGTTGATGATCTGCTGAGCCAACTCAAAAATGATGATGTTGCTTAACCGGGATGTTACCACAGTTCAAGGAGAATGAAACGAACTGCTTGGGATTTTGCCGGATGCAGAATTAACGTCCCACTTGTGCAGTTCAGCAAATTTGACGAAAGCGATAATGTTGATGCAGGGAGTGGAAAGGTGACAGAGAAAATTAAACACGAACTTTAAGGTATGAATGATGTTTGTAAATTTGATTTGATTGATTGATTGATTGATTGGACTAAAGAACCAAGTGCTAGCCAAGAGTCCCAGATAACGCCGGGCCTATTCCTACAGCCTGTTTACATATAACAATAGGAAGGATAGGAAAGGTTTTTTTTTTTTTTTTTTTTGGGACGGAACGATCCGGTTGCAGACACCTAGCGATCGTACGGCACAACACAATTCTAATCTTCTTCTAATCTTCTAGGAAGGACAAAGGCTTAATAGGTTTAATGGATAACGATGGTATTGGTTTGATCTTCAACAATTGCCTCACATATTTCAGTTATTTACTGTCTGATCTATATAGTGTGGATATACATACATTGGTGTTAATCATAAAATGTCAAAATGTGTTTCTACGTTCTGCAATGGCGATATTATACACTTCAATTACATAATTTTAGTGTTTACCCATTAGCATTTAGCTAGCTTACGATTTAAAGTATATCACTGTGCTTGAATTACAAACTTTTTTTTTTGTGATAAGCTGGGCACCCAGGGGCCAAACATAATTCGAGTACGCATAATTCAATGATAGTAGCCTCGTTTCAAAGTTCGACATATTTTTGCTCTGAGTCAAAAATTTGTCATAATATACACTCATATTCACGTTGATAGCTCCTGAACCATTAACACTTTCGTTATGCTTTCTTCAGCAAAGTTGTTGCGAAAGTGAAGGCAAACAACTTTGCTGATCATATCAAGACCGAAGAACGACATCTATACATTCACATTGGTTGTGTTATGAAAATTAAAATCAGAACCATGAAAACAAGGAATTTAATAAATCAACTCAGGCATCGGAAACTTCCTGAAGATACTACACTTATCTAGAGGTAAAACATTTCGAAAAAGAGACAATGCTGTAGATATTTAGATGGGACCAGATAATCATGATCAAAAAGTAGATGCCATTCGTTCGTAAGTTCAGGAATCAAGTGGTGGCGAAGAGACAGCAGATGTTGATGATCTGCTGAGCCAACTCAAAAATGATGATGTTGCTTAACCGGGATGTTACCACAGTTCAAGGAGAATGAAACGAACTGCTTGGGATTTTGCCGGATGCAGAATTAACGTCCCACTTGTGCAGTTCAGCAAATTTGACGAAAGCGATAATGTTGATGCAGGGAGTGGAAAGGTGACAGAGAAAATTAAACACGAACTTTAAGGTATGAATGATGTTTGTAAATTTGATTTGATTGATTGATTGATTGATTGGACTAAAGAACCAAGTGCTAGCCAAGAGTCCCAGATAACGCCGGGCCTATTCCTACAGCCTGTTTACATATAACAATAGGAAGGATAGGAAAGGTTTTTTTTTTTTTTTTTTGGGACGGAACGATCCGGTTGCAGACACCTAGCGATCGTACGGCACAACACAATTCTAATCTTCTTCTAATCTTCTAGGAAGGACAAAGGCTTAATAGGTTTAATGGATAACGATGGTATTGGTTTGATCTTCAACAATTGCCTCACTAAATCAGCAACCTGAGAAAAAATAATATTATTTCACGTGTATCTGGAAATTTCCTGTAATATAATTCTATATTAATATTTTTCAGCTATCTAACAAAATTGATTAATTAGATCAGTCCGGTTCCAAATACCTAGGTAAAGCCAATAGTTAATAACATAATGAAAGCTCAATTCTAATGTACACAACCAGCAATTAATATTTCAAAGAAGTATTACTTCATAACATCTAAAGATTCCTGAAATTAGTTCTTAATTAATCTACCCTACCGGTTTCCTAAATAATATACATATTTATTAATTTAATCCTCTACAACTCAACAACTAACAATAAAATTTCCTGAAATCATAGTAATTTGAATTATATTAACAATTAATATTAAATTATTAATAATTTCTCTAAAACCATTAGCATTTAATAAATTCACTGCAAACTGGCCGTTAAAATAACTCAGTAAACATATATTAATTATTAAACCTGAAAACAAACTGTATGCTTATTAGTATTACCATCGAGCAATAAATATCTAAGAGAAATCAAGTAGTGCAAATTTTTTAAGCAGGTTTTTCCGAGGTTAATCTTATTTTATAGTTTTAATATATTTATATACACAAATTTAATTTTTTTCTATATTTAATCCATAAACATATATCTTATAAACAAATCCGCATAGTTATTTTATAGTTAATTGTTCTTGTTAGGCTTATACAGATTGCCAAAAGTAAAATAGATTAACCTCGGAATCTCTACATGAATCCTCTTATGTATATTTTGCTTTATGGTATTACTGACTACTTAATTTATTTAATATATTCAACCTTAAAAATAATGAAGCGAGATTCACGGATGACGCCGGGATCGCCATACACCTTTATTACATTTAACAAGATGGAAGGATCGGATAGAATAGGCAAGTTAAATATGACGGAATCGACCCGGTTACAGACACCTAAGTAGTCGATAGTTAGTAAATTATTAGTGTTGAAAATATAATGTAAAGCGGTTAGCACAAGACAGCACAATTATTTTTAATTTTTTTTTTTAGATATAAATAATCAGCATCCTAAAACAAAATTATAATTAATAATGTTGCCATCTAAATTCTAAATGGTAAATTTCTTGAACAAAATGTCATTATTAAAGATTCATTATTTAGAACAGTATAAGATTTAATTAAATTATACTTGAATAAAATAAATTTAGTGTAATGATTAGTACCTATTACCTAAAATAATTTGTTTCTCTTAAAATAAATAAAATAAATCGAATTCAAATATTGTAGAATCAGGAAAAAAACCCACAACCTTTCTATCATCAACGGATAGAATCTTTTTGAATCTGTTAATTAAATAGACTTATTTATAAAAAAAATTAAATTAAAAAAAAAATACATACTATATAATGTAAAAGTCACTTGCGTCCTTGCCATCCCTAATCTAATTCAAATATTATGTTTATTTATAAAAATAAAAAATAACGACATCTTGTTTCAACGATAGCTAATCTGGAATCTATAAGGTAATCTATCAATAATGAATGTGTGACAATTATTCCCAATCAGAATTAAATAAAACTATTAAGCTAATCAGGGATCTGGAAAGTGACAAAATTAATAATAAGTAGGTGCTGGTACAGTTGTAGAATCCATTGAAATCAAATAACTCATTCGATTGTTGAGCGCCCCAATTATTAAATAAATGATTAACTAAATATTGAAATAAGAAATTCAAAATTAATCTCTCATTAAATAAATTATAATATTATTAACAACAATTACATAAATAATCAATCATATAATTGATAACCAGTGAGAATTATTTATCCAACCTAGAACAAGCTAACAAAACCTTTATATATTTACAGTCTCCCGAAGTAAGCTAGAAAAAAAGTTTAATTAAAGAAATTCCATGAACCCCTAAAATAAAAACCTTTGTATCTAAGTATAGCAATATTTGTCTGCATTTAAATTTTATTCTGTGTTCCACACTATATCTGTAACTTTAAAAATTCAATATCAAATTTATTAGCAAACCCGATAGTCATTATACGATTGCTACCTTGTCTGCTTCCTAAAAAAAATCATGAAAATTTGCAAGCTTCTTAAGAAAAATACTAATTAAAATTAAAATTTAATTTAAACAAGAAACTGGTAACACTGTTTTGTAACTTTATAGAATTTCCCTCCACCAACACTTTAATGTTTCATATAACTGTAGTTTTATTGATCTAATAATAATTGATTTAATAATATTAGTAATATATTATTAAAAATTAAATTGAAATTAGAATTCGACATATAATTAAAAATTTCTAATTTGGTTAATCATTGAAATAAAATATATAATCCTGGTATCCAGGTATAATCCTGGCGACGGAAATTGTCTCTTCAATGTAGTTCTTGAAACAAACTAACTTCTTGAAAAAATTTGGAAGCTTTTATACCCAGTCAAATCTATTGAAAGAGCTTATAAGGAAACAAATACTTTATTACAAAATATTTATCTAAATCAACTTAACCCGAAATTAAAATTTGTTCTGGTTATGTGCAAATTATAATTTATTAATTTCAAATAATAAAACTCAGTATTGATAATTGTCCAATCAGAAAACTTTAAAGAAATATAGTATAATTATTAAATATCTCGGATGGTCAAGAATCTTAAATTCTTAAATAAATTAAATCAGTAAGAATTAGAGATACCGACCAACCAAACAGACTGCAACACATTAATTAATTCCTAAAAAGCGATCTCCTGCTAACATCATTAATCTACTAAAGTTATGCTTTACAAAACCGTAATGATATATGACAGATTTGAAACGTATCGTGGTGACCCTATAGTTCAAAATTTTCAGCGTTCGACCGATCATCCTAAAATTACTAAAATAATTTTCCCCACGAAAGTGACAGCAAACTTCAACAGAAACATCAATAACATTCATCAAAAGACTAATTTGCAATACAATTCGAAACCTCAGGCAATAGTTTTATGTAAGATTGTAAATTTGCCTTATAATATTAATAATTTATAACTACGTCAACTCCTAAACAAAACAATTTTAAATAGCCGATAACTAATTATTAAGCATTTTGGTCTTTCAACATATCGCACAATGGGAAACCATTACGTCGATCGACACTTCACAGCCAAAAACGCTTAAAGGCGGTGATTCATGTATAAATCCCATCCGACAGACACAAATAACAATCACTCTGATTGGTTGAATGTCGGCCATATTTTTTTATCGTACGACAAAAATTAAAAATTGAACATTGCTCAATTTTGTATAAGATTTGAGAACAAAAGAATACATAATAAAAAAAAATCTAAATGAACAAAAGTAAAAACACTTTTTAGGTTGCTTGCTTTATAAAATGTCAAAATATATCCATACGACAAAATTTTGTACATGTATCACTTACGTGTGAATTTCATTTTGATCGTATAAGACAAAAAAATATTAACCAATCAGAGTGATCACTACCTACGTCAGTCAGACAAAATTTATACATGAATCACCACCTTAATAATGAACATAAATATAGCTAACGATAGAGCATATGTGAAGAATACCTTCCGTACGATAAGAAACATAATGTTCAATGAACAGCCATCACAACCGCAGACACCAACCTATCACATACTCAAAATGAACGAACTCCATTCAAATTACTCTAAACACCAAAGAAACATTTATTGTAATACAGTTCCACCATATCCTCGCAGCCACTGTGTATATTGATCACACATCTCGTCAAAACCCAATGCAGTTCTCTATAGCATAGAGAAAAAGTATATCTCAACCCCAATCGCTAAAGACATAAATTTAGCAAATATGTATCTATATAAAAAATAAGCTGATGAATTTGAATAAATCCAAATAAAACGTAAAAACTATCAAAACGCAGAAACACTCTCAAAAACATCGGTCCCGGTTGATACATATCATCCATCCACGATCCCAAACAAAAACGCAGAGGGATCTAAAACAGAAATTTTAGAACTACTACTACTACTAAAACTATTAAATCAAACTTGACACATAAAACAGCGAAACACCAAAGAAAAAAAACGCATACAATAATGAAAAAGCCAAAAAATTGAGCATCTGAATAGCGAATCCGTTAAGAAAACAACAACAAAAATCCATGATTCGATCGCTTTTTTTTAATATTCCTTCGTATAGAAAAACATTTACACACACAAGCACAAAAAGTTAATACATATATAATATGTATAACAATGCAAAATGAAACATGTAAATAAATAAAATTAAAACAAAAACTCCTATGATCATGAACATTGTTCCTTCGTACACCCACACATACACAGCTAAAAGCATATCCAAAGCATACTGAAATGCATATCCCGCCGGCCGCCACACACCTCCAATACCAATCTCCATATAAAACATAATATGCTAGCAAATAAACCATATACCTACATAATTATATACAAAATAACTAAATACAAAATATACATACATATGCGCAAAACAAAATATGGCCCATGCCACACGTAAAAAAAAAAAAAAAATAAAAAAAAATTCCGGGATTTTTCTTCGTTTCTTTCCCCGTTTACCTATGATACAAGTTTTAATTGCGACTTAAACAAATTTTCTGTGCAATCACACAACTCAAACATAAATGAAATAAAAAATATTTCAAGGACATATTTGACTCATTTTAGTTAAAATTTTATTTAAGAGAGAGCAGAACAAAACATTGGTTTAAAAAAAATATCAAAATACAAAAAACGCTCGTGTGGAATGGCCCTATAGGATTCAAAATTACCAAAAGCAGAAAATACGCAAAATAAACAAGCATAGTCTTCTTAGCAAAAACAAAAACAAAAATTGTTAGCAAGTGTAACAAAAAAGAACAACAGAATTTAAAAAACCCTTTCTCGCGCAATCAATACTTGAATAAATTGCCACTACATGAGGATACTACTTAGTACTCTACACCTTTATGAGTAATAAATATGTTTATATACTCAAATTTTGTTTTTTTTAAATTTATATGTAATAAAATATGTAATAAAATCTTTAATAATAAGAAATTAAATGAAAAAAACACTTATCTTAAACATCAAACAAATCAACAAAGTCCTACATATTGAAAATTTACATACAATGCGTATGATGCATTCAACAGCGGCATCAAAATACATACAAACGAAATTGTTATATACATATTCTACGCCTTGCGAGCGCATCACACACAAATTAATAAAATCATGCAATATATATAACTTTTCACCTTACTTAAAACACACAACTATTATTATTAATATTATTATTTATTTATTTATATACTAGAGTCTAGAATATGAATATATTATTTAATTAATTTAAACACATTTGAATTGTTTACTTATTAAGAGGAGAGACAAAAACACGTCTTTCCTCTACGACGTTCAATCGCCGACCGAATGATGTTTTTTTTAAATTTGATTAACATAAAATTGAGAAACTCGTTATAGATAGGGCGATGTTCTCGGATGATACCGAAGAGCAATTATGGCAGCTAAATCTTGAATCTGGAAAAAAAAACCGGCCAAGACGAGTGAGAGATGAAGATGGTTCACAGTTTGTGCCTGTTAGGGCAGCAAAAGTACACTGAAAAAAACTATTGGTAATGTTCCCGATGTTTTACTCATTTTCCAACCATATGTATAGGCGGTTTTGGGACAACAATAATTTATTGTTAAATATCACATATTTTTGCTAACTATCGCACTGGAAAATACTCATTTTTTACGGAAACGTAAGCTATAATAATCAACACGAAAGATCTCGTTGTATGGCATATATGCTTTAAATATTGGGAATCTAGCAATATTCATCAGACCTATGTTATCAATTATAAAGATACAGTTCCAATAATATAATCATTTTACGATATGCAATACATATTACTTCAAGAATTATGGGGAAAATAGTGCGTTAAAACTGAGCAGACCCAATTTATGTTGTTGCATTTTCTAGAAATTATTGTCTGTCGTACAATACAGATAGGAAGTTTTGGCAAAAATAAAAATGTAGGAAGAGTACTTTCCGATTAGTATAGGAATACAGGCAATTTGGATGGTAAACGTATTGATGAAATCCAAATATTTGTTGCGAAATTCCTATACATTTATGATGAATACCTATATTCTTATAGGGATTGAATAGATATTTCCCACCAGTTTGAAATTGTACCTATAACTTAGGAGGTATACTTACTCATTTGTGTACATTTTGTGAGTCGATATTTCTCAAATTCGCTAATAATAAAAATAAAATTAACACATTCAGCAAATTCGATTATAATAATTTTATTAATATTAATTACGCCATAGCTACATATGGAACAAAACTATAAAAAAAATTGAACTTAGATTTATGAGTACATATACAATTTTTTAAACATCTATTGCAAATTTCAGAGTGATTTAACCATCGTGACGTAATAGTTTTAATCGTTTCCGACTTACTCGTATTATCACAGTATTACGTATGATTATAAAAAGAAATTGACTTAATTTAGCTACACACAACTTAAACATTTATTTTTGCAATTAATGCACACACTTAATATTAGTCCAAACTAAGAAAATTGTCTTCAGTATCTCGCCACTGTCTAATGATTAATTTTTATCCTAGGAAAAACGAAACATAAATCTCTAATTATGATTAAAATATTTTATTTTAATTCACTTGAGTCCCCATTTTGATTGGTGGTCGTTACTTATTTTCAAAATATGTAATTAATTATAATTTTTTATTACTAATTCACTTGTTTATTTATAAATTTTAAATTTCACTATTTTAATTTATTATTTATTAATGATTATTTTAATATTTTTTAATTCCACTTAATAAAAATTTAGCAACAATTGGTGAGCAAAATAACCTCGAACACAACAATCAAATTAAGCGGCAAACGCAACTGAGTAGTAAAAATTATTTTGTTTCAATGAGTATAATACTTGTGGCAGTCACACCGAAATATATAGGTATATTTTCAAGGGACAATTGGTAGCATTTTAAAATATGTCGAACCGACTATATTAACTTGCTTGAATTCCAATATTGTATAGGAGCTGCACCTAAACGGTCTGGTTCCTATCCAAAACAAAAATTGATTCGAATAATACAATATAATAGGAAAACTAACCTATAAACTATAATCAAATTACAGAAATTTTTATTTTGACTTGTCAAAATAACTTCAAAGATAGGATAACCTCCAATATATCTGTAATCTATAATTTATGGGCATTGAACCAATTCACATTTTTCTCAGTGTAATCGAAAGCGGGGACTGACGATTTTCAAATCACTGGAATGATTTTAAATGAGGGCCGTACGTGTTTTGCAATGGCCCATGGATGAAAGAGAGATGCGTGGAACATATCTACTAAAGTGACTGCAGGAACTATTGGAAAGAAAGGGCAAACAAAAGCAATATGATGAACTATCAATATGAAATACGCTCCATAAACAAGGTTCACAAGAGAGGTGATGGAGTGGATTGCTGTTCAGGATAGGATTAAGATACACTGCTTCAATGAGAGGAGCAGCGAGCTAGAGATCATCGAGAAGCAATGACAAGGGGGAAGATGACTTGATTTGCGTTTCCCGATCTAACCTACAGAGCCGGTAGTTTAGATTTTCTTCGGGAAAAACAGATTTAATTGTAGGGTAATGTTACGAGCTCATGTATTGTTTTAATGGACGATTTATTCAACATAGGTGAGACAGTTTTCCAACAACAATTTCTTAAAAAAAGCTTAGATACATAACTTATAACTGTTATATTGTATAGCAGATTATACTAGTTTAGAGCAGAACCGCCTATAATATATCCAGACGAGTTTAGAATATTCGATCGGTGTATAAATACGACTGCAACAAACACCCAGTCTCAGTTAGTAGCGGATAAATAATAAGTGGTGTAAAGTGAAAATAGTGGTATTAAAAAAAATTTTATTGGTGTATTAAGCGAATTAATAAATATTTGTGGAAATTTTTATTGTTGTGATTTAGTGTTTATAAAATAAAAGTGTAAAAATTATAGTTTGAATATTTCGGGTTTGGCGTAAATATTTGGAAGTTATTCAGAGTATATTTTTGGTGTTTTCGTTCCCAGAACTAGTGTTCTAACTTTCAAATGTAATAACGATATTCACAATCCATTGATATGAACCGGATTTGGTCTGTCCACATGCTGAGTTTATTTATTAAACTAAGTAGGGAAATTACAAATCCACTTTGCTCATCTCTTTTTACACTCATCCCAGCGAGTAGGCTGCCCAACATATGATCTTTTGAGCCGGATCGTCGGGAATAGTTACATCATTCGTAAAGCTTGCCATCTTATGCTAATTATCAAAAAACAGACATGGTTCCAGATATATACAACACAGTGTGCTTTTGAGTAAACCATCCATTTCAATGGAAGTGTAATTTGGATAAAAGTATTCAAGGGTTCACCTTGTTAGGTACCACTATAGTATATTGAGGTGTGTCATTTTAATATAGTTATGTCGTATCACAGTTGGAATTTTTTTTTTTTTTAATAAAGTGCAATGGCGGACATTATGCCTCTCAAAAATTCCTGAAATATTTTTCACTTACAAATAATATTAATTTTGTTAAAGCTGCAAATGATACCACTGCCGAAGAAATTAAAACACGCCTTGCCCGTGTTGAGAATTTACTGGTAGAATTCATCACAATCGACAAGAAATTTACTATACAGCTCCAACGCGTTTTACAACAAGCTCTTCTATTTTAAGGTCAATACAAATATTTCACTACTTGTAGCACGCTCGGCACGTTGCGATAAAGTGCTGAAACTCGTGATCATTGATTGAATATTCTCCTAGTCCACATATTAGATAACAAATTCAAAATTGTATGGGCGAATATGTACCTAATTTGGAAAATCCTCAATTACCCAATTTTTGATTTTTTTTTTTTTTTCAGGCGAATCGATACATTACAATCTGTCGACATGTCACTTTGAAAGCTTAACGGAAAAGCTTAAGTTAAAAGCCACATTATAACTGAACATACTCTGTTTAACAGCATCATTTGCAATAAAAGTTAACATACGTTGTTCGCTTGCAAGCAATTGTATCAGAGGCATGTTGGACAGTGCCAATAACTGGGAGAAATTCCTTAAAAATTCTTTAATTTTTTAAGAGATAGTTATTTCCCGGTGTTGAATTCTGCACTCATTCAGATTCATTCGGACGAGAATCTGTGTAGCACTGAGCCTTTTCTGAAAAACATCAAAATTATTTTTATAATTTTTTCGATGTTTGCAACACATGATGATATCGATTTAGGTAAAACCTTTATGAGGATTCTGGGAAATAGAATTCATCTCTAATCCCAAACCTGTTTTTTCCTGAAGAATTATTTTGCGAAACTAATATCAAAAATTTGAAGAAAAAAAATGATGATGGCCGGTTCACTGTAAACTTAACCTTATTAAAGTTAGCTGACTTCTTGCAGATTCGAACTAACGAAACGAAAATGACAGCCGATTTTTGCCGGTGATATCCCAGCCGAAAAATGTCGATAATGCAGATATAAATTGTATGCCGGTTCTTATTTATATTAAAAGATTTTATTTTGTTGTTCCTAAAGTCCAACAAAAAATTTAAATTAAGAAATTTTCATTCGAAATAATTAAAAGTAATATACCAAACCAATTTTCTCTAAGTGCTGTATTAGATATTTAGAGAGGTAAAACATGTTTGGAAAATATTTGAAATGAAGTACCTTCTATCATGCAAAAACATCAGGTCAAATTTTCATAATGTGGAAATAAATTCAAATGAAAGAGGTCTTATTGATGCTCACACCTAGAAAAAATTTCAGGTTAATATACATGTTGGGAATCCGGGAAAACTCAATTGAATAAAAAATATAAAATTGTTAAAAAATTCACAAAAATACCTAGCCGAAAAATGCCGATAATGCAGATAATGTGCGCGATATATTCAATCGATATTTCCTCAAGTCCCAACATGGAATACGATCTGAAAATTTTTCCACGGGTCAGTAGCCTTTCAATTGAATCTATTTCCAGACATAATGAGTTTTCCCGGACACCGAAACCGAACATGGAAATTGACGTTCAATTTTTTCCAACGGTGAGCATCAATAAACTGTTTAATTTGAATCTTTTTCCAGCCATGACACTTTAAGCGGTCAATTTTGTTTTTGTGTCTGCGATCTATTCACACAAATTTTTCGGGAATCTTCACATGAAAAAAGACTTACAATTTCTAAGTTTTGCTTGTGGTATCGAGTTTTTCCAATAATAAAACAGTTATTTATTGTAGTTCTAATGCATTTAAAGGGATTAATTTTGTAAAATATACTCTAATGAACCGAAATAAACATTTTAGATTTAAAAAGATATTACTGTTTAACACAAAATTTTGTATGTGCTTTGTCGACATTTTTCGGTTAGCTACTTAGCGAATCTGCCTTACTGACTTTTACAAGTGAATAATACAAGTTCTTTATTAATCTGCACCCTCGACATTTTTCGACGGATACATTTTAGTTATTGCAGCCGAATCTGCATTGTCGACATTTTTCGGCTGATATATCTTAGATGTTACAGCCGAATCTTCACTATCGCCCATTTTCTGCTAAATCGAGTTAACTAACTTTAACAGTATGTAAACTTAAATTTCAAAGTCGGTTTTTTTGCGAATCTAAATTTCACACTCTGTATCAGAATTTTATGCGTGAGTATCAAGTCCTTAATCTAATGAACAAAATGCAACCAACCGAAGCCAATCTGAAACAATCCTTCTTTTCTCATCACGGCGTATATTAAAGTTCTCTGATGCAAAAAAAAATTGAGGGTTGTATCTGGCGGCTCAGCGAAGATCGCGTCAGAAGTATCATCAGTACACAATTCAGAGAACACACAAACTTACTACTACAGCCGACATCGAGAAGATCGACATCGAAATTTTTTTTCTAAAAAATAGTATGGCGCAGTCATTCTTCTGAAAATATTCGTTACTACTGTCTCAATACATTTAGCTAATGTCGCATGTCAGCGGCTTCTTAACACAACATTATGTTAATCTACGGGAAATTTTGACTTTATTTTTGATTGAACTGAAGGGCCAAGTAAGAATGAGAAAGATACGAAAGGTAATTTCTTCTTTTTTTGGGAGCGACCCAAAATAAAGGCTTAATAGATTTAATGGATATCGAGGGTATTGGTCTTGCCACTTTAAATCAGCAACCTAAGAAAAAAATATTATTATTTCACGTGCATCTGAAAATGCCTGAAATTTATTTCTATATTATTATTTTCCGGCTTTCTAAATAATACAAACATTTATTAATTTAATACTCCAGCACTCCGTACAATAGAATTTCCAAAAACCATATAGTTATTTCGATTATATTGAAAAATACTCTAAAATCTATTAGCATTTAACCATTGAATTAGGGAACAACGAAATAACAAAAAAAAAAAAATAAAAATTCAAAAAGTTGCGAGAAACATTTCAAGGATGCCAAAGGTAATGGTTCCTGGAAATCTATCAATGTTATTCAATGCCAGATTATTAATTTGGTCACCAAAGAATATGAGTTTAATTGTTTTAACCTATGTTCCTATTCAAAAGCAGACTCCAGCGTAGTGGCAAAACGTGTAAGTGACATCCAGCTGGTCTATCCGCAATCGCTTAAGGTATTATGCATTAGTTGGACTTCAGCAACGGATCATTTTAATGTCATTTCAAGGTTAGAATGTAACCCGCGATTCACTAAACGAATAGTTATATTCAAAGCCAGGTGCCTAATCGATCCTCTCATGTGACTGAAAATTTTCATTCAAAAGTGGTGGGCGATCAGTTTACAATCGGACGGTCCTTGTTACCGGTTTGAAGTATTTAACGTTAATAAAAAGTGTAGCTTCACATTTTAACGAAAAGTGTTGACTTAAAATGTGTAGATACACAAATTATCTAAAAGTATAGCTGCAAAAAAAAAATTGGAATTCAAAACACGTGGTTTAATTACAATAATTAAAAATAAACAATAAATATTGAGAATCACGGTAATACAAAAATATAACTTTACATAACTTTTTTATAAAAAAAAAAAAAACTAATTTAATTCAGGAAATCTTCGGAACCATAAGTACCGAGTGTGGAATTTAAAGTTCTTAACTTGGGATGATGTCTAAAATAAGTTGAAAAAATTCTGAGAACATTTGCTTTTTGTGATTGGTGATATGGCCCTACACTTGGAAGCGTCTTTGGACAAATTCAATTAATTCTTTAATAATTCAAAAAATTATCGGAACATCGAGAGCCAAGTGTGGAATTTAGCATTAACAACTAAGGAAAGTGTCAGAAATTTGCACAAAAAATTTCAAAATAATTTGCTTGTTTTGATTGGCGGTATGGCCCTACACGTGGAAGTGTCTTTGGCCAAAGTAATCAATTCACGTATAATTCAAAAAATTGTTAGAATAGTAATTGCCAAGTGTAGAATTTAATGTTTTCAACTTCAGATGATGTCTGAAATAAATGTAAAGATGCTTCCACGTTTAGGGCCATATCGCAAATCACAACACATGCAAATGGTCTTAGATTTTTCTACAAATTCCAGACACCATTCCAAGTTTAAAACACTTAATTCCACCTCTGACTTTTTGAATTATTAAAGAATTAAGTGAATTTTGCCAAATACGCTTCCAGGTGTAGGGCCATACCACAGAATAGACTTTATCTAGAACCGCCATTGCGTAGACCAAGAAATTTTTTTTTCCTACATTTTTTTTACGACTCTGAACTGTAATTATTTTAGTTAAATTTAGCCGCTGAAATTTGATAACATGCTTGATATTGTACGACCAATATAATTTATTATCGGACAAAATTCGACGCGTGTTTGTCAAGAATTGATTGAGTCACTTCGGGAAAAATGCATGCGCATACAGTATCGGTTATAGTTAAAGCAGTTTCTCTAACTATGATGACTAATATATGGTTATGGATGAAATCCAAGAATTTGTAACAAATTGCCTAATTAATTCACCCGGGCTAAAACGGTCTTCGTGGAACACAAATAATGTCTCTAGTAGATCCTGATCAAATGAATAACGGGTTTAAAACAGTTTTTGGTCATTAAATAGGATTTGTGGACCATAACCACAATGAAACTAATCACAGTCGCAGGTTATATGCATTCAATGAGCCATCGGCTCGAATGAACCAAATAAATAAAAAATCGCTGTTTAGGGTTAATTTATTATATTATGTTAAATATCATTTTTAATTATGAAATACAAATAAAATAAATCGTGTAGCCACCCTCTGTAGTTTTTGTCTTCTTTGTGAATTGTTCGAGTTCTTTGTGACAATCCTATAAAAAAGTGTTCAAGCCTACTGTATTCGACTAATGAAGGACGATTGGGGGTGGGGAGTGTTTTCGTTTATTCATTCTGTATATTCCGAACGTTTCAAAATTGACATCAAACGTAATCATTCTATGTATTCTGGTTTTTTTTCATTTGTTCTTTTATTTATTTAGAATTTTGGGAACGCATTCTTTTTATACTGCATCCGAACGTATAGAATGAAAAGAATAGTTTGTTTTAAAACGTCAAGTTATGATAATGCGTGTACAAATAATTTACAACAAAAGTAAATGCTGCCAATTTAAAAACAAGTCTTTATGCTGTGAAAAAGCATTCTGTTTATTCTATTTATGTTCTTTTATTAAATCTCGTTCGGAGTGTTCATTGGTCACGTGATCAATATTCTACTCCTACTTTTTTTCTGAATTAACGAAAATACCCACGGTTAGCTGAATTTGTATACTAACCGATGGTGGACTACTGTGTCGGAATCATCCGATGGGTATGATGGTGAAATCGGGATGTCAGCGATCTAGTGTTCCCATCCCGAATTCATTGCAATTTCTTTTTCGCTTTTACGTTGCCGTAATTTTCTATCTCTGTTTTGTTCACTGGATCGACCAGGGACACATAATGACAAATCGTTTTATTTAAAACGTTTCGTCCGTCCTGATAAACCCGTGGCATTAATTTATATTTATTCAGTGTTGTAATCAAGTGTAGGCGGAGTTTTTCATCTATTTCGGCTACTTCTTTCGACTTAAAAATTGAATATACATTTTTTGTCTTTTGTAAACGGATAAGTTTGATTTACTTACTTACAGTGCAAAGAGAAGTACCCATTTCCTCGTACTGTGGTAAGATTCCATCGGCCACTTTCTTTCGTGTCCGCTTATAATCCTCCAGTGCCCTAATAAACTGGCACATTAATTTTCAGATAATCCATTAATTACTGTTTTTCTAATTGCATTAACCGTGTTAATGCAAGTGGAAAAAAATACATGGCATAATTTGACACTGAACACCAACCGAATATAGGGTTAAGCTGGATGCAGTAAATAGCATACAGATTCTGAAATAAATTCAATAAGCCCGGGTTTCTGGATAAACCCCAATTCAGTTAGTGATGTTGTGGCTCCAATTGATAAGAAATAATAACAAATTATTCGGTATGGGGCCCTTATTGTAACAATGGAATTGAGGCTAATCCAACGATGCAATAAAAAATGAACCACGCAAATGTTTATCCAATTTGAGACGTGATATTTCTTCTTTAGGGATAACAATAACTACAAACAGAAAAATAAAACTTATTAAATGCTAGGCGAACATTTAATCGAAGGCACTTACATGTACGGAATGATTTGATGTAGAATTGCATCGGTGGTTGTGAATTCAGCCAACAGCAATAAAATCTCTAAACTAGTTTAATGCCACAATGGCATATTTTCGGTTGACATATTTTTTCTCTACCGAAGTTAGAAATCGACGCGTGGATACCCAAACGTATAAGCTATCGTATGTTTAACAAATTGCCACATTATAAATCCAGCTCTTTCGGTTAATACATAACCCGTTGGAATGATAAATAATTCACTGCCATTTTTGTTTTCTCTATTAAAAGTTGATTGTTTCTATAGCAGCTTTTTTGTCAATCCGTTCGAGATCTAAAAACATCAAACAAGATATATAAATAATTTATAACTAAAAAAAACTAATTTTTATCGCATGCCAATATGGTCAAATGGCTTCTTTATTTTTTCTGTCAAAGTAAATTATCAAAATTTGTGTACACTGTTATGAGTTACACATTTTTTATTTCAATTTAAAACTTACATAAAGTACCGAATTTTCCTTACCTTATCGCGAAGCAAGGTCAGAAAAATGAGTGGATATTTTTCCCTACAAAATGAGCGTTATGACGCTTCTGTCTATTCTGCGGCTATACCGCCAATCACAACATGCAAATTGTTTTAGAATTTTTTCTTCTAATTCCAGACATCATCCTAAGAAGATAATACTAAATTCCACAACCGGTACTTATGGTTCCGAATACTTTCTGAATTAAAATACTTATTTTTTTTTATCGAAGGTATATGCACTTATGTAGTACTGTGATTCTCAATATTTATTGTCTATTTCAATAAATTTAATTAAACCATGTGTTTCGAATTCCAAACTTCTTTCTTTGGCAGCTACTCCTTTTGATAATTTGTCTATCTACACATTTTCTATCTACACTTTTCGTTAAAATGTGTAGCTATACACTTTCTATTGACTTTAAATAGTTTATCTCGGTATTCTTTTCCTAATGACGCCTCCTGAATTCTTCATTCTTTCTAAAAATCTCCAAAATCAATTTGTGAAATCAATGAAGAAAGATATTGTCCAAATTCTTGAATTCTTCGATGCGAGCCCAATAATGTATACGGTATATCAAAGAGTAACAACAACTGATAGAAAAGTTCACATTTATCTAATCACCGCCAAATAAAAGTAAGGCAACAATCCGACAAGTCAGTTTTCCTGGACCCTTGCGCTTCGGATACTTTGGGCTGTTGGTTATACTGTGAAACCAAATCAAGCTAATGCGGAACGAGACCCAACTAGACGAAAGAGAAGTCTACGCGTAGACTGACTCCGTTATCGTACTGGATTGGCTCTCCAGTAACCCGAAATTCCGGAACACATACGTTTATTTACTTAAGAAAATTTACTTAAGTGGTTATGCCTTGTGACCACAGAGTTGTTTTTAAATAAATTGTCGATTTATTAAAATCGCATAATACAAAAAAAATTTGATTTATTTTAATAATAATTATAAACTTAAACGTCATTCTGCATAATATGGGTAAAATATAATCCTTTAATGGGAATCAAAATTATTAATAAAAATCCTAGTAATTTTAACCTGTAAAATTTATAAAGAACTAAACCGTATAATGGAATAAGAATTCATCATAAACTGTACATTGTCAACAATATGCCGTTAAAATTATAAACTGCATTACTTATTGAGAATTCCCGGTGCCCGAACCATTGCATTTTCTAAAAGATTACATTATTCACCAGTTACATACAGCAGCCCTGAACCAATTCTTCTTTTCAGCCTGTATAGTCTAAACCACAAAATTTATATGTCGTACGCAGTACGCATCAATCTTATCATCGGTCACACAGTAAGTATAAATTTAGTTTTAATTACAATTCTTATTATTTTATCGTATTATTTTTTGAAATAAGAATTACATCCGCTAACTTCTTTGAGACGCGCACGATGTTTTTTGTTAAATATTTTAATTTGTTTAAATAAACGCTTTAATGACAAAACAATTTTTTTTCTTTTTCGTTTGGTAACTGTTCGATGTAACAAAATATTTTTTGTCTATTCTCTTATTTAAATAAATAAAAAATTAATTTTATTACACCATTTAAATTATATATAGAGAATTTGTTATTGTCTTATGTATATCAGGTTTAAGATTCAGAGCTTATACACACCCACATCGTATATTGATTTGATCTATATAATATATACGAGTGTAAAAAATTTTATTTTTAATTTTAAGATTTAAAATTTTTTAATCTGCTGGTTTTTTTATATCTACTTTTAAATCATATACTTGACATTGTATATGTACAATTATCATACTTTTGGTTTTTATTGTTTTATGTAATAAAATTTACTTTAAGTTTAACAATAAAAAGTAAAAACGAATTGATTTCACTTTTCAAAAATATATCGCGGTATGGTGCAATAATATTTACATAAGGAATTAAAATCTTAAATTAAGATAAATTTAATGAAGCCGTTAATAAGTGGTTTTATGTATGTACATATACGAGTATTTTACAAATCTTAAAATTATTTTTTTTTTAAATAAGATGTTACATCAATAATGTTATAGGAGGAGATGAAGAAGATGCCGTAATATCGTAATAAATTTTGTTCGTATTCAAAGTACTTCACTTCTATGTTAAATCTTTTCTAGTGCTATAGCACTGTATATTTATAAACGTGGTAAGATTATGGTGGCTTTTTGTGTTGGCAATTTTAAAGCTGATTATAAAATCTTAAACGTGTACAAATTATGTTATAAACCAAGAGAGTATTAAAGTTGGAATATAATTTAAACGGCTTAATATTATAGTTGCTGATTAAACGTTAATTATAATTACTTGCGATTAAGTGATTTAATACCACAAATCTTTACCACAGTTTTTTTTTTAAATAAAAACCTATAAATTGATTTGGAAGGTGATAATTGTTCAGTTAATCATCATCATGGTTGTAGGTTCGATTATAAAAGTGAACTAACACCAACATTTTTAAACTATCGATTATCTCAAATTTTGTACGTTTAGAAAGAATGAGATTTGCAGATTTATAGATTGAACAGAATACCTGTAGCATACAAATTTATATTATTCAAGGCATTTACATTTTTAAGAACAATACGTTTATTTTACTTTTCCCACCAACATGATAGTGAAGAACATACCAAAAATAATATTAAAACACTGTTAAATTAAGAAAAAATGCAATTGGATTTGACCAAAAATTAAAATATTTCAAAATTATTTTTAATTCTTACCTTAGAAAAGGTTTTGAATCCGTATTGGTGCCATTCAGCCCAATTATAGACCTCATCATATTATTGAATACGTTGAATGAACAGTGAATGTTTGACGGTAATGCAGTGTGAAAAATTGGGATTTTCAAATATGAATCATAAAAAATTCTACTAATAAAATGTAATTTATAAAGTACAAAACAATTATAATAAAAATGATTAAATAATGAATAAAATTTGCTTATAATTTACAATAAAATGTAAGCAACAAATTTTAAATAAATCTGCTATAGAAGATTAGGTTAGGTTTAATACAAATGTTCAGAATTAAAATTTTAGCTATGGAAAAAGTATAGGTCGTCAATAAAGAAAATTTGCGCACTATAAGCTTGGGTTTTTTAGTACTGGTGGTGGTGATAACGCACAAGTTGCTTACACTGCTTTAGAGGACGAGGTTATCCAACTTAAACGACTAGGCGACAGTGTCGTTGGAGTAGCGAATTTTTAATAATTTGGAGTTCCACGCAAGCGGGCGTATAGTGAAGTCGATTGTACAAACTCGGTCACACCAACACCGGATGTTGAAGATTTTGGTGAATCTTCAGAAGTATTCGAACCCGAAACAATAGATGATAATCACGAACCAAACACAAAAGAAAAACCAGGTATTACGAAATCATCAAGGGTTTTAAAGCACCACAAACGAGCTGTATGTACAAATGTAATAGCCATAAAGGGACTAATTACTATGGAGGCTGATTTACTTCCGGTTTTTTGTTATACATGCATAGTTATGCTATTTATATATACAGGTTGTCCCAAAAATGGACGATCAAACGAAGCAGGGTGATAGGGGACCTCATTTCCAATAAAAACATCAAGTAAAGTTTTTTCGAATTGTTGATGGTGCAAAAGTTTGTTACGACTCTATGGTCATAACAATTATTTCCTTTCCCTCTGAGCTACGATCCCCTGCACATGACGTCAACTAAAATAACATGGAATTGGGATCTACTTTTCTAAAGCGCGCGGATTGATACCATACAAATCAACGCGCAACAAATATGCATAATATGCATAAATACCTTTATGCATATTTTGCTGACACATTAGATCGGGTGTCAATGTAATAGATTTAAGTACATTTTATAATTTAGTATTTAGTTATTATTCGATTGGAGAACATTAAATAAAAGTAAATTGTAATAAAAAATAAATTAATTAAAAAAGAAGTTGAAATAAATAAAATAAATAAAATAATTTAGAAATAAATTATTTTTTATTAATAAATCGTTTAGTGTAAACATAATTGGCGCAGTTGTTAGCGGATGTTTTTAAACATCTAAAAACCTTACGTTCAAAAGGTAACTCGTTAATTCTCGTTATTTCGGAGTGAAAAGTGCTCGTATCGACGGTTATTCGATACAAAGTGAAATAACCAAACAGTGAAGTAATAATAAACACAATATAATAATTTTTTTTTTCCTGTAATCTATTTGCCGCGACCCACGGTAAGCAAATAGAATATAATAAAAAGTAACCACTATAAAAATACGACCTGGCGTATGTACCAGAACAGTGTTCAAAAATAAAAAATAAATAAAAAATTAAAAAATAAAAATAAGAAAATACAGCAAAATACGTAGTGAAGTCAATTTTATCAACGGTGCATTGATGATGAAAGCAGCATTTATAATTATTACATGGTAAGCGTTTTGATATATAATTTATGTTCAAAAATTTTCCTAATCGAAATAACTTAATATCTCACCGAAGTTCTACGGTTCATAGAACTTCACATAAAATTAAAAACAACTATTTAGACATTAACAATCAAGAAAGTTCTACGGTTTATAGAACAATTTCACATAGAAACCAATATTTAGATAATTTAATAGATAAGTTTGAAAATTTAAAAGTTGAAAATATTAATCATAACCCAGCCTCTAAAATGTCCATAAACGGTGATTTTGATGATGTGAGAGACTGTGGAAATGGTAACAACGACGTGTTTAGGAATCTTAGGATCCCTGACGCGATCAAAGACCTCCCAAGTTACGAGGGCAGCCGACACACCCTCTTCGATTTTATCGAGAACGTGGAGGAAATTCTTAATTTATGTAACGACATCGACGGGCAGTCGTGCTCAAAAATATTTTTAAGAGCAATCCGCAATAAAATTCGAGGTGAAGCTAACGAGGTACTAACAATGTACGGAACCCCGTTAGAGTGGGAAGCAATTAAGGACAACTTAATTACCCACTACGAGGATAAAAGAAACGAAACAAATCTTGTAAGAGATTTGTACAGTATAACTCAAGGAAATGATACGATTGAGAAATATTTTGCCAAAATAATAGATATACAAAGCACTATAATTAATCACATTAAGTTAAATGAACATAGTAATATAGTGATAAGATCGAAAAAGGAACTCTATCAAGAAATGTGCCTCAACACATTCCTTGCTGGACTCAAAGAGCCCCTAGGCTCAATGATTCGAGGCATGCAGCCGCATAGCTTGGCAGAAGCATTCTCGTATTGCTTGAAGGAGCAAAACATGACGTACATGAAAAAAGGTACAACCATGAACGCAAACTTCATCCCCAAAGGCCAATCTTATCAAGACCAATAAATCCTCAACGGAACAATTATTCAAATGGTCCACCTATTCTTCAAAATAGAAACTTTCACCCGCAAATTAATCAGCGACCTCCACCTCAGTATTATAATCATAGGCCTTTTACTCAACAAAATGTTAATCAAAATGGTCCCACGAACTATAATAATAATAGATTCGTGCATAAACCTCCTATGATTCCACCAAGGAAGGTAGATAAAATGGATACGGTATCCAATCCAAACGGTTACACCCAGTACGCATTCTATAACAAACCTAACCAACCAAATAGATATCAATTCCAATCAAATGGACCCCCGCAGTTCCGGGCTCAGGAAATTTTCAATACTGAGACCAACTTCGAAGAACAACCGGAACAGCATGAAGAGGAAGCACCATTATACTTCCCTGACTTAGAAGAAGGCGAAGTAGATGACGAAAATTTTCATCCCGAAGCCTCTCCAACGGAGTTGGCTACATAGATGTTAACAGTCATCAAACATATACGCTTCCGTACATACACATATACGGTTAAATCCACAAAAAACACTAAAAATACTAATTGACACTGGCTCTAATAAATCCTTTCTGAACCCAGAGTTCGTACATCCTTTACGGATACGCACTATTCAACCTATCAATGCAAAAACCATGTTTAACACCCATGCCATAGACCAAAAGGTAGTAATTCCAGGACTTATGGAGTTCAAAACCAAGGAACCCATGGAATTCCTTTTGTTTAAGTTCCATGAATATTTTGATGGGTTAATAGGACTTGAAATAATGCAACAACTTGGTGTTACATTAGATCTAGCCAATTCAATTTTGAAAACAGATAAAATAAACATCCCTTTACTGTTCAAGCCAAATTATTCATCCAAACCATATTCTATATTACCAAGAAGTAAACTTATCGCTGAACTTCCGGTAGACGTGGAGAACGGTGATATATACGTGATGCCAACTACAATCAATGGCAATCTAATTATCCCCGAGGGAATATACCATAGTAGAAATTGGTACGCTACTCTGGAAATCGTCAATTATAGCAATAAACAACATACATTCGTTATCGAACAACCAATTAAAGTCGATCTGTTAAAAAAATCTTTTCGGGTCGAATCCCACCATTGCCACATACAAGAATTGAATGAAACACAAAACGAAGATATCTCAAAGTTAATTCGGGTCGAGCATCTCAATCCTGAAGAAAAAGTAGCAATCATTAAACTTTGTCACCAATACCAAGATCTATTTCTCAAAACAGAACAACGATTGTCATTTACCAATGACGTAAAACATGAGATAAATCTGAAAGACGATAAACCTATTTTGACGAAGAGTTATCGGTACCCGTTCGTCCATAAAGAGGAAGTAAAGAAGCAAATAGACAAAATGCTACAAGATGGAATCATCCGTCCCAGCTTCTCTCCTTGGTCATCGCCCATATGGATCGTGCCTAAAAAGGCCGATGCAAGCGGCAAAGTCAAGTGGCGATTAGTTATAGACTATCGCAAATTGAACGAAAAAACTATAGACGACCGATACCCGCTACCGAACATCACAGATATCCTAGACAAATTGGGCAAATGTCTTTATTTTTCGACGTTGGATCTAGCTTCTGGTTTTCACCAGATTGAAGTTAGAAAAGAGGATATCCCTAAAACGGCTTTTTCCGTAGACCATGGGCACTACGAATACGTCAGAATGCCTTTTGGGCTTAAAAACGCACCATCGAGATTCCAAAGAGTCATGGACAATGTCCTTGGAGAATTACAAGGCAAATCGTGCTTGTGCTACATGGACGATATTATCATTTTTTCCACCTCACTCCAGGAGCACATGGAAAGCCTAAAACACGTTTTTAATAAACTCAGGAAAGCCAACCTAAAAGTGCAGATGGACAAGTCGGAATTTCTCCACAGAGAAATTGCCTTTCTGGGCCATATCGTTACGAGCGATGGGGTCAAACCAAACCCCGATAAAATTAAGGCTATTAAAGACTTTCCAATTCCTAAAACGGAGAAAGAAATTAAAAGCTTTTTAGGCCTGTTAGGATATTATCGAAAGTTCATCAAAAACTTTTCTGAAATTACCAAGCCCTTAACGGAATGCTTGAGAAAGGATCAAAAGATCACACTTGACACTAGATATATTCAATGTTTCGAATACTGTACACAGTAAAAAAAAATTACATATTTTTAAGGGTAAACAAAATGCCTCGTAAATGTATTTAAATTTCACGTATGGTATGTACCGTACATAAGACATGGAATTTTCATTTTCTGATTTATGTAAAATTCAACAATGCAGATATATAATTTTCAATAAACCATTATGTAATTTTGTATACTGATTACTGGGTAATATTCCATATTTAAATATTGAAATTTATAAAATTTGCCTAAAAATTACATAAACTATGAAGAATTTCATTGCTTACAAAACATGAGAACCACCACAAGTTCTTTCTTGTCAGTTTGGTCTCGTACTGATAAAAGGTTGTTGTGTTATACTTATCAGGTTCTCTTGCAACGACCTATCTGCAAAAAAACCAATCTTGCTTTATACTAAGTATAACAAAAGAACATATCGACTTGGCGAATTATATCACATTAAACAAAATAATTACGCATCACATTTATTCTTGCTCGTAGATTTCTCATCTGTCGTATTTATCTCCGACAATATTCTACATAATAATTATGGAATATTTTAGGAAAGGATGTAATTTTCTTTCAAAATGATGCAAAATTATATAAGATACTTAAAATTACATATATAGGTTGTTAATCTTTACATAAAATAAAAACTTGTTCAGTATATTCTGTGGAATTCTTTAATTTACATACTGGTTTACTGACTATTCCGTCACTTGTTATGGAAACAAAATTTTCACATAAATGATGTAAATATTTTACCATTAAATGTATGTAAATTTCCATAAATCATGTAAAAATTTTTTACTGTGTAGAGAGTTATTATGCAAGGAACCAATCTTACAGTATCCAGATTTTTCTAAGGAATTTATCCTTACCACGGATGCGAGCAACGTAGCCATTGGGGCCGTTCTATCACAAGGACCTATAGGAAAAGATAAGCCTATTTGCTACACAGTAAAAAAAAATTACATATTTTTAAGGGTAAACAAAATGCCTCGTAAATGTATTTAAATTTCACGTATGATATGTACCGTACATAAGACATGGAATTTTCATTTTCTGATTTATGTAAAATTCAACAATGCAGATATATAATTTTCAATAAACCATTATGTAATTTTGTATACTGATTACTGGGTAATATTCCATATTTAAATATTGAAATTTATAAAATTTGCCTAAAAATTACATAAACTATGAAGAATTTCATTGCTTACAAAACATGAGAACCACCACAAGTTCTTTCTTGTCAGTTTGGTCTCGTACTGATAAAAGGTTGTTGTGTTATACTTATCAGGTTCTCTTGCAACGACCTATCTGCAAAAAAACCAATCTTGCTTTATACTAAGTATAACAAAAGAACATATCGACTTGGCGAATTATATCACATTAAACAAAATAATTACGCATCACATTTATTCTTGCTCGTAGATTTCTCATCTGTCGTATTTATCTCCGACAATATTCTACATAATAATTATGGAATATTTTAGGAAAGGATGTAATTTTCTTTCAAAATGATGCAAAATTATATAAGATACTTAAAATTACATATATAGGTTGTTAATCTTTACATAAAATAAAAACTTGTTCAGTATATTCTGTGGAATTCTTTAATTTACATACTGGTTTACTGACTATTCCGTCACTTGTTATGGAAACAAAATTTTCACATAAATGATGTTAATATTTTACCATTAAATGTATGTAAATTTCCATAAATCATGTAAAATTTTTTTACTGTGTATGCATCTAGAACCTTAACGGTCACGGAACAAAACTACTCTACTATAGAGAAGGAGCTTTTAGCCATCGTCTGGGCAACTAAGTATTTTCGACCGTACTTATGTGGCCAAAAGTTCAAAATTGTCACAGATCATAAGCCTCTGACATGGCTTTTCAACCTCAAGGAACCAAACTCCAAATTGGTTCGATGGAGGTTAAAATTGGAAGAATACGATTACGAAATCGTTTACAAAAAAGGTGCGAAGAACACCAACGCGGATGCACTCTCACGAATGCAACCTGAACTTAACGTTATCAATAACTTGAACACCTCCGAAACCTCAGATTCCTCTACAGGTTCCCAAATCTCAAATAATGACGAACAAATCATTGTACCAACTACCAATACACCTATAAATCATTTTAGTTCCCAATTAATCATAACTGTTGATCCCGAAATGCATGGGATAAATGTTCAACATGAACAACCATTTGGTAAACATAGAGTGATAATATACATGCCGAGGTATCATTTACCAACCACCCGCCTAAATATTTCTACACAAGTAACCAAACATCGAGTAACAGGAATATTGTGTGACGATATAGTCTTCCAAATAGCTACGGAAGCCTACCGAGAGAAATTCGTTAATTCTCACAAACCTTATCTGGTAAGAACACACACTCTTTTAACAGATGTGTTTAGTCCCGAAGACCAACAATCTATAATAAGGAAAAGGCATGAGGAAAATCACCACCGTGGAATAGTCGAAAACCACGAGTTCATTAAAAGAACTTACTATTTTCCGAATATGAAGGACATTATCACAAATTACATTAACACCTGCACGGTATGCCTTCAGACTAAATATGACAGACAACCACTGAAAGTAGAGTATGAGATCACAGAAACACCGAAACGACCCATGGAAATCCTCCACATGGATTTCTGTTTCTTCCAAAATCATGCATTTCTCTCACTCCTCGACAAATTCACAAAATTCGCTGGAGCCTTCTATATGAAAACACGCACTACCGATGAAATTCAAAGAAAACTTGAGCGATTCTTCAGCATACACGGTAAACCAGTAAAACTCATTACCGATAATGAAGGAAATATGAACACACCTTCGTTCCGAGCTTTCTTAGAAGAACATCATATTGAATTACACCACACATCATCATATTCGTCAACAGGGAACTCTCCTGTTGAAAGATTGCACTCAACTCTTCAAGAGCTTGTCAAGATTGCACATTTAAATTTCCCCCAATTAGATATCAAAGAGTTAATGAATCGTGCTATTTTCTCCTACAACAACTCCATCCATTCAACAACAAAATTTACACCGTTCGAATTATTGAGTGGACACTATACTATTTTAGGGAAACCTATCAATCCTACACCCCCAAACGCACAAGAATACCTTCTTAACCATACTTTAGCATACGAAGAGCTATGTAAGCGTATACATGAGGAAACTCATGCAAAAAAGGTTAAATTAATCAATAAGCTCAATATTGGTCGAGATAAACCCCCAAAATTGAGAATCGACCAAACAGTGCACGTTCGCTATAAGAAACGCACAAAAATTAAACCCGGATACGTAATTAGGAAAATCCTCCAAGACAACAAAGTCTCTATATTAACTAAAGATGGTAAATACCACAAGAAATTGATAAAGGATCCATTTCAGGTGCACGCTCGTCATGAGCCAAACGCTGAAAGTGACCGACCTCAACAACAACAAGGGCTTGATACCGATCAGAATAGGCCAGGCCCGAGTAATCAATAGTTATAAAAGGATCGTCCACATAATTGAGATCCAATTCTATGAAGAAAACTTTCGCGTTATCCAACGTAACATCGACATAGTTGAAGAAACGGTTAATAGCAATTGTAACGCCAGCGTTTGTCGTTCCTGGGGGATTTGCAAGCCCTGATTATACTTTTTCCCAATTGCCTTGTTTTAATTTAATTCAACGAATATCTTAATTACCGGAATGAAATACACACACACAACGTACAGAGAATGACAACGAAAACGAGACAAAAATATAATATTAAAAAAAAAAATCGGATGATTATCTTGGGTAACGGGTGTTCGAAGAGTATAAAAGCGAATTTTAAGCTCACGCGGGGATCAGTCGTTTGGGAGTTAATTTTGAGTTTTTATAAAGACGAGTCGTTCATTCAGTTTTGATTGTATCTGAAATTTGGTGCGTGTTGTGTTAAAAGTTTATAAAGCAAAATTTATACTCTGAAAAGTTTATAAAGAAAAAAAAAAGAAAAAACTAATTTTAAAACTAAAAATTTCATTTACTAACTAATTAAAAATAGACTTAAGTATATTACTATACATTAAAATATGTGCATTTGTATTAATTAATTAAAAATAGTGTACATTAAAGTGGTTGTACCAGGCAAATAAAAAGAAAAACGGACGATACTGGTACGACGTTTTTACAGTTCGTGCGATGTTTATCGTACGGCAGAGTACATGCATAATAAGTGCCTAATAAAAAAAAATATTTGCATCAAATAATAAAAAAAAAAATAAAAAAAATACAATAAACTAATTCCTATTAAATATTACAAATAAATAAATACGTGAATTAAACTATATAACATAGTGCAATTTCAAGTGAACTCATAAAATTTAACTAAAATATATAAATAAATTATAAATAAATAACCTAAGTAACATAAATAACTTAAAAAAAAAATTGTAGTATTGCATCATCAGCTACGTCACATACAAAATAATAAACATAAAAGTTACGTAAAAGTTGCGTAAGATGCAGTGTTATACGTAGTGCATAAATACTACAGTGATACAACGTCAACAAGATACTCCTGTTATTTCTGCACATCAGTACCACATCATCAATGCCGGCCAACATTAAAAATTTCTCTACGTAAGCGCTTTAAAACAAATTATTATTTATTCATTTTGTATACTATTATATGATATATTTTTTTTCTCGCCTAATTAATTATTTTTTTTCTGATTTTGCTATCTTAATATTAAATATTTAGTTATAGTATACTAATCATTAACTAACCTATAATCTCTAGTTGTAAAAAAAAAAAAAAAACCTAAATGATAATTTTTAATTTTCTATATATTTCTTTTTTATAAAAAAATGATTTTTTTTGCAATTTTGAGTTTTTTTTTTTAGTTTTATTACTTAAATAAAATAATGTTAATTTTTTTGGTTCAGAATATGATGTCTTTAAATTTTAATCGATACAAACCAAATTCAATTCGTGTTCCGCTCATTGTCGTTTTAAATTTCAGAATGTGCTAAAATAATAAATTGGAGGAAATATGTAGGTCCCAGGTAGGTACGGATACCGTCTAGCATCAATTTTTCTTGTATATAAGGTTGAAGATATCCTTTACAATTTCCACTTAATGTAGTTTCCTTTCCCTATTTTCGTTACGGTCAGGGTAAATTAACTTCAAGTAATTAAATGTTAATTTTTTTTTTTTTTGTAATTTTTTTTACCGCGGTCCAGCAAGATTGAAATCATACCTTAGAAAACCCCCCCTACATCTCCTGAGCTAAGCCGCGCAAAAATATGACCGCCTAAGTGTATGCTTCAATATTCCATTATTCTGCTAACGATCTTGGCATCCATGAGATCAAAAATAATTTCATGATTTTTGTGACCTCTTCGCCTAACCTAACTTAGGGTGGGAGATCGTTACACAATATAGATTATAAGTATGCATTCAAAAACAAAATAGACATTCTGGAACACAAATTTAAGGAACTACAAGACAACGTTAACCTTTTGAAACCTACACGGGTCAAAAGAGGTCTTATTAACGGACTAGGTTCCTTGATCAAAGACATTACGGGAAATCTAGACCAACACGATCTAGACGAAATTAGTTCAGCAATACATAGTCTTTACCAAAATCAAGATAACTTAAATAAACAAAATGATGCTCAAATTGAGATAAATAAGGGTATGATTGATAGATTCAACTACGTACAGAAATATGTAAGAGACAGTAATAAAAAGATTAATTTTGAACTAAATAGGCTCAGTAACACAACACAAACAGGAATACATATGATCAAAATAGATCAATACATCTTTAAATTAATTAATACAATAGATACCTTAACCCAACACATAGACGATATTTTAGACGCACTCAGTTCGGCTAGACACAGACGCATCTCAAGACATTTACTATCCAACAGTGAAATTCATTTCATTAATGATTTACTGTCTCATGACCGAATCGAAATAATCAACCCAAACAATATCTACGATTTATTGACGTTACAAGGATATTACAATCAGTCTAGAATTATTCTTAGTATACAGGTACCAACCTTCTATGAACCAATATTTAGTTATTTCAAAATTAAACCTATTCCATCCAAAAACCTCATGATTACCCCGATTCCATCATACAATATCATCCTAAACGAACAAAATTATTATCAATACATATTACAACCATGCAACGAATTGGAAAACAAGTATTACTGCACTAAGCAATCACTACAATCAGTAAGCAACACCTGCATACCCAGCATCATCTCACAACAACCAGCCCAATGCAACCATACGGCCTACGAACTAGAAGATGAAGTCTCAGAAATCATTACTGGAAAATTGTACGTAGCCACACCAGGAGAACTGGAATTTACATCCACTTGTCACCAATTTACGAAGTCTATCAAAGGCCAAGCGTTAATTGAATTGGATAATTGTGATGTCAACATCTCAGGCATTATCTACAGCAGTACGAAATACGTCTACCAAGAGGACCAGATTGTCATTATACCGTATCACGACGTGAATAGTCAAAACGTCATACAGTCATTATCATTATCACAAATGACTAACTGGACCCTACAACATAGAGATCACATCACGCTATTACAAGAGCGGGCGTTATCTCACAGCATACAAGGACACAGTACTACAACCCTGATCATAATCATTATTATTGCAATTGTCATCTATTGTACCTGGAAGAAATGCTACAAATCAACACAGCAAGTAGCGGCACAGAACAATACAGAGTCAACCAGTGAACCCAAGACCATACGGACAAAGTCCCTATGGCCTTCTCTTCGGCGGGAGGAGTTACGATCCCCTGCACATGACGTCAACTAAAATAACATGGAATTGGGATCTACTTTTCTAAAGCGCGCGGATTGATACCATACAAATCCACGCGCAACAAATATGCATAATATGCATAAATACCTTTATGCATATTTTGCTGACACATTAGATCGGGTGTCAATGTAATAGATTTAAGTACATTTTATAATTTAGTATTAAGTTATTATTCGATTGGAGAACATTAAATAAAAGTAAATTGTAATAAAAAATAAATTAATTAAAAAAGAAGTTGAAATAAATAAAATAAATAAAATAATTTAGAAATAAATTATTTTTTATTAATAAATCGTTTAGTGTAAACATAATTTCTGTGTGTATTATTTTTATTCGTTCTACGAGAAGTAGAGTAATTTGTTTGACTACAGTGTCATCTGTTCTTGAGCACACGGTACTTAAAGTACTAATACTTTTTTGACTGTCGCATTGTTAATGTCTCTTTGTATGTTGGTTCCCATTTTTTTCAATGGGATGGTGCCGCGTGAGCGTCGGATAAAATTATGGAGCGAGACCAATAAGTATCAGGTGTGTGTGTGCAATTGCGAGACGATGTAGAATCTAATTTTTTTTGGGTTGTTCTCTTTTTTTTATATACGTGTTGGAGGGAGTGCGATCGTGACGCGCCACAGAAACCAACAACAAAAAGGAACATTCTACAATTTTTTTTAGATCAGTCGAGAATCAGGTCAGTCTTGATACAAAAATTCTCGTTTTGTTTGGTGAAAAGGTTAAAATTCGAACTTGGTTTTGGATACGCCAAACATATTTTGTTTAATATTATAAAATTAATATAAGTTTTGAATATTTTGTTAATAGAATAAGTTTATAAACTGAAAGTATAAGATATTCATTTTCTATTGCGGATTATTGTTGATTGTGCGAAACCATATTTCTAAAAAAAAAGTTTGGTTGTCACTTAGCGGTATATAGCTGGCTTTAAAAAAATTAGTGAATTAAATTAAAAAGGCGTGTGTAAGTAGCCTTACTTTACTGAACCTCCACCATTCACGGGTGGGCTCACATGGTCGTTCATATAAGCTAACGGCAAAAGACGTCTAACAGGTATCTGACGACCAATTTTGTAGTGCCCAAACAGGCAAAACTTTATGGTAAAGCCGAAAAGACGCCCAACTTTGTAGTGCCTAACCAGGCAACAGTTAACGGTTTAAGTCGATGGACACTCAGGTGGCCCACCGGCCAGTTCTATTTTTGGTTACCGAAGAAAGTTACCGCAACGGTCCGGGTGGGGCAATTCACATGTGGCATGAGGGCACTAAGGCCGCAATAAGAAGGTACGATTGTGTTTTTTTTTTAAATTGTATTCTAAAATTTTATTTTCCTATTTCTTCAAATGTTTTTTATTTCATTATTCAAAATTTTCATTTTTTTATATAAAAAATTGTAACCAAGTATCGAAGAACTATAAATTATTTGTCGCATGCTCGGGGCTCATTGGTCTGGTCTCCCGTTCGGCAGCCAAAGTTTTGATGTTTTACTTTTTTTTTTGTGAAACTTTATTTTTTTCCATTAATATCCACCATTTTGGTTTCTCTGTCATTTATTGAAAATTGATAATTTGTACGGCGCTTCTTGACATTCGGCCTCATTATCTTTTCATCCCTTGCGTTGGATTTCTTCTTTATTGTTTGAAGATTTTGGTTTTTTCCTTCCATTTGGGTAATATCAAATAATAGAATGAAGTACTAAATTTTCGGTTCGGTATGGTGGGAGGGGAGACTCCGTTATGTGCCGGTGCCACGTTTACAGGCTGGGCTTGTCACTCCCATTCATCCCCTTGGCAGGACATCCACAGGGTTGGAGTGGTGAGTCCAGCACATGTGTCGTCCATTCGCGGGCGACCGTAAAATTCAGTAGTCTCTTCGAGGCACTTCGGCGGTTTCATGCTGTTGAAGTGTGAATTGAGGGAGTTTCGTTGGAGGTCTCTTCGGGCGAAGAGAGGCTTTGTCTGTTGGGGAAACGTCCCTACCCTTTCATGCTGCTTCGTTGTGGCTGGGCATCGGCCTTGCGAGGTCTACGGGTCATTCGGGGGTTTCTTCAGCAGACATTGAACTTGCCACTCGAAGAGATCCGGTCACCAATGGATGGACACACCCGGGTATTATTTTGTTTATATCATTCCTCAAGTGTCGGTAATTCAGTTTTTCTTTTTTTATTTTAATTTGCGTTTTTTATATGAATTTTTGTAATCACGGTTTGGGCTAGGAGCCGCGCAAGCCCTAAACCCCACTACCCAAAGCATATTTCCATGAGATCTAGCCGGTAAAATCCCCGTGTGAGGCCTCTGCATGATTTAGATTATATCTGCAGATCGATTCTTGAGCAGTCCGTTACAAGTTATCCAATTTTAGTGTTTTTTAGTGAAATCGCATGTACACCCACCAAAAAATTAATTTAAAAAAACCAGAGTTCTTTTGTTTAACTTTTTTTTTAATACGATCTAGAAAGTGTGACTTTCCAATAAAATGATTTTTAAATGCTGTATTATCTTCTGTCAAATAAAAAAAATGGTTTTGTAATTTCTTTTTGTCTCAAACGGTTAATATTTTGTTGTATTTGGTTTCAAACTATTTTCCAATTTACCGATTCTACAAATATTCACAGGTTCATGGATGTATTATAAGACGACAGTCTTGGCAAAGTAATAAAAAATCATTATTTATTTAGAAAAAGACTCACACAGGAATGCACTTATTAAAATTATAATTTCAAAAAAAAATAGTCTAACGAAAATTTAGAAAATAAAACAATATTTGAAAATAATGAAAATCAAAATTATAATTTTAAAAACTTAAAGTTAAGTTCATCAGATTCGAAGGTATCTACTGCCAGTCAGTAATTCGCCACTAAACGTATACTGACTATTTTTTAAAGTTCCCGTTTCGAGTACTTCAGAAATGTCCTAAATCTTGCCGAAAATTTCAAATTTTTTTTTTGAAAATATTGACTGTCGATTGTTATTTTTATTTGAGCGGGTTTTTGAACCAGCACAATATCAGATTTTTTCCACCAACTTTTATTACACCCACTTTATGTGACTTTTTAGTGACGTATAACTACACACAAGAGATTTTTACCATTTTTCTTTGAAAATGCTGCAGGTGGAATCATTGCGATCAATGGGCCACAAAACAATGCTTCAGGACCTCTCCTTTCTACTTGTGTGATGGAACAACAAGAATTGGAGTTATGGTTTTGGTCCACATCGCTCGTGTGATCATGAACTTTTTGCGGGAAGAATTTCCGAATTGATCAAAAAACGGCGACTTGAAATTGCCGCCTTAATCGCCGGATCTAATAGATTCGGACTCTTTTTTCTGTATGAATATCTGAAAGAAAAAGTCTACATAAACAAAACACAGACTTTTCGGGACTTGAAAGACAACATGCTACAGACATGCTGCAAAATTTATGGAAAAATTTGATGTTTGTGTGAATTCTAATGGTAGTGAGAAAAAAACTTCATGAATAAAACTTTGATTTATAAATTATATTTTACGAACCCAAAAAGGATGCCGGAAACAATAACAAACCATTTTGATGGTACAGAACATTGGTAAAAATCTACATTTCCATTTTTTGATGTACATACAAATTTTTTGCCAGTTTTTCTAAAAATAAAACGACATAAATTTTTATCACGTTGTTTAAAAAATTATTATAGGAAAGGGAATTTGTACTTACTACTCTATACTTATCATATAGAATAACTTTAATTTAGATAAGTTATATTTACCAATCCTACAGCGGTTGCTTTACTGTACATAAATCTAAATTTGTTTGTATTATATAAAATATCGGGTTGAAATCACAAAAAAGGCCTAGTCGACTTAAAGAGATCAAATACTGATATAGCTCGTGGGTACAATAAATTATGTAGTAATTTTAAATCTGATCTTAAAAACAGATGGGAGAGCTTCTCTGAGGAAATTAATAGCTTGGGGCCTCCTACAAGAGGCGTAGAAGGCTGGATTAAGGTTTGTTACAACTTTCCAATAAATATATATTTTTTTGCTAAAAATAATTTTATAAATTAATTCGTTGTAGATAACTCTAAATCGCTTCAAATATCTAATTATTTTAATAATTCCTCTCAGGTTTGGACGGATTTCAAATTTAAAATTCGCAAAAAAACTGGCGTATAATAAGTCAGAAATCAAACCTACGGGGAGTGGCCCTAACAAAATCTTATTATTCACCGCATTAGAAGAAAAATTAACTGAATTGCTTCAAATGCAACGAGCATTTAATCTTTCGGGTCGGGGACATGGAAGTGGCTTTGTTGAACCTCAAACTAGTACCACAACACTAAACAGCCGTGACTAAAACAACAAATAATCAAAGTTCACCGTTACTCAAGAATTCGAATATAGAGATATCAGACTAGTCCTACGGATATTCAATTTAAAACGAAAATTTTGAATCAAAAGTCAAATTGAACTTAATTACGAAACCAGATGACCGATGCTAGAGAGAATCCCCGAGCCATCCGGAAAAGTTCAAATAAATCAAAACCAGAGATTCGTCACGATCTACTACAACAACAAACGAAAATACAAGCTGAAATGAATAAAGAGGTTGCATCAATAGCTAATAATTGTGAAAAACACTTACTATATGTTGAGTTTTAACACCACGAAAAGACACCAAAAAAGACAAACTCAATGCAGTTTTCAAAGAGCGAAAAATTTGTATAAACTTAGTAACATGTGACGATGAGTAAGGCGGCGATTTTCTAAAGGACGGATTTGAGGTTCAATGGACGATTGCATGTAAAATCTGGTTTCACGACATATTTTTTTCATTTAAGGTTACTATCCGCTGTGCTCACCTTCGTGCCTATTTAGATAATATGAAAGGCCTTTGGAGCTTATTATTTATAAAGCTGTGATCAAAGCAATGTTAGAATCGATTTGAGTGCCGATCGAAAAAGAAATTATTTGTTAAAAGGACGCTGAAGGTTTGAAGCAAATCCAGTTTTATTTCTGATGCTGATTTAACATGACAACAAAGAAAAAAGTGCGATAAATTTATATCGCATGATCACTACGTTGGCTGCCACGGTCAGCATCTGGTTGAAACCACATATCGCTCAAGTTGAAATCATCTTATTCATGCTATAAATAAGCAGTAGTCATGTATCTGTAGCGTTCTCCTGTGATGGTAACTGCAATGCCATTTTCATTTTTAAAAAATATATAAACAAGTTTCATGAAAAGCATATAACGTAAACATGTTGCATGAACTGTAGGTTTCTTGCTTCATGAGCGAAATTCATGTGTCAACTGAATTTTATACGTCTTTTTTTAAATACAAGTCTTTATGAAGAATAATTCACTGCGATGCCATCACAAAATCCAAGTTCTTGAGAACGACGTCGAATTGATTGTTTTTGATCGTCATCCAACCTTTGGTTCACAGCATGTTGGATCCTTAACATTACAAACACAAACATTTGTCTTAAATTTTTTAAAACAGTATGCACAGTAAGCTTTGTAGATCGATTATGTTGACCATAAGTTTCACGTAATGTGCCGAAATCGATTCGTTATTTTTGTAATAAATTTTAAAAATTTCTAAACGATGTACGACGATACACGTTGTCTTTCCATGAATATGTGCCAACCAATACTGAATACAAATAAAATATTAAAAAATATAAAATAATAATGTAATCACAAGTTATTATCATTATTTTATACAATAGGGGAGATGAATTCAAGGTAACACGAAACGTGGAGTTTGATCGCATTATTACTTACTTATTATTACTTACTGCAGACTTATGTTGTCTGTGTAGTTACTGACTTATTTGGATCCACTCGAAACCTTATAGTTGTTTTAATACGATGCCTGTGCATTATACTATCCAGTATCCAGTACTAAAAGAAAGTAATAGAGATAGTACCTATTCTTATCTTATTCCTTGTGTGTTATAGCGCTTTCAGGAAGTTTATATTTTTCTTCGTTTTCTATGTAGTTTTCTTCGAATAATTCTTTCCATTTTCATTGATTTACTGTGGTTATGATCAGAGTTCCTTAGTTCGAGGAAAATTTACAAATTTTAAATTGATGTAATAATCGCAATTTTTTATTTGCTGGTTCGGCATCTGCTGTGTCAAGAGGCTCTTACGAGTATTTTCTGCAATAACTTTTAACCATTTGCTTTATATTGGTTCGAAATTTTATTTTACTCAAGTATATCAATGGTGGTCTAGTGGTTAAGGTACACCAGTGTAGTGAAGTGTTGTCACCCAAAAGTCGCAAGATATAAAAAAAGAATGATTTCGAACAGTGGTAAACAAGTATATATAAGCGCGAGCCATTTGGGATGCAGTTGTAATTAAACCAGTGAACAGTGCAAGTAACAATGTAAAATTGCGAAATACTGAACTGTCAAAAGGAACAGCGAACGAGTGAAATTCGCGAATTGCTGAAGAAATTAAGGTGTTGGGAAATAAAGGTTGTAACTTAAAACGCTGAGTGCTTTATTTGCAAAATCCAGTACGAATCCATATCAAAGACTCAAAATTCATAACAATATGTTTAGCTACAATTTTCAAATTTGATTTTATCTATTATTCTCATGGCAGAGTTGCAACTTTAAGTTTCATCTCTAATCTATGGTTCGTATATTGTAATCGTGGTAGCCGATCACGTTGGTAGTAGTTTCGACATAGCTCTTCCTTTTTCCATCTAAGCGTGATTTGAAATCAAAACACTTTTAGCCCAGATAAAAATGTTTTAAAAAATATAAAGCATTTCCATTTTTGGTTTTTGCAACTTTTAAGCCAGTAATCAAACGTTGATTGGCAACTTATTCTCCAAATTTCAAGTTTTGTGGAATCTCTTATATGTATATGTATATCATTAACAGCTACAAATACTATTTCATAATGTTTACAAGTGAAGGATGCATTACAACTGACCTTTTTTATCGATCCCCTATACAGAGCAACAAGATGAGTATAAATTTTTCATTGTGGGAACTTTCATTCTTACATAAAATTCTAAATTCTACACAATTGAAAGTCAATTAATTTAAAATCAAATTCGTCACACTTTTTCAACAAAAATAAAAAATTAAATTAAAATTATCTGAACAGGTGAAAAATCTTATTGAAAACCATATTACTTTTATTTGTATGACAGCTGCCTTTTTAATCCTTTTTACTATTATTTTGATCGCATCCTTTACCTATATACCTACATAGAATACGACGATAGATTTAAAATTCACTGTGTGGAAAAACACATAACCGACATAAAGACACAAAAACATAAATTATGATTGACATATGATTCTTTGATTGTCTTACAAATTTGTTATGGTTTCAAGATGGGTTAAATTCGATACCCGACTTTTCTTTGTCGTCGTCGTCGTCATCGTCTTAAAAATTTTGAATGTTTCAATCAACCATTGGCATTCTATTTATAGCTTAATGTAAAATATTTATCTTTCCGGCTAGATGGAAATCATAAACAACAACAAAAATACCGCGGTAATGTTAACATTATTTTTTTTTTTTTGCGAATTTCGGAATATCATCAAAAAAGCTTTGAAGGCATTTTAAAAGAGCAATAACAACAATTATAGAGATTAAGTATAAGATGTCTGTTTGTGTGTGTGTGTGCTTTTTGTATTGCTAATGTTTTTTTGTGTAATCTGTTGTTTGTTCTAACTTTATCAATTTTATTTTGTGGTGCTTTGCTTTCTTCTCAAAGCATTTAAGTAATTTTTTTGTTTACTCATTTATTGTTGCTGTTGTTTTTGTTGTTGTAAAAAAGATGAAATTGAGATTGATGATGAGTTTTCTTTAGATTTAGATTTCGTTCGTATATAGCGTCTTTTACGTTGAGTCTGAGTTTTGTTTGATTTATTTTAAATTACTTTGATTATTTTATTTATTTATTTATTTTTTATACAACATTGATCTTATCAATCTTGTATATTAAGATTCGGTGTTTGTTGTATTTTATATGTCTTTTATTTTATGGTTGTGAGATAATGTACGAAAGGAAATATAAAAACGACTAAAATAAGAATTTGTTGTGTTGTATTAATGTTAATCATAGAGAATGTGTATAAAACATGACCTTCCTGAATAAAACGAGTATGTAGTTTTATGTTCGTGGGTTGGTGATAATGAACTGTTTATTATCAAATTTTTTACAGAAATAAATTTTCAAGAGCATAAAATTTGTATGACCTCTTTGTAGGTCAGATATTGTACACACTCTAGTTATGTAAAATTAATATTGATTTTGTTAAACTAAATGAAATTAGGAGGTAAAAAGTTGATAGCTTGACTCTTTCGTCGTGATTCTTTCCTCGTTTCCTTCCCCTTCACCTGTTTTTAGTTTGTAGGTGAAGTGGAAGAAAACGAGGAAAGAATTACTACGAAAGAATCAAAGTGTGGAATGGCGGAATGTATATTCGTAGAGGCGTGTCTCTTATATTCATAATTATTTTCTACTTTTGGAACAAAAAGCTGCTCTTTGTTTTATAAAAAATCAAAAGTAAAATTCCTTATTATACCATTGTTATGTCGCTGCATTAGCATTGTAAAGGGTCTTTCAATATAGAGGCTCTATTTGTAACTATAAGTAAAACAAGTTGTATATGAGATATTTACTTAATTTTTTTATATTTAAAAGAACATTTAATGGGATTATGTAAGAAATAACATCGTTCAAATATCGTCCTCGCCTTTGCTTGGTGACACTTATTCAATAGCTCCAATTTTCGATTACTTTCTGACAGAATTTGCTGCATCGACATCACCGGCGTTCGTTATGTTGGCATCAATTAATTGTAGAATGTTCATCGTGGCATGTGCTATGTGCCACGTAGCGCCGTCCTGGTTGAACCATATGCCGTCGATTTCCATATCACTCAGTTTAGATTAAAAAAAGATGCTGCTCATCTATCTGAAGTACTCGTTGCTGTTGGTTATGTTACAAACAGTGGCTTTCTTAAGATGCATTTGGTGTTGAATGTGACAATTTTGCTTTGTTCACATATTCATTCATCCTAAATTGGCCTCATTACTAAAGATGTTTTTTTAGGTCAATTTCAGTTTACAAACACGAATGGATGGATGCAAATTCAAACCCCTACTCAAAATTCGCCAATCTGAAGCTTCAGAAAGACAAAACTCTTGTAAACAAGGAAAAAGTGACTTCCACGGGTTTTCTTTTACTCTCTTACGCACTCCGTAGAACGAATTAATAATCTTTATAGCTCGAATTTTAAAGATTTTTTTTCAAACCACCAAAATCCAGCGATCCGATCGATAGCAAAATCACAAACTTAATCCTCTTTTCTTCAATTTTCATTTTTCTCGTCAACTTCATCATCAAAATGTGGTAACGGTGTGTACCAAAGCAAGCATGTATGTCTAATGTTCAATACGAATCAAGTTTGGTTGACTGTACATTTTACGTCACAATAATTATAAGTTGTACTAAAATTTTAACGCAGTATGGTGGGCAACGCGGCGTTACACTCGTGGGAACGACCCTCATCTGAGAAAAGTTTCATAAGCCGGGCAGTATAATCTTAGTTTAATTATTTAGTAGACGACATATTACAAGTGATTGGACTCAGTTTCAGATTGATATAAAATCTAATTTTCGTTTTGGAGAACTGATGACAAGTGGTAAACTGTGACAAGGTTTAAACATTTCGATTTTAAATCCTTGATGTGGTAGACACTTAAGGGCTTACCCATATCATCTGCCACTTTACAGGCCACGTTCCCGATTATTTGTATTACTTTAGCCTTAATATATTTTGGGGCTAGCTTCGCCGCAAATTTGTCGGTTGCTTTGCTCTGAGCGAAGTTTTGAATATAAATAATTTGACCAATTCTTAATGTCGTTAATCTACTTCGGAGATTGACATAATGGTGACTTTTCTTTGAAGCAGCGTATACATAAGTTCAATTGGATTTTAGAGAATATGACCGATGGTTCATAAGGTTTGTTTTCCAACGAGAGGTGATTGCCTGCAAGGGTTCTCAATTGCTTATATAGGGGATAAATCAAAGCATGAAAAATTCGATGTTGTCCGAAAACTACAAAATGAGGCGAATAACCGGTGGAACCGTGTGTTGTATTTCTTGAGGCAAAGGTTACCGTGACAAGATTAATGTAACAAGCTCTTTGATCTTCTTTGATATAAGGTCGTAGGGCCGCTTATAATGTTCTATTCACTCTCTCGCGTGCATTTGTTGTGGTAGATATTTTGGATATGCTTGATTCCATATTTTCCACATAAATCACGTAGCAAGTTAGAATCAAATTGCCTACTGTTGTCCGTTACAACTTCTTCACGCACCCCAAACATCAGAATTACCCGACGCTCCAGAAATTTCACCACATCGATGGCGGTTGCTTGGCGCAATGGTACTGTCATCACAAATTTTGAGAAATGGTCGAGTAATATTAGAATACAGGTATTGCCTGCCCTAGTGCGGGGATAGGGACCAAAAAAATCTAGGTACAATCTTTGCCATGGCCTATAAGTGATTGGAAGTGACGACAGAGGTGGACGAGTAATAAAGTTGGTAGCTTTGTTTATTTTGCAATCTTCAGATTTAGATACATATTTTTGAACGTCATGTGATAAGCTATACACCAATAAAATACCGTCGTAAAACATCAATCGTTTTGTGTATACCAGGATGACCTCCAGTTGGTGCAGAATGTATCTTAGAAATTAACGATAATTGTAATTCGTCCAGAATAATCAATTTCCACGATGAAAGATCGAACTCGGGGTCGTATGACGGTTTAGGTGAAGTATTAATAAACAATTTGCATCCATGACAGCGTTTTCTAACTGTGCGAGATATTCAGGTGTGGCAAAATGAGGCGAGTTCAATTCAATCAAAAGGCACAGGGACAGCATTTTGAGTTCCTTTCCTGTACTCTGCATCAAAATTAAAACCCTGGAGCATTGAGCTCCAAAGAGCCAATCTTCCATGAACATACTTTAATGACATAAGCCAAGTCAGACTGGCATGGTCGGTGAAGGGTAGACCCTACACATACGCACGATACTTCTTTATTGCTAGAAATGCTGCCAGGCACTCAAGTTCAGTGACCAAATAATTGCATTGAGACCATTCAATTTTCGAGATATTTACGATATGGGATGATCTGCCCCTTCAGAGTCCTTTTTGAAGAAAACGGCACCAATACCAGTCGAACTGGCGTCACACTGGATGTAAAACTTCTTAGAAAAATTAAGTGGAACAAGAATAGGAGAAGAAATTAACCGAGACTGAAGCTGATCGAAAGCACTTTGAGCAGCAGAAGTCCAAAGGAAGCGCTTTCCCTTTTTAAGGAGATCTGTCAGCGAAGCCGACAATTCTGCATAAATCGCCGTACCCAAGAAACGACGCAATTGACGAACTGTTTTTGGTCTTGAAAACTCGGTAATACCCGTCACTCTGTCCGGATCAGGTCGCAATCCTCCCACACCCACTACATGGCCAAGGTAATCCGTCTCCTTGAGTAGAAAATCTCATTTATCAACATTGATAGGTAATCCTTCCTTAAGGAAGTCTGACTCAGCAACGTCTTCCAAAAGCGAGAGATGTTCATCGAATGTTGCGATTAATAAATCGTTCAGGTAGACGATTACCCTATCCTGTAGGTGGTGGGGAATCACTTTGCTCATTAATCGACACAGAGATTGAGGAGCATTACACGGCACACATGGCATAACTTTAAATTGATAAAGAGGCAGGCCTGGGTTGGCGAAATCTGTTTTTTCCTTGGAAGTGGGATCTAAATCAATTTGCCAAAATGCATCTTTTAAATCCAGTTTTGAAATATATTCGGTCTTATCTAGTCTCCCTAATAGACCATCTAAAATTGGTATTGGAAAAGCATCTTTTTTGGTAACGCCATTAAGTTTCCTAGCGTCTAAGCATAGTCGCACATTACCATTTTCGAGCTAGGGTCATAGGCAAACACCATGGACTGGTGCTTTCTTCAATAACAATGAGATGCAGCATCCGATCAATCTCAGTATATATTTCTTTCTTCCATAGCAGGCGATACAGCATGATATTTTTGTTTACCATTTCCCTTTTTCAATTTTTTTAAACTTCATACTCTCGGTTTGGCTAGACTGATTCAACCCTTAACAAGCCCACCCCTTAACTCCTGAGATCTAGCCGCGCTATACGTGACCACGTAAGGGCAGTGAATTAGTATTGAATACTTATAAATTTCTATAACAGTGTGTCTCTAAAATCATACTGTTAGATGATGTTTTCTTCAGACTTTGCGTTTCGGTGACATTTGGCTGATTATTTATTAGATTGGTGGCTTAGAAATGGATAACTAAAGGTCGAACAGTTGACTCGGCAGAACGGTTGTGGTGAAAATCAAAATCACGTTGTGTGGGGAAGTTTCTCTAACGGTGCACTGATTTCGAATAAAAAAATTTGATGATTCGCAAACGTTGTTCAACGCTATAACCTTCTTTGGTGATTTTTCATACTAATAAACAATTTATTAGAAATTTGGCGTACTGCCTTAACAATATGGTTGATTTGATTTAACAAATTTCGAGCGTGATGATAATAATTTTGGTTGCTTCTGGCCGACTGTAAAAGATGAAAGCATTCTACGTCAGTCGTCTGGATCCTTCAACAAAACAGGAAGTTGTTGATTTATCAGTAAAATCGTATTAGTAAAAAGGTAGAACATTGCAATCCCTTGGATCCTGATTGCCAATATTTATTAAAGATGGATAGTTTAAAAGCGACAAGATTATCTTCTATTAGCCTTAGAATCAATATACGAGCAAAACTATTTTAGAAAGCTCGGACAAAGCTGAGAAACAAAAATTTGGACGAAAAACAAATTTTGAATTCTTTCTGCAAGTTTTCTGACGTTATAATATAACATCTATTGCAACATTAACCGATTGTATTCCTCAAGTAAATTAAATGCCGATTTCTGCCCAAACCGAGACATGGTCTATGTTCGAGTCGTACTGTTTGGAGAAATGACAACACTAGTTTAGATTTAATTCACAATTTATTTATAATCCTTTTGACCACGGAATTGCTAAAATTTTATGTTACCTAGAAGTGAACAGGGTTAGTTTGACACGAGAGTGTATCTCAGTTGGACTTACCAACCGGAATATTTATACAGTTGATCTTATTAATGATTACCTGAAACTAAGAATTTAATTAATAATTTTATGTAATTAATAGTAATTTATATACTTATCTTTTTGTATAACTGTGAGATGCACTTTGTAAACAAACAAAACTTATTATTCAAGCTGTCATTATTTCATTATATTTATTATTGTACTAGAGTAGTAATACGATGAGTGCGTTCAATATTGTAATTATCTTCATATCGTATTAGTACTTTATCTTTAGTATTGATAGCACCTATATACATTTAAGTTTGCTACAACCTACGTTAATTATAAAATTTCAAACCTGACAGTAGCTTAACGTACAATTTGTAAAATTGTTAAGAAGTATTCTCTTCAAATCTAGCGAACAGTAAAGACTGGCTAATAAATTAATAAATATATCTAAAAATTATTTTTATTTCTACCATCCATTAACCGGCCATCTACAACATTTAAATTCTTCATCTGTAATCATCTTTAGTTACATCTTTAATTTTCATCCACCGACTTTATCTTCACGTTCAACATTACAAACACGTACACTAAACAAAAATTAAATAAAAACTCCACCAATTCCTTTTTTTTCATTTCTATTAAAAATACGAGGATCCATAATGTCCAGATCGATTCATTCTTACACAAAACTTTTTTTCATTAATTTCTATCCATGTGAGCCACTAATAACAATACTTAGCTTTCGATCGTTCGTTTTGAATACCTACAATATGTATGCGCTTGTACAGCCATTATTCTTTTGGACGCCGCAATCAATATTGTGCTAAAAATAAATTATAAAGCGAAATAGAAGTGTTGTAGTTCATCATCTAGTTGGAAATCTTTGTGCGTTCATTTCAACGACCTTATATTCGTGGCCAAGCATTCAGTTCCAAATACAATCTACCTACATTTTGCTCGACTTAACACATGGTTTATTTATTATCACAACACTGAGGTAGTTCGATCAAAATCGCTTTAAATGTACTTATCGGTGGTGGCTTTAATGAAAAGCTGATATTGATCGTTATTTACGTGATTTTGGGAGCTCTTGACTTGACTAAAATAAAATAATTTGCAGTTGAGGACGAGCTTCTGAAATTTCAAGGTGATTTAACCGCAGACCTCGTGATGAACTTAATCTGTTCACAAGGACTAAGACGCTGTTTATACCTGTGGAGTTGCATGGTTCATTCATTGCTTGTGATAATATTTGCAGTTCTTCAAGTATTTTTCATACACCAGTCGTCATTCAATTAATTTCTGAAATTGTATTAAAGTGTACATTGTATGAGTCATTCAATAGCAAAAAAGTGGTTTGCAAGATTTCGTGATGGGAATTTTTTGCATTCAAACAATTTAAAGACCAAGAACTTAAAGTTCTACTTTATGAAAATCCGTACCAAACTCAGAAAGAGCTTGCAGACCACTTAGGAGCTTTTCAGCAACCATTATCAATTTGATTGCAATGGAGAAAATACAGATGGAAGGATAAAGGGTTTCTCATAAACTGACCGAAGAAAACCAAAACGATGATTTTTTGTACAAAATCTCTAAGGGTGATGAAAAGTGGATTTTGTACGATAATGCCGCCCAAAAGCAACTCACTGCAAAGCAACATATCGCCACCGCACATTACGTCATCCGCCATTACACAAGGCGGTAGAACAATACAAAATTAAATTAAAATTTAATTTATACTATAAATTAAATAATATAATATTATATGATAAATTAAAAATATTTTATTTAAATAATAATTTAATAAATATTAATAAAATATATAAAATAATATTTTGTGTTAATAATAATAAATTAAATATAAATAAATAATAAAAGTAATAATAACTTTTATAAGTCAGTTATTTCGAGCTTCTAGAATCACTTCTAATATTACTGCTGAACGTTACCAGGCCCAATTCATCAAATTAAGTGATGCTCTGGAGGAAAAATGCCCATTTACGGGGAAAGGAAGGCGGTGGTATATGTAATTGCTGTATGACAACTCTCGTGCTTGTGGCGTGTTCTCCAGACTTGGACCCCTCTGATTACTACTTATTCAGATATATGTCATCATATACCACTGGCCTTTCAACCAGTGGTTCACTAAATTTGAAGATGTCAAAATTGGTTCGATGATGATTTTGTCTCGAAAAGGTCTTATTTGAAGCTCATGGCCATTCCTTACTATGCCAATTTGATGGTACATGACCATAGGTAGATTTTAATAATAGGTTTGGGTTGAGTCTGATGAGGTGTTATGAGTCAAATTTTGATTCTTCCCATGTTTTTTCGTATAAAATCGTTCTTCGTTCGAGATTTTGCAACATTTAGACATCAATCTCGTAGTATGCCAATTAGATGGCCCACGATTATAGGTAGATTGTGATTATTGGTTTAAAGTGGATCTGATGAAGTTATAAGGGTAAAATTCTGATTTATCGTTAGTCACCCGAGATTTTTCCAAAAAGATACCAATCGAACTATGTCGATTAATAAAGAGAGACACTAAGCTCACTATGTCTATTTAAAGGCTCATGATTGTAGGTAAATTATGATAACAGGTTTGGGGTAGTTATGATAAGATTATAAGTGTGAAAATTTGATGTTCCCTTTGATCGTCTATAAAATCTGTACAAGCGTTCGCCATGAAAAAATTTAAAATGGAGAAAGTTTTTTTTGCACATGGCACTTGCAAAAAGTGATAATGTAAGGCGATTATGGGCTGGATTCAGAATAATATTTTGATTTATAGCCAAGAATTATCGATAAAGAAGTCAGATAATTATTAAATTAAAATTAGTTAAAATTCGAGAACTAAAAGAAGTATTAAGAACCATGAATAATCGATAAGAAAACAAAAAACATGCAGGTTTCGTTTAACAAATTATATATTTAAATAAGCATTAAAAAAATAGAAGCGGGTTTAGATGTTTAAACTTTAGGCCACTTGTCATTTTAGTCGTTGGGCTAATCGTGAATAGCATTATAGAAATAGTATAATATATTTGTTCTTGTTTTGAACGAATCTAAATAACAAAAAAACTTTTTTTAAACTACTTCCCGCGATTTGCATTACCACTGTTACTGTATTTCTTTGCCTGGAATCGGTAATTGAGTTAATCGCTAGTTGCAGCTGTTGTTGCAATTTATTTTCATATTGATTATTGACTGCAAGTGACCCATTTAAATAACAAAAACCCAGCAACTCGTTATCATTATTTTCGTTCAAGAATCCGCTACATCTTTGATGGTTGAGGAGGCGAAGTGTCATTTAGCAAAAGAAATTTTCCGCTAAAGTTTTCGCGGCAGTTTTCGTAGCTATATCCATAAGTATAATAGCTCCATTTTCCAGATATATCCATACGTTGGTTAACACGTTCGCGGGCAGTAGCCAAAATTGAACGGCTCAAAAAACACACTAACATTTTTTGTGAAATGTATAAGCTTTTAACATCCATAAAACAAAATAAGAAAGGCCTTATAATATTAGAACCATTTACGGCCAAAAAATGGCACGACGCCAAATGCCGTCTTGTCCCTGCAATAACTTTTTTTGATGGACCAGGACAATGACGTGAAATGCCGTCAAGTGGAAACCAAGTGGAAAAATTTGGACGGTATATCCCGTCTTGTCCCTATACATAGAGACGGCATATGCCGTCTTGTCCGCGAACGTGTTAAGGTTTTGTCTTTTCTCTGATTCATTATTTTCTTAATTTCGTTGAGTAAGATTTTACTTAAATCACTATTGATTTCCGTTAGAAAGTAAAATTAAAATGTATTAACGCTATTCATCATCTTCGATTTCACTGTATTCCGATTCGCGCTCAAATAGAAATTAATTACAAAATGCAGTTGTTGCGCAAGCCATAAATTACAAGGCTATGCATGAATAATTGAAATTTCGAAGTATCAAAGTTCACAAAAGGAATGAAGGGATAAGAAACCATTTGCAGTTGATCTTACAACATATTTTGGGAGATAAAAATATTCGCATATTCATGTATAAATATTCATATAACGAATACTTAAATTTACACCAAATTAATCGGATATTCGAATACTCGATTATTCGGATTTGAGTGCTCTATTTGCAATTCAAGATTATGCGAGACAGACATAGATCTGACTATGCTAATCCGATGATAAATGACCAGGATAATTTTGGTTATAAGTTGAAGGTAGTTCTGCTGCCGTTATATAGGTGAAATTTTGATTTCCCACATAATTTGTCGATAGGATCGTTTGTAATTCGAGATTTTAGCAGAAAGACCTAATCTGACTATTCCAGTTCGATGGCCCATTATGATAAAGATAAACAGAGCTAAATAAGTTTTAAGATTAAATTTTCAAGCAATAATGTTATTTGAATAAACAAGACGGTTTTGCCAAAAGTCCGTTATGTTTCACTTTTCACTTAAGAATTCAAGTGTGGTTTTTCAAAATCTATGTATACATTCGTGGTAAAATAATTTTCGGCGAGGGCCACAACATATTCGTCCCTCCTTGTTCTCGTTATTTTTTGTTTGATTGCAAAAATGTTTACATTTTTGGTCAAATCAAACAGCAATTAAACAGTTTGTCAAAAAAAAATCGTCTATGACCCACTGTAGAACTGGACAACAGGATGAAGCACAAGCGCATTGTTTGGATTATTTGAACTGGTGCTTCCCATCTGAGCCTTTGCCAAAAATGGAGCTATGATCTATGATGTCGGAAAATAGAGCGCAACCAAAACAAAAGAACAGTTTAATAGCTGACAGTTTAGGATTAGTAAACATGCAGCACTATTCAAAAAAACAAAGCGCTTTCTTTATTGAACGATATTTCAAAACTACTGGAAGTTTGAATGCCGATTAAACGTTAAAAATATTAAAGAAGTGGCCAGCACTTCCAAAACGATGGGTGAAACGGGAGGGGGGGCGGTCTAAGACGCCAGCCATTGATGTGACTAAGACTGGTTCCGAGGCTTGCAAGCCGGGAACCAGTGGCAGTGGTAAAAAAGAGAAGATGATTGCTCCTTCGGTTCGGAGATACAGGGTTAGGGGTTCGGCCTTCCGTGTCTTGGGCAGACTAGCTACAGTACCGGAGGAGCAGTGGACGGAAGAACATAGGCAATCGTGGGCGAAGAAACGCATTGCCGATGTGAATATAGAAAAAAATAAGGATCTTTGGTGGATCGAGGTGGAGCATGGAGATTTGGATGCCGAGAGGAAACAGGCCAACCTTCATGTAGGAAAACAGCCGCAAAAGGGGCAAAAGCTCTTCAGACCGTTGTGAAGTAGGGGAAGGTGTTGCTAGCCGTCGTGGACGAGAACCACGAAGACGATAGCATCACCGGGGAAAAATGGAGGTTGGTGTTAAGGGCACTTAACTTAATTTTCCTTAAAGTCCTTGGACTATATCCGGGGCCTTCACCAATTTGTCGAGACGCGGGATGGTATAAGCGACGGCTGAAGCTGACCGCATGCTTAGATCAGCGATCGCCCTATTTATAAAAGAAGGCGATTGAGGAGGAAGGCGAGGTATAGCCAGGAGCTAAGCTCAGGGAAGTCCCAAGGAGGAAATACCGAGCTGACCTAGGGCAATGGTCTGGATTCACACGGAGCCGGCAAACTTTGAGGAATCCTTAAAGATTATCCAAGTTTGTAATCCGGAACTTCCGACAGGGAAGTGGAAGATTGTGAAGCAGGAGGAGCCTAAGGGTAGGGAGAGATTATCAACCAGACTATCAATCTTGGTAATCAACGAGGAATCCTTGGCTCCTCTGACAAAAACAAATGGCGTTATAAACTTCGTCTTCGGATCTATTACACTAACGGTTTTTAGAAAGGACGAAGTCGGAGTCAATACAGGTGATGATGTACTACACGTTGCGTTTCCTCCTTCAGGCTGGATCTCGGGGGGGGGGGGGGGGGGGGGGGGAGAGAGATCCAGCCTGAAGGAGGAAACGCAACGTGTAGTACATCTTCAGAGGAGACACAGCTAGTAGCGAACCCTAATGCGGAGCTGACTAGCGAACTCCGCAACCGACTTTTTGTTGGCAGAGGGAAGGGGTCACATCGGACTCTGAAGGGGGAGATGTAAACCATTGGGTCCAATTAAATCGAAGTAGCATTGCTGTCGTATTAAGGTAAGTGAACTCTGTTACCAATGATCAGGTTTGTGCAGATAAATTTACATGATACAAAGGCTGCATCGGTGGCGTTACTTCTCAGACTTCTTAAATCTAGGGAGAAAATAGTTTTAATCCAAGAACCTTGGATCAAAAATAACAAGATCTGTGGTCTGCGAGGGAAGGGGTACACCCTATTTAAAGTTCGTGGGACGGAAAAGAGCAGATCATGTATACTTGTGGTTAATAACATAAATGCTAATTTACTTCCACTGTATTGCAATGGGGACATAACTGCGGTCTGCATAGAGACGAAGGGGAGGAGATTCTGGCTTGCAGCTGCATACATGGACCGAGAAAAACCAGTGCCGCCAGATATACTGGGGGCATTTGTCAGTGACGCGGAAAGAAGGAAGGTGGGAGCTATCCTGGTGTGACGTGAATGCGCACCATACCATCTGGGGCAGCTCGGACATCAATGATAAGGGTGAGTTATTTTTCGAATTTCTTTTAAGAACTAATCTCACTATTAGTAATATCTCGTAGGTCAGGAACCCACTTTTATTATTAGTAATAGACAGGAAGTTCTGGATGTTACTCCAGTCTCTGAATTTATTTCTCCGATGATCAGAGAATAGAGGGTAGCAAAGGAGCATTCCTTCTCCGACCATCGATACTTAACTTTTAAACTTAATCTCCAAATTATAAATCAATACGTGTTCAGAAATTTTAGAAGGACAGTATAGCGTGTATATAGGGAGGTATTGGAGGGCATCATTCCATCTCGAGTTCCAGGACTCCTCGACACGGGTAGTGACTGGATTCAATGGTGGAAACTCTTACTAAGGCTTGCAATATCTCTATGAGGGAAGCTTGTCCATTACCCTAGAGGTCATGCTGTACCTTCTCTCGTTGGATATCATTGGCATGCAAATGGCGGTTAATACGGCCGCCTGGCTACCTCGCGAATTTAGACTACATAACACCCTCGTTGTGTTTTGGCAATCTTTTTTAGGTGATTCTCTCTTCTAGGGAGGATTGGAATAGTGGTCTCATTATGGAGACCGGGTCAGCTAATTCTTTACCGATGGCTCCAAGCTCGATGATAAAGTGAGAGCGGGTATATTGTGTGCAGAATTAAATGTTAGTTTATCTTTTCGTCTGCCTGAGTACTGCAGTGTGTACCAGGCTGAAAATTTAGTGATTGAAGAGGTCATGAATTGATTGAAGCATAATGTAATATAGTTAATTGATATCACTATCTATGTAGACAGTCAGACAGCCATTCTATCGCTGGATTCAGTTTCCCTGGCGTCAGTGTTCAGGATCAGAAGCTGAAAAGAAAAATATTGATTAATATGTTGTAATAAGTAAACAAAATGAATTGTAATTAATGTTAGATACTTATGTTATTTGAAGTTGAATTCCTTTGACACTTGGCATTTAGCCATATTTGTAGTATAACGCCGTAGATGTACTTCTTAATATGTATACCTATAATAATTGAAATGGTAAATTAGTTATTATGAATTTGTTTATGAATTTTGTTAAATCAATTTTACTTACCCAAAAATGTTGAATGAAATCAGCTGTTGTGTTGACATTAAGAATTGTCTTCATGAATGTAGATAATGTAGGAAATTGTTTATCGGCAGTTGATATTGTAAGATAGCGCTCTATGTTTTAATAGTTTAATTAATAATTATCAGCACAAGTATTCAGCATATTTATTTGAATGTAGATTACCGCTTTTTCCTATGCTGATAATCTTAAGCTGTTGAAACTTACATTTCTCGTTCACTTACCTTTTGACCGCAGAGCAGCTTCATCACTTTTTTCAATACAAATAATTTTGTGAATTAAATAAATAACATTATAATTATAACGAGCACCACAGTAGTTTATTTTTGGTGTTTTCTACAATTACACATTGGAATCAGTTCACATCCGTTCATTGTTTGGTCCTTCGAGCCGGATAGCTGTTTACGATCCAGAATTGATGAAATACAGACGAAACCACATGGAATGGAAGCATCCAGAAAAGAAAAACGCATTGAGTATCAATTTTTTTATATTATAATCAATAAAGTTACAAACTATATTAAATTTTGTTTTTGAGTTCTCAATTATACTGAGTTTATTTACCCAAATTACATAAACTATAATATTAATATAGTCGTGCAAATCATTTAGTGAAACCCGTTAAGAAAACTAGTTAAGTTGTATATTGAGCGAACTTTCCTAAATCCGCGTGAACTATAATTGTTGGGTGCAAGTGAAAATTGAAACATTAACATAGTGCTAAGTTGATATAATTCTACAGAACTATTAGTTGAATTCTCGAGCGTTCTTTCTTATTCCCACGTGTTACTGTGTAGTAAATTATAGTGTTCGTTCGGTAGTGAAAATTTGTGCATCAGTTATTATAAGATGGAGGCCCTGAAAGGAAAAAGAACATATGTTAAAGGACAAATTACAAGACTCGAAAACTTTATTCGTACAATTAAGGACGACACGAGTGTAGAAGAAATAACGGTTAGATTAGAGAAAATTCAGCAATTATATAAAGATTTTGTCGATATCGAACATCAAATGATTGAAATTTCGGATGTAGTGCAGACTGACATCGAAACCGTCGATGCTTAGTACTATAGCATCGTGCCTAAATTACAAAGTGCAATACGTAAAAGGAATGTGGGTCCACTCGTGCCAAACTTAGACCAAACGCTAAATACGACACAGTCGGCGTCTTGCGATTTCCGTTTACCACGTATTACCATTCCCCCCTTTAATGGGAATTTTAAGGAATGGCAATCATTTTTTGACCTGTTTGGTTCAACGGTGCACGAGAATCCAAACCTGTCGCCTGCCCAAAAATTCCAGCTACTTAAGGGACATTTAAGAGATGAAGCATTAGCACTTATTCGTCATTTCCCAATAAATGATGCCAATTACATTGAGGCATATCAAAAATTGTGTAAAAGGTACGATAAAAAACGATACATTGTTGAGTCATTTATCCAAACATTTTTCGACCAACCAAATGTGAATCACGCAACAGCACAATCTATTGCACGGTTGCACGATAAGTGCGACGAAGTGATACGTGGTCTTAAGGCACTTGGTACGGAAGCAGAGAGTCGAGATCCATGGCTCATCTACATAGCTACCCAGAAAATGGATCCCGAAACGAGACAAATGTAGAAATTGGAAACAACGGAGCTGGAATATCCTACTATAGACAATTTATTATCTGTCTTAATGAAACGAATGGATTCTTTACAAGGAATCAAGCAAGAAAACCGTGCAAGCCGATCATCTACAAAACAATCGCAGCACCTAAAGACAATGCACACTGCAGTCGCAGTAGATTGTGCATTTTGTGATAAAGACGACAATCTGACTGAGTGTGCTAAATCATCTACAACACAATCGCAGCACCTGAAAACAATGCACACTGCAGTCGCAGTAAATTGTGCATTTTGTGGTAAAGACCATAATTTAACTGAGTGTGTTAAATTTTTAGCCCTTGAGATTCAGCAAAGAAGAGACTATGTGAAGAAGAATTCACTATGCTACAACTGCCTAAAAAATAACCATTTGGTTTTTCAATGCAAATCTAGGCGAAGATGCAATTTGTGCCAGAAAAAGCATCATGACATCTTACATTTAGAAACCCCTCCCACTGTTTCCGCTCAAACCTCTGCAAGTACCTCTGGGCAAACTACATGTAGTCATGCCAATTTACTAAATAATACAATTCTTCCCACAGTACAATTAGATATAGAACGTCATAATGGAGACTGGGAACGGTTTCGTGCGCTTTTGGATTCCGGATCACAAACATCTTTCGTAACCGAGGACTGCTTTCAACGTCTCGGTTTAAAAAAGGAAAATGGTCGAATCTGGATTCAAGGATTAAACGATGTTACGTCAGGAATTTCAAAGGGCATTTCAAGCATACGCATTAAATCTAGATTTCAGGATGATAACTATAGAACCACAGCAAAAGTTCTTATAGTACCAAAGATATCATCATATCAACCATCGATCACAGGATTGGGCGATCTATGAAGTTTGGACAATATGAAACTCGCTGATCCAACTTTCTACAAAACCAGAAGAATTGATATCCTATTAGGCAGCGATATATTTTTCGACCTACTTTATGATGGCAAGAAGTACATTCCAAATTCCAGGCTAATAGCACACAATACGAGGTTGGGATGGGTCATAGCAGGAATGCCAATGCAGAGTGATGGTGTCAAAGCAGGTCCGGTAAACCTACACATTGATATTGGCTCGACTCTTCGAAAATTTTGGGAGCTCGAAGAAATCCAGAATACTGTTCCATACACAGATGAAGAGAAATTTTGTATTGAGCACTATCAAAATACGGTTCAGAGGGCAACAGATGGGAAATATATAGTAAGCCTACCGTTTAAGGCAGGTTTACCCAAGCTGGGCAATTCAAAAATAATGGCAGCAAAACGAATGAATCAGACAGAGAAAAAATTCACTCGCGACTCTGAATTTAAACGACAATATATTGAATTCATGGATGAATATCGCCAGTTAGGTCATATGGAGATATCAAGAGACATTGGGGGCCAACAGTATTTTTTACCGCATCATGGGATGATCAAGGAAAGCAGTACGACCACCAAGCTGCGGGTTGTATTTGATGGGTCAGCCAAAACATTGGAAGGAAGCTCATTGAATGACCAGCTAGCAGTAGGACCTCAGATGCAGTCAAGTTTATTCGAGCTATTACTAAGATTTCGTACTCACAAGATTATCTTCACGGCTGACATCGAAAAGATGTATAGGCAAATATGGGTCAACGGAAGAGATAGCGACTACCAAAAAATTGTATGGAGAAAAAAGCCCTTTGAAGAATTGCACGTGTACAAGCTACTTACTGTAACATATGGTACGTCATCAGCTCCTTTTTTAGCCACACAAACGCTGAATCAACTTGCGTTGGATTATAAGGAAGAATATCCAGAAGCCGCAAAGATAGTATAACGAGATTTCTATGTGGATGACCTAATGTCGGGGACGAACAGCCTAAAGGATGCTAAAATCGTAGTTCAGGACCTAATACAAATAATGAATAAGGGAGGATTCAATTTTCGGAAGTGGGCATCAAATTGTGAAGAACTCATGCATATCATTCCAGAAATAAACCGAGCCACCACGATTTTGGATATTGACGATGGTTCACAAGCTATTTCGATACTTGGAGTGAGGTACTCAACCAAAAAGGATTGTTTCCAATTTAAAGTTAAATTAGAAGATCAAAAACTTACGAAACGGTACATGTTATCCGAGGCTTCAAAGATTTTTGACCCAATTGGCTGGTTATCACCAACAGTAATTAAAATTAAAATTATCTTCCAGAAATTGTGGCTAATAGGAATCGATTGGGATGAACTCCTACCGGATCCAGTGTATCAAGAGTACGAAGGTATTAGGATCAACTTGAAGCGACTAGAGGACATCAGGATCCATAGGTGGTTGTACACAGAGGGGGAAATAGAATTGCACGGGTTTGCGGATGCCTCCGAACTGGCTTACGCTGCAGTAATTTATAGCAGGGTGAAGACCAAAGATGGGTATAAGACCAACATCGTTACTGCGAAAACAAAGGTAGCACCAATTAAATCGATCAGCATTCCACGTCTTGAACTATGTGCCGCTACATTACTGACAAAATTATTAATGTCCGTCCTGGAAATATTTAAGAACAACGTCGTTACTACTTATCGTTTGTGGACAGATTCCACGATTGTGCTCAGTTGGTTATCATCATGTCCGAGGAGATGGCAGACGTATGTGGCAAATAGAATGTCATTTATCTTGCAGCATACAAATCGAAGTCAGTGGAGCCATGTATCCTCAAACGACAACCCGGCTGATTGTGTTTCGAGAGGTTTATTTCCGGAGGAGTTACTGAATCACAAGTTATGGTGGAATGGTCCGTATTGGTTGAATGAAGTCGAAGAGAAGCGGCCAAGTCAATCTAAGCTAAATAGTGATCTATCAGAAGAAGCACTGAGGGAACAAAAGATTAATTCCGTGGTATTGAGCAACACAATTGAAGATGACAGAAGCGATTGGATGTCCAGGCTCATTGAACGCTGTTCGAGATTCACGAAAGTAGTATTCACCATTACGAGAATTCTGATGCTGTTTAGAAGAAACTCAAAGACCAGAGAAGCTGAGAAGTTCGAGTTTTCGAGATTTGAGAACGAGGCCAAGATTGATGCGTTTAATTTCGTAATTCGACGAATCCAATTAAACAGTTTTTCATCAGAAATAAATGCGCTCACCAATAACAAACCATAACATTTGTAAAAACTCAAAACTAACGTCTCTTTTTCCTTTTCTAGACAAGTTTGGTTTATTACGAGTTGGAGGTAGATTGTCTAACGCGAATAATACATTTGACCAGAAGCATCCTATTATTATACCAGCAGGGCATCAAGTGACAACATTAATTATAAGGGACGAACATCTTAAGCAGTTCCATGCAGCCCAAACCGTTTTAATGTCAACTCTAAAGCATAAATTTCACATACTCAGATGCAAGGATCAAATTCGAGCAGTCGTTGGGCGATGCGTTAAGTGTGTCCGGGTGAAGGCGAAACAACATCATCAACTTATGGGTCAACTACCGCAATGCAGAGTCACATTCCATCGTCCATTCTTGTCCACGGGTGTGGATTATGCAGGGCCTCTGTTTATTAAAGCATCGAAATTGCGAGGTGCCAAATTAATCAAAGCGTACCTGGCACTATTTGTGTGTATGGCGAGCAAGGCTGTACATTTGGAATTAGTCGGCGATATGACGACGGAGGCGTTTTTGGCAGCTCTAAGATGATTCCATGCTCGGCGCGGCATTTGCAGTCACATATACAGTGACAACGGGACGAATTTTGTAGGTGCTCAAAAGGAACTACAACGAAATTTAGAAATGGTATCTAAAGATGAGACAATTATGAGGTACATCACTATAAACAACATAGAATGGCATTTTATTCCTCCAGCGGCTCCTAACTTTGGTGGTTTATGGGAGGCAGCTATTAAATCAACAAAATTTTACATGAAGCGGGTACTTGGAGAATCACGGCTTACCTATGAAGAAATGTTGACATTATTAGTTGAAATAGAAGCGATCCTTAATTCACGACCACTGTGTGAAATGTCAGCGGATGAATTGGATCCCCTCACACCAGGTCATTTCTTAATTGGGCATCCTATTAATCTTATATCGGAACCCAATCTGATACCTTTAAAGGAGAACCGGTTATCACGTTGGCAGCATATTCAAAGGATGGTCCAGCATTTTTTGCAGCGATGGCACAAGGAATATATATTAACGTTACAGCAACGCCATAAGTGGAAGTATCCCACAATGAATCCAAACATCGGAAATCTGGTGGTAGTGATGGATAAGGATGTTCCACCAACAAAATGGCTCATGGGTCGTATTATATCGGTGATTCCAGGTCAGGATGGATTAATCAGAGTTGTCGTCATCAAAGCAAAACTGGGTGAAATTAAGAGGCCAGTTACAAAAATATGTATATTACCTACTGGCTCTGGTGAGCCAACCGGCGCGGGATGTTCAGGATCAGAAGCTGAAAAGAAAAATATTGATTAATATGTTGTAATAAGTAAACAAAATGAATTGTAATTAATGTTAGATACTTATGTTATTTGAAGTTGAATTCCTTTGACACTTGGCATTTAGCCATATTTGTAGTATAACGCCGTAGATGTACTTCTTAATATGTATACCTATAATAATTGAAATGGTAAATTAGTTATTATGAATTTGTTTATGAATTTTGTTAAATCAATTTTACTTACCCAAAAATGTTGAATGAAATCAGCTGTTGTGTTGACATTTAGAATTGTCTTCATGAATGTAGATAATGTAGGAAATTGTTTATCGGCAGTTGATATTGTAAGATAGCGCTCTATGTTTTAATAGTTTAATTAATAATTATCAGCACAAGTATTCAGCATATTTATTTGAATGTAGATTACCGCTTTTTCCTATGCTGATAAGCTTAAGCTGTTGAAACTTATACATTTCTCGTTCACTTATACCTTTTGACCGCAGAGCAGCTTCATCACTTTTTTCAATACAAATAATTTTGTGAATTAAATAACTAACATTATAATTATAACGAGCACCACAGTAGTTTTTTTTTGGTGTTTTCTACAATTACACATTGGAATCAGTTCACAGCCGTTCAGGTGGCGTTGATTTGTCACACATCTCTTAACGAGATGAGTGAACATTTCAATAGCCAGTTGGTCTGGGTTCCGGGAGAGTTAGCAAGGTAAGGTACGACTCTCCAACTGCCATAGGGAAGCAGTTGCCTTGACAAATTCTAGGTGGATCGCCAGTTCAACTGGCAGGGTAGCAAAGCAAGTATGGCCTGAGACGAACCTGAATCGATCCAAGATTTTAATCACACTAAGAAAGAGTGAATTTCATAGAATTGTGAGGATAATTACTGGGCACTGCCTTTTTGGAGAACGTGCAAAAAGGCTGGGTCTGGACGCAAATGACTTCTGCAGAAGCTGCCTGAACGAGGAGGAGGAAGAGACTCTTGCTCACTTCCTTTGCTCGTGCCCTGCGCTAGCTGGTAGAAGACTCTTGATCACTTGAGAAAATACACTGTGAGCAGCCACTGTGGTTTCGAAAGTTGTAATGTGTGAGATCTGTTGCGCTATATTAATAGTACTAAATGGGTTTAAGGGAGTTTATGATGTCGGATCCTGTGGTATTACAATAGGCCATAATTGGCCTAAGTGTGCGATAGCAACCGCTGAAACCTAACCTTACCTAACCTTGAATGCTGATTTTCAATTTGAGGCTTCCCACATTCATAATATATCAGCATTCTTATCGACGGTGTTTTAATGTGCGTTCTGTACCATTTCGACCAACAATAAACTGCCTGGTTACAAGTTCCCACAAAGTATCGTAAAGAGCGTTGCAGTTTCCGGAAGACCACATACGGCACGCGTAGAGGATAATTTTCAAAGCGTAGTAGAGGGTGTGCAAAATAGTCCAGAAACATCAACAAGGAGAAGTTCAACACCAGTAAGATTATCGCAAAGAATGCAGGACAAAGATGATTTCTGGCTGTTATAAGAATGATCCGATATAAAATTCAACTTGTGCAAGAATTAAGATCAACCGATTATCAAGAACCGAATAATTTTGCCCATTTGGAAAGATGCAATTTCAATTGGTCGCCGCATTCACCAGATTTAACCACTACCGACTGTTTTATTTTTCATGTTTAAGACAAAAAAACTCGGTAAAATATACTGCATTTTAAAAAAACATACAGTATATGCAATAAAGGATGGAAATACAGCTCAAGTGAAATAAAAATACAGATCAAGTGAAATACTAAATTTAGAATGAAGTGAAATACTAATTATAGAAAATGTAGATGGTGTGATTAAACATATATAGTTTTGAAATCGTTCGACATTCGCAATTTTGTAAGACAAACGCCAATCGGAGTATGCCAATTCGTCCTCTGTAAATAGTAAATAGTTTAATTTTGTCTTTCTTTGCACCACCCGTCATTAGAAATTTTGCCAGAAAGACACCAAATTGATCATGATGATTCCATAGTCCATGATCATAGGTAAAATGTTGATTTTCTCAACATTTTTTTTTTCGATAAAATCGTTGGCATTTTTTTTAGACAGCCACCTTTCTCAATATAGCAATTCGATAGTCCATGACCATAGGGAGTTTTGATTTAGGTATGGAATGGGTCTGATTAGGTGATGGGGGTGTCATTCCAGTTTTTGCCAGATAGACACAAAACTGACAATGCCAATTCGATAATTAAAATTTTGATTTATCGTTCGTTTTCTTAATTTTAACAGATACGAGTACGCACCAATCGGACTTTAATGAATGCTATATCACCCTCTTCATTCATCGATAGTAGTGGACTGTATAAACCCCGAGTTTAGTTTTATCATGAATATTTAAGAAATTTGTAGGTAGATTTTATCAACCAGGTTAGACTGAAATGACGTTTTCATCCATCACCTCAACTCCAATAATTCTCCACTTTTAAATCGTTTTTATTATTTTTTCGTATAGTTCGCTCATTAAACGAAATGAAAATTTTGAAAAAAAGTCTTAAAACCTTCCATCAGATGGCTCGATTTTATGATATGAAAAAATATTGAGAGTATAGATTTTCATCTCGATAAAGCTGAATCCATAAAAATTAATTAAACTGTTGTTGTCAGGTCTCCTGCCGTCTAGACAACCTACTGTGTACGCACAACCACTATTTTGTATATTACATCGAATCTAACCCTTTTTGTCGCCGATAACGAATAAACAACTACGAAAAAAAATATGTAGTCCCTTTGGACATCCGTTACACGTTTAATCAAATCGATCAATTTCAATTAAGTTTCCAGTCTAGTCCAACAGTGTATACAGATTATACGTATTTAATACACCATAGACCAACATCATATTACATCATATTGAAGTGACAGTCGAAAATTACAAAAATAAACTGAATTTTAAATTTAACCCCCTATCAGCCAATGTATTTATTCTATTTATATTCTGTATATACTCGTACGTATGTATGGATAATCAATCAAAATTGAACAATTCGTTATATGAGTGAATTAACAATTTGGATATAAAATGTCATTTCCCATGTCCCGTACTATAATGTCCGACCATTTCTATTTCGATTAAATTTTTTATTATTGCGTATACAGTTATTGATCAAACCCTTTACTATATCTAATAATATTATAACAAAATATTTTTAATTTACCATTTTTACAAATAAAAAATTTGTGTGCGCTATTCGTATGCGACCCTTCGTAAAAATAGTTTCACTTCAATAATTTTTATTTGATGTAAGATTTTTTTTTTTTGTTGTGGCACTGCTCGGAACATTTTAGCCCTTTTATACACTGGTATTGTGTATGTTGTCAAAACCAATCGATTACACGATTAGAACGGGGGTTACAGTTTTTTTTTGATAATATGTCATAAAAATCATTTTGGTTGACCACCCGCAATTAAGTTTTAAATTTTATCTGAAAATGTGTCCAACGAAAAAGTGGTTGGTTCTGGTCCGCGCAAATCATTCTCGAAATAAATGTGTGCAATGACATAAAAAATTGTCGAAATGATATAAATGCGCGATATAAGACAACCAATCAATTAATAATTGCCAGAAGGTAAAGAACAAAGAACGTGTATTGAAAGAAATCGGTTTGATCGAGTTCTATACAAGCCCGCGAATAAATAATTTTATCTTAAAATACGTACACGTTTTATTTTCATTATTGATTCTGATTAAATCTTAAGTCAATCAATATTTTTTAAGGTTTTGTTTTAAAATCTTTTCGAAAAATCTTAAATAGGTTTGCGAATTAGAGATTTGTACTTATCTACCTTTCTATATGTCCATGCAGATGACGACGCGAGTTATGAATAAATAAAAATAAAAAAAGCAGCGCGCATATTAAATCTAAATTAATCAAATTTACATGGTCGTTAATCGCGGCTAATTACTTTACATATTTCACGTTTTAATTGGTTTCAGTTTACAATAAATTTGCTATATCGGTTTCATTATGTATAAATGATTTGTTGTTCACATTCGAACGTATAAATTAACAAGATTTTTATTTATGTATTTTCTTGTGCGCTTGACTTTTCTATCTTGATAAGAAAATGTAACAAGTTTTTTGGTTGGTAATTTGCTGTTTTGTTTTAATTGAAATTGGGTTTGGGTGGAAACAAAATGTATTTTGTTGTTTAGCCGATAAAATATACAAAGCATTGTAAAATATATGTATTTTGATTGATTTGTGTCATGATTTTGAACGTACGTAATAATATATGTACTGAGAAATTGTCTCTACTAAAATAACAGTTTTATAGGCTACTAAGTTAACACAGAATAGGTTTTGATTAATGTGTGTTAAACGCGGAAATAAAGTATAAGACAGAACACACAGAAATTTTCTATAATTTTGCCGAAATTCGGTAGAAATAAAGCGCCAACTAAGAACAGTGTGCGGAAATTTTTTAATAATATGAGCATTTCAAACCGCCAAAGAACTGGGTATAGTGGCCTACAAATTTCAATTGGTTCAAGAATTAAAAGCAGTTGATCGTTCATTGCGTTTTCACTTCGCTAAATGAATAATTTTTCGGTTTTTAAGAAGTTGAGCATTTTTACCAAAACGAGTGGCTGTTTAGTGTTGAATATGATTCACAAACATTATAAGGCCACTGCTCACACAGCCAACGATCAAATCGATTTATTTAATTTTGTACTTTTAATTTTTAGTAATTAAAAATGATTTTATGTTCGATGTGATGGATCGGGGATCTACTGAAAAAATTGTCTTTCTGTACCAAACAAGTATTTTATTGTTTCTACGAAAAAGAAAGCCGAGTACAATTACAGATGCGTTTATAAAGTCATTTGTTGTTATTTATGAGGGCCTACTATTTCTTTAGAACGTTTTCGATCATTTTCGTCTATCGTTCAACTATTTGCTTTCGTATTTCGTTAGTTTCGGTACTACTGGTTTCGATTAGCAAAATAATTATAGTACCAAAATTATTTAAGTGTTGTCAGAGTAATTGCGGAAGAATCTAAATACTAATGTTTGATTAATTAAACAAGCAAAGTATATTGTAAATCTTATATTATCAATCTGAATAAAGAATATTAAATAAAAAGAACGTGTTTGGAAATCATTTGATTTTTAATTGCCCTGAATTTCTATTGTTGTCGACTCATGAACGCAGAACGATATGACAAGATCAAAGAATTAAAATATAGCATCAATTGCTTAAAAAATCATTCGATTAAAAATAGTTCATCTCACGGATGCAAAATTTGTTCTGAGCCACACCATACTATATTCCACCATGTGCAACCGAGAGAAATTCTAAATAAACCTGTAATGGTCATTCAATCTGCGTCTACCCTTGAAAGTAAGAGAGAACAAAATTCGCCCGATCAATAAAAACTTTTATACGGAAATAAAATCAATTGCGAAAGCTGCCATTGTTTTACTAAGATACGAATCTGGAAATTTTGCAGACAAATTAAAATTACCTCGTAAGAGAAATATAGTTTCAATATCAGGGTTAAATCACTCTAAGTCATCAGCAGACGAAGAGATTTCTACTACACTAAAGTCTAAGGTATGAAATTTCAAAGCTGTGTTAAATTTTAGCGTCGTTCAGTGATTTCACATTCTATTCCAAGTACCAATTTAATATCACGCTGTGGGATTTTCCACCAAATCTAAAACTTGCAGATCAACATTGTAATATGTCACGTCCAATAATTGGCGCGGAGATAATTTTTGAAATTGTTTCTTATAAAAAATTTCGACTTAGCGAAGGTCTTCCATTATTAATGGAAACCGTTTTCGGCTGAATATTATCCATTGCAATTAATGAAGAAATACGTACGAAGCATCACACAAATTTTATCCTTCAATCAGAAACCAAATTTGATTTAGATAAATCACTTCAAAAACTTTTCGAAATCGAACACACGATCTGAAAGAAACATCTTTCGAAAAGAGAAGTGGCTTGTGAGCAATATTTTTCAAATACTCACTATCGTGAAAAGAGCGGTAGGTTATATACAGTCTCAATTCCTCTTCGAGAAAATTACATCAATCCTGGCGAATCAAAAACTCATGCCATTCCTGACACAAATTTAGATTTTAAAGAACAGTATAGCGAAGTTATTAAAGTATATTCTCATTTAGGATACATGAAGCAAATTAAATTAATTAATTAATAGTTAATAGTTCAATAACAAAAGTGCGTGTAGTCTTCGATACTTCGGCTAAATCTTCATCACAATTGTCATTAAACGAAGTAATGATTGTTGGTCCTGCTCTTCAACAAACATGTTTTGATATTACATTTCGATTTAGGAAGCATATGTTTTTGTTAACTCGTCCCAACATCATTACAAAGAATCATCTGGAGAGCAGATAAATCCAAACATTTAGGTGTATATGAACTCGGAACAGTCGGCAACTGCCCCATATCTCGCCAATAGAACTTTGAAACCATTGGCACTAGACCAATCACTTATTTATCTAGAAGCAAGTCGTGTAACCAAACGTGATTTCAACGTTGACGATGTTTTGACGGGAACCGGCAAATTAAACGAATAATTTATATTGCAACAAAAATTGATTGAAACGTGGAGTATTAAAGTTACATTAATAATCCTCGAACGACGAAGGCATATTACCAAATATACCAATCGAGGATATGGCAATATTAAAAAATTATACATCCTCCAGCGGAGTGAAGTGTATCAAAACTCTTGGTCTAGCATGGCAGCCAAAGAAATATTGTTTTACCTTTACTATTCCACCAATTGAAATGTCTGTCCCAATTACCAAAAGAAAAATAGTCAATTAGCTAAGCTGTATGACTCACTTGGATTTCTTGGTCCAGACATAGTTATCGCAAAAATACTCATTCAAAATTTGTGGAAATTAAACACTGATTGGAATGAAATTGTGTTAAACGACGCATTACAGCTTTGCAAATGTTTTCAATCCAATTTAAATTGTCTTAATAACATTAAGATCGATCGACGAATAATATGTAACAACTCGAAGTCGGTACAAATCCACAGTTTTGCTGATGCCTCCGAAAAAACGTACGGAGCTTGTTTTTATATTCGCAGCATTGATCAAACAAACAAAATGCATACAAAGCTGGTTTGTGGTAAGGCAAGAGTGGCACCTATATAAAATCTATATCCTTACCACGAATTGAATTGTATGCTGCACTATTACTGTTATACGATTCACAAATAACCATCATCTGGATTAAAACCAAACCATATAAAATTATAGTTTTCGTTGCCAACAGAGTAAGTGAGGATCGGGATCTTACTGCCTATTTAACATGGAATCTTTACATGGCAGATGTTATTACCAGAGGCATCTTGCCTAGTGAATTACACAACTATATATAAACTCTGGTGGAACGGGCCGGAAATATTTAATTCAACTGTCGATTTCTCAACAAATTTTCTCAGTATCAATTCAAAGTTTGACATAAGTACTCCCGAATTAAAGGCGGAATACACAACTCTTACTTCAATAGCAAGAGTGATAATTACAAATACAACTGATTTGATAAATCGGTACAGTTCACATATGAAACTTCTTCGTATTTCCGCATATTGCTTAAGATTAGCTTAAGATTTGCATATTGCTTAAGATTAATGGACCTTTGCCTAAACAAGAAATTAAACATGCTTTATATTGTTTAATTCGAGTAGTTCAACAAGAATATTTTAAAGGCGAGATAACTACATGGATAAAAAAATCGTCAACTTTCTCGAAAAAGTTCAATACTTTCACTAAATATACTTTTACCGTTTCTAAAGGATTAATCAGGGTTGGAGGTAGGTTAACTAGGGCTCAACTTAATTATGATCAAAAACATTAACTTTTATTACCATCAAAGGGCAACTTAACAAAACTAATATTTTATCATATAGATTTTATTATATACACAAAATCTACATGCCGGTGCTCAGATGCTCGTGCCCCAATAAAGCTAGACAATGTGTTAGATCTTGTACAATTTATTTTCAGGCTAAACAACGAATAAGTCAACAAATATAGGTTTTTCACTTCAAATTCACGATTTTGCAAATCATATTCAATTTTTTTTATTTCAATCTCAACTTTTTAGAAGTCAACATCAATTTCTTACAATTCAACCTCAATTTTTTATATTTCATTGTCAATTTTTTCTAAATCAACCTCAATTAAATGCAGAGCAAATTCAAGTTTTAATATTTCAAATTCGTAAATTTTTTGCAACTTTTTGTAAAATTAATATATTTATATATATTAATTATATATATTATTTATATATATTAATATATATTCATATAATTGATTTTTTGAATTAATTTTGATTTTGCGGCTTCATCATGCTCGATTCAAAAAATCCCTTTTAGACATTGAGTGTCTTTTTAGTTATTTTTCCTGTCGGTATGATGAGGTTTTCATTTCGGGTGATTTTCATTTTGATATTTCTCAACAGTCTTTATTTTCTCGTAGCTCGGACCCCACTTACTTTTGCGCTACTGCAAGTGGTGGTTCTCATTCGCTCATTGATCACGTCGTTGCTTCTGCTGATAATTCCATTAGTTTTTTCAATCAATTGTCTTTTGGTATTGGCTCTCACCATGGTTTTCTTGTTTTTTCTGTTAATTAATACTCTCGACCTAGACCTAAAAGTTTTGGCTTTTCGGGATTTTTCTAAAATTGATGAATCTCACCTTTCATCAACTTGTGGCTCTATTTGTTGGGATAATATTTTTTCTCTCTCTACTTCTACCGACCAAATTAACTATTTTAATTCCTCTATTAACTATGTATTTTATAATTGTGTTCCTCTCACTACTATTTATTTTAGACCTAGACCCCCCTTTGGATGACTCAAGAGATTTTGAGTGCTATTTCTGTTCGTTTTTCCAAATATCGTCTTTGGAAAATTAGACCTATTTCTTTGTCTTATCTAGCTTATAAGGAATCTCGAAATAGAGTGGTAGGTTTAATTCGTATCGCTAAGCAAAATTTGTTCAAGGATAAGTTAGATCCTCACTTTCCTCAAGATATTTTGGCGTAACGTACGCAACTTGGGCGTTGGTAGTTGCAAAGGGGCTGCTTCTGTAGATTTCAAAGCAAATGATTTTATCCTTTATCTAATTAACTCTAGTCACACTCATGATATTTCCATTATTGATTTAGTGTTCGTCGAACCACTTAATTATTTTCCGTTTACAAATATATCTACTGTTTATTTGCATTCTGCTATTTCGGAAGTTAAATCGCAATCCACTGGCTTAGATGGTTAGTTTGAAATTAGTAAAGCGCATTTTTCCTATTGTATCAAGGTATTTGTTACATATTTTCAATTTTATTTTAACGACCTCTGCATATCCCGCTCAGTGGAAGATGAGTAAAATTATTCCTATTCCTAAAATTAGCAATCCTTCTGAGCTTTCCCATTTCCGCCCTATTAGCATTTTAAGTTCTCTATCGAAGGCGTTTGAATTGGTAGTAAAAAACCAAATTCAATCTCATATTGATTGTTTTAATTTGCTTAGCCTTTATCAATCAGGTTTTAGAAGGTTTCACGGTGCTACCACTGCTTTACTGAATGTTTGTGATGATATTCGTCGTAGTATGAGTAAAAGAGAAATGACTTGCCTTACTCTATTAGATTTTTCTAAAGCGTTTGATTCGATTAATCACCAAATTTTGTTTAATAAGCTTATTTCAAACTTTAATTTTTCTCTCTCTGCTGCTAAATTGATTTTAGACTATATTTCGGGTCGCTTTCAGGCATTCTTTTATGACAATTCTTTTTCTAACTTCTTACCTGTCTCTTCTGGCGTTCCTCAGGGGTTGGTTCTTGGCCCTTTACTATTCTCAATTTATATTAATGACATTGCATGTTTCATTCGTCATTCTTCTTTTCATATATTTGCTGATGATGTCCAAATATATTGGAGTAGTCGCTTAGATAATGATTCCATTCACTCTAATATTTCTTTAATTAACGATGATTTAGAAAGAATTTATAGTTGGTCATTATCTAACCGACTCGCTCTTAATGCTATTAAATCCCAGTCCATTATAATCTATAAAAAATCTATAAATACTTCCTCTTTTCCTAGAATTGTTCTCGGTGAATGTTAAATTCCATTCTCTAATACAGTTAGAAATTTAGGGTTAATTTTTAATAAAACTCTTTCTTGGGGTGATCATTTGGTTAAGGTTAGTAAAACGGTTTTTGGAATGCTTAGTTGTTTGTATAAGGTTGTAGGGTTCGCCGATAGTAGTTTTAAAAATCGTATGTTCCTCTCGCATTTTCTTCCACATTTTCTTTATGGTGACGTTGTTTTGTTTGGAATGCTTCAGGATAATATGAATGTTCTCCAAAGATGTTTCAATGCTTGTACTCGTTTCATTTTTAGTAATACAAAAGTATGATCACATTTCTCCCTTCTTAAATTTGACTCTTGGCTGTAGTTTAGTTAACTTCTATGAACTTCGTGTGTGTCTTTTTATTTTTAAGCTTCTCAAATCGAAGCAACCTCCCTATTTATTTAACAAGTTATTGTTCCCCATTCTTCAAATTTACGTTTACTTCCCCCTATAAATCTGTATAGGGCTTTAAATACATCCTTTTCTGTTAGGGGTATTTCTCATTGGAATTCTATTCAATTAGAAATTAAGAGGTCAGCGTCGCCTAAATCTTTTAAAGCGGATTATTTAGCGTAACGCGCTTGAATGATAATACAGGTAGTACTATTTTTATAATAATTTTTTTCATTTGTATTATTTTTGTATGTAGTATAAAAGTATTCACTTCTTGCAGTGTTCTCTGTAACAAATGAGCTTGAGCTCAATACGGAGGGTACTAGCATGGAGTGAATTTGTTTTTTGAAAAAATCTGAGGTTTTTATGCCTAATGGAAGTATTTTTTTATTTTTTTTTGTGGTTGTTGTTCTTCATTTATATTGCTTCCATATGTGCTTTTCCTTTACCAAAATTGGAATGTCAATGAACAAATAAATAAATAAATAAAACAAATTAAGTGCTCCCAATTCTTAACCGCTTATGATGGGATTGGGTATGCTGGATGGAAATGGGATTCTTAATGAATTTTTGGATTCTTAAGAATTGAACGAGTTCCGTCCCAGGTGGCAATATTCCAGAATTTCCTCCAGAAATCGTTTAACAATCCCATTTCCATCCAGCATACCCAATCCCATAATCCGTTTAGAATTGATCGAGTTCATTCCCAGGTGGCCATATTTCAGAATTTCTTACAGAAATAATTTAACAATCCCTTTTCCATTCAGTATACCCAATCCCATCATAATCCATTAAGAATTGATCGAGTTCCGTCTCAAGTGGCCATATTCCAGAATTTCTTCCAAAAATCATTCAATGACCTCATTTCCATACAACATACCAAATCCCATCAAAATCCGTTAAAAAATAAGCGAGTTCCGTCTCAGGTAGCCATATTCCAGAATTTCTTCCAAAAATCATTTAACAGAGTTCCTTCCTAGGTGGCCATATTCCAGAATTTCTTCCAGAAATCGTTTAACAATCTTATTTCCATTCAGCATACCCAATCCTATCATAGGGCCTATTTTTTAATTCAACCTGAGCAAGCAGTGCGCTGTCAAAAAATACTCTGTGTTTTTTTATTCAACCTGAGTAATTTTACTCTGCACACTGCGTTTTTATTTGTGAACTGTGCTTACACCGAGCTTACTCGGTTCTTCAAATTTTACTCTGAAATTAATGTCAGTGTACGAAGAGTGTGCAAAGTAAAAAACAATTTTTTACTCTATGCGCACCGGATAATTTTACCCAGTACAACCTTTGCTCGGTGTACACTACGCGGGGTAAGCCTGCTTGGTCGGGTTGAATTAAAAATAGACACATAATCGGTTGAGAATAGGGAGCACTTAATTTGTTTTGCAAAAAATTGCAAAAAATTTACGAATTTGAAATATTAAATCTTGAATTTGCTCTGCATTTAATTGAAGTTAGTATATAAAAACACGAATTTGCTTCGCAAAAAATTGAGGTTGATTTAGAAAAAATTGACAATGAAGAATAAAAAATTGAGGTTGAATTGTAAAAAATTGAATTTGACTTGTAGAAAGTTGAGATTGAAATAAAAAAAAAATTGAATATGATTTGTAAAATCGTGAACTTGAAGTGCAAAACTTATAATGGGTGATTAACCCATAGAACGTATAAAGCCAGCACGTGTGTTTCATACATCAAGCACAGATTTTTGTGGCCTATTTCAAATGAAAAACAAGTTACAGCGAAATTCCTCAGCTCAAAAAGTGTATGTTTGTGTTTTTGTATGTTTTGTCACGAAATCCGTCTATCATCAAAAAGCTTCATTTCGCGTTTCAAACGATTCATATTTCGCCAGGGTAAATCACATACTTTATGGAGCGATAATGCCACCAACTTGCATGGGGCAAAAAATGGTTTAAGAGAAATGTACCAGTAACTTAGAAAAAGTCGCTGAAGTTGGCCCGAAATATCAGCCCGAAATTTTTGGTTTGTTTCTTCGCTAAAGTGTAACCATCCCGAAAAAAATTTTACGTGTAGAAAAAGTGTAGTCTCATCCCGAAAAATATAATATGCATAGTGTTGGCGTACACTTAAAAAAAAAATTAATGTTTATTTAGTGTAGTCGTACTACCAGTATATTATTATCCTTTTTCGTTTTCTAATTCTAAAGTTATATTAGAGTAGTAATGAAATTTGATAATATTTTTTAAAATCTAAAACAAACGGTAAAATATAAAATATATTATAAAGTTAAAAGCTTTAATTAGGAGAAATATAAAATAATTTGTGATGAAAAGCTATATGAGTGCATAATTTCTTTATGTAAACGGATTAAAACATAATATAACCCTCAAATATATTGATAAAAATTTATAAAAACAATATAGAAATGTATGTAAAGCGAAATTATTAATGGACCCAACGCTATAAATGACTCGCTCAGAGACTCATTTATTTATCATATATAAAAAATGGAAATGTTGATTTATATGTATTTACTAATATATATAAGTAAATATATACGAGCATGACAGACTCCTACGTGATTAATATAATGAATCATTGCACGGCTGCTTTATTTAATGAATATGAAACCGTGTTATATAATTCTTTTTGTAAGCGATTTTGTGATTTTACCAGGTAGGCTTTAATTCCTCTGGTGTCAATCCTAGAGATAAATCCAAGTGGTGGCGTATATTGGCAGGTAGGTCTTGGTTATTCCGATCCACCCTGAGCAGCTCAGGTCCATATCATGAACAGAAAATACTTTTTTTTAATCATTTTTGTGAGCGATTTTGTGATTTTACCAAGAAGGATTTAATTTCTCTGGTGTCAATTCTAGAGATAAATCCAAGTGGTGGCGTATATTGGCAGGTAGGTCTTGGTTATTCCGATCTATCCTGAGTAGCCCAGGTCCATATCATGAACAGAAAATACTATTTTTAAATTATTTTTGTGAGAGATTTTGTAATTCTACCAGGTAGGCTTTAATTCCTCTGGTGTCAATCCTAGAGATAAATCTAAATGGTGGTGTATATTGGCAGGTAGGTCTTGGTTATTCCGATCTACCCTGAGCAGCCCAGGTCCATATCATGAACAGAAAATACTATTTTTAAATTATTTTTGTGAGCGATTTTGTGATTTTACCAGGTAGGCTTTAATTCCTCTGGTGTCAATCCTAGAGATAAATCCAAGTGGTGGCGTATATTGGCAGGTAGGTCTTGGTTATTCCGATCCACCCTGAGCAGCTCAGGTCCATATCATGAACAGAAAATACTTTTTTTTAATCATTTTTGTGAGCGATTTTGTGATTTTACCAAGAAGGATTTAATTTCTCTGGTGTCAATTCTAGAGATAAATCCAAGTGGTGGCGTATATTGGCAGGTAGGTCTTGGTTATTCCGATCTATCCTGAGTAGCCCAGGTCCATATCATGAACAGAAAATACTATTTTTAAATTATTTTTGTGAGAGATTTTGTAATTCTACCAGGTAGGCTTTAATTCCTCTGGTGTCAATCCTAGAGATAAATCTAAATGGTGGTGTATATTGGCAGGTAGGTCTTGGTTATTCCGATCTACCCTGAGCAGCCCAGGTCCATATCATGAACAGAAAATACTATTTTTAAATTATTTTTGTGAGCGATTTTGTGATTTTACCAGGTAGGCTTTAATTCCTCTGGTGTCAATCCTAGAGATAAATCCAAGTGGTGGCGTATATTGGCAGGTAGGTCTTGGTTATTCCGATCCACCCTGAGCAGCTCAGGTCCATATCATGAACAGAAAATACTTTTTTTTAATCATTTTTGTGAGCGATTTTGTGATTTTACCAAGAAGGATTTAATTTCTCTGGTGTCAATTCTAGAGATAAATCCAAGTAGTGGCGTATATTGGCAGGTAGAGCGATTTTGTGATTTTACCAAGTAGGCTTTAATTTTTCTGGTGTCAATCCTAGAGATAAATCCAAGTGGTGGCATATATTGAATAACCAAGACCTTCCTGCCAATATACGCCACCACTTGGATTTATCTCTAGAATTGACACCAGAGGAATTAAAGCCTACCTGGTAAAATCACAAAATCGCTCACAAAAATAATTTAAAAATAGTATTTTCTGTTCATGATATGGACCTGGGCTGCTCAGGGTAGATTGGAATAACCAAGACCTACCTGCCAATATACGCCACCACTTGGATTTATCTCTAGGATTGACACCAGAAGAATTAAAGCCTACCTGGTAAAATCACAAAATCGCTTACAAAAAGAATTATATAACACGGTTTCATATTCATTAAATAAAGCAGCCGTGCAATGATTCATTATATTAATCACGTAGGAGTCTGTCATGCTCGTATATATTTACTTATATATATTAGTAAATACATATAAATCAACATTTCCATTTTTTATATATGATAAATAAATGAGTCTCTGAGCGAGTCATTTATAGCGTTGGGTCCATTAAGAATTTCGCTTTACAAACATTTCTATATTGTTTTTATAAATTTTTATCAATATATTTGAGGGTTATATTATGTTTTAATCCGTTTACATAAAGAAATTATGCACTCATATAGCTTTTCATCACAAATTATTTTATATTTCTCCTAATTAAAGCTTTTAACTTTATAATATATTTTATATTTTACCGTTTGTTTTAGATTTTAAAAAATATTATCAAATTTCATTACTACTCTAATATAACTTTAGAATTAGAAAACGAAAAAGGATAATAATATACTGGTAGTACGACTACACTAAATAAACATTAATTTTTTTTTTAAGTGTACGCCAACACTATGCATATTATATTTTTCGGGATGAGACTACACTTTTTCTACACGTAAAATTTTTTTCGGGATGGTTACACTTTAGCGAAGAAACAAACCAAAAATTTCGGGCTGATATTTCGGGCCAACTTCAGCGACTTACTTAGAAATGACCTCGATTTTATTTTTTCTTGGTAACTATGCGAACTGTTTTGGGGCTCAAGGCTCACCCTGCTCTTCCGCGGTTATGCTTTATACGTCCTTACTTTACGCCTCGCGTCCAACTCGAGGACGTACGGTTATAGGGCCGATTTAAGACCATCTGCACATTGCAAGCTCCATGCCAGCCTATACTGGCACTCACTGGAAATGAACTCGTTGTTTGTGTTGTTGTCAATTTTTGCACTATTGAACAAGTTATTTGGAAATTTATATCTCCAAGATCACCAAATTTCGGTGGTCTGTGTGAAAGTTCCGTTAAATCTTTAAAGAATCATCTTAAACGAATTTCAACAAATATGGTTTTTTCCTATGAAGAATTAAATACTTTTATTATTCAAATAGAACGGATACTGCAAATTCACGTCCTCTGACTGTATTATCAGACGATCCTAATGATCAAAGTCCTATAACAGCAGTACATTTTCTATGTGGTGGTTCAATAATTGCTTCCGTATAACTAGATGACGAACAATTATTTTCAACTCAATGGTTGCTAGGAAGAATTATTGAATTTTTTTAAAGGTCACGATGACAAGGTTCGGGTTGCCAAAATATTGTCAAAAAATAAAATTATTATACAATCAATATCTAAATTGTGTAAATTCCCTATTGCGGAGTGCAACTGAGAAATATGTTTTTTATATTGTTTTGGACGTTTTATATATAGTATTTTATTAAGCCATAGCAGCATAAAATTAATGAGTCATAATTATTTGAAATATGAATTTATATTTTAGTTTTAGTTTTGAATTTTATATTTATTTATTCATTCAAATCAAAATATGACTTGATCACAACTAACCTTTGTAAATTTATAACAAGAATTTTATTGAAAGACAGATCCTTGGAAGAATCTAAATACTAATGTTTGATTAACTGAATAAGCAAAGTATAGATTATAAATCTTAGTTATCCTTTTCTCACTCACACACACACACATATATATTTTTGTTTTGCAAATGAAGAATTAGAAAAATTTTGTTGAATAAAGAATATTAAATAAAAAGGACGTGCTTGAATAAAAACATATTAAAATGAAATTGAACCGTGTACAAGCGAAGGATTCGACGACGCCTTCCTGCATAACATCACAAAACTTCAGCAGCAATAATTAAGTAATATTTTCAAATAGGGCTCTCTCAACAAAGTACAAGCAATGTAATTGCAGAAACTCTGACCATATTGCAAGAAAATTTATGTTCGGAATAGATTTAAACGTCATATTTTCATTAACGTTCATAGTAGTAGGCCCAATGGTTTCATTACTATGGTTTCAAATTAAACATGGTTTCGTTGTAAAATGTCATCCCTAAACATAGTTTACAACTTCGTTTAAACATAGTTTAGGGATGAGATAATTTTTATTATCCCATAGCATGTTACTGTTGACAGCACCAAGTTGCTTAATTAACGAAATCCGAAAACTATAAATATTGTTTTCTGTCATGTATTTTTAAGCATTTTTGTTAAAAACATGCTATATGGTTTCGTTTTGCCGCCTGTCCGTCTGTCCGTCTGTCCGTTTGTGTCTACAATAACTTGAGAACGGATATAGAGATATCAACTTAATTTTTGACTTTTTTCACTAAAAGTTCAAGCAATTCATGGGAAAGTGCCCTATTGATTTGGACATTTCCGTGTTCAGGGTGTTTGGAGATACGTAGGGTTTTGTTGACCCACCTCCTTAAAATTGATAGAATTTTTTTTTTATTTTTCATTCTATTTTGGTTTCATAGAGCATGTGAATGAGGAATAAAAATATATCTCGTGTGGATGTAGGTTTGTGTGGGTGGTGTAGTTATGGGGGTGGTAGGAGTGGCGGTATGGAGTGGCGGTATGGGAGGTGTGGGGGGGGGGGGGGGGGTGGAATGAAGAGTTCTGGTTTTGGTGTGGGAATTTGGGATTTGGTGGATGAGGGTTTCTGTGGGTGGTGTGTGTGTGTGTGTGTGTGTGTGTGTGTGTGGGAGTGGGTATGGAGGTGTGAAAAGATGATGATATGGGTGATGCGGTATAGTATGGTGCGAGTGAAATGGGTTTTAGTGGTTTGAATTTGATAGTGGGTGATAATAATGTTTATGTGTGGAGGTTTGCGGTTGATTGGGGCTGGTTGAGTTATGGTATGTAGATTGGGGTTGGGTGGACTGGGTGTAGATGGGGTTAGGTGGATGTGGGTGGGTGTGATATTTGAAATACACAAATCACACAACACGTCTTTATAGGCAAAAAAATTCCTTATAGAGTTCGGTTACGAACCTTTACCGTCTTTTTTTATTTACGTTGAATACAACAAAAAAAATTTAAAATAAATTATTGAAAATAAAAATAAAAATCGTAAAATTTGATGGGATTGGGAAACCAATATATTTGTTGATGCTTATGCTTATGTTTAAGGTTAAATTAAAAACACAATTGCCCAGAAACGCCTTCGTTTATTCCTCTTATTTAGCATTTTTAAATTTACCTCTCACAACACAAATATTTTCGACACTCAGTTTTAAAAATAACCATTCATTATCAAAGAATATTGATGAACTGTCAAATGAGATGAGAACTGAGTAGTGTGTCATCTATCCTCATCTCGCAAACCATAGTTTCATAATCCTAGTTACGAAAGTGTATTATACTTCTGACTCCAAAGTCTGACTGTAGACAAAGTTAATAGTCCTAACTTCAAAAATACAGTCAAACCTGTTTTTTGTGCGATCTTTTTTTGTGCGATTTTTATGTGCGCTCTGTTTTTGTGCGATTTTTGTATGTATTCTTTTTTGTGCGATTTTTTTTATGCGGACAATCATTCAGGACAATCTACTTAAGTTCGTTCAAAATTTCAATCAAATTAGAACATAATTGAATGTGATTAATCTAACTAGTTAAATATCGTTGGCCATTTTTTTTTCGATTTTTGATATTTCATCGCATTGCGTAATGAAAATAAGTATTGCGTCATGTTGCAAAATGTTTTAAGTTTTTTTTTCTACGTGAAACTTTTTTATGCGGCCCCCATTCACCGCATAAAAAAAATCTTTTAGATGTGTTGCGAAAACTATTTTTTATACCTACTCGTGAAGTTTCGGAAGGTTTTTTTTTATGCGGCCCCTATTACCTCACAAAAACAGGTTTGACTGTAATTAAATGTCTGGCCTTGATGGCAATCGTCAAACAGACGGTTATGTTATTAATATATTGAAGTGGTTCATGTGCGATTTTAGAAGAAATCCGAAAAAAATCTTAAATATAAAACGTTATTGTCTATTTTAGGAGTGACATTTAAGCTTTCAATTTCATACTTTTTCGAGCCTGAAGTCAAAGTTAAGTATATTTTTACAGTTTTCTGAACTTGACTTCAATGTTTAATCGCACTACTAACCACCAACCCAATTTTATGGAACTGACCTAAGAGTTCGTTGAGTGAGAGGCCGGCTATGTCAGTGTCTCGTAAATTACTCCGTTTTTTGTCATATGGCTGTCCTCAAAACCAATGTTTAGATTAGTTATTATTTTATTTGTATATCTGCCTTCAATATTCATCCTTCGTATTGAACATTAAACTCAAATTTTTGTAGATAACTTTTGAATTCATCGAATAATAGGTCGATTATGTCAGTCAGTATTCTGTAATCCAATACCAAGCTTTGACATTTAACGAACGCCCAAGCCAAAATTGAAAATGATGAAATGTCCAATGATTGAAATGTGATCTGACATTCTAAAAAAGTTATTTAATCTTATTGTATGGTTGACTTGCAAGTCAGAATTTCATGAAATGACTTCCGTTTTAGTAATATTTCTAACATTAAAACTTCAAAAAGAACCACAGTCATACGACTATCATTTTGAACATTTTCGACGTACTGGTTTTTCGGGTATGATTATTGCATTTCGTAACGTAATGATGTTTGTAATGGAATAAAGGCTAGCTACTTGGACAGAAATACGTATTTACACGTGATACCAATTTTTACTTAACAGATCAACTCGGCGTTGACAAACTCGGCGAATGACAACTCGGTGACGATCAACTCGGCGACGTTAAATTCGGCGATATAGTCAAACCGGCAAAACCAACTCGGCGACGATAAACTACGTGACGGTCAACTCAGTGATGGTCAACTCTACGACGGTTAACTCAACGACGACCAACTCAGCGATGAACAACTCGATGACGACCAACTCGCCGACGACCAACTAGGCGAGGGGGGAAACAATTTAAATAAATCAAAAATGAAGATAAAGATTGATTGGTTTCGGGATTGAACATCATTGGTTCGAGGAAGAAATTTTTCTTAACTGTTTTAAATAAAATATTAAAGTGACGTTGTTTCATGCAATTTTATTAAACTCGACAATGTCTTAATCGGTTAAATGAGAGTTGGTATGTTGGACGGTATTGGGATTCTAAAATGAGTTTTTGAAGGTGTTCTGGAATATGGCCAGGAACTTTTAACGGATCTCGAAAATATTTATTTAAATGTACCTGCACATTTAGACTGCCAAGCAAACGTTAGTTCACTAGTTTAAATATATGCACATGACTTTTCCCACATACCGCACCCTTACTTTCAAAAAATATTTCAATTGTGTTACACAATTTTATTAGTATTCGCATCATTTACTCTTATTTTCGTTTTTTCATATAAGCGCAATTTATATCTAATACAAACAAGCGACTTATGTGTACGCATTTTACTTCATCAGATACGCTTTTTAGTCGACCAATAATTTAAAAATAAAACGCAATATATGTGCGTGTGTGATATGAAGTGCGTATTGCTTGAACCTGTTCTCCGTTTCAAATCCCGTTCATGAAAAAGAGGTTCTCTATACATTCTCCTCCAACATTTAGAATTTAATGTTAGATAACTTTGGTTTGGTTTAGATAAATAATATTCGTTTTTTCCCTTCTCCTCCACCATCACTAGTACAATCAGTGAATGTAATTGAAAATGAGGAGCCTTTGTTTATCGATCGAGCAAATATTTATTCACTATTTAATATTTTCACGGCAGTGACAATTGAAAATTACCTTTAGAAGGATATACCCTTATGTAAATATTGTTGTCTATCATCATAAACAAAACAACTAAACAGTTATAAAAAATATCACGACGATGAAAATCATAGATAAAGCTTTTCCTATTATTGTTATTACAGCTATTTATTTATTGTAGTTCTAAATATTTACCGTTAGTATAGTACAAACTATATACACAGTGGATTCATGGCACAAAGCAAAAAGTCTACATAAATAATGTTTCGTTTCATAATGTTACGTGACCTATGGTAATATATTCTTATAATTTTTTTTTGTATTCCGTATTCTGTTGAAAGCTAAAATAAAAAAAAACGTAAACTAAGAAAGCTCGTACAACAAAAAGCTCAAAAATTATATGTACATAAAACACAACATACAATCTTTGTTAATTTAATGTCCCTTCATTAAGTCAACAGGGTGATATTTTATGTTATTTAATGGTGATGAAATATTACGAGTTATTTCTTGTTTGCATAATCCCAAAACTCGTTTCGTTGTCGCAGTAATGCGATGGTCTGTATAAATATTGTCTAGTCCATCTGTTAAAATTTTGCCACAATATGGCATATATACTTTGATAATATCTATTACATTTGTATGGTTTTATAGAAAGTAGTTAATCCCATGCACGTGAAAGCGTAATGGAAAAATATATTTCGCTGATCATTTAAATGGAAACCATGGAAAGTAAGTCATATAGAATGCTTTACCATACATATGATAATCCTTAAATTTTTATGTTTTGTGTATTAGCATAATATATGCTATGTTGATTATGAAATGTGAACGTTGATATTAATTTATTATGATGAAATGGATTTTTTATGTGCTCAAGGTAACTTATATGTGTTAGGAAGTCTTTTTGTTTTAGTCCAAACTATAACATACTCTAGCAAATCTTAATTTTATTTAGTTCACTAAAATAAATTAGACATATCGTCATGTGAGTACTATAGTGTCCTATAGACCATTTTTTTCAAAAATGACCTTTTAATGGATTCTTATATTTTCGACTATGTTCTTTCAGATTTTTTAATCCATTTTGTCCTATCTCCTATAGTTTCTGTAATAATTATTTATGGTTTGGGCCTATAGACCACATTATTAGCTTTATTTGTAATCATCTTATTTCTTATTTGTCCTACTGACCAAATTCCTTTCAAGAAGGACATTTATATATGGCCATATACAATAGGTAACATTAATGCTGTAATGTCCCATATCCAATAAATATGGATATGGGACACAACCAACATTTTTTATTTTTGTTTTACTGAAACTTCATCTGACCTATATCCAATAGGATAATTCATTAGTTTAACCAAAAGTATAAAAGAACAATGATTTCGAGAAAAAAATTTATATCGTTTTCAGTGGCACAAAAATCCACATTTTTTTCTGATTGGAATCAATTGGAAATGGATTTGTTTACATTTTTGGTCTTTTTTTTTTTTGAAAATGGATCAAAAAAAGAATCCAAAAAATTTGTTGGATTTTTTTTTTACGTTTACTCACACATACTCAACGTCATGTCAATTGTCAAAATGACCACCCATAAATTCTTTATTATATTTGTGATTGTTTAAGTAATTTGTGTTTAATAAAATAAAAATTGTTTTATTCAAAGTGTTGTTTTATAAAGATTATTGCGTGTGCACCGAAAACAAGCGTACAACAAATAACCTTACAACTTTTGCATTTCATCAGCGGTAAATTATAGTAAATAACGCAAACTTGAAAGCCGTGTTTTTTCTTGTTTTTATTATAGATTTTACTATATTTTATTAAATAATTCATTTATAATAATGTCTGACGAATCAAATGAAAGCGAGTATGGCTAAAATGGATAATAATCGAACTAAAAGTATCAACAAGATCCGAAGAATATGAAATTTTGCAAAAGTTATTTAGACGGGCTTTCGTGACTACTACAGCACAGATATTGCTATCGAATATGCTAAATTAACCGTTTTATGGGATAACTACGAAATTTTCAATTTTTTTCAAATCAATCAAAAAATCAATAAATAATTTCAATAAATTACTTTATTTTATTTATTTAATCAATAAATTTGATCCATAGAGCGGTTTTATAGGAATTGCCCGCACTTTCCATGACCGTATTCCAGATCTCACGACCTTTTAAGGTGTTACCCATTTTGGAGTACTCGAGATCACCCCAAAACTGAAGTATTTCACATTGTTGGTCAGCTAATACACCCCATTGTTGGTCGAGAGTACTCCATGCCAAGTCAAAGTTTTTACGTAAAATCTCGATATCTTTTTCGTTTCTAAAATCAGTCTGGCGACGCAAATAAGTTAAATAATCTAGCCAAATTTGTACCTCATGTTCAGGTGTTTCGAAACCTACTGCAACAGCTGCGTCAAATGTCTCATTATATTTAGATTTGTCAAACGATTTTGAATTTAATACGAATTTTTTCTGTATAAAACTCAGAATCCCATATAATATTTCGCAAGGCTCGTTCAATTAGATCCAGTTTAGTAACACCGACTGCTTTAAATCATCCTCCTCTCCTTCGCTATCATTTAATAATGAATCAATAAATTCCATGTACTCGAACTAAACATTCGCAAATAAACAATAGTCGGTCATCATACGCTCGTATATCGCCAGTAGAAAATTATCTTCCAGGAGATATTCACAGTCATTTATGTACTACAAGTATAAGCGCTCCTTCTCGCCATGTTTTTTGCGTCAAGATTTTTTAATTTTAATTCAAATGGAAGAATTTTACGGAGTATATTAATCGCACGATTATAACTACGATCCACCGTTTCCCAGTCAATCTTCGTTGCGCTTACCGTTTCGTGTTTTTTAGCGAATTCTTTGTATACTGTTTCAACTTCTATAAGAGAAGGTTTACATTCGGCTTGGTAAATCTTTAACATTTTTTTTATAATTTCTGGAGAGCTGAAGTTAGAAGACAATTTATTGAATACCTCAAATGAATGCAAATGCATCTCTTCTCTCTTACTCATCTAATTTAATTTGAAAATGATTAAGTCGCTCTTGAAACAGCTGAGAGTCATTAAGACAGTTAAAGGCATATTTTGATAATATTTCATCCCAGATTTCATCGTTATCCCGAAAAACGGTTTATTTAGCATATTCGATACCAATATCCGTGCTGTAGTAGTCACGAAGAGCCCGTCTAAATAATTTTTGCAAACTTTCATATTCTTCGGGGCTTGTTGATACTTTTAGTTCGATTATTATCCATTTTAACCACATTCACTTTCATTTGATTCGTTAGACATTATTATAAATGAATTATTTAATAAAATCTATAATAAAAACAAGAAAAAACACGGCTTTCAAGTTTGCGTTATTTACTATAATTTACCGCTGATGAAATGCAAAAGTTGTAAGGTTATTTGTTGTACGCTTGTTTTCCGTGCACACGCAATAATCTTTATAAAACAACACTTTGAATTAAACAATTTTTATTTTATTAAACACAAATTGCTTAAACAATCATCACAAATATAATAAAATATAAATGGCGCGACGTCTTTTTTGACAACTTCACATGACCTTTAGTTTTTTTTTTATGTGTGAGTAAAAGTCAACAAAAAAATCCAAAATTGTGTTCTGTGGCAAAAAATAATAAATCCAAAAATTTGAATCAAGATTTTTTTGCCACTGAAAATCATATTAGTCTTGTTTCATTTTTCGTGCGGCATACATCTCGCTTCGTAAAACAATCATGTGGTAAGTAAAATTATAAATAATATAAGTTTTCTCAACTAATTTAACTAATAAAAATTCTTAATAAACACAATTTTTATTAATTACTTGTTTTTTGTTTCGAGTTATTCGCAGTTACACAATAACTGCGAAACAAAAAACAAGTGATTAATAAAAAATGTGTTTATTAAGTATAAGTTTGTTTCGCCAAGTGCCTACGGCAAATAGCGTAAAAAGTAATAAAAATTCATAGTAATACAACAGAATTTTCGTCGCCTGTTCGATCTATGGATCCCAGTGTTGAAAGGTAATCAAACTTTAAATTCGTGGAAACATGTTCATTACTTAAATTATTTAATAATTCAATTTATTTATTTATTGTAATTATTTTTATTTGATTTTTCTTTAGAATATTATCAGACGTATTCGATTCAGATGAAAATAATTCCAACGGAAATAATTCTGTTTCTGACTGTAACCTTAGCCTGTATGGAGACGACTCCTTAAAAGATCCAACTTATGATCCAAATACACAAGAAGAAGTAAATGTTTTAAATCCCGAATACATAAAATCAGAAGCACTACTTCAACCAAGATCGGTATAAGGAACTAACGCACTTTCTAGAAAACGACGAAAAGACACAGGCAATTGGAAACGAGAACTAAATAAAAGAAGACGACAATCAGGTAAACAGTATGTATCTATCACCAATGGGACAATTATGCCTGGTAAAAAACTAAAACCTGCTAAATGTGATATTTATAATTGCCCATTTGAGTGTACCGTTTTTTTTACGGAATCTGCTTGAAAAAATATACATGAAAATTTTTGGGTACTAAACGATGAGGAAAAGAAAGTATTTTATACTAAATTCGTGAAAGTTATACCAGTAAAGCGAAAACGCACTGCATCAGAAACTTCCCGGAAGCAAAACTCTTTCCAATATTTTTTCAAAACAGCAAACAAGAACAACGAGTGTACCGAGATTTTTCTAAGCCACATTGTCTATATCGCAACGAACGATTAAAAAAAAACTTCGATAAAGAAACTGGCGTACCGAAACCGCCAACTAAGGGTAAACATGTAAAAAAGGCGGTGAATGAAGTTCTTTTACAACAAGTCCAAAAGCATATAGAGAGTTTCCCTTGTATGGACTCTCATTATTCAAGAGCGTACAGAAAGACAGTTTCTCGAGCCAGGGTTGACAATACAAAAAATGTATAACCTCTACATGGACACACAGGATCCAAAGAGCCAAAATATCACATATATAGAAAAATATTCAAAAACGAATATAATTTGTCGTTTTTCATTCCTATGAAAGATGTGTGCGATATTTGCAGTAAATTCAACATGGTACCTGAACCTTCTCAGAAACAAGTAACTGAAATTGAAAACCACAAACTATTTAATGATTTGGCTAAAGCACGCAAAAATGCTGATAAAGTACTTGCAACGCAAGATAAAACAGTAGCCCTCATATCATACTACTTAGAAAATGTATTCAATTTACCAAAAGGGAATACATCTAACTTTTTTTATAAAAGAAAATTAAACCTATTCAACCTAACGGGCTATTTTCATTTAAACAAGATCACTTACTGTGCCATTTGGTACGAAAGTCAAAGTGGCAGAACAGGAAATGATATAGCAAGCGCACTGATTAAAATCCTCAAAGCCGTTGTAACCGATAATCCCGATGTTACAAAAATAATAGTCCGAATAATGGTCCGATTCTTGTATCCCACAGAATCGTAACCGCATCACAAGTCTTGCGCTATTAAAATTTTGCGAAAACTCAAAAATAGAGACAATCGTACAGCGGTTTTCGGTTCCTGGACATTCGAGAATCCAAGAGGGACGCTGTACACAGTGTAATAGAGAAACACTTAAAACATATCGTCTATTATAGCCCGATTTCATTGATCCGACATCTAAAATCCATGCAATATAATAATGTGCACTTAAAAATTATGCAGCTGCAATCAAACGATTTCTACAACTATAATAAAGCCAGTTTGGGTTTCAATTTTTCCGAACTTAAATTTACATTGGCGACCGAAATTAAATACAATAGGAAGGATATTTTTGTAATTAAATACAAAGTAGGCTATGGAGAATTGGAAAATGAGTTTGTCATACCTCTAATAGTTAAAGGAAATCGGCGCTTCATGGCTAAACATTTTGACAAAATCACAACTCTTCCAAATGTACCTTTGTTAAATTATCCGGGTATAGTTTCAAAAGAAAAAAATCAAAGATTTAGTTGCAATGTTCGATTACATGCCTTCGGAAGACCAACAATTTTATAAAATTATTTTGAAACTACCTCACTAAAATTAATCTTCTAATCTAATCTTAAAGACTGAATTATTATATTATTAAGACGAAATTCTCTATTTTTTTTTTAATTTTTATAAAAAATGAATTATTTTTTACATGTAATGTAAATACTGTGAAATGTAAATTTAAGATTAATAAAATGTGAATTATTCATATATTTTTTTTATATAACAAATCTTTCGTTGTATAATTTTTAAGTTGCTTGTCCTATATCCAATGGGTTTTAAAATTATTGTTAAACATAAAATGGCGCGTTTACAGTATATATGGGTAGTGTCCTATATCCATTATTGACATTTTTGTGGAAAATTCATTTTCCGGATTTATTTAAAAGTAAATCAAGTTTTTCTTTTTTGCAAAATATATAGAAATGTTATAAAATTTAACCAAAAGAAACAAAACGTTATCATTTTATTTGGAATATGAACAAATTTTAGCTGAAAGTTAAAAATGCGATTTCCCGAGAATTTTACAAATGGCGTATAGGACACTATACGTTACTCACATGACGAAATCCCAATGTTTTGGTTGCCATATTGACGATTTCTTTATCACGTCATATTCCTTGTATCCGAATAATGACGAATCTCTCTCTCTCTGTCTCCCTTCAATATTTTGGAATTGCCTATCTGTTTTGACTTTTTCCTAATTAATAGTAGTACTAAATTTTATGTACAATCTTTTTTTAAATCTAGTACATTTTTCAATTTTGTTTTATTTTATCAATTTATGTTTAGAACCTTAGAATAACATATAGAAAGGTTTAGTATTGAACTTTACACTAATCTGCATAATGAGCTTTATGTGTAATCAAGTATTTTGCTTGGTGTTACCTTTATGCTGATCAAACCCTTTGGTATTAATGTTGTTTTGTTTGATGACGATAAATTAAAGTTATATATTTTTTCGTTTTGTAACTGGTTATTATATTGATTTATAGTGCGATTCAACCTTTTAAACTAATACGTCGACTTATTTGACTTATTCAAAATGGCGACTTAAAATAAGTAATCTGCTGGTCCGATTGGAATCGAGACTAAGTTCAACATAACCTAACATTTCAATTGGCAGTTCACAGTTCTAATAATTAGCGGTATTTTTTATTGTTTGTGGAAATATATTTGTAAACAGGAATATTATGCTTTACTCCAAAATTATCAAGCATGATGTAGAAATACTGAAGTATTTGGAAACGCCTCTTATGCGATGAGTATGTATTCAAAGTGTTTTTTGTTTGAATCGTATATTGTCTAATTCATGTTTGATCTAGGGTTTGAAGTATTGTATACAACCAATTTTAGTTTTCCAATTTTACCAATGTGGCAGAAAAACACTTGAGAATTAATTTTAATACGTTTAGAAATGTACCAGAATTGAAAAGCAGAATACGGATTTTGTTCGTAAACCGCGACCTGAGTTCATTTGCCAACTCACGAAGAGCTAGACGGGATAGGTGATGCGTTTGCTTAACGAGGAACGCCCGATGCATTCATCAACGGCGGCGGTTGGTGCAATAGATGGGACCCATGTGAAAATTATATGTCCAGTTAGACATCACGACGAATATAGAAATAGAAAGTTGGATTATTATATTCAGGTTCAAGGAAAGAATTTCATTTTTTAACCTAAAATGTTTAAATAAGTAAAATTTTTTAGCTGTATGTGACCATCTAAAAAGTCTATTTACTTGGACATAATGACAACCAATACTTACTCCATCCGATAGAAATCATTACACCATACAAGGGAAGTAACCTTACTGACGTTCAACTTAAATGAAATCATCTGCACAGTAAGGCGAGGATCGCAAAAAAGCAAGCCTTCTGTATGTTGAAAACAAGGTGGAGATGTATTTTCCTACGAAGCCTGGAACTTTCAATTGAGAGAAATTGCCAAGTAACAGCGGCATTCTGTATTTTGCACAATGTGTGTGTTGCTACAGATGAGGTTTTAACTAACGAAATCACACTAGAAGAAGAGGAAAGGTATCAAACTATAACAAACATCGTAAAATCAGCTCTTCAGTTCAGAGACAATATTTGTGCCTCAATTTTCTAATAAAAATACAATTTAAATTTATTAATATAAATTAACATTTTATTTCATCACACATATAATTCAAACTTTTTGTTAAATTCATCACAAAATCATTATTATATTCTGCTTAAACAATCTGGATGTCGATGGCGTGTCTGTTGATGGTATGTCAGCCACGCAAATACCTCATCAAGAGCATTTGTCGATGGCGTATTTGTTAAAAGCGTTTCAGTGTATGTGATTGGTTCTTCGTCCAAATGTATAATGTCGTAATCTGGAATAAACTGTAATAAGACGATCGGAGCTATGTTGCGTTTGACATGCCTTGTCCTGTTGGAGGTTCTTTTAATTTTTTATAGTTTTAAATAGATTTTTACATTTTTCTCACATACTGTACCGCTTTAACATTTAACTTTTACTGTACATTTAACTGTCAATTAACAAAATTACGCCCATAGAGTAAACTTACTCCCATACCACATTTTTCTTTTTAAATAAGAAATCTGTTTCTATTCGTTAATCAATTAGGGCATATGTTTGCTCTTCAATCCCTTAAACACAATTCTTGATTAATCCTTAGTGCGCCGATAAAAGCAATTTTGGCCAAACTTGGTGATTCGACGGAGCTCAGTGAGTTAATCTAGTTTAATATTGGGCCCTATTTTGAAAAATAAATAATTTTCCTGGAAAATCAAAATATATTAATGTGTCATGTATGACACAAAATGTAGTAAGGACTAAAACAAAATATTTCGTTTCGAATTCAGTAGATATATATTTAGATACGAGTATATAGTTCTACATATATTTATTTATAAAATAAATCACAAAAATCACATAATTAACTCATTTAGTGTAAAATAAAAAAATAAAAAATAAATTTTATATCACAGCACTGTTGCTGCAGTCTTTACATAAGCTGACTCTACATTTCGAGCATTTTATAAAAGTTTGCTCCTTACACGACGGTAATTTACAGCTCGTTCACTTGTCCCATATTGCAAAGTGATCTACTCTATCGATTCTAATATCTTTAATCGGAACATTTTGGGCTGATTTTTTTCGAGTCTTTGTCATTAATGTTTAAACAAAGGCCTTTCGCTACATCGGTCCTAAATTGAAGTAAAGTCATTGCTGGCATATTTCTGGAAGCGCACAGTATGTTTGTAAAGAATCCACGAGTTTACTACTGATACATCCAGAAAATGGAAAAATTCCGTAAGTACCATTTTGACGATTTAAATTTAATTCTGTATCGTCCGATAAAGCTGTCATGCAGATCGACACCTCCCATGTGCCGGTTATACTCTTTTACTATTTTCGGGCATTGAATATTTATCGATTTCCTTTTGGTTTTATCCCATCTCAGTACAGTTGAAGTAGTAAGCGCTCCGCAATAAGACGATATTAGGGTAACACTTTTACTGTCTTTCCAGTGGACGAGCGACATTGGAACATCGTCAAATGTGGAAGAATACTCATCGTAATACCCCCTAGCACTTCTCCGCATTGCTCTCTCTGTTTTTAATTTCGAGTTCGGTATGCGGTTTCTCCTGATAGTACCAATACTATGAATACCATATTTCTGTAAGTACACAATGAGCCACAAGTGCCTTGGTATTATACGACACAATCGAATAATGACATTAGCCGAGGCTCCCAAATTGTCTTCCTCTATCTGACGGTACATGTTTTCTTGACCCGAGTATATCTCGAAATTGTACATATAGCCTATGATAATAGATAAATAATTTAGTTTCGAGAAAACATACTTTTATATTACACATTTAATATAAGCCTAATACTTACCAGAATCCCCACTTATGCGGCTTGGATGGGACATACTGCTTCATATAACTTCGAAGTTTCTTGCTGCAAATTTGCTCGTCTATTGAAAGATTTGCTTCCAAACGCGTTTCTAAAATTTTTTTTTAAAATATTAATGAATGGTTGGATTTTAAATAACCTATCATGATTTGGGTGTTCTTTTGGCAGCATTAAATGGGTGTCGGCGAAATGCAAATTGTTTTTTATTTTAATAAACGTTTTTAATGACATTACATCTTGCACAATTTTGTTGCCAACATCTGGATCCCAGTAGAGTCTCGTATTCGGTAATTGATGAATTGACGATAGAATGCAGATGCTCAAAAATTTCTTAAGTTCCAATTTAGTAAGTGCGTATGGATTAGAAATATTCTTACGAGCGCTGTACAGGTTGGTTTCATTTAGAATCATATCTATCATTTCATTATCAAAAATATAATTAAAAAATGAGAGTGGTGTCTCAAGTTCTAAAATATTTGATGGTAGTGATGCATCGCCTTTGAATTGGACTCGATTTCAAGCGGTGTATTTTTCCAAATCAATTTCTTAAATCTCTCTCTCAGATTTTTCAACTCAAGTTCCTCATTTTGCACGTCATTTCCATTTTAAATATTTCGTCCATAATCCATATCACCAGCGTCATAAATATATACATCTTCCATATTTATATCAATGGCAAACACGACAGGAATAGTCTCGATGTTTAACTTTTCAATTAATTCATCGTTATTGATATCAGATTCTTCTGTTTGTTGTGGTTGAAATTGCTCCTCCTCATTGTTTGCTTCAAGATCATCTTCACTGTTATCAGACCACTAGTCTACAATTTTTTCAATCTCTTCTAGAGTCAAATATTTTTTTCGAGGCGACATTATTGCACAACTTTTTCATAACAGTCCTAAAATGGAAATTCGTCTAATGGTTATGAATATAAATTTACCAAAATTAAAAAGTAAGCATATATGACACATTAATGTAAAATTGCTTAACGAGTTTTTGTGTCAAATATGATACATCAATTTTACTTACCAATAACTAAACAAAAAATTCAGGATTCGTTGAGGAAATACAATCAAAATGATTAATACTTAATGAATTATAATTATAATTCATTTGTAAAAGGATAATAATTTTAATTAAATTTTATTTTTATATTTGAACACCTCACGATTACATAAAACTAAAACCATCAGATTTCCGCCAATTTTAATGAATAAATGTCATTGCCATGTGAAAGTAACTCACGCATACAAACGAGTAAATCCTTCTATTTGAATTTGTTATAAACCATTTGTATGTGATAGTTTACATAACGAAAAAACTAAACAAAAATAAATATGTGTCATATATGACACAAATCTGCATTAAGGGTAACAAAACCAAAATTATAGGTGATTAATAACATACAACAATATGTATTTTTTGAATTTTGGTTTATAGATGGAAAATGTGTAAGAATCACAACAATCAGTTTCGAACGGATGAGATTATTACATAATTGGAAAAAATCAGCCTTCTGATCAGGTCGCGACGACTGAAGTTGTATTATTTATATTCGAATTTTATCTATATAATTTATATAGAGCAATACATGTAGTTACACTACTAGCGAATTACTGCGTAGCGTACAAAATTCGATTCTTTTTACATTTATCATCTATATCCCTTTCAGCACCGTCTGTGAAATTGTGTGGGCACATTTTAACCTTTACCTCAAACCAATGACATTCAAATTTGTACCTTAAGTTATGACTGACTAACAAAATTGTGTATGAAATTGGTATCAAAGTATAAATCCAGAAAAGGAAAAAAACAATCATGATTTGGCGATTGAATGTTACTTTTGTGCAGAAAATTTAAAGTGATCGTTAAAACCAGCTGAATTAATATCCAAGTTAGCACTGTATTTTTTCTGAAATCTGGTTTACTATGATTATAATCTATAAAATTTTCAATTTTGATCTTGAAAATGTAATTTGTGTGGTCGATCTATAGTACCCACACAATTGTGTGACATGGATTCATAATTACGTCACAATTTTATTAATAAAAATAGTACAGAATTGATAAAAAAATAAAATTAATTGCTGTATTTAAAATATTATCACAAAATTCATCTTCGTTATTAATATCACAAAATTCATGTTTAGTTTCGAAAAACTAAGATAATGACAATGACCATCATTGTCATTATCTTAGTTTTTCGATGTTGTTGAAAATTAATTTAAATATGTGTAATTCAGTCTTTCATTGTATGGAATTTCTTAAAGCAATTGTGCGTTTTTGTTGAACATAAATAAATGTTACATTTCTCGCACCGGCATCTGGTGCGACTTTTGCAAGACTTAAGGCGGCACATTTTAGATGTCGCCAGGTCGTCCCACACTGGCCAATGACCCGATGGTGAGTAGCGTCTACCCAAAGATGGAAGACTTCTCAATTTAATTTTTTTTCCGGATGGCTCTTCCTGATTTTCATCGTCTGTTGTATCATATTCTGTTTCGATCCTTTCCGTTTCACATATTAAAGAGTCTGCCACGTCCATTTTAAACTCCAACAAATCCATTATCTTTGATTTTGGAATATTTAGAAATACACAATCGCGTTTATATTCCATCCAGGAGTTTACTACAGCAAGTTCAATGAAATGTTGTGCCATTTTTACTAGCCTTTTTTTAGTTTTTATGAATGTTCTATAATACTCCATTTGCTGGTCGCAATTGTCAACCCCACCCATGTGAGTATTATAGCCCAGGATTACATTGGGACAATCAATTATTATGGATTTTTTTTGTCTGTTTACACCATCGATCTACAGTGCCAGCAGGATTTATTCCGCTGATGTTCGAAATTATAGTAACACACTTCGTGTCCTTCCATTTAACGGTCGAAGTGTTTGAATTTGATTCGGTTAGTATGAATTCCTGTGATTCACCTCTTTTTAGCTGGCGATCATTTTTAAAATTTACTTTTTTGAGGCGATTAAACATGATTGTGCCCGTTGCCTTGAAATTCATTTGTTGTTATTTTTGAAACAATGCCACAGTTGAAAAATATCTGTCGAAATACAGAAAGCTTTCTTCTGGTAATGTTTCAGTGAGTCGCAACACAACACTTAGTCCTAAGCCGAGCTCTTTAAATTGCAAATTTGTTGCAATTCCCTGGTACAATTCAAAGTCCATTATCAGCCTAGATGATGTGGTTACAACAAAGTTTTTTATACCAACTGGCCGTGGTTTACCTTTTACAAATTGTCGAGCAGTCATTCGTCCAGTAAAAGGAATCATTTGCTCATCGATTGAGAAGTGCCCAATTTTGCGCTCGATATCATGGCACCTTTGTCTTACTGCGTCGACTATTGGTTGCACTCTCCAAAAAAGATTTGTGATTGGTTCCGGTACTTGTGAAGTATCCACAAAATGAATCGATGATCGAAGAAACCTCTGTCTGGACAAGCAACTAGAAATTTTTGTAAACCCGATACTGTTATTCCAAAATAAATGCAATCTTTGATACGGAATGCATCCCATATACATCAACATGCCATAAAATTTTCGAATTTCACATCCGTTGGTTTTCAGTTCTTTACCGGTAGTTTTTATATAATACAAATTTGTAAAGCGAGCGGTATCTTCAAAATGTTCATTTTTGAAATATTTATAAAAATATTGTAATGGCTTCTGTATTTCAATTTTAACCGCGCACGTATATTGAATCGGTAAGATTTGCCTTTGCAGAGCTGCTTCAGTCCATACAGGGACAAATTGAATTGTTGGAATATTAGATGAGTTGGTTGTATCGTTACATTCATCATCGTTACACTCATCAGAATCAGATGAACTTTCATGTTGATTTCGCTCTGGTTGTTGATAATCTTCGTCGTCTGAATTATCCGAAGCTTCAAATAGTTTTAGAAGCTCTTCGTTATCAATTAGCCATTGACCGTTCTCGAACACAACTAGAATAATTAACATCAATAGAAAATAATTTGGTGATAATGCATATACTACATTTTTTATATAGTAAATAAAATTAACATTTTAATTCCAACCTACACAATCGTGTTAGTGGTTTTTTATGCACTTTTTACAACACTATAAGTTACTCATATCACTATTAATCATTAAATATTAATGTAGAAATAATATAAAGTGTACTTACTTTTTTGGCAATGGGGCTGGTCCGACATTGTTTAGTTTCTCACGTAACAATAATTTTCCTGTCAATTTTTTTTTTATTTGACAATTCATTTAAAAAATATCTAAAAATAGATTACACTAGCATTAACAATGATGAACTGGTTCGAATTGCAACTAACAAACGTTAAAAGGGGCTCAAATTTTAACTACACAATTGTGCTACTTGGATTTCAACGCTGGTTTGAATGTAACTGTCACTGGTTATATGAACCAATGTGATTATACCCACAAAATTGTGTAAGTCGGTTCTTGCTTAAGCCAAATAAATAAAAAAATCGGATTTATTCGACGACATTTATTTACCTACACAATTGTTACAATCGGTTAGTAAAAAACACCAAAATATTTTTTTAGTTGGTGCTGAAAAGGATATTCTATTCTTGCAACTAACTTTTTCCTGTTTTCGAGTTTTTATATTTTACTTTATGTTTTCGGCATTTTCCAAGTAAACAATCACGGGTGAATCAGACACACAAACGCGATTCATAGTTCTTAAGGATTCAGAACACACGAAGCGTAAAACATCCTAAACAAACAAAAATGCAGGGCTCCGCCTTTTTAGCACCCGATCTAAAGATTTTGACAAAAATAATGATTGAATTCGTTTGGTCCGTATTGGTCACTAGTATTAATCGTTTGATCTTTTACGATTAAACGGTAAATAAATAATGAAAAATTCAACAACAACAAAAAAAAATTGTGGGTAGGCTAGGTCACTATCATTATGTAACGAAATCATTAGCGACCTATCCTCAACCAGTTATGAAGATCCTAAAAATTTATTGATTTCATCTTACGTCTTCCACTTTAGATACAATTCTTTTGAAAAAGATATATGTTTATCTTAATGGTTTATTCCAATTGGGCTTGTTATTAATTTTGTAAAATGAAAGATCCAAATAAGCGACGAACCTGATTTTATTGAACTAATACAACTTGGATTTTCTTTCTTCGAATATGGAAATGATTTTCTTTCGATAAGATGTTACCCGGGTAATTTTTGTTTTGAATTTTACATTATTTATTTACTATTTAATCAAAACTAGTGACCAATCCTGACCAATCTTTTGATGGGGTGCTAGAAAGACATGACATATTCGTCGGAAATCTCTGTGTTCTGGCCAATCCTCGATACAGTGAACAACAACAAATGAGTCTACATCATCATATTTCAATAGGGATAATTATTAGTTGTTTATATATTTAGAATTTTGTATTAGTCTATTTTTTTGTAATTTTCATTGCCGAAGTCACTAGTTTACTAATTGTGTAGTAACGAGCAGTTGCTTTTCAAAATATTTTTTTCGAATAACCCTAACATTGCTTTTGTCAACTGTTTAACTAATACAAGTGTTATTCAATTATTGATTTAGCCAACGATAAGCATGATACATATCGAATGATCGCAGATCCAATACGCATGATGGCTCACAACCAAAAAGCCATTCTCATGATCAGCTCGAATCATATTACCCCGAAGGGAAATCATTTCTCATCCACAGCTAAATTTAAAGACAACGCCCCAGAAAGCTAAAATTGGTTCACTACTGGACTGCCGATCTACACTTAACCGCTTTGAGCACTTTACATAAATCCTTTGAAATATTCCGACGAATAGCAACGATCAACTATGTGTATCGAGTGACACACTGGGAGATGTACTGTATAGTTCTACTTTTGGGTTGTATATGTAAATTTTCCGTATAAACAACAGATGATTGGGACGTAATTTTTATTGGTTATTGTTTGTTTCTTTTTCTTTTATTTCCTTTTGTTTTCTGCCTTTCTTTATATAGCCAATTTTTTATTTTTTATAAACCACTAGATTCTTCTGATGCGATAGACCTAACAAGTCGAAATCGATCTGTGATTTTTTACACTTTTTGGACAAATTTTTAAATAAAAATATTCAAAAATTAAATTTTTGCGAAATAAAAGACAAGTAATAAAACATTCTGTATTTCTTTTGTTTTTATACCTACTTTCCCATCGATCCTAATATGGCCATTAGCAGCTTAGTTCAATAGACTATATCTCGAATACTAAATATACAAAATTTCTCAAAAAATTATTTCAAATACGTTAAATGTTCGTCTGGAAATATAAATCGCTGGAAATACCTGGGTATTCTAAAGGACAATACAAACGGCGTTGGCCGTTTGTTGGCCGGGCTAGATAATTTTTGTATGTTTAGTGTTCGAGATATAATCCATTGAACTCAGTATTTAATGGCCATATTAGGATCGATGGGAAAGCGGGTATCTTAAAAAATACAGAACGTTTTATTAAATTAGTTTGGGAAATTTTTAAATTTATTGAAATTTATACGTCATAGGATTTGAACCAATTTTGTAAAATTATTGAATTCCAGGCAGAATGTTTGCTGTATTTTGGTTATTTGGCGGTGATAGTAGAACCTGGTATATCATTTTTACAGAACTACATAAAATGTGGCATAATTTCAACAAAATTTTAGCAATATACTTTAAAACGCCGTTACGTGGCGGAAAGATTTTAACCCACTGCTTTTTACAATATAATTGAATTACACATACTTGGGTTTAATATAATTTTTTATATTCTTTATGCCACACAGAATAAGAAGGAAAATACCACGAGTTTTCCTTTATAGGTCAAATGAATTTTCAGAATTTTTTTAAGTGGTAGACGGAGCAAAAAAAAAACCATGTACTTATATATAATAGTTCTCTACGCCATAATAATCGTAATAATAGTAATAGCAATAATAATAAAAACAAGTTTGAATGAAATGAAATGAAATGAAATAACGAGAAAATGGAAAACTGCTGAATATATGTAAATGCAAACATAACGTACGATGCATGAAATGAAATGAAAACCTTAAAAAACGCATATAAATAAATTTTCCAGGAAATGAAAATGTACTTTTGTTCCTTACTTTTATTTTTTATTTTCAATTTAGTTTTTCATTTTCGGTTGATAAGTGCTTCACTCCTATACCATATATATACGTAATTTTTGTGTTCGTTTATTACTTGGCTGTTGGTGCAGTAAAATATAAAATCACATATTATAAGAAAATTGTGGAAGTATTTAAATAATTTTATGCCGTCGTATTTTTGTTATCATGATCCTATATTTTTCCAACAACAACGCTCAGAAAACAAAAAAAAACATAACGAAGACGTAAGAAAAAATCATAAATTAACTACAGTTTTCCGTTTAAAACGACTGTAAAAGAAAATTTGAATGTGACATGTACGACTAAATTATGAAGCGGTTTAATTATTTTCTTTTATATAGGATTCAAGTATATGAATGCGATTTTAGAGTCGGTGAATTTCAATTATCTGGAAAATTGCCAATATCTTGTTTGCATTTCTCATATAATGGATAATTTGACATATTTATTATATGTATAGAAATATTTTGTTGGTTTTAAATGTTTATGACCTTTATATGAAATGAACCGAATAAAAAAGAAACGTTTTGATTTGGAGCAAGCCATTGTAGGCTTAATTACCAGAAAAATATCAAAATATAAAAAAAATTGATTTACATATGCGAGGTGGACTATAAATTTTGGTTAACGCATTAACAAATAGGAATACCTTTCAAATTAACTAATTCCTTCGCCACAAAATATTTTCATCATAAGCTATCTATAGCGCGGCAAAATGGGTACATGATGAGTTACATTCTCCGCATATACAATTTTTCTAAAAGACCAAAGTGGGGATTTCTAAAGTACAAATAAACCTTGTTAGACCACGATAAGTAATGGATAAGCTAGGAGGATAGGGATTAGAAAGAGAGAGAGAGGGTATGGATAGGAATAGGGCCTTCCGCTTTTTTTTCATTTATGTGAAAAATACTACTATAAGTAAAACATTCTAAATTAATTTTGTAACAATTTCCGTTCACAGAAGTTTTTCTAAACTAAACCAGAAATGACGATTATTGATCAAAAACAGTTTTTCAACACAAATTCGGGCTCTGACCAGCTCACGCAGATTGTCTGTATAAATAAGATGGCTCAAGAAATATCCGTAGGAGCTTTTTCTTGTTTTGATTTTATTTATGTATAATATTACTTATAATAAAAGCGACTAGGAACCAAAAAAATGAAATAATGAATTTGTTGTGGCCAATACCCGATTATCTTTTACCATGAATATATTTCAACGATATACCTCAAACACAAGGACGTTTGTGAAGTTGGCCCAAAATTCTGGCCCAAAAAATTATATTTTTTGTCGCTGGCGATACCGTCATCTATTTTGAAAACTGAAAAAACATTAATTATCACATAAATCCAAAGAATAAATATGAATTTGAATGAAATGAATATAGATAATACAATTTATTGTATTTTACATTTATAAAATTATATTAATAATAAAATAAAAAATGTATACACATTTAACTCAAACATGTTCAGGCTTTAAATGAAAGTAATAAAGAACATTTCTCAAAATTCTAATAATTTTTTAACACAAAAACTATACATAGTTGCTATTACGTAAGAACTGTCAGCCAAAAAATCGTATATCACGACATTTTAATCATGTCAGCCCAAAAATCCAAAATGTTTTTCGTTATAGATTTTGAAGTAACCACAAATGTTTATATCTTGTTGTTGTCTTGAAATTTATGTCGAATACACTCAGCCCAAAATTCAAATTTTCATAGTCGGAGGAATCATTATAACCGTGTATAATAAATGTATAAAACAGCCAAGAAGCAATTCTTATTATTTTCAGTTGGTTCATGAAAATATTATTTTAAGGAAGAATAATATGTGGCCTCAAGTTTAAAAGACGGACATACACCAAAAATACCGTTTTTTTAATTAAAATTGAGCTTTCTACTTTTGTTTACTAACTTTCGAAATATGTAAACTTCAATTAAAAAAATCGAGGTTTTCGGAATTTTTCATAACTAAAAAATCTATGAAGTATCTTTGTTAAAAAACGCTTCATATACGATTAGTCGATCCGTTCATAAATAGTTTTATTTTAATATACATATATGTACATAATAAATACTATACATCCTCATAGTGAGAATGGCGTATATTCAGCCGACTAACGAACAACCATAATATTGAGTGGAGTGTAGAGGAAATATGTGAACCGTAATTGGCAGCAACTCCTAATTGAAACATTCTCGATTTTTATAGTTTTTCCAATATATTTCAAAAAATCATTACAAACAAAATTATTCTGATTATTATTTTCTATGTAATTGGTCTAAAATTTAAGCGAAGATGTTTTTCAAACAGATTAACTGATCGGTATTAAACTTTGCCAGTCATTTCCAAAATTTCGCCAAAACGGTGTTCTGGGAGTAGATACCTTTGTGAATGTTTTTTAACTTTTGCAATGTTGAAAGGTATACAATTTACCAAAGCCGAAGATTCTAACAAATTTATAGATTAAGTGTTCCAGAGGAGTAGTTGAAGAGTAGGAATGAAGATTTTTGGCCTAACAAAAGTTTTTACCAAAATTTTGGTAAGTTGTATTTCTCACATTACAAATCAAATATGATGTATTCGAAAGAGTAACCGCAAAAAACTTCAATTTTTCGCCCGTTTTTGCGTAGTCTGTAGCAAGAACGGGGAAGGTCGTACAGAGGTAACCGTGGGCTTAAATTGACCGTTATAAAAAATGTGGGTGAGCATAACTCGATTTTTTTAATATTGAGTCAATTAACCCCTACTTGAGGGGTGAAAACCATCCCCAGAAAAAAGAAATGGGAAAACGGTCGGGAAGTTCTTGATAAAAATGCTTGGAATTTCATGCCAAGTGGAGGGAAACCACCCCTATTGCCGAAAACGGCAGGAAATGGTATTCCCTTAATGAATAATCTTTTTTCTTTTTGGTTTCCACCCCTCAAGTAAGGGTAAATTGACTCAATATTGAAAAAATCGAGTTATGCTCAACCATATTTTTTATGACGGTCAATTTAAGCCCACGGGGACCTCTGTTTGACCTTCCCCGTTCTTGCTACAGACTACGCAAAAACGGGCGAATTTTGCGGTCACTCTTTACAATGGGTACATTCGTTTTACAAGAAAGTCGGCTGCTGTTTTTATATATTAGGTTTGCTAGTAGAAACTCTGTTTTTTCGGTCAAATTTATCTTTACTGAAAATATAATTGTTACAAAGATGAATTATTGAAATGTTTGCCATTATATTCTATGGTCTTTTGTCATTTATCAGGTAAATGAGGAAAACCTTCGCGATAGAAACTTGGTGGATTCGAAGCAAAATAGTCATCAGGCCATTTTTGCACATCTTCAACTTTCGTGAACCACTGGTCTTTCGATAGAGTGAGCCAAGTTTAGAGATTTTGTACGCCGCTTGCTGTAAAACTTCCCACCCTAAAGAGAAAATGAGTTTCTGGGTTGATTTTACTGTATGTGGACGAGTATTGTCATGCATAAATATCACGTTCCGCCTTTTGCCCGTAAATCGTCTTTTTTCCTACCAAACATACCTAATTTAATCAATTGGGTCGCGTTCAGCTGTAACAGTTTGTTCATAGATTCCAGAAGTTTATAGTGAATGACTCATTTCCATTCCCACCAGGCATAGTAATACTCTTCTTCTTTTCCTGGCATGAATACTCATTTTTGCAACTGATGTTGATTGCTGGCCTGGATCAGCAATCAACATTCATGGTTTCCTGCGTTTAGAATTATCGTATAAAATCCACTTTTCATCACCCGCAATGATTTTGTGTAAAAAATTCTTTCTTTTGTCCCGAGAAAGCAAATTCAATCAAATGATACTCTTCGATTTTTGTTTTCTTCGGTCAATTTATTAGGAACCCAATTTTCATTTATTCTATATTTTCTCCAATGCATGCGATCAAAGTGATATTGCTTAGTGCGTTACTTGTAACTGTTCTGCGACGACTATAGAGTTTGTTTTATTTTACTCCATCGAGACGTGGCAGATGATTAGAATGCTTTCAAGTATATTTTAATGCAATTAACTTCACAGCAGAGTTTCTACTTGAACAGCTAATATTCTAACTATTTTTTTTATATTTTTGTTTTATATTTTTTGGGTTTTTTTATTTGAATTTATTTCAAAATCTCCTGACCCAATCATAACCTCATAACCTACTGAATCTTTTTACTCGTAAAGGCTAGAACTAGATCTATCCGAAAATCGTAGTGAGATCGATGACCAACACCGAAAATCTCAACTTCCATTAAATATTATGGTTGCTCGTAAAGCGGCCGAATATATGCCATTCCCGGTATGATGACCCCATCACAACCTCCTGAAACCTCTTACTCGTAAAGGCTAGAACTAGACCTATCCAAAAATCTTAGTGAGACCGATGACCAACACTGAAATCTCCACTTCCATAACATATTATGGTTGCAGCGGCCGAATTTAGGCCATTCTCAATATGAGGGTGTACAGTATTATATGCGTATTAAAATAAAACTTCATGAACGGATCAACTCGTCGTATTTATATATGAGGCGTTTATTAACAAAGGCTGACATACGTCAAAGATTTTTTATTTTTGAAAAATTCCAGAAACTCCGATTTTCTTAATAGAAGTTTACATATTTCGAAAATAGTAAACAAAAATAAAAAATTCCGTTTAAATTCGAAAAATCGATAATTTTCGCGTATGTCCGTCTTTAAAACTCGAGGCCACATATTATTCTTCCTTAAAAATAATATTTTCGTGAACCAATTGAAAATAATAAGAATTGCTTCTTGGCTGTTTTACATTTATTATACACGATCACAATGGTACTTTAACTATAAAAATTAGAATTTTAGACTCAGTGTATCCGATATAACTGTCATAACAATTGTTACTGTCGTGTTCAAATAAATTTGGGCTGAATTCAGAAATCTATAACGAATAATATTTTTATTTTTTGGGCTGACATCTTTTAAATGTCGTGATATACGATTATTTTGGGATGACAGTTCATACATGACAGAAATTATATTTTTATGTTGCCAGTGTGTTTTTTGTTGCCGACATTTAGGCCAACTTCACATCATACATAACACAAACGATAGGGATATAAAAGGGGAGACAGAACAATCACATAATCGCCTATGCACGCCCTTGGATCTATTAACCTCATCCTCTTTATTAATCGTCTGTCATTCTGAAACACTGGAATTCAACCAAAGCAAAATAAAATGAAAATCGCGGAAAGGCGCGCAACAGCAAATTTATTTAAAGGTCAAAGTTATTTTTTTTTAATTATATTTTTATTTAAATTTTTGGCGTAATTTTACTTTACGTATAAAATCGAGAAAATCAGGTAAGGAGTATACATTTTAAAATTTTTAAAATGCAGAAGCTAAAATTTTCTTAGAAAATTTCTTGATTTTCAGGAAAATTTTTCACTTTTTTTTATTTTTCCAATATTTTTTTATTTTATTTATTTTTATTAATAATAAGTGCTTCGTCAACCTAGCAGACACAGATCAAAAAGTTTTTATCGCTCTAATTGCTTTTTCTGATAGTGCACCAAATGTTAAAAAATCACTTTTGTAGATATAAAATTTTCGTTAATGTAATTCTAAGTCGTTGTATACCTTAGAGGATGAATGCTGCAGCCCCAAACCTCCGCTTTTCAGGAATGTATACAATGCTTCAAGTGTCAAATTTTATTTATAATTTAAAACTAAGTAGCAAAAAAAAAATTCAAAAATTTCAAAATTATCCTGAACAAACTGCAATATTTTCCCGGAAAAACTGTTAAGATACAATATTAATATTAATTTTTTTTTTAATTACACATTTGTACGTATTTTGAGTAAAATAATACGATATATTTTTTAAAGTGAATATTATCCCCGAAAAAGGGGTTATAATCCGTAAAAATTTAGCTTCCTCAAAATTTTTAAAAATTAGTACTCCTTAGCTGATTTTCTCGATATATCCTTAAAGTCAACTTTAGCCAACGTTTTTTTCAGGTGTTAGGCATAGCTAATTAAATTTAAATTTTTCCACCTCTGTTTTTTAATACATTTTTTTTTTCAATATTAACTTTAAGTGAGATGGAACTACGTCGTTAGGGAGTTACGTAATTTTGTAAGTTTATTGTTGCATACTTTTCTCAATATTCACTCACTTTTTTTGCTTTAAATGTGTATAAATAAAATTCTGATGTTTAAGATATGAAATTTACATGGAGTTTTCATAAATTTCGTGTGATATTTACTATTCGATCTTTTTATTTTGCTTTAGTTGAATTTGTTTTCAGAATGAGATAGGCAAGTGTACCCTCTCACTGTTTCTATCCCTTTCCTCTCTCCCTTTCTTCCCTATCCTCCCTTTCTTTCTATCTCTCTCCTCCCCTTCTTTCTTTCCCTATCTCTCTCTATCTAATACCTACCCTCTTAGCTTATCCTTATCCCTAAAACTTTAATAAATCGATCAGGAGTCGGCGCACTGAAATTTCTTCTGCAGTATGTTGAATGTTTTTAAATCCTCTATAAATCGGCTAATTTGGATTTGGAAATGAAATATCGAGCAAATTCGTTTAATAGACTCAAACAGCAGCAAATATGTGTTTCTTCTAGACAATTATTAGAGTCCTCAAAAAAGTCACAAAACAAATCAAAATGAAATAAAACGAAATAGTTTTTGAAAAGGGTTTTTTCACAAATATAGACAAATGTATGTTCCGGTTGTAATTTGGCGCAAAGTAGTTGTGAATAAAGAATTCTACATAAATTGCGAGATATTAGTGATATTTGCGAGAAATTGATTCACCGTTATTTGGAGCTGAGATATTAACTTGTTCGTGTTTTCACAATATTTAATACTATATATGACAAAAACGGTTGTAATTAAAAAACTATCAACACAATTTTGCAACCAAATTGGCCCACATCAGTTTTTGAAGTTTTTGAAAATTTAAGCAGAAATGGCGATATAAAGTTTTATAAAAATTACGCACCTGTACAGAACAGTCCACATGGATTGACTAATCAGGATGAAACGTTAAACTTAAACTTTTTACATACATTATTAGATTTCAGTGATTGACTGCAGTGACTAATGCCATAGACACATTACTGGTTTCGTAACTATGGTTTCGAATTAACCATGATTTCGTTGTAATGTGTCACCCCTAACCATGGTTTGCAACTCGATTTTAACGTAGTTTCGGATTGAGATATTTTTTCTCATCCAGAGGCATTAGTGCTCACAATGCCGAATACATCAAAAATGGAGATTCCGGACACTAAAAGTTTACCAAGAAAATCTAGTTTCCTTTGAGTTTTCTATTTGTCATTGAGATATTTGGTTGGCGGGAACAAATTTTTTTTTGTTATGTCAACATAAAAGCCATTTACGACAATTTAAAAGTCAATCTTGGCATTTTGGTCAATGCCTACTCCATTACTATTTAAAACCAAACGAGAAGACAAAAGAAATTGTTGTGTGACAAAAGAAATTGTTGAGTTTTCATCTCGCAAACCATAGTTTCATAATCCTAGTAACGAAACCAGATATGTGTCTATGGTATAACTTGCAACGATATCGTTCCACATAAGCTCTCCAAAATTTAACAGGATTTGACGATTTTTGACAAAACACAGTTCACTATATAAACTAAAACTTTGCCATTTCTATGCTCTAGGCAGATTGAATGATCGGGGAATGAAACTACATATTTAAACAGTTTGCATTAGATACGAAGTTCCCGTGATGTTTATCTAAAATTGGTCTACCAGAATTGGCAGCGTATATAAAAGCTTTTTTGTTTTTGAAAATATATTAAAAAGTATGTCATTTTGATAAAAATTACCAAGTACTAAAAGATTTTAAATTAAATTTGCAACAATATCGTCTGTCACCAATTTTTCAAAATTTAAGCGGTAATAACATTTTTTTAAATATGTTGAAAAGTAAATCCTTTATGCGAAAAACATCTATGATCTAAAAAATTCTTTATAATTTTTTTTCATAATATCGGTTCATTTCAGTATACCAAAATTTAAGCGGAAATGACGATTTTTATCCAAAATATATGTTTTCTAAAACATTCGGCCTCATTAATGCTCCGACGTTTTGATTGATCGGGTAAACTTCATTCTGAAACTTTTTTCATAAATTTGGAGGTCTCAAACCGTAAATGGCAGGTTCCATAGAAACTGTAACATTTGTGGCAATATTTAAAAATATATATTATGGAAGAACGACGAATTTTGCACATCTAGCAAACATCAATTTTTCAAAATTTGGCCAGTGTACAGCACACAGCAAACAGTCCGTCTCTCTTTGTTGTGAAACTTAATTTTTTAGCTTTCGCAATAAATCAGGAGGTATTATTGAAATCAGACTACAGTAAGCAGAACCTTCCATAGGAGCTTTTCGCCTTATAAAAATGATTTTAAAAGATGATATGTTTTTTTACGTCTATGAACTAAAAAAATGGAGGAGTGAATGTTGTAGCCGACTTTCATAAATAATTTGAAAATTTCTGTGGTGCAGATATAAAAGGTAATAACTCATTTTTTTAGTTTTTCAGTAGAGCATATTTAAAAGTTTCTGGTGTTTCTGAAAAAAAACTATCAATCGTAGGAAACTTAATTTTTGCATGGTTTTGGGCATTTACTTATCCAAATTAAAGAAAAAAATTATCGATACAGTTTTTTATAGACATTTCGAATTAATGAAGAGATCTAAAAAGTAACAAAATGACTTATTACCTTTTATATTTTCACCACAGAAATGATTTTCGAGAAAAACTATACTATTAGATCAGGTCTACATCAGTTATGCAAAGTTTTAGTTTAAATTACGATTACTTACAAATAACTTTTTGAACGCAAAATTCGGCTCTTGTGTTTTTCAGATAGATCAGTTGAATAGAAATACTTTAGCTTTTTCCATAAAAAGAGAGATCATAGTCATTTTTGGTCTAGAGCTAGTGGAAGATATCTTAAGAGCTTTTCATTTTTTTAAATATTTTAAAATTTTTATCATTTATGGGAGAAAAAACTACTAAAGTACTAACTAAAACATTCCAAATTAATTTTCCAACATTATTGGTTTACATCAGTTTTGTTAAACTAAACCAGAAATTAAGATTTTAAGATTTAAAAAAAACACAAATTCAGACTATGTTCAGCCCACGCGCATTGTCCGTACAAATTAGATGGTTCTAAAAATATCCATACGAACTTTTTCATGTTTTGTCTTTTTTTTTAAGTATATCACTTATGAAAAAACGACTATGAACTAAAAAAATTAAGGAATAACTGTGTTGTGGCGAATATCCAACTATCTTTTGCCATGAATGTATTTCAGTCATATACCTCAAAACATTTGATTTTTAAAGCGGCATACTCATACAAAATTGCAGAAATCTCGATGTCAAAATTGTTCGTGCACTATATTTTATTTTACTACGCAAAATAATGCAAAACAGCTTTTTAACTAAAACTCATCCACTTTACAATCTTCTTTGATAAAATTGGAATTCCAGTAACTTTTGGCCGACATTGGCTTACCGGAAGTGGAAGCTTACACATATGAAATTTTTCGTTTTCTTAAATATTTTTTTTAACTATATAATTTATGGCAAAAATAACTATGAAATAAAAGATTCTAAATTAGTTTTCAGCAATATCGATCAACATCCGTTTTTTAAAATTTAAGTGGAAATTACATTTTATGATAAAAAACAGTTTTTGAACAAAAAATCTGTCACTGCTTTGTACAACGTATATGAAAGCATTTCAGCATTTTATCCCAGAAAATAAAAAAATTTAATCAGACAACACTAACATAAAAATAACCAATTTGCTCTTCATTTCATTTCGTGATGTTGTTTACATGCCTACCAGCGATTGTTTATGAGCTAAGACATTTACATGTGAACAAAATGTTTGTGTATCGGATTATGACACGTTATAATAATATTGGTAGCATCAAAAAACGCCTTGAAGGTGGACATCCAAAAACAGTAACATCGCCAAAAATGGTTCGAAAGCTGATGGCCAAAATTCAAAGTAGTCCACGACAAAGCTCTGATCAATTGGCAAAAAATCTCAATGTGTCTGCTCGTAGCATGTCGTGCATATTAGAAAATGAACCACGGTTGAAGCCCTGCAAAGTACAAAAAGTGTAAAATTTAACACCTCCATAAAAGGCAGCTTAACACCTTCATAAAAGGACAAGCAAAAGCAAAGGAGCTAAAACACTTGCACTTTGGTGGCAAGCATGATAATTTGGTATTTTCTGATGAAAACATGTTTACGGTTCAGCAATATGTAAACAAACAAAACGATCGTTTTTGATTAGAGTGCAAATCAAACGACAATTAAGACCAGCGAATTGCGCTGCGAAAGAAAGCGCCTGAGCATTAGTGATATTGTTTGGGCCACGGTAACTGCCACAGGATGATCACCACTCGTTTTCATTGAAATTTAAATCAACAAATCTAACATGAAAAGATTTTAAACAAGGCTTTGTTACATTAGGCTCATAAACAATTCGGAGGAAACCCAATAAAACGTTTCAACAAAACTCGGCACCATCCTATATTGGGCCCGTGTAACCCAACATTTTTTATAAAAAAAAGTCCCCAGCTTCATTTCTTCACGACAATGACCACCATATTCCCCGGACTTAAACCAAATGGATTTTTCCTCATGGACGATTCTGGAGGAAAACGAAATTTTATCAAATTACTGAAACAAAAATTTATCAAATTTATTAAATTTGATTTGTTTTCAATCATAATTAAAAAAATTAAAAACTAAACCATCTTATGACAATCTACAAAATAGCCATTTAAAAAAAAAATGTTCCGTGAGAAATTCTCGAAAATGAACACTGGGTTAGGAATCTCATTGATTTTTATTTAAATTTTCGTTAAGCTCGATAAGACTTAATGATGTGACTAGGATGCAAATTTAAATAAAATTTAATGAAGGACCTAATTCAGAGTTTATTTTCGGGAACCCCCACTAGATGATTTTTTTCTTAAATTTAGCTTAAAATTATCTATCTACTTATCTACTTGTGTGTACATTTCAAAACCATGTCGTCCTGATCCGAAACATTTTTAGTTTTGGCGAAAAAATTTAAGTTCTATCGAGCTGGACGAAAGTTTGAATGAAAATCAAAGAATTTCTAGTCCAGAGTTCATTTTTGGAAACTTACTACGAAACGACTTTCTTCTCATTTGGCTTAAAATTAGCTACAAATGTATACGTTACAAAATCATGTAGCCTTTTCTTTAAGCGGGACGACAATTTAGAGTTCATTTTTGGAAACTTGCCACGGAAAGAAATTTATTTTCTGGGATAGAATGTTGGGATAACTTCATATACGTCTCTGTACAGCCATACAGGCAATCCTCACAATCCTGATTGTAATGATACTTTTAAGCTTTTTGTATAAATTAGGTGGTCCGAATAATGTTTGCGTGAAATCGGTCCATCGGAAGTGTCAGCATCCATAGTAGGTTTTCCATTTATGGCATTATTTTGAAATGTATAGCATTTGCACAAAACCAATTAATATCTAAAAGATTGTAAACTAAATTGTAACAAATTTAGTGGAGATTGGTATTTTACATTCTACCAAAAAAGAGAGTTATTGATTAAAAAGCTTTTATTTCACCAAAATAAGGCATCTCTATAATCCAGCCGGATTTATTAACCGTAAAGAATTAGAAGTGTATTTTTTTAATTTTTTCAATGATGTTGAGAAGTACAGTTTTTATAAAAACGTGATTTTCGAGATATATTGACATAGTTGGTCATTATACAATCCTTTCCTTCCCATTTATTATATTTGATGATGTTTTTTAGGAACTTTAGGAATAAATCCCAGAAATTTTATGTAATTATCCTCCTGAAATGAAACCAACAAATAAATTTACTATTTTGTAGTCATCGCTTATTTATATTAAATAATATCTACAAGCATCTACTTAAACATAACTAAATTCCACTTAAATTTCAATTAAATTAAAATTGAAGGAGCATCTCTTTTTATAATATTAAATAAATTACTTACATAAAATTTCGAGAAAAGAAGATCATATTTTTAACGTTATATTGAGAACAGAAATATAAAAACAGCAGTAGCACTAACAACAAATAACTTCTTGGATACGAGATACACGGAATTTTTTTTACTTAGTAATTTTATTCGTCATACATTGAAAATTTAAGACATATAACTTTTATCAAACGAATTATTTTTATCGATTCGAGTTCCATTAGACACGAAAAAGCAAATGCTGTTATTCGATACGAGAGGGATTCCGTCAATAATAATAAAATTTATAACTAAAAATGTGAACACCATTGTTGACATTGTCTCAAATTTCAAATTGTGTACGTAAGCAGAAAATTAAAGTAATCAAAAATACTAAAAAACAGATTTTTAAATGATATAAAAAAATCGGTTCAATAAAATTTATAAATAATGAATTTAAGAATGAAAATTGTTACAGTTTCTTGGAATAGAAAATTTAATTTTTCCACTCGTTCATGTTTTTACTATAGGTATATAACATGGTATAGTTTAGGTACTCGATACTTTCTCGATAATCGAATAAAATATTCAATTTAACATGAAACTGAGACAGTTATTTCCAATTTTTTAAAGTTTTTCGAAATTTGAAGAAAATAAATAAAAATCATTTTACCATAAAAATTGTATTTATTAAGTTGAAACCAATCCAAAATACTCGTCGTATACTTGGAATGTGATATCATATAGAGTTTGTATGTGAGTTTCGAAATACTTTATTGTATGCATGATAATTAAGTTTCCGGAAAAGTTGTATCGTCTTGATGGAGTAATATGGAATAAATTATTTATAGTAACTTAAAGCTATCTAAAACGCTCTACAAAGGTTTAGAGAAATACAAATTAACATCTTGAACAAATCACAACAAATCTTTTAGATGATGAAGAGCAACTCCCCACTTATAGAGACGAAGAGTCAACTAATACACTAAGGTCAGCAACGATCACCGGTTAGGATTAAATTTGCATGCGTTTGCACCACTTTTTGAAGCGTTTTTTCTACTTCGATTCAAATACTTCCAATTCTTACATTTTGAATGCGTCAACCGCTTCTGTAGGTGTCGCAAAATGTGGACATTGCAATTTATTTTTGGTTTTCGGGAATAAAAAGCAATGATTGGTTGGCAAATCAGAAGTATACTTCATGACCATTAATAATAATAATTCGATATTTAGACCGCTCAAATATTTAATTGTTTGTGCAAATAAATGGTTGTGTACCATTCAGAATACACCGTTCTTCGTGTGTATGTGTGGTCCACATGAGTTTCAGGAAAATGAAAAATAATTTTGCAAAGACGCAATGTCTGTATTCTATCATTCCATGTCGTTTTGCTCGTTGAATATTTGCCAATTATCGCCATGGAGTCGTAATCGATTGAAGATCATTTTGAAATTATTCAAGAGCACTACAAAAAAGGTGAAAAAATAAAAATCATGTTTCGCGTTAAATCATTTTGATATCGTGTGAATATCAAGAGCACTTGGTAAAATGTGAATTAGCCTTTCAGATCAGGCGGTTTAACGCCATTTGATTAATTTGGATTTGATTAGTTTTTGATTTTCATTATCATTTAAATCCAAATGACACATTCGTGAAAAATTGACCTCAATGATTAATTTTCATCTTTCTGAAAGATAGTGTAATCTCATATTGAATATCTAAACTAATTAAGTAAAGTTTCATATAACAAAAAAATTCAAAGTGCCTCACAAAATTGTGTGGTTTGGTATTAAAATGAAAAAAAAAATTGTAAAATTATTTCCAAATAATTTTTTTTTTTTGATAAAATATTTGAAATTTGTATACCTATATGTATTTTTCATTTATTTTAGTTGTTTATGTGGATAGAAACTGGTTAGTTTTTGAAGAAACCCTCGCTAAACTAGTGGAAAATTCGGATGAATCGGACAGTGAAAATTATGAATATGTACAAGGAGAGATTACCAGCTCAATAATTATCGAATCAACGCAAAACGAATGTATTTCTTCATCAGATAAGGAAGAGTGTGGTGTTATAATTCTAACCGCAGTTATTCCCATAAATATTTCAACGAACATCATTTTATAGATACTGCGATGTACACGAATATGTACCACATTAAACAAACGGGCAAAGAACTTAAAACGACTGTATGCATTTGTATTGGAGTAACGCCATTGGGCTATCTAAAGTATCTGGTTGAATGTCAAGAAACCGCTAGCAGACATTACGTACATCGCTTTATTTTTTGGACACATCCCTTGTACCAGTTTACAACAAAAATGTGTTTTGGAAAGTGCAGCCGGTAATAGATGCTGTAAGAGGTCAGGTGTCATGAAATTCTAAGAGAAATAGGATTGTATTCCGTTGGCGAGCAAATGATACCTTTCACTGACAAAATTCCAGCTCGTCACTTTGGTAAGCACCGCCCGGTGGCCTTAAACAATTTGGTGATCACGACGTCAGCTGGTTTGGTTGTAGATTTTGAAATTTATCAGGGCGAGTCAACAAACCTAAAGCACAGAAACCTTGGTTTAGGTTCATCGATCGTATTGAGATTAAATGAAACAATTCCACCTGGAAGTTTTATGTATTTTAATAGATACTTTTCAACAGTTCCTTTTTCCAAAAAATTTGATGATTTGAATTTTAAAGCAACTGGAACAATCATGAATAATCGTTTGAAAAAAGTAAATTTTAAAAATGCCAGAAAATTTAGAAAGGGCGATACTCAAGAATTTACACGTTGTGACCAAACCTTAGCCATTTCTGTTGTCAGATGGAAGGATTCAAAATGTGGGACCACCATATCTACCATTTGTGGTAATTATCCAGTTGATGTCGTTAATCGGTGGTGCAAACCACAAAAAAATATATCTCCAAATTGGGTGTCCGTTGGTTATCGAGGATTACAATAAACACATGGACAGAATCGATAAAATATTACAAACAAATGGAATGCTACATGACTTTTATTAAAACAAAGAAATGGCCTATCAAAGTTGCCCACCACTTCATCGATCTTGTGATCGTCAATTCGTGGATGGAGTACAGAAAAATCTGTTTGCAATTAAATGTACCGAAATCGAAAATTTTCGATCTCTTAAAATTTAAAATGGATGTAGCAGATTCCCTTACAGCTGACGCCCATTGTGAATATGAAACGAGCGATTCTGATCATATTGAAGCAGAAAAGTGATGCAGAAAAAGAAAAAATTTGAATCATCGCCCTCTTTATGTAGACGGTTTTCATCCTAAGGCCACTGACCTATATGGGACAATTTGACAATTCCGCGGATGTGCCGTCTAAAATACTGTGGTTCTAGAACGAAATGTAGATGCGAAAAGTGCAATGTGTATTTGTGCTCAACGAAAAGTAACAACTGTTTTAAAATCTTTCATGTAACGAAAGACTGAATGGAACTATGCTTCCTAATTATTTTTAATTTTTTACATTCATCAAATAAAAGACTGAATTACGTATAATTATATATTTTGAAATAAAATTAATTTCGTGATATGCACTTATGTATACATATTTTAGTTTTTAAGAATAAAATGTTATTTTTGTTATTTGTGGTTTAATTATAACTATTACGTTGAGATTACACCAAGTACCACAAATTTGTTATTGCTGAAACGCCAAAAATTGGATTTTTTTTAAAACTAAACTTTAAAAAATTAGTAACTTCTACTTAAAATAACTCGATTTTTAACAAGTTTTAATTAATATTTGAGGTTAAAGTTTATTTGGTTTGCAACAGTTTCCAAAATTTCTCTACACGAATGTGTTGGCGATCTGCAATCAACCAAAATAAGATGTTACTTGTTACTCAAAAAAATATGGCTGCGGTATTAAACGAAGGTCAATTTCGGAGTTTCAGACCAAAACCGAACACAATTATATTCTATAAGCCGTACAATACTCGGCTATACACGCGGATAATGTCACTTTTTAACTCCTATTTGATAGTATTAGTGTACATTTTTAACTTCTATTTGATAGTATTTGTATACGGCCAATAGAAATCAAATATGACACATTTGTTCTAGATTTCTCTTTTATGTTTTTACAAACAACAAAAAACCAAATAGATTTGAAGATCAGATATGCGTAGCCACGCCTCATTCATGCGTAAAAAGACTAAAACATTAATGAAAAATAGAAATTAAAACAACATTCGTGATCGAAATGCACTTTTGAATTATATAATAACAAACAAAACACACCTCCTAGTTTTTGTTTTTTCTGTTTTTCCCTTTAAACAGTTTTTTACTTAAATGTATTTCTGAAACATATGCACAACTTCGAGTTAATAGAGAATAAAATTTCATGTTCGTATACGCACAATACAATTAAACAGAAGTGAAAAATTACATGCGTGTCGCTACAGTACGGCTTATATAATATGATTGTGTTCGGTTTTGTTCAGACTCATACTCATATATCCAAGATTCACATAATGTTATAAACATGTTTTGACTCACCGCAATCATATCGATTGCGCATTTATTTTGACCACGTCTTTTTTTAAGCGTTTGTCAAATTATGTGGGATTCATTCACGAAATTCGTCCAGCCAAGTGTGGTGTTTCTTGTGGTGAGTTCTGTAAGACATTGAGAAAGACTGGCCTTTGATAATGCTTCAATGCCAAAATTCGAATTAAGTGAATCAATGCACAGTTGTTGAGTTAATCCATATCGGAAGTTGTGAAACAACCGTTGGACGAAAATGTTCACGATAAAGTTCCATTTTTGCAATATTTAAATATACCATATAAAATGACGGACATGTATCCCCTTCCCAATTTAAAAAAGAAACCTTTTTTAAAGTTTTTGTTAAGCACAGTTCCCATAGCTAATAATCTTCAAACTCTTTTCGCGGAATCGACAAATGCAAGACTTGTTCAACGAAAACTCCTAAGTGTTAAATTTTGAAATAGAACATTTGAAAGCAGTTGGATTAATTGCACAAAGTAGCCACTTTGAATTGCTGCTGGTGCCACATCGAGCATAACCCACATATTTCATAGAAGGAGTTAGCATCATAAAAGCAGAATTTTGATGAATGTTTTAGATTTTTCTGTAACGATTTTATAACGTTATAATTAAAATTTTATAACCAATTCCAGACTCGAAGCTTCCTCACAACGAAAGACGGAACATGAGAAAACAATTCTAAAGCAAGCTTACAGGGAAAGACACGAAAGAAACTACCTTGATGCAATATAAATAGCTTCTACTTCTAAATCTGACACAGACAAAATTACTGTGTGTTTCAATTCTGCTCGTCCGGGATTATGATACATAAATATTTCAGGTGTTCGGGAAACTTACTCACAATTATTCGAATTGTTTAGAGTCAAACACAATTATTTCCTCCTCAAAACGAGCAAAGTTATTTTAAACGGTCGCGAATATCTATAGATTTGCTCGATACTGAAGCATCGGTAACTGCCGTGAAAAAATACTGGAAGACTGTAGAAAGGATATTTCGTCTGGCAGCCATAATTTAAACCACCTCCGGCTAACAATAATGATTCCGTTTAAATAGATTTACGCCACTATTGTAATAGGTATTGAGATTAATTTTAAAATTACCTCTTCCCAAATTAACAACAACAACTTTATCTTGGAACAGGTTTCGGGCATATGCTTGGTTTCCGCATGGCATTTTCAACTTTTCTGTTGCAAATAAGTCATGTAAAACCCGTTTATGAACATGTTACCTTCCAGCGGCATGAACTCAGTCCTAAACAAACGTAGCTGTAAGAAGACATGATTAAAAAGTTCCTCTCTGTGGGCAATACCCCATCAATTACATGAAACTATTTCCATGTATCAATCTTGCAATCACTAAATCTATGTTAAAATATATTCCTTACTTTGGCTACGTAGTAAGCAATGGATGCTCATATAGATGAAGACGATGTTTAAGCCATTCTGGTGTTCCCAGATAACAGTATGAAACTATTTCTAAAATTTCAAATTAACCCAACAGTATATGAAAACGTTCCTGTAAAGTGCAAGAAACTTGTTATTAATACCTCTATATGCCGCTGTGAAAGCCATATATATTCCTGATCCTTCTTTCCGGAAATTATGTGTACCATCACACAGACGACCAGCCAAAACTTTAAATAAATTGCGTTGTTTTTCCAATTAACCAAATATGATTCAAAATGTCAAATTTACAAAAATAAAAAAAGCCAACAAGAAGAACCTACAGGACAACAATCAATTGCAGTGTGGCCAATGCAACCTGTATATAGACTTTTTGCAACATTTGTACATGAGTACTCTAAAGAAATTGTTATCCAAACTTAGTGTCATTCTTGGAGAGGAAGTTATCCGTGTTATGGGGGCCGCTGGAACATTGACTGTATCAATGAAAAAAATTGCAAAAATTTCCGAACAAATTGAATATATCGCAATATAGTATATAGAAAGACTATTTCTGAATTAAAAAGTTCGCAATTTTATAAATATAAAAACTCAGAATATAATTTTCTATTATAACAATTCAATTTATTAATATTATTTATTTCACACTATTATTAACAATGTAATTTCACAAAAAATTTGCTAACTCACGTAATCCTGGAATCGCCTTTTGTTTACTTCCTCTCGCTATGACTAAGTAATCCCACAATGATTTATTTTTAGTTTAGATGTTGATCGCTTTAAAGTCGCAGGAAAAGAGGAAGAATATTTTAATTTTTAGCAAATTCATTCCTCAAATATGGGCTGCCCTAGTTAGCTAAAAGCAATCATAAAAAATCGCGCTAAATATTTAAATTTAAATAATTACATGACCGAATGGAGCACATTCTATTATATAATTTTAACATTAATTTATAACTCTATTAAAAAATTTTGTATACAATTTCGTAAGTTAAATTTACTAACAAGCTCTATTTGCTAGCTTTAACCGTTAATTGTCAAAATTCATAAACAATAAATAAAATTGACGATCTAAACCGGATTACATGAGAGCTTACAAGATAAGTATTTTATAATAATAAATATTTTTAAAGTTATTTTATATAATTCTTATCTGAAAAACGAATTTTATATATTTTAGCTACGCATCTTTAACAAAAATGGAAATCGGAATTGCAAAGAAAATCAATATCAAAAATGATAAAGGTTGTCTCTCTCAAGCCAATCTCAATCGTTTATTGGCTAAAGCAAAGTGGTATCGAGATGCAGATTAACGACAAACTACGGTGTTGGCGGTAGGAAGTGAAATTTACTGTGTCAGAGTTAAAGGCATATAGTTGTGGTTTTTGTTTTCTGCTGCAGCTCATAGTCAAAATCACTTAAATATTATTACTTAGGGTTTAAAACTGATTGCCGCCTAAAAACCGAATAATATTATCCGTTCCGTTCAGTTCCTGCACCTACCGTGTTCAGACACCATCAATTTATACTATCAGACATTTTCGTCGTTTGATTATCGTATATATTCGTATTTTTTAGTTACGTATAAAGTAAAAGTATCCAAAATGTTTTAGTAGCAATTTAATTATTGTGTATGGAAGTTTGGGCAATAAAGTTTATTTATCAATAATTTTATAAATAAACATACAAAATACCTTCTTATACCTAACCCCGGCAAAATTGTAACGACTGTATGGTCGCAACGACGATTTTTTTTGGTATTTTATTCACCCCAGTTGTTGTCTTCGTTTCGCCCATCTTCTCTTATGTTTTTATTCACCTCTGTGTTTGTCTGTGAACGCACCCGTGACGTTTTGTTTTGTTCCCCATTGTGTGGTGGCGCGGAGGTGAAGAGAAGACGAGAAAGAGAGAACAATGCGCATCGAGCGTGGGCAAAGTAAAACGTTTTGGAAAAAATGTTTTTTTCTTATATGTCTCTCTTTTGTACCAACGAAAATTTGGTATAAAGGAGAGACAGAGAAGAGAGATTCATTTCTTCTAAAACGTTTTACGAGTTGTGCGGGGCTCGAATTTTTTTTATGATGACATTCGAGTTTTGGTTTTTGATTCAAATTCAATACGAGTTTTTTATAAATAAAGTCGAGTCTAGAGTTTTTTTTTTTTGTGGTAAAGCGAATTTGGTTTATAAGAAAAGTTGCGCTTTAATTTGTGGATATTCCATTTTTTTTTTTTTTTTTTTTGCGCTGGAAAATAAATAAAATAAAGTTTGTAAAATTTTCAAGTTTTTGTGAAAAAAAAAAAAAATAAATAAAATTAAAAGTTGAGAATTATCTTTGACTTGGAGTTTATTTTGTCGGGGGCAAGTTATAAAACCAAATTGTATAATTGAGTCCGATGAGAAGTGCGAATTACTTGGATGTTCAGTAAAATATTAGACGTTTTGGATTTCAACGGTGTGTTGCTGTGATCAAGATACTTCAATAGTTAGTGGTTGGCGGTGATTTTTTTGTTTGGGTGTGGTTCGCACAGTTAGTATTGGATAATATATCGGCAAGTGAACGCCGCAACGAGTTTTAATAGGCGTCTGTGCTCATGACTGGCCTAAACTTTGATGGTGAAATTTTTATTGGCATATTTTGTTAACGCGACATATTTTATTGATCGGCGTGAAGACGTCACAGTCAAAGTTATCAATTTAAAATCAGCGAGAAACCGGTCGCGTAGTCAACATTTAACGGTGAATTGATTTGGCGGATATACGCCTAACGAGTTTCGGGTGGCCAGTTGAGGCCATTCGTTTTATATTGGTATCGGGGAGAGGCCCCGCAACGACACGGGTGGCCAGCCGGCCATTTGTGTGTTTTGGTTATCGGTGGTCTGCCGCAACGTTCGGGTAGCCAACCGGCTATTCGATTTATTTTATATCGGCGGCCAGTTGAGGCCAGCTCACGTTTATATTGGTATCGGGGAAAGGCCTCGCAACAGGTTGAGGCCAGTATATTTTACCGGCGGTTGGGCCGCACCGGTGGAGCACGCGGTAAACGGCACCAAGGCCGCAACGGTCCGGGCGGGGCAAGGCCACCTGCGGCATGACAGCCGCGCAAGGCCGCAACAGAATTTTTTTTTTTGAAAATGTTTAATTAAGGTACGATTTTGTTTTTATATATTTTTTTTATTGCTTTTTTTTATTTTTACATTTCTTTATATATATTTTTCTCTTAAATTTTCTTATTAAATTTAAATATTTATATTTTTGTAATCGGGCGCCGCACAGCGGGTGCGCGCTCGATGCGCATTGCTGTTCTCTCTCTCGCTCTCTCTCTCGTTCCCTCCTTTTCTTTTGTTGGGAAGTTGTTTTCTTTGTGTTTCCTTTTAAAAAAAAAAAAAAATTTAATCATAAAATGAATTATTAAATTTGTTTCGGTTGTGTATGATGGGAGCGGAGACTCCCTCTGCGTCGGTGTAGTGTTGATTGCGGTCCCTTGGTGCCCGCATCCAATTTCGTAACCAGGGCTCGACCTTGTTTGAGTTCGAATGGATGCGCGCACCAGGGCACCTCTCTCTCTCTCTTATGATTATTTTGTTGATCGTTCCTCAGGTTCCGGCCAACGAATTTCGGCGGAACTCCGGGTTTATTATTATTATTTGCGGTTTAATTTTTTTTTAATTATCTATATTAATCACGGTGTAAGCCAGGAGCCATGCATGCCTGTAACCCCACGACCCTTCGCACTTCTCCCTGAGAACGTAGCCGGCAAAAATCACCGTGGAGGCCTCTGCATGCGCTTAGTGAAATCTGCAGGTTGGCAGTAGCCAGCCTGTAACAAAATAGTGTCTTTTATTTTGACAACAAAATGAAAGATATCTATGACAAATAGCATACCATTGGAAAGAACATAAACTAGAGAATTAAAATAAAGCCGATTTCAAAATCACCTCTAGTTGTTTAAATGAATTTAGAAGGTAGACATTTTCCATACTTTTACACATTTTTTAGGATTTGGAAGGCCATAAGTCATTTTCTTAAACAAATTGTATTAAGTAATGATTTATTTCGACTGAAATCACATTTCAAAATACAATAAAAGTTATTTCGAACCTTTACGAGTACAAACATAAAAGTTATGACCATTTAAAGGCGAGATTTTGGATAATTTAAAAGAAACTTAAAAATATCATCTCAGTTACCGTGACACTTTCAAAATCTGTTCCACAGAATAAAAGCTTCCAAATGAACCACCCAATCTGTCATAAAATTTATCGTTCCACACACCAAACACCCTGTATAAACGTTAAATGACAAGAAAAAAATTTAAAACAAATCCAATAGAAAACACGAACACATGTTTTATTGCTCAATTCTTAAGATATACTATAAGTATAATTGTGTGGTTGTTAAGAATATCCCCGTCCCATTTTCGGTTTGTTAATATAATAAACTTCGCTATAGTATGATTTAGCGTTAAATGGTTTATATTAAGCCAATGTTTCAATTTTTGTAAATCATTTGGAATTTTTATAAGCAATTCTTTTAGCGATTCTGCTACTCTACATTATCAGACAACCATCGGCATTTAGTTGAATTTTCTCTTCAAGTTTAATGAAAGTTATATCGTTAATATATACGTTAAAGAGAGAGAGGCCTCAGATAGATGCTTAATGAACTCCTAAATTCGCCATTTTTTCTGAACTAACACTATCGTTAACTTTCACGAATGGACGTCTATTGGATAAATAAATCTCAAACAAATTTATTAGGTGTGCAGTAAAGTCTACTTTACATAATTTTAACAAGAGAATATCATAGTAAACAATTTCAAAATCATTACTTAGATGTAAGAATAGGCAGCCACAAAACAATTTTTTATCTATAATGGGCTAGTTATATAGCCGAAAACGAAACGGGCCGAAACGAAACGAACGAATTGAATACATGAAAACCTACTAAACCAATTATATAGAAGAAACGGAAGGAGAAATTGATTCAATTCAATTTGCTTTCGTTTCGTCTTTGCGGTTATACAATATCGGTTATGTTTTTTTTTTGTTATCCTTAGTAGCACTTATGTCAAATTGTCAAAATATTTTATATTTTGTATAAATTTACAGATTTTGTATATTTCTATTTAGTTTGCCAAATATAAAATGGATTTTCCACGTTAGTTTTCATACACACGAGAAGTAAACTTCAAATAATATAAAATTAAAAACAAGTATGAAAATGTCAAAACCGTTTCACCAATTCGTCTATATAACCATATCTCTTTCATCTTTCGTTTCATTTCATTTCAGTCCGTTTCGTTTTCGTCTATATAACTAGCCCATAATTTGTGTAGCATAATCCGTAAAATTTAAACACGCCGCAGTAGTGTGCGAGCCCAAGGTTGAAATAAACCTCAACTAATGATACTGTTAGCAGTTAATATTGATATCGGTATAGTTTGAGACAACCGTTTTATCTTCGCTTTTATAATTAGGAATAACATTTGCAGTCATATTACAATAAGTAAAAATTCTACTATTAAAGGCTTCTTTGAAATGAAATTGGCAAGAAGGGGACGGATATAGTTAACAATGTACTGCAACACTTTTGTAGATATGTTATCATTACCATAGTGGCTGCATTTAAATTGAAACATAAAATTGCCTGCTTCACTGTGCAATCATTTGTTGGCCAAAGTTCGAAAATAAAAGTTATATGATACATAACTAAAATCGTTTTCACAAGGGTGATTGAACTTTCTCGCAAAAATACTCGTGAAACTTGCAAAACAATCGTTGAAGTGATTCGCAATTGCTCATTCTACATTATATTCCCAATTTTAATAATGTTACAGTTTTATTAGTATGGCTTGTTCTATCGTTAGAAAGTTCATTTAAATATTTCCAAAGTTCGTTGCGTTTTGCCTTTCTAATTTTTAAAGCTACCATGTGACAAAATCCGAACAGCAGGGGGCTTTTTACCGAAAGTAGATTACAGATTTGCTTATCCAGACAAATTTATAATTAATATGTTTGTTGATTTTACGAGCATCTCTATGATGTACGCTTAATTGTGTCAAATGATCCCTGAAGAAAATTTGTTTATCTATACTTTAAAATTATAACCCACCTGACGTGAATCTTTTTCTTCTTTTTCTTGTCCCGCACCTTATATTGGGCCTGCTTGTCCTTAAATGTAATAATCAGCTTCCTGTCGATTGTGTCACCGCCACGAACATTTTTGCATATCAATTTTTGCTTCATGTATTGCACTTATTTTTTCGAAACACTCACTGCAATCCAGTAGACTAATTTTTTTTTTTGTAATTTCGCTGGGGTTTAAAATTCCGGCTACAATAAGATTACACTACAATTTTTCCCGATTCAAACTAAGATGAAATAGTTGCTTGTAACTTTTTTACCTCGGTCATCATTGCATTTGGTGAAAAATTGGTCGTCACGTTTTGTAGCTTTCCCATAAATTCTGCGCTGTGAATGATGCTATGGAGCTACTACCAATACTTAGTTCTCTCTTGTACTTTTTAAACATTTCACAGCAAAACCAAAACGGCACTGTGGCTTTCCTAGTAATATGCTGGCCAAAAACACCTTTACAATGAGGATGAAAACATTTTTTACATTCACTGCATTCAAACAAAGGTTTCTTATTTATAATATTTTTGTCGCAATAATTCACCGACCAGGTAACGTTCCCTTTGAATTTTGGATATTGTTCCGCAAATTAAAAATTCAACATTTTGCACAAAAACTATCAATTAATAATCTTTGAAATGTGATTTTTATTGTAACTTTATATATTTAAAAAAAAACTTAATTCAGAGACTATTTGACCTGATGTATTGTAAAATGAAGTTGCTTGCAAATTGCCCCCACCAGTATAAGAGTTATCCGCATAAATTTTACTCTTTAAGAAACCCGATAAGTAGCAGTCTAATGGCATTAAATCGCATGATCTTGCTGGCCAACTCACGTCTGTTCTTCGATAAATTATTCGAATATCAAAATTCTCTTTCAAAAGATCGATTGATTCCGTTGCTGTGTGGCATGTTGCAACATTCTGTTGAAACTATATATTTTGCACATCAATATCTTCCAATTGACTTCTTAAAAAGTTTCTAATCATCTCTCGATATTGAGCTCCTTTCACAGTAATTGCATTGACTTTTTGATTTTCGAGAAAATGTTGACCAATTACACCACCACATAAAAATCCACACCATACGCAGAAACATTTTTTTGGTTTTTTGGTATTTTCAAACAATTCTCTAGGATTTTGTTCAGTCTAATGATGATCAGCCCAATGGAGATAATTTGCTTAAAAAATCCTCATTTTCTTCTTGTTTTTCTAGGCCCAATTTAGCGAGTTGCCGACGTATTGCGTGGTCATTTGGATTTAATTTTTGTGTAAACTGTATTTTGTAAGCCTTTACATGAAGGTATTCATGTAAAATATTGAACAAGAATATTGAAAGTTGTTGGTTTAAGGTTTAATTGCTGTGGACGACGACGAATTGATTACATTGGGTCTTCCGTGACATTTGGCCTATCAGCTGCAATGTTTTAACTTGGTCGTCCATTTCGATGATAAATTCTGCTAGTTTAATAGCAGTAAGTTTAATAGCACTGTTTGTTGGAGCATTTTCTCTACAGCGTTTTGAACGAAATTTTCTTCTTAATAACTTTAATAATATTTAAAATAAGTTTCTATAATGAAAATACGTAGTTTGTTCGTACATTTTTTCATTTTAACTAATCGGAATGTTTGTACTTGTCATCTGTCAAATAACAGACGTACAAAAAATATAGATTGCGGAATATTTAAATGACACCTCAAATTTGAACATCTGTTATTATTCCTTACAGATAAGAGAGCACCACAACGTCGTAAACTTTAAAGTTGGCAGCACAAGAATACATCTATCAAATACGACTATTTAGAATACCGGTAGCTCCCACTAGTTCAATTAAACGTCATAGACGACAGGAAGAGAACATGGCGGACACAAAATATTGACCAATTCTCGGCGACCACAATTTTGGGCTATGTGGTGTAGCTTACAAATGGGGAACCATGAACCAAGATATCATAGGAATGTGGTTCCAACGACTGCTAAATCATATATGACTTGGAATTATTGAGATTTTTTGGATTATTTGTACGTTGATTGTATCATTTAATTAAATATTAACATTCTCCTTTTTCTTTATTGCAAGCACACAGAATTAGGAAAATACGCTTTTACCACATATTATAATCTCGGTTTCCTGATGACAATTGGAAACATGCCATGCGATATACCATAAATAATAAACTTGATCTGAGCCGACAAAATTTATGGCTCCAATTCACGATGATTATCGTAATGTTTTTTTTTTCTTATTTAATCTTCCTGTAATCTCTATATAGTCAGCTAAAATATTACTCGTACAATTTTGTTCACAATGTTAATCCCGCACCAAAGCAAATCCAACCAAACACAACCGAAAATAAATAATGTTTGATGTTAATCATAAAACTTTTAATCTTTTATTATTTATTTAGGATTCGAAATAGAAAATTAGAGCAATTTTCCATGATGACCATTTAACCTGATGATTATTTTCAAATGTTTTCAGTACACATTGTCTCTGGTTAAATATATATTTTAAAATAATGGAATCCTTTCCACGAACCAACATAACTAAAACCTAATTCCTTTATAATTGTCATCAGCATATTTGCACGAACACAAACAAAAGTTAAAAAAAATCTACCTTTCACCGAAGCAGAACACAAAATGCTCATTTAACTTTTCAACAACAACGAAAAAAAAAATTAATTCTAATAATCGGACATAGACATTAGAAAAAAAAATCAAACAAAAGGATTAAATCTATTATACAGAAAGGATTATTATTAGGGGCTGGACATATTATACATATTTAACAGGATATATATTTATAGTTAAAAGAGTTTTAAAATTTTTGGGGGAGTTCTATTTTGGTTTATACCAAATAATACACGAAGCAGATTATCCTAATGATTTTGGGTTGCTTCACTAATATAGGTGCGCCCCTAACTCTAACATATAACTATAAATCATTTCAAAATTATTCCTGTATTATCCTGTAAGGCATCTGTTAATTTTTTATGTATTGTTATCTAACTAGCTGCCAATAAAATTTTTAGTATCAATTATAAATATTTATATCCAAACATCAATAAATACCAAATGGTACAAAGCTAATTGATTAGATTAAGAGTATAGAGAGTATTCTCTAAATCACTGACCGCACATTCACATTAAAATCATTAAATCTATGATTATTAAAATCTGCAGAGACAAATCAAATAGAAATGTTTGCCCAATATGAACTTCAAAACCACAAAACACAAAAATTTATTGGTAAGCGGTTGTAAACTCGATATACGATATTACCCAATATAGGAAGATTTATATACACATGATACGAGTATTTTGGTTCGGGGGGGTAGCGAGACACAATAAATACGATATTGTCTGATTTTTTGCTGCTACATATAGAAAATAATTTATATCACAAGATTATTGGATTAGACGTATTTAGTTATCTGCTCGTATTTTTGATTATTACATGTGTGCGTGTAGACCATAGGCTATTGTGCCCTGGATATACGATTAACTACAGTGATTTAGCGAAACCAATGTTGGATATTGTCTTATTTGAGTTATTAATGATCGGATATTTATCCATGTAATAATAAACCTTACCTTAGTATTTAAATTTGGTGCGGTATACCCTAAGTTAAATTATAGTTGCTTTGTATGATAAGATTTGATTGAAATTATGGGAAACTCAGTTTCCGAAAAAGTTACATATATGTATTGCTGTGGTTCGAGTAATCCGCATGTGTATTTATTGATGCTGAGGCACTTGATTACCAAATATTTATGGAATGCGATAAATGTGAAAATTTTGAATTTATGGAAAATGAAATAATTCAATAAGCCTCAAACCAGGTATAGCCTCAACACTGCTCTGTTTCATTGCAATGTTGTTGAGTTTAGGCAATAGTGTAGAGATTTTTAAATTTTGATTATATTGCTTTTCTACAACTAATACGTTTATGGAAACGTGTGACTCCAGAATTCAAAAATGTGTCATTATTTTATATCTATAGATAATCTTATAGTGTGTGAATGAGGTGAAATTGTTCAAGAGTTTTATATTTTGATAAATACGAGTAGATCACATCATATTATGGCAACGGAAAAAGGTGTATGGTTTCTCATATATTAACCCTTTTCACAGAAATGTTTATAGCCAATCTCCTCAACTATGCTCTTGCTCAGTAAATTAAAAAAATATAACTATTTAAAATTCACCAGTTTGAAGTTGTTGGTCAAAAATGTTGGACAACAATTTATGTGAGTGTTCTTTGTGAAGTTTTTGGACCTAATTTTGTTTCTTGATCAAAAATTTATGGAAGTGTGCAGTTTTAATAGTGTATTTATTTTATATTAAAATCGAAACAATAATTATAACAAATATTGATAAAACAAAAGAAATATTTTAACATTAAAAAATCAAATATGCTCGTTATTATAAATTTTTTCAGTAAATCACATACCATACTGTATAAAACGATACACAAAATAACAAAAATCTCCAGAGATAGGCTCGCAAAGTAACTATATACGTTTGAGAGGGGATACATTGAAACTATTATTGTTTAAATCAGTAAGCCCCATTTCGAAATTATGAACACGGCTCATGTATCGAAATTTTACTAATACAGCAAACCTGCGTATCCACGAATGTTCTACTATAGTCACTATGCGAGCCAATCTCTGAGATTTTTGCTATTTGGCTTAGAGTAATAGAAAGTCCGTAGATACGCAGAATCGCTGTAGTAGTAAAACTTTAAAAATTCGACACATAAGTCTTGTTTATAATTTCGAAATAGGGCTTACTAATTTAAATAGCTCAATGTATCCCCTCCCAAACGTATATAGTCACTATGCGAGCCTATCTCTGGAGATTTTTGTTATTTTGTGTATCGTTTTATACAGTATGGTGTGGCGTTTTCACACCTTGTATATCGAAATTCATTATATAAATTTATAAAAATTTTCTAGCACCCGAATGGTTAGTTGGGTATAAACCAACTTTTTGTAAAAATTTTCTATTTTCTTAGAAGCCTATTTAAAAATAACAAAAAATAGTTTTCTTAGTTCAAGTTTTTCATTAAAAGAAAAAGCAATAAAAATAAAAATAAAAATTAACAGAATTTGTCAAGATAATTAAAATACATATTAATATGTAATAAATATGTAATTAAATATAAATTAAAAATAATTATTAAAAAATATTAGTGGTTCATAATTATAATAAAAAGCTTGGTAAAATATATATATTGGTAAAATATATATAATAAAATATTATTTTATATTAAATATTATTTTATATAAAAATATATTTTTATATAATAAAAAGCTTGGTGGAGCTATAAACTACCATAATTGGTGAACCCGGCGTGATAGTGGAGCAGTCAGCAAATTTGTCAACGTTCACAAATTTTAAATTACGGCTGCTTACATTTACTATCAAACTTAACAACGGCCACTAATAGTGATATTTTAATGCTGCTTTTAATGAAATAATCATCAGCTGGTATTCATCAATACTTGGTCAATTCGGAGCGCTGACAGCTAACTATATCATAATATTTATCAGCGAATGGTCATTATCACCTTAACTTCAAGCACGGACAGCTGTATATACCTGAACCTGGTTGTATTAAGGGTCAATTGGTCCTCATTAAGATTAGAATAAAACAAACTGTTAGTACTCAACTAACTATTTTTGGTGCTAAAGTTAATAAAAAAAATTTTCGTTTCAACAATAAGACTTTTTTTGTTTTTTCAATTTTGTCTTAATTAAAATGTATTTTACCTTTTCTCTATTCGTTTACGTGTTTTCGGTAATTTTGAATGATGTGTGAGAATGATCCACCGTTATCCCTACCAGCGAGAAATGGTTCAGACTTGTCAGCAGCATCAAGCAGCGGTACGACACGGGAATCCAATATTTCGTTAACGCCTGCTCAGTTGGCTGGTCTTATTAATGATGATGTTGTCAAGGCTGTCTCTCAATTAAATGTTTATACAAATGTGTTTCCGGAAACATCGCAGCCAAATATTAATTTGCCTTCCGGTGCTAGGCTTGTTGCTGGAGTGGCTTTCAAACTTCCACAGCCATTGCACTCTCAAAACCCAAATGTGTGGTTTGAGATACTCGAGCAGCAGTTCACTTTGGCAGATATCACGATTGAGGCTACTAAATATGCTCATGCGGTGGGAGCCCTGGATGCACGTCTCCATGATACATTCGCTTATATAATCACTAGTCCGAAGGTTAATACACCTTACACTTCATTCAAGGCGGAGGTGATTCGGGTACTTGGCGAATCTGAAAAAACGAAGCTGAATAATCTTATGCATGGTTTGACACTTGGGGACAGGAAGCCGTCCCAGTTGTTGAGTATCATGAAATTGAACGCTGGTGACAATTTTAACGAAGCGACACTTCGTCAATTTTGGATGAAGAGATTGCATCAGTCTGTTCAAATGGTACTCACACCATTCGAAAACGACGTTTCCCTGTCAGTCCTTGCAGAACGGGCTGACAACGTGCGTGAGACTATGGCTCAGGCACAAATATGTTCTATTGAGACTTCTGCATCTGGTTATTCTAATCAAAATTCAACCTTTTTTCTAGATAATAAACTTTTGGAATTTAAAAAAACATTATTATCAGAGATTTCGGAAATTGTTAATCAAAATTGTAGATCACGATCTAAATCAAATTCACGTGGTCGTAATTATTCGCGATCAAACTCTAGAAATAATTATTCTCGTTATAACTCTCCAAATTCTCGAAATTCTTACAATCCATTTTACGGTGAACCTTCGGCTGAGAATAATTTTATTTGTTTCTATCATCATCATTTCGGCACAAAAGCATTAAAATGTAAACCAAATTGTAAATTTGTATCATATAGCTCCGATAATAATGTTTCAAAAAAATAAATAGTCATTCACAATTGGCGGTGTGTAATGACGATGCTAAAACTAGCCGCCTTTTAATTTTTGAAATTTTTCTCCAGACTCATATTTTAATTGATACAGGTGCAGATGTCTCAGTATTGCCAGTCCGTTTTGTTCGGAATCCAAGGGTCGATCCATCATTCAGATTGTTCGCAGCGAACGGTTCTTCGGTAAATGCGTATGGAACCAAATTTTTAAGACTTGACATCGAACTGCGTCGCGAATTCTCCTGGGAATTTATAGTTGCTGACGTGTCGATGCCTATCATCGGCGCGGATTTTTTGAGGAAAACTGGTTTGTTAGTGGATATACAGAGACAGAGGCTCATAGATCCGTTAACCTTTCTGTATTCAAATGGTTCTCCTTCCTCCTACGATGATACTACTGTTTCTAGGATCGACAAGTCAACAATGGACCCAGGAGTTTTCAAAGTAATATCAAAATTTTTAACGGTCATTCACGGTAATATTAATATCGACAATACTAGACATAGTGTGACTCACAAAATTGAGACGAACGGACTACCGGTTGCATGCAAACCACGATGACTAGCACCGGACAAATTCATCATCGCGAAGACAGAATTCGAAAATATGATGAAACTCGGGCTTTGCAGACCTAGTAGCAGTCCTTAGTCCAGCCCGTTACATTTAGTACCTAAATAGAATGGAGCGTGGAGACCATGTGGAGACTTTCGGGCTCTAAACAGAGTCACAATTCCAGACAGGTACCCAATCCCACATCTCCAGGATTTTACACAACGACTCGAGGGCTGCACTATTTTCACAACAATAGACCTTGTCCAGGCCTACCATCAAATTCCTATTGAACCAACGGACATTCCAAAGACTGCAATTTCGACACCTTTCGGACTATTTGAATTTTGTAGAATGACTTTCGGCCTTAGGAATGCAGCACAATCGTGCCAACGTCTTATGCATTCAGTACTACGCGGACTTGACTTCTGTTTTGTATATTTGGACGATGTGCTCATTGCCTCTCGAAATTACGACGAACATCTTGAACATATTAAAATCATTTTTTCTAAATTAGACGAACACGGACTAGTTGTAAATGTGGACAAATGCGTTTTCGCAAAGGCCGAAATTATTTTTTTAGGCCATTTGGTAACTGGACAAGGTATATTACAGTCGCATGAACGGGTTCAAGTCATCAAAAATTTCGAACGACCACAAACTGTTAAACAACTGAAACGCTTTTTAGGTATGATAAACTTTTATCGACGCTTCATTCCAGGTGCCGCTGCTGACCAGGAATTGTTGAACGATTACCTAAAAGGCTATACCAAAAACAGTCGAGTTCAAATTCAATGGACAATGGCGGCTATCGAAGCGTTCGATAACTGCAAAATTAAACTTACGAACACGACTTTACTTATTCATCCATCATCATCAGCACCTCTGGCCATCATGGTTGACGCTTCCGATACCGCTCTCGGAGCGGTAGTTCAGCAGTTTGTATCCAATTCTTGGCAACCACTCGGTTTCTTTTCAGTACGTCTCAATGAAACACAAAAAAGATACAGTGCTTATGATCGTGAACTTCTCGCGGCATATTCGGGAATAAAACACTTTCGATATCTTTTCGAAGGTCGTAATTTTACGCTTTATACCGATCATAAGCCACTTGTCTACGCTTTTAATCAGAATCCGGAAAAAGCATCTTCTCGTCAATTTCGACACCTAGATTTCATCGGTCAATTCACAACCAATATCCAGCACATCTCTGGACTGGATAACGTTGTTGCAGATACTCTTTCACGCATTAATCAAATTTATATTCCCGAAAGTATTAGTTATGCTATTATCGCAGATGCTCAGACCAATGACGAGGAACTTCAAGAAATTTTAAGGAGTAACTCCGTTCTCAAATATGAGAAATTTCCTGTTTCTTCCAATTCAAAAAAATTAATTTATTGCGATATTTCTACTACTACACCTAGGCCATTCATTCCCTTTAATTTCCGAAAACAAGTTTTCGAGGCTTTTCATAACCTTTCACATCCTGGCGTCAAAGCTTCCATCAAACTTTTGACTCAGAATGTCATCTGGTCATCGATTAATAAAGAAAATGGCTCAAAGTTGTGTAGCTTGCCAAAAGGCTAAAATCTCTCGTCATACAAAATCTCCATTTGGTAACTATAAATTAACTTCTCAACGTTTTTCGACTATTCACCTCGATATTATTGGTCCATTACCAGTTTCTGATAATCAGCGGAATTGCGTCACATAAATTGATAGATACACTCGCTGGCCCGTGTCGGTGCCTGTTCCGGATATAACTGCTGCAACCGTCGCTTTCGCTGTTTATTCTCATTGGATAGCTCGCTTTGGTGTGCCAGAGTTCATTGTCACGGACCAAGGCATGCAATTCGAATCACAACTTTTTCGCTAATTTACTTGGTTTTGAACGCAGGAGAACAACTAGTTACAATCCAAAATGTAAAGGCATGATCGAGAGATGGCATCGGGTCATCAAATCTGCCATTATGTGCTATAATCGTGCTGATTGGACTAGTGTTCTTCCTGCAACCTTACTTGGACTACGAACGACTTACAGTGACGAACTAAAAGCTACTCCAGCTGAACTGGTTTACGGATGTACAACTCGAGTTCCTGGAACATTTTTAGATACTACGAACGATCAAATTTTACAATCAGACTTTATTACGAATTTAAGACGACACTTTGAGGAAATTCGACCTGTACCGGCTTCTCGACATACTACGGACAAAATTTTCATCAGTAAAGATCTGTTTACTTGCTCGCATGTTTTCTTACGGACGGACGCAGTACGCAGATCACTGCAACCACCATATACTGGACCGTATTTGGTAATCGACCGTACCGACAAATTTTACACTTTGGATCTGAATGGACGACACGTCAAAATATCCATCGACCGACTCAAACCATGTTACTCTGACAACCAATCAAAAGCTACGGACGCACCAATTATACAAACTGGATTACTTTTACCGACTCACGAACCAGAACTCAGTATTTCGGCTGACGGGCCTAAAATACCTGCCGAGGAACCAAAAATTCGCAAGAAAGTTCGTTTTGATCTTTCGCCAAGTACTAGTACAACTACAAGTTCGGGTCGTGTAACCAGGACTCCTACCAGATTCTTAAATTATCGATAGATCTTCGATCTCTCTGGGAGAGGAGTATTGTGGCGTTTTCACACCTTGTATATCGAAATTCATTATATAAATTTATAAAAATTTTCTAGCACCCGAATGGTTAGTTGGGTATAAACCAACTTTTTGTAAAAAATTTCTATTTTCTTAGAAGCCTATTAAAAAATAACAAAAAATAGTTTTCTTAGTTCAAGTTTTTCATTAAAAGAAAAAGCAATAAAAATAAAAATACATATTAATAATTAAAATACATATTAATATGTAATAAATATGTAATTAAATATAAATTAAAAATAATTATTAAAAAATATTAGTGGTTCATAATTATAATAAAAAGCTTGGTGGAGCTATAAACTACCATAATGGTATGTGATTTACTGAAAAAATTTATAATAACGAGCAAATTTAATTTTTTAATATTAAACAATTTCTTTTGTTTTATCTATATTTATTATAATTATTGTTTCGATTTTAATATAAAATAAATACACTGTTAAAATTGCACATTTCATAACATTTTTGTCCACGAACTAAAATTGTGTCTAGAAACTTCACAAAGAAGAGTCGCATAAATTTGTTTCCAACTTCACACCGGTTTAAAAGCCAACGTATAAATAAAAATAAATTTATAAATTACTAGCTGAGTTACCCGGTGTTGCACGGGTGAAATTATTATTACTTTGAACTTCAGATACTTTACAGGTAATTTATCGACGTAACTCTATAGTTATAATCGTATGTGACAGGAGTTCATCATAGGTACTGAATTCAGTATCGAAAGCAGTATCACTGAAAGGATTAAAAATTGAAAACTTAGAATAAAAAAATTTACCGCGGTCCCTAAACTCAGAGGCCTGCCCATAATTTTACTAACTTAGAAACTTCGGGAGCGAGTACGCAAGCCTTCATCATCGTTTTGAATCCCCCCTCTTATATCAGAAGATTGTTTGCAGGCAGATTACAGATTTACAAACTTTCATTCTTATTACGGTTAAGGATTGCCTAAACCGGGGCTTGTGAAATTAAAGCGTATTTCATTTGCCAAATTGTGCCACTTTATAATGTTTAACGTCAACAACTGAAATTAATCGGCAAAGCGTCTATTTGTTGCAGGTTTTTCAGTATAATCAAGTGACTTTAAATAACTCTTCTGACAGGTATCAAGAGTTTTCAAATCGCACGACCTCGGCAGCCAATTAATAAAGCGTTTATCCAATTCTTGGCGATAAACGATATTTTTTGCCTTCTTGTACTGAGATATTACGAATAGCGCTGCTGGTTTACTGACACTCGAGTACGCTATGTACAACAGCCCATGGGAGAAACACGGCCATTCAAGATTTATTTCACAACCTTTCAACGATTGGCTTTGCGATTTATTAATCGGCATTGCAAATGCAATCCGCACTTGAAACTGAACACGCTTAAATTGAAACAGGAAGTCGGTTGGAATCAGTGTTATACTTGGAATCGGAACATCCTTGCCTTTGTACTTTCTTATAATTATCGTTACTTCAACCACGTTGATCATCAGCCTCTTAACAGCGAGTTTCGTTTCATTATAGATTTGGTTGGTTGAAGTTGCGTAACATGATTATCACCGAACCGATATTAAGCTGCAAAATCAGTGGCATCCCTGACAAATCCAATGTATTCAGGAATTCAATGGGATAATTAAATCGAACGACTTAAATGAATATAATTAGCCGGCGAATTGACTGAATTTTTATATTCAAGTCGTCTACGTTCATATTTTTCGGTGACAAAGTGGCTCGTTCGCTCAACCAAGCATGGCTATTGTAATTTGCACCATATTATTCGGGAACACTTTCATGATCAAATCTTCTTTAGAGGTTGTGAATTGACAAAAATTAGGTGGAATCGAAATGAGGCCTGTTGAAGATTCAACCTGGGGGCCTACTATGGAAATCGATCGTCGACGTTTTTTGTTCGTTGTTTATATTCAGCAATAGTAATTACTATTGCTGAATATAAACAACGAGCAAAAAAACGTCGATGATCGATTTCCATAGTAGGCCCCCTGAATTTTCATTGTCAATCTAATGTGGTGCTTGGAAAAAACATATAATAATGTGGTGCTTGAAAAATAGTAGAATCATCGTACCTCCAAACTAGTCCTGATTGTTGCGCAACCTTTCAACGTTCGATCGAGTGCTTGCAATGTTTGTATGTGTGCCATCGTACACTCACTCTAAATGATTATTTTGCAATTCTGTAGTACTTTTGCCAATGCTGATTTTTTGGAAAAAATGCACGTCGATTCAATTAACGTTTGCAAAAATTCAGTGAAAGTTTCAGCGCAGAATGAGCTTTTCGACCACGTTCTATTTGACTTAGTGTGTGAATCGAAGCTAAAGTCAATGAAATTAGGTACTTTTTACCAGTTCGGCCAAGCGCATCGAGGAAGAAAATTTCTCCGTAGCCTTCGTTGCTGATTCAAAACTTGAACTTTTGTATTGCCGTTCTAGTTCAAATTTTCGATTGAATACATCGTGCATCGAACGATTCTGCGCTGGCATCCTGCATTTGTGCAGTTTCTTGTCAAAAAAACATCATCAAGCACAAATCCTTTATAGAATTAACACTTCGTTCTGAATCTGTGGGTTAAATTAAAGTTGGGGATTAGTTGCCGTTGTGCGCACTCTATGCAATATGTCTTCAGCCTGCAGAAGTCGGCCCACGAATATTAACCAGGAACAAATGCAGATAAAAAGATTTGTCGTTGCTCGGATGATCGCCGTTGAATATACAACACGTATCCAGGAACAGACTATCCTTGTTTCCTCAAATTAAAGCAGTGTTCTTGCAAATGGATCACCCTCTCATCTCGCCAAGAAGCTTGTTAGCGTTGTTGCGACTGGTTGTTGAGCTATATGTGCTGCGCTTGCTACCGTAAAATAAACTCGATGTCCGTTCTCTTAGTGCACAGCAAAATAAACCACCGTATGATGACGTTCGTGAATGGAAAATGAAAAGATTCTCCAAACCGGCTCATTGCTATTGATATACCTTGCCATCTGATATTGCGAAAATTTATCGTTTGCATCAGGAGCTGCAATACTAAATACAGCCATGTCGCTTCCTTTCGTACTTGATAGACGGATTTTACAGAATTGCAGTACTAAACATTGCAATGCACTTTAAATGTTTTAAAAAGCAGCGGCGGATATGAAACAATCCAGCTGTTATCGACCACTACGGTTTTTGCTTTTGACTTTCAACGATATCGCTCTGCCGTTATCCTCTGCAGAGCGACGGCGATACTAAGGTCAGCCATCATTGTATGGGCTTGTGCCAGCCAACATATATAGCACGCTGATACCGTTTTTAGCATTTGTTTTCGATCATACACGATGATGTACTGTTGTAATCGCCATACGGTTCATGAATCGAAATCGTCTGCACTAGACTTTATACAACTCTGGATCCATTTTGGGATCAGGATTTCTGAGCAATTGATGCCGTCCATTTGATCGGGTTTTATTTTCTCGAAGATCCTCTTTTCTCCCACTCCATAGGGTAAATCCATCATTGCTCGTCTCTTAAGACACAATATTTCGACGAATCATCAAAAGATATGCACAAAAATTTATCGAGCTAACCTTTTTCGTCAATCGAATTGAAGAACAAGCCCCAACATTCTCGGCAAACTATCGATTGCTATTGTAATGCATTATACGATCGATGGGTTTCGCAGATAAGCTTAAGGTGGCCGGCGTTGAACACCTTCAAACCAGAATGTCGCGATAATTCAAATTCTCGCCAACAACCACAATGGCAGCTTCATTCAAAGTCGGTGCATTGTAGCCTTCTTCGTGTTCGCCTGTTGGTTTTTGTTTGCGCTGATCACCATATTTTGTGATCATCCGAAGGCATCATTTATATAGTGCAATCTTGAATAATTGGACCGATTGATTATGTTCATGTAAGAATTATTGCAGTTATGTAATAATAAATTGATGATAAATTCTTAATTTATGAGCATCGATAAATTATTAATTTACAAGCCTTGTGAATCGTTGATGTGAATTTGTGTGATCTGTTTGTGTGTGTGACGCGTGTTATATAATCAAAAAAGAACTTACTTTAACAGTTCGATTAAAACCTCGTGCTTCGATAATCTTCGCCTCCAAACGAAGTCATTTGGAAGGTACTGCTGTACTTTTGTATATTTTGCATGAAATGCTTCGATCGAGGTTCTTGGCCAGTAAGAAATGATGACAGTGACCCTAGTGGCGGTGTCAATTATGGTAGTTTGACCTTTCCGTGTTATCGAATGTTGGATCATATTTGAACGCCAAACAATCATTTTGAATTGTCACGTTCAGAAATCCGTGTTTTCGACGTTCCAAATTGTTTTGTGCATGACCTCCCATAATGACCGCACGTGACAAATTCTTATTCGACAAATCGAACAAACGATGTTTACACTTTACAACCGTCTCAATGGGTCGACGATCATGAAAGTGGTTTGCGTTGTGCGTACGCCGACCGATATTTCGATGCCTCACTTGTGGCATTTTTATACAATCAGGAACACAAAACAACAAAATATTATTTTTCTTGAAGTGGTTACCCGTTATGCTTATACGATATTACACTTTTTAGGTGTAAATTATGAAGATAGTCTGATTCGATCTTCATACCATTTTCCGTTATATTGAGCTGGATTACTGTAGGTACGACCTGAGAGGTCCTAATATCTTTATTTGTGAATGTCAGATTGTCGACTCTTTTGATTTCGTTGTTATACTGTATTAAGAAGTTGTCTTCTAGATGTTTGTTGGTGTTGTTGTTACTAACGAAAATATTAAAGTCGTTTAGATAGATTGTGTTGTCGTTCAAAGCATCGATTAGCGTGCACTCCTTTTATGAGTTGGCTAATGAAACTCTTAAATGGTGGTTTCACGAAGAGAATGGCAAGTTCCAGTGATTCCAAATAGTTCATGATGATTAAGTTACGAGTTCCTTGTACTCTAAGTATATTTCTTTGTTTTGTTTCATCGTTGATCTAATGATTATATAATCATATTTCTGGTTGCTTGTTTTAGGTATCGAGATTAAATATAGGATGATACAACTATTGATAAGCATCATGGGTGTTTTTTCCGAATATTCTTGCTGTAGCTTAGCTTGTTGAGACCTATGAATTTGTTGTATTAAATCTTCATTTACTTTATAATTAATGCGATTGGTTCATGCGAAGAATTTATCACTGGATCAACAGTTCAATGATGGTTGAATGGAGCCACTCCACTGTTCTATTTACTTTAGTTTTTTTTGGGATGGCGTATAATTTGTATTCCGGGTATCTAAATGTAATCCGATACCATTTTGATGATTCTATTTCTTACATGTGGGGCTGAACCTAAATGTGGAAGAACTTTGTGAATTTTGACAACTTATCTATGCAGATGATGAACTTTACTTTTTTGATGACGATTATTTCTATGTGGATAATATCCGATGGATAAGTCGGTATTGGTGTTTGTTAAAGTTTGACCTTTTTAAAGTGGAAATTTTATTTGTTTGTGTGACATTTCACAGTGTCGTGTGTACCTTTTTGTCAGGTCTACCAAATTTGTGTTTTTATTCTCAATCCAATTCCAGTGAGCCCTTTTATATTCTTCCATTTTTTTGTTGCAGGGTTGAGTTTTTCTTTGAGGAACTTCGTCAATATCTCTTTAGTTATTTTTAGGAGGCTGATAAAATGTTTGAGGTAATTTGGATGTAACTTTTTCGTAAACGTCCTTACTTTCCATAAAAATTATTTGTTTCTTCAAAATGTTCATCGGTACATCACAGTCTTGGTCTGCACTATGAATTGTACCATCTTTTGATAGAACGTTGCCTTTTACCTCTTTAAGGCTTCCGCAACTGTATTACTACAACCAGGTTTGCAGATTTATTCGTAGTTATACTCTTCAAGTCGTGCATTCCAACTTTTTAGCATAGCGTTATGATATTTATTATTTAACCCTCGTCAGGCGGCATAGGTACAATTGTACCTTTTCTGTTTTTAAATGCTAATTAGTCTTCTTGTAGCAGCCAGAGAGAGTTTAAACTTTGTGAAATCTCTACATTTTAATAATGGGGAAATTCCAAGTACTATCTATTTACAAAAATTATGTCTACAGCGACGATATAAAATATATGAAAGTATATTTGTACGTCTGCCGCTTTTTAGCGTTGTAAAATTATGCCGCCGGACAAGTGCCAATGCGAATGTCAATGGCTGATGATGATAAAGGTAATTTTGTAAGCTGTCCAAAGCTCACATAATGGCGAGCATCTCCTTTCTATTAACATTATAATTTTCCTTTGTTTTTTTCAATGACTGGGAGATGAATGTTATTGGTTTATCTTTGCCGTGTTCGCCCTGAGTCAGTCCTGCCCCAATTGCGGGATTCGAGGTATCCACTGTAAGTGTGAACGGCCTTTCAAAATAAGGATACACACAAAAAAAATAAAAGGTCACCACAACACCGAATCGGTGTTACATAGTGTCCCACCGATCGGATATTTATAATTTGAATCCAATCGGATGTTATAATAAAAATGTCAAAAAATACTATTTGATAAAAACTTTTACACCAAATTTGTTTATAAATTATATCCATTAAAATAATTATTATATTAACACCGATTTGATGAAGTTCGTAACACCTCTTTTATCTTTTGGAAATATCCTCTTGGGCATTTTAAAGACCGAAATTGGGAATTTTTGAAATAAGTAAATAACATAAATTTTAATTTTATAATTATTTTTATTTTATTTTTGTAAATAATATATGGTTTACAATTTGGTAAAATGCCTTGAATAACGTTGTAAAGACATTAATGGTTATAAAATCAATGATAGCGGAATTTTCTTACTATCGCTAATAATGCTGTATGACAAAACTAGATTTTTTGATGGACCTCCAAGAATCAGGTGTAGCTGCGTAATTACATCCGTTATAGTTGTTCCATTCTGAAAATATATGTTATTATTTTATTTTAGGTTTTAATTTATAAATATGAATTACTAGTACACTTACTTTTTCAAACACTAAAAATGAATATGGCTGTAGGTTTACGGCAGTCGTTCATACATTTTTGTCTCTCTTAGTATGGCAAAGATGTTTCAAAACAAGCAGCACACTGAAATTGTCATCAAATTCTAAATAAATTAAAAAAACAAAAATTAGAATTAATTTTTCATTCACACATTTGTTTCATTAATTTATTTGTTTACCATTTTAATAGATTCTTAACAATGATGATCTCACCTGAATATTTCCACAATTCACTTTAATATACAGTATGTACTACAACTTTTTATGTTACATTTACAAAAATGAAATGAAATTTTGAAGTAATATCCACAAAATTCAAATGAAGACTGAAATGTAATATTTAAAATCGTTAATCCTTGAAATTTTTTTTTATAATAAACTCCAAAAAAGGATTAAATTTTATCCAAAGGGAGTTTTCCTGAGTTTTTGAGGGTTTCCCTAGTAATATAAAACATATTCACAAACGGTTGAAAATTCCTTAACACCAAAAGAGGTAACAAATTTTATTTTCAAAAATAGTTATCCTATCGAATAAACTTAAATATCTATCCGATGATGCGGTGTTGGATTCTAAAATAATTATCAGATTGGATAAAAATAAACTAGTCATTAGGATAAAAAATCTATTAACACCGCTTATTTTTTGTGCGTAGACTAGTATTTCCGTAGATGACAATATATCTTTGATTTGTTGAAATGCACACAGTTCCTTCTCGGTAAGAGTGGTTTTAACTTTTTCTTGATTGATTAGCTGAAATTTGGACGTTCTCACCTTTGATAATACATGTCAAAGGTTTGGTGATTTTCGCGTAATCTTTTATGTATCGCCTGTAGTAAGAAGTGAGACCGAGAAATGATTTTAAGTCCTCTAAGTTTTCTGGGCTCTTAATTTTTTTAAGTAGCAAGGACTTTTTTCATCCTCGTTTAAGTCCAAACAGTACGAAGAATTCTATGATTTTATTGATTCGAATACTTTTAAAAAATAAAATACTACTCAGAATTCGAATACTTGTTACAAGTACTTATAGAAGTTTAACTCTTTCTTTGTGTTATACAGGAACGCAACTTGTATCTTGCCCATCACCGATTTACGAATATTCATGGGCAGGCTATGTATTAATCGTTATCAATATATACTTCTCTATATTTTTCTCATTGTCAATATATTGTTTGGCTGATCATTGCTATCGGAATATTGTTATATATTTTTATATACAACTAAACATAATTAGTGTGCGTGGTACATACGCGGCATCAATCAGCTGTTTGTAAACGGAAAGTATCTCAAATAAAGAAAATTTGCGAGAATTTATTTAGTTGAGCGTGGATTGTGACACAATAAAACATAAAAAAAAAATTCTACAATTATAAATAATAAATTTGTGAAGGTAATTAAGTTTAATTCAATCAGTGCTTACATAATATATATCGTGTATATAGTCCAAGTAAATCTTGTACGGACTTTATCGGTCGGGTGAAAAACCGTACAGCATTACAGTGGCTATACGCGTAATTAAAGATATAACCTAGGTAAATTTCGCGAATGTTTTGTGCTTTTTAAGTGACGCATGTGTAAAATTAATTTTTTTCTTCACAGTAGTGTAAAGTAACCAAATTTTTGAATGAACCCGGGCGCTTTCCGCGTTTTTTTTTATTTTTGGCGCTAAAAAAATATATTATACGGAGTGAATTGATACGGTACCTCAGCACAGCCAGCAATACTCGTTTACCGGTTACAAATTGTATGGATGCATGCCTCGTAGGTCAGCGCGCGCGTGTATACCAATGAACATGCCAGAGGGGAAAAATAACCGCAAGTAGATTTTAAAAACCACTAAGTTTTATTATTTTTTCTTATTATAATTATATAACTTACAAAATTTCCTAATTTGAATAATGCACGATTTACATGTTCCAATTTTTTTTCCCAACAAATTTTTTACTGAAAAATAGAGCTGCACGCATATAAAAAAAAGTTACTAGTTAAAAAGAGTCAGCAATATAACCAAATAAGGCAATAATTTTTTTGTATGTCCTATAAATTTTGACAGTTCGAACAGCTTGCGTTTAAATTAGATAACGAACAACATCGAATTGCAAGTAAAAATAAAATATTTAATTACCGCTCATGTTTGCTCGTTTTGTTTGAATGATGTTTTTGGCTGCTTGATGTTTATTTGAAACTTTTTTATTTTTTTTATTTTACTGCTATAAAAATACTCGTAGAAACTATATTTTATGTCAACATTCCCAGTTTTATGCCAACATTTGCTCAAATTAAAAAGAAAAAATCCAATTTTATTTTACTGGAAATTGTTTCGTGCTCCTCTCGCAAACGAAAATTGTAATATACTTAGACTGTGTGCCTGAGAGCGATTTTTTCGACTAAATTGCCGACTTAACTAAATTAATGACTGATTCATGCCATTCTTTCAAAGGTGGCACTAGTATCTTTTAAATATGCTGTGCCTCCGATTGTAAACTAAATTGTAAACTAAACTAAATTATATCTTTTCGTACGTCATACTGTTTTCAACAACACTGATTTGTTATTATTTAAAATCAATGAAATAGCAAAAATAAAACAATTATGGATATGGAAATCGCATAATTCATGAATGCGATTATAAATTACAATCGAAATTTAAGAATGAGAATATTTCCTTTTGGATATTTTTACTCGTGTGTACATGATAAAAAAATAATTAAAACAAAAAATAAAAATGACAACTAAATAGTCAAGCAACCTCAGCAGGAGTCTAAATGATAAAACCTAGTGGCTATTAGCATAACTACTCATTAATTTAGTTTAGTCGAAAAAATCGCTCTCAGGCACACAGTCTTAACCTTTCATTTTTTATTGGAAAAAAAAATTGGAACATGTAAATCGTGCATTAGACGTACTAAAGTACTTCTTGTATTATAAATATAGCATCAAACAAAAGAAAATGCTCAACTAATCTTACTTTATGTGTAATTTAATAATTTAAGTGGACTATAGATTTAGGTTTTTATGCTCGTCTATATTTTCTAAGGGGGTTAGGGACCGGTCAACTTTGTTTATAGTAGCTAAAAATTAATCTTAAGTAACGTTATAGTAATTTTTAGTTTTCACTTGTTCATTATTTTTTTTTTTAATAAATAATTTGTGACATATGGATATTTCTAAATTATCGAAATTAATGATTTTTCTTTACGTTACTTGCTCGTGATTCGAAAATTGGTGATGTTTCCTTTTATCATTGTTATAGTTCTCGCAGTTCTGTGTTGGTGTTAACTATGTTTAATGCGTAAAGTGTCTTATATATGTAGTGGCATAGAAGTCATAATGGGAGGGAAGTGCCATTAAAATAAGTACTTCAACGGGTGGTGTACGCACTGAGGTCGCAGGTGACCGACGGCCTCCAGTATGGTGGAACTGAGTTAACTGTCTTAGTTTTATTATTTATTTTTGTTGTTCCTTTTTTTTGAGTTAGATTATCTCATTTTCTTGACATTGATAAGCAGCACATGCGAGCTTCAATTGTTTTCAGAGAACAAGAACCTCCCTACGGCTGTCACTCTAGCGGGCAAATGTGCTGCTGTCTCTGATTATAATAATTGAAGAAACAAAAACAAAATTTTTTGTTAACATTGTTGATACTGCGGTGACCATGCTTGGCGTTAATCAAACCATGCTTCCCCTGGTAGCAACGAGATTACATACTTTTAAATGGTAATCGGGTTTAAAACAAGGTGTGATTTTATGAAGTTTTTATTTGGTCATCTGTCTATGAGAAATTTGAGCGTGTTGGTATCACTCGTCTTATACTCTATAGGCATGGTACGCTAGATATGCTCCCATCATAATATTTAGTTCGGAATTTTCTTCTGCATGCTCCTCATTGATGTCTGCATTTTTTTTCATTACTTGGTTGTATAGGTGTCCTACTTCCTGAGCTTCGAAGCTCTTGACCTCGGGATGCAAAATTTTCTGATTTTTTCGAGGTTTTTTCAGATAAGAAGCTTCCCATTTAAATGTCGTCCAATAATATGGGTTTAATGGGCGGTTTATACTATTCGCTTGCTTAGTGTTAATAGATGAACCATTGATTTCTATTGGTGTTGGCTGTTAAGGTTCAACTGGGATGTGGCATTCTATTATTTATGTGTTGTATGTTATAAGCAATCTGTTAGTTGATTGATTGTACCTATCATTGAGTTATCGAAATTCCTTTTGTGGATTACCATTATTAAATTTTGAATTGTTTGAATAACGAACATCCTGGATAGTCCTGGATAAGACCTTCTATTGTATCAGCCGATTATTCTTCAGTTTTTATCTTATTAATCGTTATTATTAACAATTGATGATTGATTTGTTCACGTAGAGTTCGTCTATGCTCAAATTCACCATAAGTTGGTGTTCTAAGGTTCTAAGGATGTTACGTACCGCGACCCCAGGTGGATTCAGACCGTGGGTCTAGTGTAAACAGACACCCTGACTACATCATCCCGCAGCACTTGCCTCGGCTTGCACTCAGCCTGTCGTGGGTGTAATGGATGATGCTGTGTCAGGGTCTTGAGGGCTGCGAATATACCGACGAGAAAATGACCAAACCCATCAACACCACCACCCTCATCTCGCCCAAACTAATATTAATTTAGAACATTATCAATTTTTCCATATAAAATATCCCATATGACATCTTTATTAAATTACGAATTAACAATTAAACAAAAAAAATTATTATGTAATAGTTCTTCCGACTCGAAAAAAATAGGTTACGTTAATTTTAAGTACATAACACAAATTATCAAACAAGTAAGTCGGATATAAAATTTGTAAACATTTTTGTATCGCCCAACAAATAGTCATTGAATTCGGACTATACATATATGGCTCCCGATGTGTGAATCCTGCGGTGCACGAAGAGCTCGACGTACTCCGGAGTTTTCCTACAAATAAAATTAAGAAATAGCGGAAGGAACGCGGTTCATACGAAAACGTCCGAATTTCGGAACTTACAACAATTCAAGATTCAACTACCTAGTTAATTATGGGATAAATATATTACCAAATTTGCAGTGGTCGCTTCGTCAATGTAACTTGACCCGGGGGTGATATTCCTCCTGATGAGCCGACTCGAACGATCAGCTGAGACTCCAGTCCGCAGTGATGAGTTACTTTACGGGATGATCCAACCCGTCCAGGTTCCGGGGCAATTTAAGCTCGCTCGACGGTGATTGATCCTTATTGCTGGCTGCGTTTTTCTCCCGCCACATTCAAAATGGTGGGGCGCGCTGTACTCACACACACAGGGTTCGTCCAGTCACCCCGCTTGAGTGAAATTCCCAACCTCGAATCGGTCCACACGTTGTATTATTATGCCTACTTACGTTCCCGGCTCGTTTGTTCAAGTTTGTTGTTGTTGGATTGTTTGGCTACAATTTTTTTTGTTTCAGTTTCTTTTCCCAATTTATTACACCACGACGGTATCGTGTGGATATATATTTTTATTGAATTTTTTTTTTTGTTTTTATCACAACAGCGCATAAACACTAATAACGTTTCATTAACATATTACGTGACTATCGTTTAACCTTACGAATGGTCACACGTTTGGTGTCGTGTTGGTATCTCGGATTTGCCACTTACACGTAACTAATTATGACTTTCTTTTCACAGTTACAAATAAAATTATTTTACCTCGTAATGTCTTCTAATGATGGTGTGTTTTGCTGCTGATGTGATGGAGAATTTTCTCGTTGTAGCCTCGTCCGAATTCCAAGCGTAAAAGAACCATCGTTTTCTCCCAACACCATGAAGAAAACTCTACCTGTCACATTATGACCATTTCCATGACGTTTCTATGTCTTTGAACCGGAATAATAGTGCCATCTGCCATTAAGACAACTGGTTAATCAAAGACCCAAACCACCATGCAAATATGCGGTAAAACAGCAAAATGCGGTAAGAAAATAAACCGGATCTCCTCGTACCCCAGTTACCACGTAACAAGGATTCTCTTTTTTGCATAATGGAGAGACAAGCAGTTTTTTTATTCAAGCCTAGTCGTCAGTAAATATGTCATAGTATATGAGAGTGGCATCGGCATAACCTCTAATTTTCTGCCTTTTGCTTTGTGATAGCTCTGAACATTGGTTTATTGCGCACAAATATACACGAGATACCTATATTATTTATTACTGGATTTTCGAGTTACAATAATCTGTGTTCGATTCTCTTCAAAAATTCATTTTGAGCATTAACAGCCCCAATTTATTGTTTTATTTGCTAGGTTAATTGTTCAAATTGTGACATTTTATATGTTTAGATTTTTACACTACTATACTATAATCACCCTGAATTTTTATTAAGATTATCGTCGATCCGAATTATCAAGATTTTTATTTTGATATTTTCATTGATAAATTTGCGATGTACCGATGTGGTTAAATTATTGTCACATTTAGATATTTAGGAGATTATTGCTTTAAAAAGCAAATTTTTTATGATAACTATATTTATTTCTACTTGGTGAACAGTTCTTTTAGCATTTTTAGCAATTATATCCTACGGGGCATTCCATTTATTGCATATTTGGCTTTGGTGAGTAGATCGGTGTCATTTCCCCAGGCTTTCTTCATCGCTTTGATCAATTCTGAGTTGGTGCGCAGGCCCTTTTCCAGTACTTTTTATTTAATAATAGCAAAGATACTTTCGATGGAATTCACATCTGGGCTATTCGCTGGCCAATCAAAAATTTGGATGCCGTTGGTCCTTAAATATTCGGTGACTTTCTTCGCCGTATGACATAAAAATTCTGTCTCTTTGGAATTTTTCATTCATAGTCAGTATCAGTTTTGATTGCAGAACAGTTAAATATTGATTTGCGTTCATTATTCCGTTTACTACATAAAGTAGGAAGAGTTTTTTTGATGATCTTGCTGACCAAGCCTTAACTCTAACTGATTGCTTGATCTGCTGATGGACACAGGAAAGTAAATATTCATCTTCTTTTGATCTAGAAACGGTCCTAGACATTGGTCGTCACTGAATACAACCTAATCAATAAATAGAAAAAGGTAAAGTTGAAAGAGACATTTATTGAAAAGTGTAACTTTAAAATATAATTAAAAAAAGACTACATATTTCTATTTGTATCTTTTCTCAGACCATGTAAAATGTGTATTTGACCATTTTTTTCTTTGTTGCATAATTTTCTTTGTTCGATGTCCTTTAGCTTTCCGCGTTTAAAATCGGCCCTGCTTGACTGTTGTTTTACGATTGCAACCACATTTTCCTCTTCTTCTGGGACTTGTTGAAGACTGGAGATGTTATTTTTTGCGAAAATTTGCTGACGAATGATCGGCTCACTCCTTTTTTCTGGGCTATTTGCATTTGCGTATACTAGCCTAGTTGTGAGAAATCAAAACAGTTCGGGAGTCAAAATTATTAACAGGATAATAAATACTCGGAATTCACATTTTGTCAAAAAGAGGTTTTCAGATATTAATGACTCATTAAAGGCGAATTTTCAGGGTACTTAAATTTTTATTGCACGAATTCGTTGAATTGGGTGATATATCCTAATGACATGTCATCTATACAAAAGTTTGCAGTTTGGATTTTGAATATCACATTACCAATATTTTCGTATGATGTGATAATAATTTAGCCAAATCTGTATTTGGTTAATGCTGGATGGGCCTCCATTACATTTTGCGACGTGTTCGATTGCACTTAAATACCAAACGGTGACCAAACGAAATCAACTTGGGACCTATCCTCAATAACAGTCGACCAATTCTAGGATTATATTAGTCTAAATGAAGTAAGGCATTGAATTGTTGCCAAGTTATGAAGAACCACAAAAATTTAATTGATTTTATGTCTTCCACTTTAGATACAATTCTTTAATAAAAGATATATTTTTATCTAAATGGTATGATACAACTGGATTTGGTATTAATTTTGTAAAATGAAATTCCCAAATAAGCGACGAACCTGATTTTTTTAAATTAATACCATTTTCATTTTGTTTTTTCGCCATAAAAAATGACCCATTGGTGTTTGACCAATCTTGACCTAACGATTACCTAATGAAATGGTTTTCTTGCAATGAGGTGCAACCCGATAATTTTTTTTTTTTTCAATTTTTCATTACATATATTTACGGTTTAATCGTAAGTGACCAAACGATAAAATTTATGTATGTGGGCTGCTAAAAAGGCGGAGCCGATATTTTAAAAAGTGTAGTATGCGCTTGAAAATAACGTAAAAATTAAAATTTTATAGTTCAAATGACATTCAATATGGGTTTTATTAATCTCAAATCGAAATTCGTTTCATATATTATGTTCCTTCAACAAAGCTCGAACTCAATCTGTCAATTAACCGTAAATTCAATAGCCGGATTTTCCAAATATACTTTAATTCTCTCTGGCTTCAAACTATTCTTTCAGTTCCTTTATTTAACTCTACTTTTTATATTGATTTACCGATCACTACCTTAATAATTTAAAAATTGTTTTTTTTTTCAAAAATACGATAAAAAGAATTCTACACTTTTCAATTGTGTATTATTCTTCAAAAAAAGAACTTGTAGAAATAAAAAAAAATGTTTTAGTTTTTCAATTTATCCCTAAGGATTTTTCAACAACAAAATTGAAATTTGTTCAAAACAAGGAAAATATACCAAATAGTACAAGTTTTCATGTATACTTTTGTTTTGCTCATCTGAAGACGATGATGCTGATGATGATGCTGATGCCGCTGCTGCTGCTGCTACAAAACTACTGTGTTCATTGTTCAACTGACAATCCGTGAAACTTTTCGCAAGTATTACACAAAATTGAAGTTTAAAGTTATATATTGCAAAAAAAAAATTATAAGGGATATAATACGACGGCCGGGGAGAAGGGTGAGATAAAACTTTAACCGAGAAAACTTTAAAAATATATAAGTATTTCAGTTTTAGTATTTATTCTTATGGTTTCTTATATTTTTATGTCAATTTGAAACTTTTTTTTATATTTTCAACAATATATATTGGATATATTAAATTTTATACTATACGAGGATAAGACGATGAAAGAAAGGTTTTCTTTTATTATTGAAAGCACATACACAGTGTACTACTTTTTTTTAAGTTGGTAATAATATCGTTATCAAGAAATTTTGTGTTGTGTCGATGCCGACCTATATAAGTGACTAAATCACATAATGTACTCATATCAATATGAATTGATATTTAGATTTTTTTATATTGAGAATGGCACATTTTTTAATAAAATCTAGGAAGATAAAAATAATCTGTATCTTTTTGGAGCTTTCACAAGATTAGGTCCTATCGCGATAAAATATATACGTATTAAAACCTTTATAATCTAACGGTAATCTTTTAAGGCATGGAGGAAGCAAATTTTATAGTTAAACATAAATTTGGATGTGTATTACGATGACCTTAACAAGTTACCTTACATTGTCAATCAACCAAATCTCCCCCGTGACATTAATTTATGTATAGTACCTTAACCATAAACTTGGAATATATGTTATCATCATATAATTAACATTAACTATAGTCATGTTCCTCCAACCTCAACTTAATGTTTTAACAGCCACTTAAATATTTTATCATTTGAACGTAATATTGTGGTTAAATAAATTTTTTGTAACAATAAATAATATTTTGTTATTTTTTTGTTGTTAAATATATTTTTAACATATTTCCAATCAACAAACAACAAAGCACTACAAAAAAATCATGGTTCTGGTTAAGTGAACATCGGCTTCGTACGTACTTATGTTTATATTAGATGTGAGCACAAACGTCCGTATTGTTTTATTTTAGTTTAGCATAAAAAACCTAACTAACCAAAAAAAAAATATTTTTGAGGAATCCAGAAAGTGTGGAAATTTTAAACATTTCTATTGTTTGTTTCATAATAAAATTTTATTTAATTTTAAATATTTTTTGTGTGTGATCTTACGGTTCATGTGGATCGAAAAATATGTAAAATCTATGAATTATTTATTTATTTGTTTACAAATAGAAATTTAATAAAAAAAAAATGGAATAATAAAATTATCATCTTCAAAGTAGTAAAATAATAAATAGATATTCGAGATACTTAATAGTTAGTTTTTGGTAGTTAAAATTTGAAAAATTCACACCAAACACTTTATAATGATTGCTATTATTAAAATCTATAACGTTTCATTCAAAGTCACATATTATACAGGACCTAGAAATGAGTCATTGACCAATTTCTGGCAAAAGTTGTAATACCGGATATGTGTGAATAGGTTTCGAATCCCAAGTGTAACTATAACAAAATGTATAGGTAGACTTGACATCCAAAAATTATTGAGCTGGAGACTGATTGAGCTGGTGCTTTTTGGATAAAGTGCAACTATCCCGAATACCTCAAATTTAAATAGAAAATATAGCTGCCCCAAATTAAAATTGTAACTCAAATGTTTAGTCAATTATCATGTTGAAAAAATTTAATCGTAATTATGAGTAGATATTTCCAAAGAGTTCTTGCTCAAACTAATGTTTTAAAAAAATTTGTTCTAGATTACTACTTTTAACCACTTGAGTGATTTACCCAAGCGTGACTCGGGCGCGTAATTCGATTATTTTTTGATTTGCCCGAGTCTTACTCGGGCAAAGCTTGTTTTGTGACTTCCTTTGGTATAATTTCCCCGAGCAACAATGAAAATGATTTAGCCATATTGACATCAACAACAACGATTTTTATTTGACAAAAACGTTCCTTTTACTAGTTGGTTTGAGATTAAATATTAAAATTAATTTTAAAGTATAAGAGCTACGAAAAAAGATCCACACGGTGTTACCTATTAAACGCATACTGACAACAACAAATTAGGATTCTGCCATTATGTCAACAACAACGGCATATTTAGACAAAAATAATTATACATATAATTTTTTTATTGCGGTTAAATATTAAAAACTATTTTAAGGTTGAGGAGAATCTAAGGATCGTTCACAGTCACTTTTGTATTAAACGATTGACAACAACAACTTTGATCCCGCCATATTGACAACAACAACGATTTATTTGGGGTAAAACCATTTACTAAAGGGATTTTTTTTGTGACTCATAAACTTCAAAATTTATTTTAATATTTAATTGGAAACAAATTATTAAACAGAACGTTTTTTACAAAGTTTATCGTTGTTGTTGTTGTCAATATGACCGAATCAATATTATTTTGGCCAAAAATCTTACGATGAACGATACTTGGAAACTTCTTGATTTTAAAAACTATTCTAATATATATTGTGAAGCAAAATGTTAAAGTTAATTATGTACATCCAAATAAATCGTTGTTGTTGTCAATATGTCGGAATCAAAATTTTTGTTGTCAATCGTTTAATACAAAACTTGTTTTGTTGTGACAATGGTTTACTTTAGTAGCAAGTATAGTATAAAAGATTTTTTTTTGAGTAGCAGTAGTCAGTGAGTGAATGACATAGACGTTATAATATAAAAGAAAAACTGTTGGTCACCCTGTTCGCTCTCGAGTGAGTCAGTGACATAAACGTTTAAAATATATATTATTTTATAATTTAGGAGTTTCTAAGCATCGTTCACAATTTTATAATGTAGGCGTTTTTATAAGCATTGTTCAGAATGAGTTTTGTATTAAACGATTGACAACAACAATTTTGATTACGCCATATTGACAACAACAACAATCTATTTGGATTTGAACCGTTTACTTTAATATTTTGCTTCAGAATATATATTAGAAAATTTTTTAAAATTAAGAAGTTTACAAGTATCGTTCATCGTGAGATTTTTGGCAACCATAATATTGATTTGACCTTATTGACAACAGCAACAATGATTTATTTTGAGAAAATCATTCCGTTTAATAATTTGTTTGAAATTAAATAATGAAATAATTTTTGAAGTTTAGGAATTAGAAAAAAAAGGCTCACACAGTTTTTCCTGTTAAACGCATACTAATAAGATAAGAGATTCCGCCATTTTTGCAACAACAACGACTTACTTATTTGGAAACAAAAAAATTTAATACAATTTTTTTATTATGATTAAATATTAAAAATTATTTTAAAGTTTAGGAGTTTCTTTTCATCGTCCACAGTGAGTTTTATATTAAACGATTGACAACAACAATTTTGATTACGCCATATTGCCTACAACAACGATTTATTTGGATTTACATCATTCACTTTAACATTTTGCTTCACAATATATATTAGAACAGTTTTTAAAATGAAGGAGTTTCCAAGTATCGTTCAACGTGAGATTTTTGGCAACAATAATATTGATTCGGCCATATTGATAACAACAACACCGATTTTCTATGACAAAATCGTTCTGTTTAATAGTTTATTTGAAATCAAATATTAAAATAAATTTTGAAGTTTAGGTGTTACAAAGAAAGGCCCACACAGTGTTTCCTATTAAACGCACTGATAACATCAAATTAGGATTCCTCCATTTTCGCAACAACAACAACTTAGTTGGACAACAAAAATATTTAATATAATTTTTGTATTGTGATTAATTGTGAAAAATTATTTTAAAGTTTAGGAGTTTCTAAGCATCGTTCACAGTGAGTTTTGTGTTAAACGATTGACAACAACAATTTTGATTCCGCCATATTGACAACAACAATGATTTATTTGGATTTAAACCATTAACTTTAAAATTTTGTTTTAGAATATAAATTATAACGAATTTTAAACTCAAAGAGTTAACAAGTATCGTTCATCGTGAGCTTTTTGGCAACAATAATATTGATTCGGTCATATTGACAACAACAACAATGATTTACATTGAGGAAACCAATTTGTTTAATAGTTTGTTTGAAAATAAATATTAAAATAAATTTTGAAGTTTAGGAGTTACAAAAAAAAAAAGTCCCTCAGAGTGTTTTCAATTAAACATATACTAATAATGTTATATTAGGATTTCGCCATTTTTTCAACAACAACGACTTATTTCGACAAAAAAATTAAATTTAATTTTTTTATTTTGATTAAAATTATTTTAAAATTTTGGAGATTCTAAGTATCGTTCACAGTGAGTTTTGTATTAAACAATTGACAACAACAATTTTCGTTCCATCATATTGCCAACAACAACAATTTGTTTGGACTACAACCACTTACTTTAACATTTTGCTTTAGAGTATAAATTAAAACGAATTTTAAGCTCAAGGATTTGCAATTATCGTTCACCTGGAGATTTTTAATAAACGAATACTCTAAACAATAATATTGCTTTGGCTATAGTGACAACAACAATGTATCCATGAACCGAGTTAAAACAGGTTTAGATTTCTTCAGTTGAAAATTTGTTTGTGTTAACTCGTCCGATTCCATGAAACCGTGTTAAGTTGACTAGCTGTGTATGTTAAAATTTATTTCGATAGTTTAGTGATTTTCAAATATTTACATCCAAAATCTGTATTTTATTAGTTAACAATGAGCGTTATTTTAAATTACACGTAAAAAACATTGACAGATAGAACCAAACAAAACCGTTCTAGTTTCTTTGAGTTAAAACAGATTTGACGAAATTCAGAAGTCAATTAACATTTTATTTCTCGTAAACAATTTTGAATTTATATCGCTATTTCAACCTCTCGATATAATTGTGAGGTTTCCTTCTTCTGCATTTCGATAAACGTAGAAAAGAAATAGACTGACGTTTTACTCGAGCAAGCTGAGAACACATTAGAAAATGTGTGATTTTCGAAGTGGAATGGACTGCCATTTTACTCGTGAATAATGATACATAAAATATGTCGAAAGTCGAAAATAGTGATGGTACAATATGCTGCCCCTGAGTTAACCTATAGTCCTTTGACTGATATTTACTAATTTGTGGCCAAGGAACTCAAAAAACTGTATAGAATATTGCCTGATTTTTTAGTGGCCCAGAAACTTCTGGCACCATTTGTTGCCATTACGAGTCAACTGTTGCAACATGCTAAGTATAATTAACTTATAAGATAATGTAAATTCATTGAAGAAATTACATTTATTTCGAATAAATTTGGCACCACATATTTAGATTCCGAGTCATAATGATTGTAATCAAAATAAAACAACCAAAAATTTACAAATTCAACTTTAATTCATTTATTTATGACTTAATTCTACTTAGAATAAATAATAACTTTATTGACTTCAGGAATGTAAATTACAGTTCACAGTTATTTTCATTTTATTACATTTTACTTCAGTATTTTGCATGTTCCCTAGAAGAAGCGATTATTAATATAACATAAAATAATTAAACAAATATAAATAAATTTGATTATTCAATAACGATTAAAGATATTATCATTGCTCATTTGTTATGAAAATAGTAAAAGCAGTTGTTGTAAGCATTGAATGAACTTTTCATTTTGTGCATCCAATGCGCGATCACCCCATATCCCGAAGTTTTGCATCTACACAAATGCAGAATGAGACGATTGAAATTGTGGTAAAAGATCAACTCTATCAAAACGGACGGTTTTTTCTGGTCTGTTCCGTAGGTTCTGGTTGTTCCAAATTTGCTTCTGAAAAACCTCTCTTTCTTTTGCTATTGTTGGATTGAAAGGCATTGATCTTAGTCTGGTACCATCCTAATATAAATTTAAAATCTTTAATTGATAATATCTCTCGTTTTCGCACTTGATGAAAATCACAATTTTGTTTGTACCCCAAATAACTGGCGCATACAGCAAGATCAACAAAGTGAAAAATCACTTCTAAGGTCCAGTTGCGAGATTTAATAAAAATATTGTAGTAGCTCATATATTGATCAACTAAGTCAACCCCGCCCATATATTCATTTTATCTAGAGACAATTTTGGGTTGTTTTATACTTACATAAAATTTTGCATTTTTGTCCCAGCGATCTACGATTCTTTCGGTTCCCTTTCCAATAAAATTTGATGCCAGATGAACTGATCTGTTGACAATATTGCCATCGCGACATTTAATTTTTTTCTACATTTTAATTCTACGTCCTTTCTTTTTCATTGGTTTCACTCATTATCTATTTTTCATTTGTTCATTGGGTCACTCAATATCACAAATATTTGGAGGGTGCTAAAATAATAATCAAAGAAAAGATTATCTCGTTTGACACTGACGCGGCACCGACACGTTCAATCAAATGCTTGATGACACCAGCGCACCAAACCCTTAATTTGTTCGATCAATAAATCGATTTCGGTAGTATTCCCTTGATAAAGCACAAAGTCATAAGAGTACCCTGTTTTCCCACATAAAAAAAATACCTTTAGGCCAGACGGAGATGGCTTATCTTTCACATATTGCTTTAGGCTGAGATGTCTTTTGAAAGGTATGAATTGTTCGCCGATTGGCAAAGAATGTTCCATCGGCACTTCTCTGCATCTTTTACGAACGCTATCGATAATTGGACGATCCTTACAAAACTTATATTTACATTGATTTGGCATTTTACAATTGTTGACCAAATTAAAAACGATCTCTCGCCATAACATTAGAAATTGCTTGAAGTTCGATGTAGCATTTCCAATACATAGTAATTTGCGGGAATCCTGTTACTCCCATAATCAAATGCACTCCAAAAAGCTCATTATCTCTTTCAGTGTGTCGTGTTTAAAGTTTGAAGAACCCTGTGTTTGTGAATTGCGCCATTTGTTCGTACAAAGCGGAATGTAACGGCTGAATATTTCAAATGGGGTCTTTACTGATTCTGACGAATATGTTTCAGTATAATTAAATTCAAATCGTGAACCATCAAATTTCTCCAATTTATGTCTTCATTAGTTGAAGAATATTTGGAATCAATGAGCTCAACGACGTAATCGTCTTCTTGTCCTGGGGCTATATCATCGTAGTTTTAAACAATCTCAGCTATCGTGAATTGTAGATATTGGTTGCATGACCTGTACTTCTGTATGTTGTTCCATCAAATTTTCTACCCCATCTCCTACTATTGGAACATTTGCCTCTTCAAAATCCTCTACATGTGAATTTTCTGCCATAATTAACTTGGCCACCTCTGCGCAAGTCATAAAATAGTTTGGTGGATATTTTCTGGATGCCATTGTTCTGAAAAACAAAATTTACGAAATTTTAGGCACCAAACATACATATTTGATACATACATAATATTTCACGTGGAGTGGCAACATATGTTGCCACAAAGAAATTACCATAATCTGAAATTATATGCAATCAACTAGTACTACATTTCAGTTGTATTATAGTTTGAATGTATATGAACAACAAAAACCGTATTTTAGAGGAAGTTCATAATAAAAACACCAATACATACTTAGAATTCAAACTTACCTTGTATGAACACAAAAAAAATTTGCGCGATTTAATCTGTCAAAAAAAAAAAAGTGTACAATATTCACTCGAAATGGCAACAAATGTTGCCACATAGCATATCACATTTTATTGAAAATATACCCAATTAAATGTTATTCAATTTGTTTCAAATTATTGTTAATACTTATATTCAAAATAAAAAATGTGGTTTAACAAAACTTGGAAGTAAAAACATTAGAAGTTTTAATTTAAACTTACCTTGAATGAATTCAAAAATATGTGCTCACACAGAAACTTATTTTTAACTGACTACATTCACGGAATTGCATTTGACAGAACCAATTAACCTTTTCAGATAGTAGGACAATCGGTTCAAATAAATGGTTTCGAGCTTATAATATGAGTGAATTAAAAAACCGGCGGCTTGAAGTCATGGCAACAAAGTTGCCAAAATGTGTCAAAGGGCTAGAAATTTAATGTTTTTTAAAATAAGAAAGCTTGATTTAACGGCAATCTAAGTATAGCAGAAAAATCCATTCTAAAAGTTGAATGGTTTTCTTGTAACATCGTTGTTCTGTATAACTCTACATAAAATCGGAGTAGTGTAGAACTATACAGAGCAGATATTACAAGAACACTACAGAACTTTTTTAATGGATTTTTTATGTTATACTTAGATGACCATTATATCTAGCTTTTTAAATTTATAAAATATTAAATTTATATTTTTAAATTGGACAAATTTGAAAAAAGCTATCGCGAACACAACCCGACTGTTTTTCAAAAAAACGCAGCAATGGTAATATTCGACTAAAAATTTAAATATTTTGCTTCAAATTAAATATCAAAATAAATTTTGAATTTTTGGAATATTCAAAAATCGTTGACATTGTTTTTTTTTAAATATTTATGATTGCGCGATATTGACAACACCCACGAATTATTTTGTAAACCCGTTCCCATTTTTATATTTTTATTATATCGTTTACTTGAAGTTTTCATATATAACGCCTTTTGTAAACAACAACAACCATTTTGATTACGCCTTTCTAACAACAAAGATTTATTTCGTCAAAAACCGTTTGGCGCAATATTTTTCTTAACATTTAATATTAAAGTAAACTTAAAACTTTTGGAAGTTCGAAAAATCGTTAAACATCAAAATTTAATTATTCTGGGGGGTGGGGCATACATTAAAGTTAAAATTTGTACCATCATCCCCTTCTTGTCGGTGGGGTGGGAAATAACATTAAAATTAAAATAGGAACCCCTATTTTTTATAGGAAATTTGAATTCTACTGCTTAAAGTACGTAGAATTTCTTTGAAAAGTTTTTTTCGATTTTTTGAATGCATGCAATTCTGCAATACGTTCAAATAAAAATTTACACGTCTTCAATGTAAATAGTTAAAACTAGTCTTAAACAAATTGGATTTGTTAAATTAGGTAAAAAAAAATGAAAAAAAATTAAAAACTAAAAAACAAAAAAGAAATTTTAAAAAGGTTTAGAAGAAATCCTACGTACTTTAAGCCGTAGCATCCGAATCTGCAATAAAAAAAAATAGGGGTTACTATTTTAATTTGAAGGTTATTCCTCGACCCACCTTCAAGAATGGGAGGAGGGGTACTAATTTTACCTACTAATTTTTAGATACTAATTTTAGCAGTAATGTATGTCCCCACCGGAAAGATTAAATTTCACCAAGGTAAAAATCGCCGAGCATTAAACGCATATTGAGTTGTAATTCGAATCCGCTATAATGAGAAGAACAACGATTTATTTTATGGTGATTAAATATCTACATAAATTTTGAGCTTTTGATTTTCTCCAGTATCGTGTACTATGGGATTTATATTAACCCATTTAAAACCACTCTCATTGAAACATAAAATTTATATATTTTTTTATTTGTTTGTTTATTCGGAAGCATGGAAGTAGGACAACATTGAACATTGTTCAAAAATTGTTAGAAGCCCCATAAAAATCTCTATTCAAACGAGTACAATGATAAAAAACCAAACTTTTAAATGTTTAGACAATGCAATATCGCAAAGCAGGCAGACCCACCCTATACTTTGGTGACATTCCCTACATCTTCGTAGTTTATTTATTCGCTTTAGGAAATGGGCCCCGCCGTACTAGCAGCACTTGAGAAAACAGACAGTTTTGAATTCTTTTTGAGAGTAAAATTCCTCAATTAATGTCTTGAACTTCAGACTAAATATAATTACAGTGAAACCCCGTTATAACAAACATTCCGTGATATAAGTTTTTATATGTAGAGGTTTCTTATCACTGTTTTACGGTTGTGACGTTTTTCCTAAAAAAAAAAGTTATTCCTAAAACCAACAACAATAATAAAAAATATCTGTATGTATGTGTAAAATTCGTAATATCGAATAAAAAAATATATTCTTATAAACGGATAAAATAAATATCAGCATTATCCTTAATAGCTAAATAATTTGACTAGGACTATTGAAGATCATGAAATTAACACAATTTCCAAAAATGAATTAAAATGAATGAATACGAGTGCATACATAAACGAGGAAATATAAAATTGTTTTTTTAAAGTTTTCCGATATTACTAAACGGCAGGACCACTAGCGGAAAGTAGATTTGAGTTTGTCTAGGCCTGTGTAATTGGAAAATCATACTCATTTTCCAAAAAGTAGAGATTCTGGTAGTTAGGATTAAGGATATTTAAACACATAACCGGGGTTATTAAATAAATTTGGTTTTTCCGAGTTTTCCGATATTATTAAACGGCGGGACCACTAGCAGATTTGAGTTTGTGTAGGCCTGTGTAATTGGAAAATCATACTCATTTTCCAAAAAGTAGGGATTCTGGTAGTTAGGATTAAGGATATTTGAACACATAACCGGGGTTAATAAATAAATTCGGTTTTTCCGAGTTTTCCGATATTACTAAACGGTGGGACCACTAGCGGAAAGTAGATTTGAGTTGGTCTAGGCCTGAGTAATTGGAAAATCATACTCATTTTCCAAAAAGTAGGGATTCTGATAGTTAGGATTAAGGATATTTGAACACATAACCGGGGTTATTAAATAAATTTGGTTTTTCCGAGTTTTCCGATATTATTAAACGGCGGGACCACTAGCGGAAAGTAGATTTGAGTTGGTGTAGGCCTGTGTAATTGGAAAATCATACTCATTTTCCAAAAAGTAGGGATTCTGGTAGTTAGGATTAAGGATATTTGAACACATAACCGGGGTTAATAAATAAATTCGGTTTTTCCGAGTTTTCCGATATTACTAAACGGCGGGACCACTAGCGGAAAGTAGATTTGAGTTGGTCTAGGCTTAAGTAATTGGAAAATCTAACACATTTTCCAAAAAGTAGGGATTCTGGTAGTTAGGATTAAGGATATTTAAACACATAACCGGGGTTATTAAATAAATTCGGTTTTTCCGAGTTTTCCGATATTACTAAACGGCGGGCCTACTAGCGGAAAGTAGATTTGAGTTGGTCTAGGCCTGTGTATTTGGAAAATCGTACTCATTTTCCAAAAAGTAGGGCTTCTGGTAGTTAAGATTAAGGATACTTAACACATATGTTTAGACATTTGTAAATTTCATGTTTATTTATTTATAAAATTCAACAACACAAATAATATTTCATATAAATTAAGGCTAACTAAGAAAATAATTATTTATTGACGCCGCCCTAATAGACAGTCAGTTTTTCTGAGTGTTCATTACACACATTTTTTGAGCAGATTTTACAAAGCTAGCGGTTCATTCTTCGGAGGAGCTGGATTTCACGTATAGCATCTATGCTTCTTTATACTATTGGCAATTTCTGCAGCTTCACCCGGTTGCTGCTCAGAAGTACAAGATCAAAGGACTTGTATCTTTAACCTCCCACGTAAAGGCACCAACTGCTCATCAATTGTAACGTCCCCCCCCCCCCCGACTATAATGTTTTAATAAATTAGTATTTATTATTTCCCAAATTTCACAGAAAGGGGCTAATTTATCGCGATTTATCTGGCTGATCTTGTTGATTTACCATCAAATCTCATGTACTGAAACAAAAACAAAAATCTGTTACAAGACATGCTAACTCTAAACAAAATATTACGAAACATAGGGTGCCATATTTGTCAAAGGTCTGACACTCTTTGCTTGTTGACACCAGCATTAACCAAAAAACCGACGTAATTTAGTTACGTGTTCAAATATCCTTAATCCTAACTACCAGAATCCCTACTTTTTGGAAAATGAGTATGATTTTCCAATTACACAGGCCTAGACCAACTCAAACCTACTTTCCGCTAGTGGTCCCGCCGTTTAGTAATATCTGAAAACTCGGTAAAACCGAATTTATTTAATAACCCCGGTTATGCGTTTAAATATCCTTAATCGTAACTACCATGTTGCACTGTTCCGGTAGTTCTCCGATGAAAAGGAACAAGGGAAAGAATTTTTATGTTATTTCTGTTCATATATTTTTTTTCCGGCCTACTGAGGAAAAAATTTAATGTAAATATTTATAAATTGGGAATAATTTTTCCTTATCTAAATTTACCATCTCGGATTTTTTAATCTCATCGTTTAAAACCAATTACATCACGTAAATTATACAACAAGCACGCCTCTTTTCATACAAAAAAGTTGAAAAAAATTAAACAAAAATCTGGGATAGAAAAATCCGAGATTTTTATCTGTCGTATGAACCGGCAGTGAATATTATTCCCAATTTAATTTTGTTTTAAAAAAATTATACACGTTTTTTTTACCTCAGTAGTCCGGAAAAAAAATATTTGAACAGAAATTACATATAAATTCTTTCCCCTGTTCCTTATTCCCGGGGAATCACCAGAATAGTGCTACATAGGTGTTGTAGAACAATTCCGTTAATACTTTCATATATCAAACAAATTACTTTCCCAAACGATTTACATTGTCACGCAACGTAAAAACACGTACAAAAATAAATCGGAGAAGAAATTTCAAAATCTAAAAGAAAAACAATATTAAGAAATATCAAATACGGAAACCAAAGTTATTTTGCGTAACTTAAAACAAAATGTTTACCCTGGAGATATACTCGACGCGACCGAAGTGACTAAGTAAAAATAAAAAGTTAAACTATGAGAATTTATACTAAAGCAATTATACTCGACGCGACTCAGACGTGATAACAAAAAAGTTGATTCAACTTTAACTTTTTGTTGCTGTTTAGTACTAAAGTGACATCTTACAGAAATTTTATGAAATAATTAACCAATTTTATTTTATTTTTGTTACCATTTTGACCTTTTGAAAAAACAACTGCGCGTTTTTCTTTCAAGTACTAACTTTTAATATTTTAAATTTTTATTATTTCGCAAAAAATGAAATAAATATAAAATAAATAAAAAGAAAGTCAAAAGTTAAATAAATGTCAAAAACGTGAATTCATATATTGAGTTTATCTTGGGTATACACGTAAGCGCGTTTTTGACATTTCGAAGCTTCTGAGTAACGTCGAGTATATCTCCAGCATTAAGAATAAATAGTACCAACACTTAAGATGCGTAGTTATTATGTTCAATAGGTATTGAAATTTATTTTTTTATTTATTTTATTTTTTTTATTAAAATTAGAAAACAAATGTGTAAAAACAGTAACTAACATAAATTAACCATATTTAACTACGTAATAATGAATAAATAGAATATTACATAATTGAATTTCTATTTAATATGGATTTTATATGTTATTTACACTAACACATTCATGTTTATTTAGTACTAGGAAATACTTCACATTTCTTTACACACATGTGAATTTTTTCCTAAAAATATTCCTAAATTTTTTTTTTGTTTTAGGAAATACTTCACGTACATACTGTTTTCAATTTCAAAAATTTATAAATTTTTTTCAATTTAAAAAGTATTTCTTTGAAATTATAAATTTTCGCTAACTAATAATTATAGATTTTTTGTTTTAATAACATATATTGTAAAATGATTTATAAAATGTTTTTTAAATTTAAAAAGTTTATTTAAACAGAATAATTAATTTCAAAAGAAGAATGCTAGCATTTTAAAACAATTTTTTGATAATAATGACAACTAATCTTAACAAACCAATCCCGTTGTTTTATTTTTCAGTTCGTCTATATTTTATTTTCTATATTAAAGTTTTTTCGGCTCGTTATATAATTCGCCAAATCGAAATGTTCTTGTGTTATACTAAAGGTATAAAGGTTTGAATTTTTGCAGTTAGGTCGTTGCAATCATCAGATTAGGTGGACCAACTTTTTATCAGTTCAAAACCAGGTTCTCATTATATTTTTTTAAGGGTTGTGTATATTTTTACACAATGGCCCTGGGGGTTAAAATTTAGAGAGGGGGAGTTAATTTTCTACTTTTTGGTAAGATTATCCTTTCGTTTTTAAAAACGAGACTTTTCGCTAAAAAATATAGTATTTTATTTTTATTTTTACTGGTTTTTTTTCTCAATGATAAGAACTCCTTAGAAACAAACTAAATTGTAATAGGCGATAAATTTACCATGATTATGTTAGAGAGTATGCAGGTAATTGGGTATAATGTTTAATTAAACACCTCGTTATTTTTTAAATTATAATTTATTTGTATGTCCTTCGGTTATAAATTTTATCATAATATGTTTTTATCGATATGTACGCGTACAAAAAGAAAAATCAATTCAAATTATGTAATAACTTAAACTATGTAATTCAGTTCGTGTAAAATAGAACCCAATTATCTAGGTTGCCTGAAAGTAGTCAGATATTTTAGACTGCGTTAGTTTAGTAGTGGTAATATCATCCACAAAATTTTCAATTTCGTGGAGTTCATTTAAGATCCCTTCCCAATTTTTCCTCATAGATAATATTTTTCTAATGCAGCCAAATGATCTGTCGATGTCTTCTAGATCTGAACTATTGTCTTCTTCAAAACCAGGTTCAATTTTATTTGTAAGTTCAATAGAGCTTAATCGATTAGGTCTTCCGATGTTTCTACTAGGCGATCTACCGAGGTATACCTATCAACATCTACGCCGTTCGTGATTTCTTGCACATTGGTTTTATCCCATATTGACACTAATGGCTCTATATGTTTTTTAGTTTAACTATGACTGAAACCACAGGTGAAATAGGCTTTTTTAAAGCAATTTGAAATTGTTTCCGATTTAACTCTGTCGCAGGATCGTTTAATTAAGTGAAGACCGTCGAATAGACTGATTTTAACTTCCGACGCAACTGACTTGTCATTTTGTTCATTAAAATTAATAATTTTTTTAACAACTAATTTTTAATAACCACCCTGATCCATCGGCTGCAGTATCGATGTTGTTCCTAATTTCTTTAGTGAACCGTAAATCCATCTTTCTTACGTATTTCTCTCAAAATAGAAATATCACCCAAGCTTTCTTATTAGACTAGTTTATTGTACTTTGAAGCGTTTGAAATTTTTTAAAACATCGCGATTTCATTGCGCTGCCAATAACCAGTAAAGGCAATTTTTCGGATCCATCCGCATTTGCACCAACTAGAACAGTAATTCGATCCTTACTGAGTTTAGTTAGCTTACAGTTTTGTTGAGTATAAGTTAAAAAATAGTGTTGTTTCATCCAAATTGTAAATGTATCTTTCTTTGTATCCGTCAATTAATTTAGGTAGCTGCTTTCGACCCCATTCTGATGTAACTCATTTTAAATTGGTATGACCAGACTTGCGTAGCTTTAAAATTACTTATTTCCATTTTTACTGACAGTTGAATCGCTTTTTCCCGAAATAAAATTCCACTAATATTTACACTTTAAGCTCTCATCGTTTTGATGCAAAACATTAAAGCATCTTTTAATTGTGGATATTGTGAACCGCGTAGTTTGCGTAGTTGATATATTTTTAGGTTCTTCGATTTTTTTTTCTGCTGCAAACTGGCGGTCGATTTCGGGCACTTAGACGTTGCTCCTACTCGTATGTGCTAAATTCAATTCAACCGAATGTGTTTTACGTTGTAGAGGTGGCATTATATATCGCACTGCAAAGAATATATGACTGTAAGATGAGAAACAATAATCAGGAATTTTTACTATATACAAGGCATATTGAAAAAAAAAAATCTTGTACTCTCCTTGTTTTACAGGGAAACTTTTGAATTTTCCAAGTATAGTTCTGAGTGTATTTTTTATTAAAAATATTTTGCCAACAACAAATATGATTTCGTCATGGACATCATCAAAAACCGTTTACTCTGAAATTATTTCAATAATTGAAAAAGTCTAAACTTTTGGAGTTTCCAAAAAACCATGTTGTTTCCTCTTACTAACCATTTATGAATTTTCCAATTCGAAATATTTTAGAACAGGTGGTTTTTCCCGCATGAGTCGACTCTAGAACTCAACTATACATAACACTAGAATTAATATTTCTCCAGAACAATTCATATAACTCTACACAATCCACTTGTACATTTTTGATTATTTCTACGTAGATTACGAGATTAAATACACATCCCATGGAGGCGTAGAGTAAACAAACTATCACCTAAAGTGCAAATATTTGAATATATGCACGCTGTATCCATTCGTATAAAAACCCCAAAAAAAAATCCCAAACCGTCTACATATTGTATTAAACATACACGTTCGTATAGTAAACTACGATAATCTCATATGTAAAACATAATAACCAACCTCTAATATGTACCTTACAACATAAAAATAAAAAAGCATATACGAGAAATGTGTAATATACACATACGTTAATCTCAATTTATATACATGGGATGTACAAATAACAAACCAGCAAAAAATTATATTTTTTTTTAACAATACCAATTTGTTAATTTAGAAAAATTTAAATTTAATTCCATGCTATAATAAATTCACTTGTACAACGTTCATTTTAACACCTACCCGACTGTATATAAATTCATTTCGCAATTTATCGTAATTCGTAATTTCGTACACACATATTACAGCCCATGTTCTGTTCAATAATATTAATTAAAATTTATCTATCTGTTTTTGGATACCTCTAGTTCGTTTAATTTATAAATAACGAATTTTTTTTTTATATTAAAATGTTATTTTTTATTTGGTTCGCCTACAAAATTATACCCTTCTGTGCCTCCTAATAATAATAATTTTCCCAAACCAGAAGAACAAAAAAACACTTTGTATGCATAACATATAAAACAGCCATTGTTAAATAAATTGGGTTGGTTTTGATTTTATAAATATTAATATTTTTTCGTTATGTAGCTATTTAGGTACGATTTCTGACGATAAGGAAACGTTCGTTGATATGAAAACAAATCCTCTATTGATATTTCACAGAATATTGCATTTAATTTTCCATTCGGGAAACGCGCGTATATATAGTATCTTTATCACTGTGTGTGTGTGTGCGCCTATTATCAATAATTTATTAATAGTACGATGATATCATTAAGTCGCTTTTCTTCGAATTTTTATTATTTATACGGTGTTTGTTGTTGCGACGCCTCTTTGCAAACAAATATAGAAGCATGGAAAACATCAAGAATTCATTTTTCCTTCTTTACTCGGCATGATGTCACAAAAAGAGAAATGCATTCTGAATAACAAATGAAAATCAAACAACAACAAGAAAAGCGGAAATACATTTTTATTATTTTCATGTCATTTAAGGAAAATTATCGTTGTTGTTGCTATATGTTTTCGTTTTATTTTTGTGGAGCAAATTTAAAAATTAATGAAAATTTGGTGTATGGCAAAAAATTCACTGTGAAAAATATTGTATATACTATGTACACACACTGTAATATGGTAAAATCAAAAGTGGAATTATGATTTATTGAGGGATTTTAGGAAAATGCAATTATGGTGTAAGCCTTTTTCTCGGTGTTGTTTATGTGAAGGGATCGTTTATATACAGAAAAAGGGTACAGTACGCTTTGTGGAATAAAGTGCAATAATTCAGATTTACTGTATAAAATTTTAACACTGAATCGGCGTAATAAATTTTAGGCCAGTACATAAAAGTCATATTCAGGTAGAGTTTACTTAAAAAAAATCTGGACGACTATTTTAGGGTAGAATGGTTTAAGAGCTTCTGCTGCCGTAGCCTATAATCGTTTTATGATTATTAGTAGTATACATATAAAAAAATGATTTCAAGGCAGTTTTATCTCTAGTTTCTATTTAATTTATTTTACTTTAAATATCGATAGAATTTAGTTCTGTTGACATGGCTACATTCAACCAGAACACTTAAATTTTGCCATTTATAACTATATTAAAAAAGATATTTTTTTTTCTATATCGATACACAGGTGCTTTTAGGAACTCTTAGTTCTGTATTATTAAATACTCGTAAATATTTAATATTTAGCTAAATCTATCATTTAAATTCCGAACAGATATTATTCAAATACTGAAGTTTATGGTGAATCGGAATTCAGGAGTGAGGTCATAGTTGGGCGTTTACGCGTCCTAAACTAATTTTCACATGGTCGTGTCTGCAACTTGTCGGCAAAGTCGACTACTCGTGGAAAACATCCATAATTTGTATACAATATTGATTACCCATAGAGAATTTCGAGTAGTCGTAGACAACGATGACAACTACTTGTAATACACCCCATTAGTAATAAAATGATCCACATATTTCTAACGGCTGTTTCCGGAGAGTTGAGCGAATGGATGTTATTATTTCAGTATAATATGTATGCAAGTAACTGATACTGCGTGTCTCATACCGATTTTGTCGACGAAACATACTGCGCCTTTTATTTAATCCTAAATTGCATACTAAATTGTGCATTCTTCACCATCGATAAAAATTGTTTCGACAAAACATAAATATCAAATTAAATTTGCTTATTAGAATAAAACTTACTTTAAATTAGTTGAGTATTTAATTTAGTCGACCAAATTGTTATCAAGCAAATTATAATTTTAATACCGTGTGCCTGCCGTTGATTACTTTGTCTAAATTTCCGAGTAACTAAATTTATGATTAGTTCATACCAGTTTTGATAGATGTTCCGTTCACGATGCAGATATTGTCCAGGTATATCATGTACTCACTATATAATGATACGCTAACTAGCAATACTTTGTTGGCTACACACATAATTGAGCATTTGGGGGTACAGTGCCATCGTTCTATTAAACCATTGCGCACTGGATTATATGCTATGGTACGTTTCCGAGTGGTTTGTATAACTCGCTAAATGAAGGTGATTCGAATTGTGCACCTCTATCGATTACTGTGCTTGATTGTTTATTTATTTAATTTAAAAGGAAATCGATTTAGTACATTGCATTTATGATTTCAAATTTAAGAAGGTAAAATATAGAATATATTAAAAAAAGCAGACAAAATAAAATTTTAAAAATAAAAAATAAAATAATCTGTTCACACTTTAGATTATAAATAAGTAAAAATTATAAATAAAACAATTATTTAAATTAAAAATTAGTACTTGAAATACGAAACTGTCAAGGGTCCTAATTAAAAATTTAAAAAATAAGATTTTAACTTGTTTTTGAAACAGTTTTATGATAAATTAAAATCAAATTGATCAGCTACGGTATTGAATGATTTTGCTGTCCTGCTTGGGACATTTATGGATATTTTTTCCAGTATGAAGGATGAATCGATGAGGCCGAGGAGGACATTTCCGATGAAAGCGGCATCCAGAAGTAGACGCCTGTTTTCAAGCGTGTACATGTTATATTCTCTGTACTTTGTAGAGTAAGGAGGCAAGCGAGTCATATTTTCATAGAATGGTATATTATAATCATAATTCCAACAAGTTTTTTTTAAACAGGAATATAAGGATTTCTTTTTTGTATGCTTTCGATCCTGCAGCATACTCCACTTGAGATCTTACATAAAGCGTAATATAATGTGCGTAGAGTATGTATATCCGTGAGTTCTCCAGTCCACAGCTTAACAAACCTAAACATGGAGTTGGATTTAGCAATACAATTATCTATATGACAGTTAAAACTAACGTTTTCAACAAATGTGACTCCCAGATCAATAATCTCACGTACTCTTGGAACTTCCGCGCCATTTATTTTATATGCCGAAATTATTGGATATTTTTTTCAATGAAATGACATAATTTTACATTTCTTAATATTGAGGTGTAATGAATTTTGGACACACAACTCACTAGGTCTGTTAAGGTCATCTTGCAGTTTATCAACATCAAGCTCATGTTTAATTGTATGAAACATTTTTACGTCATCCAATATGAGATCCTTGAAGTTTTGGAATTGATAAAGATGTTAAAATTCTTCTGTAACATGAGACATTCTCTCTCGTTCCCGATTTAAAGATAGGCGTTATTTTTGAAATTTTCTATTTATCAGGAAACTCGGCTGTGGTTATTGATTGGTTAAAAAGTTTTCAGAGTGGATTTATGAAGCTACTCGCAAACCTTTTCAATATAAAGGCGTGTATATCATCCGGCCCACATCGACCTCCAAATTCCTTTGAGGCAGATAGAACATGCTCTTCATGAATGACAGGAGGAATAATAGAAGTATTGTTGTTCCCTATTTGATCAGCGTATCCCATATTATCACAAGGGCTTTAAATTGATTGGAAAAATGCTGCAAACATGTCTGCTATCACTTTTGCGTCCGTGGAGCTGATATTATTATAAGTCATATTAGAAGGATATCCCTAGATTTCCCGTTTGGATCGGAGGTATTTCCAAAATTCTTTAGGATTTAATTTAATTTTTGTTTCAATACTTGCCAGGTAAGACCTGTAATTAAAATTGAAATAGACGTCAAATTATCACTGCGCTGTAAAAACACTAGCTTGTCGGTTTCCACTCGAGATTTCATCATTTTAGTATAGGCTTTACATTTTCGGTTTTTTAAATTGGTTAGCAGGTATTAGCAACTTATCAACATTCTCGTTCACATTGTCAACATTTAAAATTAGATACAAAACTGTATATTGTGTTTAAAGCCAGCGAGTGTAGAGGTTGTTCATCATAAAACCATAAAATATACTCTCGAATGGTGGTAAAGGCCCTATGATACTGATGTGAAGCACATCGAATCGTTTGTTTGCGGTACGTGCCGCGGTTTTGCTTTTAATGTCCTTTATTTCTTTACACTTTTGATATGGTATGGAGTTTCTGACAGAACAGTTTTCTGGTTCATTGATAGCTCAATAAACTTTTTACCAATTTGTTTTGCTGTTCCTCTAATACCGGAATGATTTTGGAATGAAGTTTGGCTCTGAGTACCAGTTGAAACATTTCACAAAATATTCTTTTCGGTTCAAATACGGGACATCTGTTCCGAAACATTCATTTGTGCGTCGGCAATTGAGGCTTAGTTAATAGTGCTGCTACGATGTTGTGTAGTCTCCCGAAAAGTACCGAATTATTGAAGTCTAACTACGGTGTCGTCTTGGTGTAGCCTTCTCCAAGTTTTGGCGTAACAAAAATATCAATGGTTTGTGGTCGGAAAATAAAATAATGTAATACATTCTCGACATTCGATACAATTTTTAAAGGGCTTAATAGCCGAATATGCCGGGAATAATTTTCGATCGTAGGTCCTGTAAAATGGATTTTCGCTGTGTTCGATGCTTAGGTATGATTTAACCGTTTCGTATCAGATACGCTAATTGAGTGCAACTCACTAATTTGGTACTGCTCGTTCTGAATGCTTCGATTGTTTCGTCATTTCGCAGTATTATTGGTGTGTCTTTCATTTTGTGGCCTTTCGAAAAGTCTTGTTACGACTGTATGGTCGCAACAACGATTTTTTTTGTTATTTTATTCACCCCAGTTGTTGTCTTCGTTTCGCCCATCTTCTCTTATGTTTTTATTCACCTCTGTGTTTGTCTGTGAACGCACCCGCACGTTTTGTTTTGTTCCCCATCGTGTGGTGGCGCAGAGATGAAGAGAAGACGAGAAAGAGAGAATAATGCGCATCGAGTGTGTGCAAAGTAAAACGTTTTGGAAAAAATGTTTTTTCTTATATGTCTCTCTTTTGTACCAACGAAAATTTGATATAAAGGAGAGACAGAGAAGAGAGATTCATTTCTTCTAGAACGTTTTACGAGTAGTGCGGCGTTCGATTTTTTTTTGATTAGTCAGTCGGTTTTGTGATTTTTGATTGATATCAAGAGTTTTTTTTTCTGGTGTGTAATTTTTCAAAAAAAAAAAAAAAAGCTTGGAATTTGAGTTCTGTAAGATATAGTTTGAGGTTTTGGTTTAACCAAGTTTATATTTTTTTTTTTATATTATGAAAATTTATTGTTAAACCAAGTTTTGGTGATTCGAAAAAGTGCAGAAATACACAAAATTTAATTAAGAAAACGTGTACAAAGGTTATGGTGTAGTTACAATAAAAAAAATAAAAAATCATAAAAATAAATTTTTATTGTCTGGTGTGCTCAACGTTACAAATTACGCTACAGAGTATCGGATTTTTGTTGTGTATTTGAGGATAGCCGATTCAAGACAGCAAATTGATTTACTCAGTTACATCAATTGTGCCAACTTTTGTAAATTGCCTTCCACTTGGATTACTGTTATTTACGTAGTGTAAAAATTTAACTGAAGGAATTGTCTTTAAGCTGATTACACAATATACCACGAGAATAGACGGAATATTCCTGCTTACAAAACATAAAACGGCGGTGTAATCAACGGGTGGCCCGTTAAGGCCACGTTATATACGGTTTTAAGGCGAGCCAACGCCCAACGAGTTTCGGGTGGCCAGTTGAGGCCATTCGTTTTATATTGGTATCGGGGAGAGGCCCCGCAACGACACGGGTGGCCAGCCGGCCATTTGTGTGTTTTTGGTTATCGGTGGTCTGCCGCAACGAACGGGTAGCCGACCAACCAGTTTGCCCGACTTTGGGTTTTTTTGTTGGTATCGGTGAAAGGCACCGCACCGAACGGGTGGCCAACCGGCACCTCGTGTTTATTTATTGATATCGGGGAAAGGCCCCGCAACAACAACGGCACCAAGGCCGCAACGGTCCGGGGGACAGGAGTCCCCTGTGGCATGACGGCCGCGCAAGGCCGCAACCCATTTTTATCGGGGAGAGACCCCGCCACGATAACGGCACCAAGGCCGCAATCATTCTGTATTTGTTAAATTAAGGTACAATTTTTTTTAATTTTTTTTATTATTTTAATTATTTTTAATTTTATTTTTATATATATATTTCTTTTATTATATAAAATTTTCAATTTTTTGTAATCGAGCGCCGCACTGCGGGTGCACGCTCGATGTGCATTGATCTCTCTCTCTCTCTCTCTTCCCTCCCTTTCTTTTTTTTTTTTGGGAAGTTGTTTTTCTATTTTATTTGTTTGTTGTAAAATGAATTACTAAATTCTCCGGTTAGGTATGTTGGGAGCGGAGACTCCCTCTGTGTCGGTTTAGTGTTTGCGGTCCCTTGGTGCCCGCATCCAATTCCGTAACCACGGCTTGGCCCTGTTTGAATTCGGATGGATGCGCGCACCAAGGCACCTCTATCGTTATCATTTTTTTTATTTTTATTTATTATTTGATTATCTGCTGTTCGTTCCTCAGGTTCCGGCCGACGAATTTCGGCGGAATCCGGGTATTATTATTATTTGCGTTTTACTTTCATTTAAATTTCTGTTATCACGGTGTAAGCCAGAAGCACATGCAAGCCTCAAACCCCATGACCTTAGCACTTCTCCCTGAGAACGTAGCCGGCAAAAATCACCGTGGAGGCCTCTGCATGCGCTTAGTGAAATCTGCAGGTTGGCAGTAGCCAGCCTGTAACAGTCTTAAGAATAATGATGCTGGATCATGTGCAGCGTTGCCTGGAATATTTAATAATAATTTATAATGTCCAAAACTCAAAGGACTCCGTCGATGATCGCTGGCTGTGTCTAATTTGGAATAGTTTCGTTTCTCTTTTGTAGGGCGATATCTCGTTTATAGAGATTGAAACCGAGAAACGATATTTCGTCAATGTAAGAAAAAAAAACAAATTTGGAAACAAGAAACGGACAAACCGTTACAATGTTTGAGCTGCGTTTTGTATAACCCAAACGCCATCCGTGGAAACTGTAACAAACCAAAAGGAGTTAATATTGTTTTCTTCTCTATGTCTTACTGTTCGACTGAGATGTGGTTATAAGCTCGAATTTAATCGGTTTTCGTGAACTTGGATTTCGGGTCTTGTTATACCGTTTAATGGCCGATAATCGCCACATACTTGGCAATTACCGGAAATTATGTCATATGACGCGAATTCCTTGCGCCAACAAAACTTTGATTTCGGACTTTTGATATTGTCTGCGGTTAGGCATCTGACTTTTGCGGGCATGGTTGACATTGTTTGAATACATGGAGTGACTTTGTTTGACTTTACAATATTTTCGATCGTCGACGTGTATTTGCTTTGAATTCGTGTAGCAGTTGTCTGATACGCTTTAATCGTACGAATTAGCTTTAATTGTTTTTGTGCCGTATGACTTGTTTCGAACTGCTTTTCTCGTTATATCCAGATTGGTGAGTTTCTTGCATTTTATGTCGACTAAACTGAAATGTTAAAGAAAGTTGCGCTAAAATGCATCGATCAATTGCAATTATACATTTTCAATTTAATATCCTTTTAAGTCCGATGTTAAGGGTTAAATATTTATGCCCGTAGGCCGTATGCATATATTATTGTGTTTTGCTAATCAACTACAAAAAACGGCTGTTTGAATTTTGGTTACAGTCGCTGGTAATGATATCTGGTGGTGTGAATTTAATCTCGTACGCACTTAACTGTTTGACAATTGAGAGCCGCGATACGATGACGGAACCTGGTCGCATTGATAAAGATATCACCAATTTTGAACTGCCCTCCAACTTAGGTTTCAGTGGTTGACACTAAGGCCATTTTTGGCTCATTGTGGTCCCACGCATTCACGCCACATCATTAGCCCATTCACCTATTCACCTACTCACATAACTACAGTATACCACCTGCACATTGCAAGCTCGAAGTCAACCTGTACATTGACATGGACGGTGGGTCGGTGTTGCAGTTGTGTTTATTAACTGCCCCTCCAACAGTGTGAACAATATTTTAGGGTCATCATCATTGAACGGCAAACATTTGATTGAAACTTATAGTACACATTGTTTTATTAACAATGTTAGCTCGTGCCTTATTGTTGCCTTTGTTATCAGTTGTTTCCCTTATTTGAAGGACGACGCGAATGTAAATAAATATTTAATTATCAAAAATGTAGTACGCGTTCATCAATATGAACCCGCTGATTTATTTTTTTTTTTTTATTTTTAAAATAAATTGGACAGTGTTCAACTGATGCCACAGAAGAAAATGGTTAAACTAATGTCCACTTACATTCTGATCAGAATATTGGTAGAAGGTAAGTGGACATACGTTGGTCACTTCTTTGGTTTTTTTGTCAATTTTGTCTAAGCGCTAACCATGGATGAGGGCTAAAGCCTCAGGTTAATTTACTGCGTTAGTTTCATGCGACAGATCGATGGAGCGCAAAGGTTTACTTCTGACTTTGTTTCGCCTATATTAAGCTGTGCGCTAATCGCTGATGGTGATATATACTCAGCTAAATCGATAAATGTTGTACAGCACGTTGTTTTCGCCTTGGTAATTATTAGTAAGAATGCCAATGATTTGAGATGTGGATACCGATGTAGACAGAATTAAAATTTCTACAGATTTTGTTTCTCTTTTAGTTAAAATTTTGAAGATGTAAACGCTACAACAAACGCTACAACAACATATTAGTTTTGTGGGTGTATGCGTGTCCACGCCATTCGTGGTTTCAAGCTATCTAATGACCTCAAACATTCGAGATCACCAATTGTGGTTCCTAGAGGTAAAGTTCACTTTTTATTGCCCATAGAGTTATATAGGGAATTACAATATTAACGGAATTCGTGCAATTCAGCACTGTATTGCAGAACTATATAATTTCTCCTTTGAGTGTAAATAAAATATATATTTCGGTTTATAATTTTTACAAATTTTAATATTTTATTTGTGTTACAATTTTATATTTTAAGGCAGACAAGCTTCCATATCAGGAGTTTTGTAGATAATAATATTTCGATTTTTCATTTGGTTCATAGCGCTTACGCGTCATCTAATAATGTTTACGTAATCGTTGTCGACAACATTGGTAACGTCGACAACGTTGACTGCCCGTAGGCAAAGTCAACTAATCTTAAACAAGTCGACAACTATACTTTTAATTCATGGCAGTAGTGGTTGGATGATCAACATAGTTGGAACTTGTTTCTGGAAATGTCAATTATTGCAAATTATTATTACAATACCGTAAAACCTTCTTAGTTGAACACAAAAATAAGCTTTTTGGCAACTTTTGATGGTGGTCAATTTAAATAATTATATATGGAAAAATACATGTATAAAATTAACATTAAAAACAATATCTTAGTAGTGTAGCTACAAGCCGCTTGCTAATCTGACCAGTACTACTCTGTAAATGTATGCATCCTAACTCGCTGATATGATACTATCTTGAACTTGTTCATAGGATTCTATGGATTTTAAATCAATGCAGAAGAATTTAATCATCCACCATTCTTTTTACCAAGACGTAAAGCGCCATTCGTAACCCTCGATATTACTTGAGGAATTAAACTACAATTTTTCGTTTTCTGGCCTTCATCTGTTAACGCAATCTTACAATTAGATGTGTCAGCTGTTGTATACTTCATACCGATCTTACCATAACCGCAGTAATAATTATTACTAATCCTATACAATGTGGGTTGAAAACAGTGACGTAAGTCAGTCTTAAGTAATTATTGTATCGCTTTGAACACTGAATTCCACTGGTAAGTTTTATGTACACGATAGCCTCAAAATCAAATGCATTTGTTGTTGCAATGGAATGTCTTCTCTTCCGAGACATTAACATTCCAAATTAACTAAATTTTTGGTCGGTTATTATCTTTGCCTGAAACTCATTTCTCGTCTATTGCAACTAAGGATTGAGATTGAAAATTCTATGTTTGTGAAGTTAGACTTAAACTATACCTAAACCAACAAAAACAATAAAAATATGTTGAATAAAATTTATAAAAATTACATTTGGTCAAAGTATTGAAATTGTTGAATAACTTTCCAATTCAATTTATTCTTTAGAAGCGTAGTTAAATTAATACTTCTCTAATCTGTACTGTTTTGAGAATTTAGGATTTTCTTAAGACATTGAATATCTTAAGATTTAAAATTTTGGGTTAGTCAGGGTGACAGCCAGATATAAATTTTAGATCGAGGCGATTTTTCCTAGCCAAACTAACTTTCAACATCTTGGTAGCCTCATCTCGATATAAAAATATTTTCTGGCTATGAACCAGAATAACGCAAAATCTCATATAGAAATCGCATGTATGTGTTAGATATAATAAAATTCGAGGTTACGAAGGGGTTGATAAATGCGTAGCAAAACTTAATAATTCGGAAAGGCATTATGATTAAAAACTTTGTATATACATAAGTTGAAAGTATTTTCAATATTTTTGACGTTTATTCACTGCATTCTTATGAGACGACCGATTTTTTTAATTTAAAGAATTCAATGTTTCGTTAGTTCGAAACTGAATTTCCAACGTCTTCATAACCTCTTCTCGAACTTTAACATGTTTAACATCAAGTATAGTATAATTTTCTGAAATGTCTTGGTTAGGACTATCATCAATTTCTAAACATTTTAAAAAACATTTGTAGTTTACGTGGTCTAATAAATACTTTAACAACCTGTGCTCAACCAAGAATTAAAAATTTTCTTAAGAAAAAATCTTAAGATATTCAATACTTTAAGAAAATTGTAAATTTTTATTATAGAAAAGGTTAGAAAAATGTTTATTTGAGCAGATGAATCCCATTAAATTTGCAAATGGTTCTGAAGGTTGACAGTTCTAACTTAGGAGGTAGGCCTCACAGGCTTAAATAATAATAAATTAAATAATAATAAATTATCCCGACGACCTATTACCCCTCCCAACCGCGCGCGGGGAGTCTCCATCTGTATTATTATTATTTTTTTGAGTATAATTCAAGTGAATTATAAACAAGGATATCGAAATGCTTAACCAGAGAAATTAAAAAATTGGATTTTAAAGCGGCAAAAAAAAAAAAAAGTCAAATGTGATTATAAATAGATAGCTAAATGAATAGTTAAGCAAGATGATACCCGTCGCAGACGGCAGGAAAACGGAAGTCGAGTCTGCTTAGTACAAACAGATTTGATAGATTTTAAAAAATTTAAATAGTAAAAGATAAAGTCAAGCAAAATAAAATGACACAAAAAAACAAAAAACAAATAAGTTAAATAAAATATCAAACTATAGTCAAGAAAAATAAAGACGTTTTTTCAACGTACGTTTTGTCATATTGTAATCGATAAGATGGCAGTGCTGATTAGCTTCGTACAACATTCTAGAGACGGGCTCATTCTTTCCGTAATCAGTTCGATGAGGGTCGATTCTAAACATAGGTACTGATCTTAAATCCCGAGAATTTATATTTAGATTGATTTTACCTAACAGAGCAGAAGAATCGATACCCCCAGTTAGTATTTGATGGATGAAAGCCACGTCCGCAACAACTCGGCGCTTACTAAGTGATTGTAAATTAATTAGCTGCAGACGATCTTGATATGGAGGCAGGTTAAACATGTCCACCCATGGTAGTCCGCGTAAAGCAAAGCGAAGAAATCTACGCTGGACTGCTTCAATCCTCTTACTGTGAACCTCATGATAAGGCGACCACACCTGGCTAGCATATTCGAGCAGGGGACGAACGAATGTTGAATAGAGAGCCTTCGTAACATAAGGATCGTCGAATTCTTTCGACCAACGCTTGATGAAACCGAGCGCAGAATTGGCTTGGCTGATAATACGATTGATGTGATGTCTAAAATTCAATTCACTGTCGCAAATGACCCCCAAATCTCGAACAGAACTGGCTCTGGTCGCTGCGTCGCTGTTAATGTAATAGTCGCGAGAGATAGACTGTGCACGTTTTCGAGAGTAGGTGATTGTTTTGCATTTACCCACGTTCAAATCGAGGTTGTTCTTAGCACACCAAGTGGAGAAGTTGTTGAGGTCGCATTGTAATAGGCTCTTATCCGTTGTGTTTGAAATCAGTTTGTAAATCTTCATGTCATCGGCGTATATAGATATGGATGAATTTTTAATCAAACATTCAACGTCGTTAATTGACAAAATGAAAAAAATTGGACCCAGATGGCTGCCTTGGGGCACTCCAGATGTTGCTGAGATACGAGCTGATACTGATGACCTGAACAGTACATGGCATATACGCTCTTTTGGGTAAGAGCCGATCCAACGGAAAATTTGGGGAGGAAAACCAAGGGCCTTAAGCTTGAACAAGATGACTTCATGAGACATCCTGTCGAACGCCTTGCTAAAATCCGTGAAAATGACATCAACCTCATTCCCTGCCTCCAACGCATCTAAAGTTTGTGATGTGAATTCAATAAGGTTTGTTGTCATGGACCGTGCTTTGAGAAAGCCATGCCGATTGTCGGAATACAACAGTTTACAATGAAAGTACAGTGAGTCATACACAATACTTTCAAACAGCTTAGGAATACTAGATAATTTCGCAATCGGTCTGTAATTACAAATGTCTGACTTGCAACCGTTCTTATGAATGGGAACTATAAACGAACTTTTCCAAATAGATGGAAAAATGCCAAGTGAAAGCGACTTTTGGAAAAGTGTAGTCAGTGGCTGAGCAAGAATATCACTACAGTTTTTTAGGACGATGGATGGTAGTCCGTCAGGACCGGATGAAAAATCATCTTTATGTTTGGAAATCTTATGTACCACGGATTCATAATCGATTTGAATAGAAGTTAAGGTTGTTTGAGTACAGTTATTCATATGTGTAAAGTAACCTTCATCGGGCTCAAAACCGCTATTTGTGAAAGCCAAACTGAAGAAGTTAGCAAAATGATTTGCTATGACTTTGGGATCATTAGAGGAATGATCCTTATATTTGAAAGTGGAAGGGTATCCGTCAGACTTTTTCTTCATATTGATAAAGCGCCAGAAACACTTAGGCTCAGCGATTAGATTGGATTGCATGAGTCTGATATAATTCCCATAAAGCTCGTCAGACAAACTACTGAAATCATTATAACTATTTAAATAGTTAGAGTAATCAGAGTCAGATTTGGTTTTCATGAATCTTTGCCAACGTTTGTTTCTAAGGTTACGTAACGTTCGTAATTCCTTATTATACCACGGAGGTGATGGCGATACAGTTTTTTGGCGGGTATACGGAATGGAATGTTTAAAACATTCAATAACTGCAGAGTAAAAATTGACTGTTTGTGTTTCTATATCGTTATGATCATTTAAAATTATGTTAAAGTCAACGTTAGCCAATAATTGTTTAAGCTTCACAAAGTCGGCCTTACGAAAATTGAAACGTAATGGAGTTATAGAGTTGACATTGGGATTGTCTTGTTCCAGACCAAAAGTGATCAAAATGGGAGGGTGGTATACATCTATGGCACAGAGGATTAGATTGGATTCAGAAGCGACGCTTTTGTCGATAACAGAGGAAAACACCAAATCGAGCTGCCTGTTCAAACTATTCTTAACGTTACTAATCTGAAATAGTCCAGAGTTCAACATATTGTCAGTGAATAAAGTTTCTTTGGCGGTTAGTGCATTCGAAGCAACATAATGAGTGTTATCGTCTGAATAATTCCACTTAAGCCCGGGGAGATTGAAATCACCCACAACAAAGATGTCATCTTGAGTATTCATCAGGTCAATGACAAAGTCAACAGCATTAGTATGATGCTGATAGCTTACAATCTGACTTAGTGGGCGAATATAGCAACATAAAATAAAAATATTATTTTTATTATTTTTAATTTTGACACACACTAGTTCGATATTATCAGTGTTGGGAATGATAACAATTTGACTATCAAAATTGATGTGCACTGCAATAAGAACCCCTCTACCTGTTAAACTCGTGTCTGGACAATAAGAACCATCTTTCCGGAAGACGTTAAAATCCGAGGTAAAAAATTCATTACTGTTGAAATCATTGTTCAAATTGGTCTCAGTGAGGGCAAAAACATCAAATGGAAGTCTTTGAATTGCTAAAAAGACTTCGCGAGATTTAGTTCTAAGTCCCCTTACGTTCTGGTAGTAGAGGGACAAGCGTTTAAGTTTTTTGGAACTGTCATGTTATTATTATTATTATTTCGAAAATCGACAAATTCTTTGAGATACGTTGTTTCGAGCCATGACTCTGGGGAAAGTAATAGGTCAAACGTAGCTTCAGGAATGGTTAATTTAAATGACGCAACTTGTCCATTGAAGCGGGATATATTTTTACATTTGACATTTTCTCCTTGGATGTTATGCGAATTTAATATAGAATTAACGTGGGATATAACATCGGCGCTAGTTGTATTCTTACACAACCGGGATACAAATATGATTTTCGGTTTAGGGACAGCCCTAAGGATGCGTGGAGGATTAACATTGCTGCTTAGGTGATAAACATATTAAATCCAAATATATTAAATTCCTTGAGAAGATCCTAATTTCTTAAAAGAGAAAAGATTAGTAAATTAAACTTCACCACGTGAATCCCATTATATTTTCAAAGGGTTTAAAAGCTTAATAGTCCTAACCTCTCAGAAAATCAAACAGACCTAAAAATTCATTAAACTATTTTAAAAATTGGCCGAAATATAATTTTTACATTATTTTTACCGATATATTCTCAATTTTTTTTAAGTTGGTTGCATATGGAAAGCTCAGTTATAAGATAAAACTAGCCATCAGAGTTTTTTGCAAAAAAATTGAAAATATTGCACGGTTGGTTGCATATGGAAAGTTCGGTCATGGGAGATTTCTTATATTGAAATCCGCGGTTTATGTCATTGAACCTGGATGATAGGTGAATGGGGCGATATAATGCAACAACTCAAACGCTGATCTGCTTAAAAATACATCAACAATCCAGAATAACCGATACATGTCGAATCTGTGTCATTAATTTTTATCCTTTTTATCCTAACCAAAGTTGGTTTTCGTTTGATTTTCTATTTCAGCATTTCAGCAAGAGCTTTATTTGTTTCGCCTTCATAATTGGTGTTTTGTTTTTGTCCATTAAAAAGGAATGAATTTGTACAAATTTAACAAAATCATAATGTGGAAAAAGTGTATTTTTCTTCTTAACATTTACATTTTCAATAAAATCTTCATCGCTGTTATCAGCAAATAAATCTTGAGGCTAACAAAAGGTACTCTCAAATGTATATGAGTGTTCTCACAAAATTCCAACGTTAAATGATTTTTATTCACATCAAAATTAAGTGTTCTCTCCATTACGTTAATTTTTTTAATTTATTTAAATTATTACAACTGAATACAATATACAATTCATCTAGTAATTTTTCTTTCTTAATTTAGTTCACAAAGAGGCCCATTGGCCAGCTCCATTTATTTATTTATTTTACTAAAGTACTATATATAGTATCCTTAATCCATTAAATCAATTGGTTTCGGTCTCTGTAATCGTCTTACTGCAAGTGAAGTGTCAACATACCACGAAGCTCTTCATTTACTTGTTGATAGATACGTTGTCCATGAATTACTGGAAATTTTTTTATTTCTTCTTGAACCGTCGGGATATTTAGGTCCCTATGAAGGTCATCATTCCTAATGTACCGCGGAGCGTTAACTATACCACGTAACACTTTCTTTGTTGAAAAGTTTGTATTATTTTGATGTTGGTTTTCTTTATACAGCCCCGGAGCTGTACGCCGTAGGTCCATACAGGCTTTAGCACCTGTTGATACAATAGCAATTTATTTTCGGTTGACAATTCCGAATTTTTCCCGAGAAGCCAATACATTTTGCGATATTTGATATTAAGCTCATCTTTTTTCTTTTTAACGTGTTCTTTCCATCTGAGCCTGGTATCTAAGGTCATTCCTAGATATTTAGCATTATTTGCATACGGAATCTGCTGACCGTTAATGATTACAGGTTTATAACTGACTTTTCAATTGGTGAAATTCATATGCGTGGATTTCGATTCATTGAACCCGATACGCCACATTTTACTCCATTTTATGATTTTGTTACATGCTTCTTGGAGTTTCGTTGTCGATTCCTCGATAGTGTCTCCTACTGAGAGAACGGCAGTGTCATCAGCAAATGTTGCAATGGTAACATCGTTTAATTGAGGTAAATCTCTGGTGTAGAGCAGGTAAAGAATAGGTCCCAAAACACTACCCTGCGGGACTCCTGCCGAAATCTTTTTTAGCTCGGAATATTCATCTTCAAATTTCACCCTTAAGTGGCGATTCTCTATGTAAGATTTTAAAATCATTAAATATTGTTTGGTAAATCTCTATGTAGTTTGAAGAGTAAACCTCTGTGCCACACCTTATCGAAGGCCTGCGCCACATCTAAGAAGATACTAGAACAAACCTTTTTCCTTTCTAATGTATTCTCAATGACATCTGTAAGCCTATGAACCTGCTCAATAGTTGAGTGTTTCTCTCTGAAACCAAACTGATATTCTGGGATAAGGCTTCTTTGTTCTATGATTCTTTTCAATCTTTTGAGCAACAGTCTCTCAAACAATTTCGCTAGTGTTGGTAGAAGTGAAATTGGCCGGTAGGATTTTCTATCATTCAGTGGCTTGCCCGGTTTCGGAATCATTATTACTTCTGCTACTTTCCACTGCATTGGCACATGCTTTTTCCTGAGAATCGCATTGATTATGTGCAGTTATTTACAGGTATTTACAGGTATACTCAGAAAAAAATCATGTAAATTTAATAAGATTTAATATTTATTCTACCATTTTTTACTTTAATTATTGGTCAATGTGATTAAACATTTTATTCTAATAAACTTCATATCTTTATTTTTAAAGTAAATAGTCACTATTGTATTAGTAGTAGTGCCTTTTTAACCAAATAACTCGTCACATTAATTTTCAATAGTGTGGTATATTATTCTAATGGTACAGATCGTTTTAACAAAATTAATAAAGCATCACATAAATTCAATGATAATTCACATTAAATCTACAGTAACATAATTCACATTAAGTCTACAGTACTAACAAGGTGAATCCTTTAAAAAATATTATCGGATCCCATTAAGTAAACAGTGCAGAATGTTGATTTAAAAGGAAAATCAAATGAAAATAAGTCTTTTGCGATTAAAACAAAATGAGCGATCGAATAAGAGTTAAAAGCTGTTCGTGTAAATCAAAAGCGTTCCACTATTATTAATATTCAATATTATATAACATTAATTTAACAGGATGTGTCACGTTTAAAAGTAATGTTCGTTCACATCAACTTAATATTAAGGCAAATAAATTCAAAAAGACCAATATATTATAAACAAAATACCTACACTTACCATTAAAATAAAATTATTGTTCAAATTATCAATAATCAAATAAACCATTTCCTATTATTAACATTCAAAAGAATTTTCAAATTAAATTCAAATCACATTTAATGTAAAACTTTAGTGCACTGTAAAAATTTGTAATTATTTTTCACCAGATATTTCACCAGATATTTCAGATATTTCAGATTAAATTGATTTTAAACATGAGGAATGGAATTATTCCATAGCGTACACAATAAATAGCCCATGTACTACTACTTTTGAAAAATAAAAAAATTGATAAATTTTGTTTATATTAAATATATTAAAATATATATATTTATTCCATTTAATTCAAATATATACTTATTGTATAATATATACATTATTTTTTACATTATTATTAGTTTTATACATTCTAAAACATGCATTAGACATATTTTGCATTTACATATAAGTTTTAGAATGTGTGCATAGTATAAGCAAGTATGGTTATGTGTTCTAATTTGAAAGAAATCAACTCATCACAATTCCACTCATTCTAGTATGATAGTTTAAACAATATATTTTATCGGTTCGCTGTTTTTGAAGTGCAATTGTGCCGAGTAATATGTACTATCTTAATTTAGAACACAAACTTCAGACTTGGGACACACAAACCTAACAATTAATGAAACGAATATTAAAAAATTTATTTAGAAACAAGATATTTCAGTTTCAGTTAATTTAAATCAAAATATTTTTCCACGAAAGGCTTTAACGCTTTTGTTTAATAAATGTATATGATTTGGCGGTCCTTAAAATTCTACTATACTGTGTACAGAAAAAATACAACCGTATCTTTTGGAGCAATCCATTCTTTACAAATAAAATAATCCATTGAGTTGTGTATGTAATTATTTCCTCAATTTCTTAAAATGCTACACCAGATTTGACATGAGATTTAGTTAAGAAAATTTTATTTTATAAATTTTGCCTTTATAAGTTCTTTTGTCCCATATATGTTTTGTTCTTAAATTTAAAATATTTTGACATACGTCGTTATACCTTTGGTGAAAATCACAAAAAATGCTTCTCTTCGAAAATTAATTCCCTGCTAAAATAATGCTGATTTTTACACACCGCACTACACTTACACTTATTATTACTTTGTATTTAAATTTCTTTATGTTTTAATTAACACTATCTCTAATATAAAATTGATTAATGATCATTTATCGAGATTTTTCACTGTTTTCACTTTTTTTAAATTTTTTATAATTATACGCACGTATAATTTAATCACTTAAATCGTCCCTATAGAGGACGCTTAATGAATAAAATACATTATTTGAAACAATACCTACTAGATCAAAAACACGAAAACCGGACCATAAGTGAAATAGAAATAGCCCGACGTGACATTATATTGTAATAGGAATTATTTACGAACGAAAAAGATAGTCTATCATAATAAAATAATTATGTAAACCATTAAAACTATAATTTTTAAGTGTAAATTTGCTTCGCAAAAGTAAACGATGTTAAATTAATAGTACAACATATTAAAAGAAATGCATATTCACAAATTAAAAATTGAAGTTAATGACCTATCTTTTTACGGTAATGTGATTGAGCCTATCATTAAATTATAAGATAATAATATTAAAAAAATATAATGTTCCTTTTAGTTCTATACTATTAATAAACTGATTTATCAAAGTTTCTATTTTGTCTCAATAGTTTGTACTATTAAATATTTAAAATGATCGTTCCTTTAGATTCAATGGTGAAATTTCGACCAAAATTGTTAATTTTACAGTAAATCTTATTTTATAAAATTAATAGTGATCATATTAACTAGTTACAGGATTTTTTTTCTGAGTGTACCTTTGTAACAGGACCAGAGGTCATGTTAACAGAAATTAACTATTCAGCTGTCTAGGCGGTCATTGTTCGTCGGCTAAAGCTCAGGGTTCGGGGTGGGTATTTCTAGACAACTGAATAATCCTAGTTAGGACCGCATAAGGAAGGGAAATAGGGAAAGGTAGGATAGGGAAAAGAAAACCAACAGGTAACTCACCTTGTTTACACTTTACTTACCTAAACTCCATTCAGAGACACAAATTAGTTATCCATTCTATATTCACTAATTAAATCACTACACGAACTAATAACCATAATGCAATAATGATGCGGAGAAAAGAAAAGAAAAATTAGAGAAAAAGAGGCAAATCACAAATAAGATGGCAGACGAAAAAGGAAAAATGAAAAATTAATAAATTTGATTTGCACATTATAAAAATATATATATTTAAACTAAAAATCACCTTCACCAAGAAAATTAGGTTGGTTAGTACTTAAATAATAAGAAAATGAAGTAGTGAAAATAAAAAAAAAAATATAAATAGTTTGAACCATTTCCTTTTTAAGTATCAATTTAAACAAAAACTCAATTTATCTCAAATAAAATCAATTAAGTGGAAAAATCAAAAGGAAATGCTTAAACCTATTTGTGGTTATACTTAAATGTAATAATTAATTATTAAACTAAAATATTAAACTGCAACTAGCTTACGGAATTCAAAACACGTTGGGCGCCATTGGTAATCCATATGATATTTGTTGCGAATTGTATTTTTGATTGCTTTTATGTAATATTATTTATTGCGATTATATTAGATTATAAAAAGTATAATATTTGTACTTATATACATATATGTTTTGTATTATTAGGTAATTTATTATAGTAATTATATTTATATTAATTCTATTATTATAGTACTTATATTTATACTAGTAGTATTTGTATTTATATTGCATTATTATGTAAAATATTATTTAGGTGTATTATATTATGTGTGCGTTTCTATTTCGTCGCATTTTTAGCACTACCTGTACGAGTTCGTTACCAATTTCAATTCTATTTTGTTCACTAATTGCAACCACAGAAAGTCTATTGTTGTTGTTGTACTGGTAGTCTTAATAGGTAGTGCCCAAAAGAGGCTATCGTTATGTTCACTTTGTTAATATTTTTCAGTTTTACTGAAGGAATATTTAAGGTATTTTAATTATATTTTAATTATCACACACTCGTAATTTTGTGTATTTGTGGCTTAATTATTCTTCATAAGCCTAGATAGAGTTTTTGTTTGCACAACCACGTTTTTCGTGCAGATTTGATAAAACGTCCACCATTCTTAGTTCACTAAACACTTTGCTTTATAATTATAACTGCACTTATTATTATTAAGTATAATTAAAGTAAAACTAACCGATTAGCACTAGTTTATAGTTCAATTATAAATTATTTATTTTAACTTAAATACAATGATTAGAAAAAAAAAACTGAACATTAATTTTATTCACTAATTTAATTACAAACTATATACTAGAACTTTTCATTTTTTTTTCTATTTTTTATCGACCCATTTTTATTACTTTATTGGGTAGTTTATAAGAGAAGGTTACTCTACAAAAATCTATAATTGACTCCCCGAATATTTTTTTATATTTTTCTTTTCTACCTTTCGCTTATTGATTTATGATCGTTCATCAACTGAAATATTTAAAAATTTAGTCTTATCACATAAAAACAGAGGTCTCAATAGGGAAACGAGATTTATCAATTATGTTCCACCTACAGTCTGTAAAGAAAATCCGGACTCGTTATTATGAAGTTTTTTCCGTTTTATATTTTCCACAATACTGAAGTATATGGCACGTAGTTATTTCGTTACACCTTTTTGAGGCAGCTCCTTTATTATTTGCCCTGTTATCAGATCATAACCAGGAGCTTTCTTTACTTTTATGTTCTTAATTTCAGCTTTTAGTTTTTTTAATGTTACAGGCCTGATCTCTTTAAAATCAGATATTCTGGGCGTATCAGCAGTGTTTTCGTCATTGGTCTGCTGACTTAGAGGTTTAAATGTTTCTTCAAGATGTTCAGCAAACAGGTCAGCTTTAACTTTCGCACTTCTAGCCCATTTCCCATCGTGTGTTTTGATTGGGGGGATCTGTGTTTTTGGTCGTTTTAACCCTTTTGTTGCTTTCCAGAGGGAATAGTCGGTATCTTTAGTTGGAGCTAAGGAACAAAGGTATTTTCCAATTGTTTCATTTTTACTTTTTTTATGAGTGCCTTAAATTTGATACACGAGTTGTTTAAGGTGGTTTTATCTTGCGGCGCACGCGTAGTCTGCCATTTCTTTCGGACTTTTCGTTTTTCCTGCACTAGTTCTCTTACTTCTATTGGGTAAATAACAGAGTTTTCTTTCCTGGATGATAATTTGGAGGTACATTCCCAAGCCGACCATTGTTTGACATCAACGAGCTTCTCTAGTTTCTCTTCTATTTCATTTGTACTTTTAATTGGCACTTGAGGTTCTATTTTTTCCTCTACCAACTGCCTATAAACAGTTCCCAATTTGTTTGGTGTTTGTGAGCTGTGGTGAATTTGTTTTTTCTATTGCATTTTCACTAACCGTCATAATTACAGGAGAATGATCAGATATTAGATTTTCATCATTTTCTAAGAAGATGTAGCTTTCCGATATGCCTTTAGTGATGTAGAAATCTATAAGATTTGGGATTTTGTTAGGCTAGCACGTTGGTTTCCCTCCTGAGTAAAATTCACAGTTTGAGTATTGGACAGCTGCAAGTAATTCTTTGCCTTTTGAAGAGATTAATCTTGAACCCCAGAATGTATTGGTTGCATCAAAGTCACTTATTATAATGAAGTTACTTACTAATTTCTGGAACAAGTTAATGTAGTCTTCTTTCTTTAGGTTATACCGTGGGGGGTAATATATTGCACATATATTACAGGTGTTGTGATAACCAAATTTAACCGTCGCGGTGGTTACTTGTATGGATTCTTTTTCTATTTTTAACTCTTCATGATGTTTGATATTATCCATAATAAATATATAGCTGACGCTTCTCTTGCTCGTTCTTCAGGATGTGTGGTATGGTAACAAGTATATCTCCGAATTGATACATAGAAGCTGCTGGTAAGATGTGTTTCTGATATTAAGCATATATCAATTTTCTCGGTTTTTAAAAATAGTTCTAATTCTTCTAGGTGTTGTGTTAATCCATTTGCATTCCATATGGCTATTCTTAATGGGTATAGTTTTGATGTCTGGTTTCTGCTCCGGAATTATGACTTGAACAATGTATTGCATACATTATTTATTTTTAACTATTCTGGAACTTGGTATTTCCAGCAGATTAAGTCGATCCAGAATTAACTTATTTAGTTTATTCTGTTCCTCGAGGCTCTTTAAAATTGCTTGGATAATGTTTTTTTAAATTGTCGGTACCGTTCGTCTTATTTTTTTCGAATTTGAAGCGTCCTGAGCATATGTGTAATTCTCCCAACGCATAGATGCTTCATTTATTGCTCGATTCTTGTTTGGATGACTTAGAGAGGGTTTGCGTGCCTGATCCCTTATTTTCTGTAGCTGCTTGGCAACCTCACATCTTCGGTAGCTGGCTAAATGCTGCTCATAACAATTTATTCATTTTGCAGGTTCTTCTTTAGATAGTTTGCAAGTTTGTGTTGGGTGCTTTTAGCAGACATCTTGGTTCGGGCGCAATATCGATGCGTATGGTTATAGCCTTGGCATTTTTACATTGCACTATTCTTGTACTGCTTCTTTTAATAGCTTCGATCTTTATTCGCATGTTGAGAATGCCAGTTATATTGTAAATTTTTTCTATTTCCTCGGATACATCAAACGTTGAACAGGGGAAACAGATTCTAGTCGGTTGTCCCCGCCACGTGTCTCTTTTTTAATAATGTTTACGGCATCAAAGATTTTAAATCCTCTACTTTCTAGATCCTCCATTATTAAATTAATTTCACAGGTTGGATGTAGGCCTCTTGCCATGACCTTGATCGGACGATCGTTTTTATTTTCGTACGTGTACCACTGATATTTTTCCATATTCAGCTTCATTGACAAGTTTCTGTATGCGTTTGGATTTGAAGTGTTAATCTTCCATTCATTATTGTTCATAGCAGTAATTTTATACTCTTGTTCCGTAACATTGCTCATTACACTTTGGATTTCTGAGTAGTTGGTTACTCCTACTATAAAAATCGGTGGTGGGGCTTTTACCTTTGGCTGTGCTTCATTTTGTTGAGCTGGTTGCCGTTTGAGTGACTTTTCTGCTTCTGATGTGGACTCAGGGTCATTTATTGGTGGAGGTGTTTTTTCTTTTGGTTTAGCTGCTTGTTGTTGTTCTAGAGCTAGTTGTTTATTGATGATTAATTGTTTTCTAGAAACCTCTTTTGAAGTTGATGGTAAAGTTTCTGCTATTTCTGGTGAGTGTTGAACTTTCCTTTTCTTGCTTGGTCTTTTACTCCGTTTCAACATCCAATTTGTTTCTCTTTCTAAAACTTCTTGATCCGTATGGAATGGATTAATGTCATCATCGATTGTAGAACTAGGTGTTGTCCCAAGTTCTGCACGTGTTTCAACTGCTTTTTTGAGTTCTTCATTCTCTTTTTTTAAAATTGTGAATTCTTCTTTCAATTTAGATGTAAATTCCTTTATTTCTCTTTGTTATTCACGGAGTTCGGCATTTTCCTTCTCGTACTGAAATATATTTTCAGTTGAAGATGTAATTGATCTTGGTAATTTGGAACTTCATCCAAATGGGTTAAACGTGAAATGATGAGTGTTTTATTTAACGAAACTTAACGAAGAGATTTTTTTTATTCATATGAAAGTGAGTGTTCCCTTGAAAATATTGAGTGAACACTCACAGTCGATTTTTGATAACTCACTATATTATTAGATCGGTTAACGTAAATTAAAACTAAAATATTGAGAAAATTGACTTTCTAATATCATTTCCTATAGATTGCAGATATTGTCGACACAACAAGAAAACGTATGTAATTTACGTAATAGATTACGTGTCGACAACCGCGTATATTACATTGCGTAACATCACGGCACACTGTTAGTTTGGCTTTTTACATCGCATGCACAGAGTTGAACACCCTTTGTTGTGATTGATTTGAATGCCGCCACAGATCAATAGTATAGACCCTTCATATTTTAGTTTTGTTTAATCTTTTTAGATACATTTGAACGACTCATATCTTCATCTCTCGTTGATATATTCGGGTTATTGTTCTAAACAAATAGACCAATAGGATGAGCAGTTTGCTTTGAAACTAACGAATTGTTTGATGCATTTATTAAAAAATTCATTCGCCTTATTCAGAGTGCTAACTCACTTTTACATTGTTGCCATGCGGATCATTTAATTGAAGCAAAGTTGCTGTACTATATGTATGCAGTCACAAAGGAAATTTGACGCAGATGGCTTATCAATTACAATTTTTATTCCCAAACCAGCCAAAATAAATATTATACTTGAATCGAAAATTTTGGAACAGCACAGAACTGTAAATGCGATCTGCTGCAATATTTATATCCATATATACATGTTTTTGTGTACATATTCAAATAAATTGAACAATCTCATTTCCCTTCGATGTTATTATTATTTGTATTTTTATTTTTATTTTGAATTTTTGCTGCCGCTGAAAATGATTTTTCCGCTTGATTAGTATTGTTTGAGCATCAACAACAAAGTATGGATAGAGCATATTTTTTTTTTGTTGGCTTCTGCTACTGTTTGAAATTACACACATATTTTTCATTCTGTCATTTAGTTTGTGTATATTATATTATATGAACATATCCATATTCTAGTTGTTGTTGTTGTTGTTGTTAAATTAAAATTAAAAACAATAATACCAAACAAAAACAATGTACGAGACGGAAAAATGTTTTAATTTTGTCGAGCTGCTGGTGTATTTGCGTAACTAAACTCTCATATACCACATGGTATGGTATATGCTATATGTGCCGTACGACACGTTATACCGTCTCGTTTCAGACATAAAAATAAAAATAGCGTAATTCTAATAAATTAATTGCTCGCTGTACTCGGTTTTGTTCTTGTTTTGTTATGATACGGAATCCCTTTTTGTATATTTCAAAATATTTTGTAATATATGTATTTACCATAAACAACCATACAACATATTTATATGCGATAATGAAAAATTAACATAAATATGTTTGGAAAAAAAAAACGAAAATTTCTGACTTTGGATATATTGTTGCGAGTATACGCGTATAGAATAGTAACAAACAACAATAACAACCATGACAAAAAGTTACATTAAAATTTAATTAAAAGCTGTGTTTTATAGTAATTAATTAATTCATTACGTAAATTCCCTACATATTTTGTGTTTAACTGGAGGTTATATTAATTAATATTACAAAAAATATGAAATAGGCTTTAGCTTTATGGTTTGGCATATTACATTTTTGCCACCCGTATCATGAGATTTTTGAGTATATATTATGTAAAATTATAATATATTTTACTGTGGTATATTTTATGTAGAATTTGTATATGTATGAAATTTTGTTACAATATTGAAACGTGATCTTCAAAAATTAATAAATTTTTAATGTACAAGTTGGTATGTAAACATCTGATGAATATCCTAATTAAACATGACAAATCACTCCTTTTAGTGCTCGTTTCTCACATATCTTTAGGATTTTTAATTTAATGCTATTAAAACTAAAATTTAATATCGGATCAAAACCAAGTTTGGAACACAAAACATGATTTAATCTAAAGTTAATATAGTAAAGGCTCTCTTTTGACTACTCTTTTATTAAATGTTTCCGGTTTCAGTAGTTTCTGATAAATCATTAGGGTTAACCTACAACTTTAGGGTTAAAAGAACCTCTTCTTTGAGATGCAATTTAGCATAAGCACTTAAGTCGATATAAATTTTTATTCAAAAATATATATTCTTATGAACAGTATTTCCCGTTTTTTCTTTCTCTTCAATTTTTCATCAAAATCCGACTGTTTTTGTTTGTAATAGGTGTTTGTTATTTACTGAAAACCATTAAAATGATAATTTTTGATATTGTAGCATGAAATAAATCATATTTAAAACATTATTTCTTTGGCAATTCAACAAAACCGCTTAAGGTCAGGATCTATATTTTGAATGTCATCGTCTGCTTGAAGATTTCGATAAAAATTATGAAATTCTCCATCTATTAAAGGGTGTAGAGATAAAAGATCCTTTTTTTTCTGTCTTAATTTTAAGATGTTCATGATAACAGGGCAATATTTCAGTCATCGTCAATTGATCGTTTTCCAACATTTAATATTTGAAATGGCTCTTATTTGTCCAAAACATATTTGTATAAGTAGTCAACGAACTTGGTGTCAATGAAAATTTTCCCCGTTTATATTTTTCTTCCCCCATGTAAATTTTGTTTTGAAAATTGAGGAAAATGTGTAAAAATTATGTTGTTCCATTTCAAATACCACGTATTTTCATTTTTCTCCACAAGTTCGAACAAATTGAAACCAATCACGTGGGTGGTGTATTTTCGCCAAAGTTGACTTCTTCTTTCTCTCGATTATCTCGTGATCACTGTCACACTTCATATGTGTGACCAGGAACTAAAAATGTATGGTCAATTTCATCTAATTTTAAATTTTTATGGCTATTGAAAACATGCTGCGGCTACAAATGAGTTTTATTTTGACCAGCATATGCAATCGCTTTATAAAATTGTTGATTTAAAGCGTTGTCGTAACTGTTGCAAATGTTGATAAACACAAGAAGCTATTTCATTTCTTCCTCTAGCACAAATTTCTTCATGACACATGAAGCATATTGGCACAACTAACAAAATCGTGGGCCGTTAAATTAATCGTCCATAATGGCCGTTTTTAAAAGGACACTGACGTGTTCATATATGGTGTCAGCAGGCATTATTGCAAATCAAAAGTTAATACTTTAATTAAATTTGAAGATCCATCAAGTAATTTATCGGCTCTCTGATAGCTGCGTTTAGTACGTTGGTCAGCTTTCATAGTTTGTTGTTCATCCTCTGTTTTTGTTGCTTCGATTTTACTTACACAACTGCGGAAGTAAGTGCGGCACAAATACCATAGTTTCGTTCAGAACGTATTAAAAAAACAACAAAGTTAAAAATGTTTCAACTAGAGTGTGGAACTAGTAAGCAGGACATAAAGCCATTCAAGAAATTTGATTGGTTTTTAGTTCGGCAGTGTGTGATGTTTTTAATTTCCACAGGTATGTGCTGAGCTTTACATTTTCAGAATACACAGGAAAAAAACGAGACTGCTATAGAATTTATTTTCCTACACATCAACATAAATTTGAACGATATAGCAGTCATTTGTGTTACTATATTTTAAGACTTATAATTTGACAAAACCACTTAATTCATTAAATTAAACTAAGTAGTCAGAATTTTATTTTTTTTGTTTCAATTAGCATTTATAAAAAACACGTATATATAAATAAATACCAAACGCCAAATTAAATTCAAGATAAAAACTTGTTTCAAGATAATTGTTTATTCTAAATTTATTTCTGGTTTTAGAAATTATAATATTGCTTTAAATATCACTTATTTCATGCTACAATATCAAAAATTTTCAATTTAGTGGTTTTTAACAAATACTAATCACCTATAACAAACATAATTTGTTTTATTTTTTGGTTATATCACGGTCAAAACTATCGATTAGAATATTACTATCGATTAGAATATAGTCCAACATAACCACTTATATCGACTTAAGTGATTATGTTAAATTGTCTCAGATTTTTATTTGTAAAATCAGAAATAAGTTTTAGAATAAACACTTGTCTTGAAATAAGTTTTTATTTAGAATTTAATTTTGCGTTTGGTATTTATTTAAATCGATATAAGTGTTTTTTCTTAATGCTAATTAGAAATTTTGTAAATTTCTGGTGAGCCCCGAGCAACTACTTGACGGTGTAAATGTGTAACATGGACCTTATATAGCAAGAGGTACAACAGGATCAAATTGCTGTTCGGCGCAAGCCAGTTGACAACTCCAAAGCGATTGATTATTCGATTGTCAAATATGGCGCGTCGATTATCGATCGGTTTGTGTGGCATGTGCCGCTGTCTCGTTGAAACCAAAAAAATGAGACAGTTATGCCTCTACACCAAAATCCACACCAAACAGTCACTCTTGATGGATGTCTTCTGTATGATTAAGTGAGGTTGTTTCAAATCCCAAATCCGGCAGTTCTGCTTGGTTATGCCAGGTGAATTTTTTAAGCTAAAACCTTCAAATATCTCAAAAAATAAGCACTCTACGAAAAAAATTTCCATTATCAAAATTTATTCATTCCGGCGAGTCATACTTTGGTTCTAAAATAAGTACCCATCCTCCTCTTAAGGTAAGGCAAGGGTAACTTTGAAATTAGAATTGGAACCCTCTATTTTTGATTGGAGATTCGGATCGAATTTCGAATTTTATTTATTTTTTCTTTTCTTTTTTTTTTTTTAATATTTTTTTTCCTAATTTAAAAAGTACAATTTGTTTAAGACTATTTTCAAGTAGTTACATTTAAAACGTGTTAATTTTAATTCACACGTATTACAGAATCGTATGTATATGTAAATTTTATATCGAATCTGCAATAAAAAATAGGGGTTTTTACTTTAATTTCAAAGTTACCTTACCTAAAATAAGGGGAGGAGGGTACTAATTTTAGTAGAGATATTTGAAAGTTTCAGCTTAAAAAAAATCACGCAGTATATAGCACCCGAGATGGACATACGCTTCGTCTGAAAAGATAATTTTTCGACCAAACTCGACGTAATTATGAAGCTGGTCTATGGCCCATGAAGAGAACTGATATCGAACGCATGATCATTTTCATTCAAAGCCAAGTCGTGTGGAAATTAAAGGCGAATAATCCGAGGTCTTTGTGTAGTAGCTGCGGTTGGCGTCGAGTTAAAGGGCACATTCATTCTCGGGCGTTCACACTGTCCGAGCTCGTGGACTTCAGCTGTCATCCACTAGCAAATCTTTCCTACGATTTTTTTTTTACCAATTTCACTACAGCGGTTCCGCCTGGCGCTCTTTCATGACCCATATTTATTTTTAAAATTCGCACGTTTTCGACAACACAACACTGACTTTGAAAATAAGTTTTCAATATTTCAAAACGCTCCTCAAGCGAAAACGTGATTATTTCATGACGTGGAATATCAGAGTGACGAACTGTCGAAATTTCAATAAAACCGTCCAAAAAGTGTTGCCCATTTTTAATTCCAGTATCTTCCATGATAATTATCGCCGCCAATTACAATTGCTTTCGTTATCTGCATATTTCCGTTTACTTGGAATGTTACGCTAAAATCCAATTCTCTTCAGTAGTGGAAGAAAATTTATTGTGGTAATATCGATGTTGTTAAGAGAATAATAATTGCTTAACAAAATTATAGCCTGCGCGACCTTAACCTTTTGGGCTGATAACATCTGGTGGTGTATAACTTTACCACTCGGCCATCGAGTGATATGCTTATGTAGAGCAGAATTGGAAAAAGTACCTAGTGTCTCAAGACGAACATGAGTAGTATGTCTTATATATTCGTTTCTTTCAAAATTTTCCATTTTCATTATTCAAGTGAATACAGTGAATATGTATTTCCAGTTCTAAATTCAATTGTGATGGACATCTCGATTTAATTCATATACAGGCTTTATTGCGTAAACTAAATGATCTGCCAAGAGTGAGCGAAACCCAAAATTTATTATAGAATATTTGATTAGCCTAAAGAGATGATTTAATTATTCACATGACACTCAAAGTCACACTTTTAAATTTGTTTTTCGATTTGGAGTCTGCTAGATTTTGAAGGCGCCACCCAGTTTTTGATTTGGTTTTTATCTAGCTTTAAAAAGAGGAAACCATCCAATGGTTTATCAAAAACGAGTAGAACTTTATATTTTTCATGCAATATAAATTTAGATCTCTACCGGTTTTTGATTTAAGCAATACTTTACGAACACAATGGTTTGTAAAAATTGATTAAAGTCCAAAATGTTTGTATGAAGCATTTCAAAATGACTGCAGTAAAACAGTTTTTGTTTATTATCATAAAAATGCCCTAACATTTGAATCTATCTTGTTAGTGGTACTTCTATTCTGTATGCTGGTGAATATGCTGTTCGCTGTAAAATATCATACTTTCACCTTCCTTGCCCCGTAAATGATCTTTTTTCGTCCAGAGCATTACTTAACCCTTATGTGAGTGACAAGGTACCCGGGTACCTTTTGCACTTTTAAACGTCTGGCTTTTTATGTTCCACTCATAATAAAAAGTTTTAAATTTTTTGAGAACTTCTAAAAATGAGAAATTTTACAACTTGGACGCACGTGAGAGCAAAAAGTAGTTTAGTTGTACGAATAAGAGTAACAAAGGTACCCGGGTACCTTTATATATTTTACACTATATTCGAAAGAAATAGTATGCAAATATTTTAAAGTTTTGTGTTATATGCCGTTGTATTTCATTGTTTGTATTTCTGTTTATTTATTTCATTTAATTTATGTTTATATTTTTATTTATTTCAAAAAAACTAACCAACATTTTTTTATTACTATCGATCATTTTTTTCACTGATGTGATATGTTGGATTATTTAGCTTTTTTTACAGAATGTTCTTCGAAAACTGACATGTTGCAGCTAATGCAAAATTGTTTTCAATTTATGTAATTTTAGCAAAATCCTTTATAGATTTCGAAATTGCAAAAAAAAATTAAAACAAAGTTAGTTTTAAGAAAAATTGCATGTAGGGTACCCGGGTACCTTAGTCACTCAAATTAAGATATTTTTTCTTCACTCACATAAGGGTTTATTTGATCAATTGGGACTAGTAACGTTCACCTTTAACAGTTTGGCGAGTTCAGAGAGAAACTTAAAGCAAAAGGTTGATTGGTTGTCATCCAGCTTAGATAAAAACCGCAGTGGAGGCCTCCCAAAATATTAGTTACAATTCCACCGGTCCCCGTTTTAATTTTTTGTATATGACAGTCGTTCAATTTTTTGAAACAATCTTACACATGTAACAACTATAACAACAAAAAAGCTTATAGCCCGGGTGCCGAAAAAAGGAAAATTTCAAAATTTTGTCTTAAAGACAACAAAAATTAAAACTGAATTCTAGAAAAAAAAACAGAAATTATTGAAGCCTAATTATAACGCTACGCGAAATAGAAATTAAGCTACTCTAACTTATAGTTTTCTATTTTTTTACATGAAAGTAGGTCTTTCAATTTGAACTTGATCTATTATCAGATATTAATTGGGATGACAATATACACAAAAATTCAGTTAAATTTTAAAATAAAATAATATTAAAAATATTGTTGTTGTACTGCTTTCCATTGTCAAAGACATTTCGTGCCACATTGCCTCATTAATTCTCTATAGGATTTAATGCAGGAGAACGTTCCGGCTAACCTTATAACTCGATCGCTCTCAAAATAGATCGACCGTTTTCTTCGATTTAAGAATGGGAGCATTGTCCTACTGGAAAATCCTTAATTCACGGTTGGTTGATTTTCGCCGAAATCTATTGCCATTCATCTCACAGCTCTATGTATACAGCTGATTGGCTTCATTCGAATAGAATTCTTATATGTAGGGGCTTCAAACAATAACGGAGCCGCCTCCGAAGTTTCTGCACGTTGATACTTTCTTATCCGAATTCATCAGGTTCGTCTATGGACATGTATTTTCAGCAAAGTTTAATAAATTGATTTTATGTGCTTTCGTTAAAATTGATTATTTTAACCTCTTGTTCATTTAACACGGTTGCACTTATACAAAATTCGATGTATGCTGCCCATTCCAACTAGCAAATCAAATTCCGAAATAATTTTTGTTGTCGGTGAATTCCTCTTTAATCGCAATTCTAAGGATTGTCTGGCGCGACGAAAGCTTCAAAAGATTTTTATTTTTTCGATTTTTTTCCATAATTCTCGCTTTTGTTGATAAAAATGATGATATCCGATCGTGTTTTGCCTAATTTTAAGGTTCACTTGTCTTTTTTAAATAGAAATTTTGAAAATGAAAAGCCTGTAAGGCTGGTAGGCTCGAATTTTTCATATTTCTTCGACTGTTAGTGTTTTTCCTTTCCCCACTTTTATCAAATTTTATAAAATAGCTACCAAATAATAATGTCACTTATTAAAAAACTCATTAAAAATACACAAAGAGTAAACTAATTAAATCAAACCCCTAAGATATACTAACTGACTTTAATTGAATGTCGCAGTGTAAAATTATATGTTTTCATTTCAAAATGTGTATATTGACATTCCAATTAAAACTTGGTAATAGATCAAGTTCCAACTTTCAAAAAATTAAGGGTGGCTTTAATTGAATTTTGCGGAGTGTATAATTATCATAAATTGGCTATCATAAATTGCAGACAAATCAACTAGCATTTTCCTGTCAGGCATGTTCATTGCCATTCGAAAAATATAATATCTGTATTTGTGCTCAGAATTGGCCCTACTTCACTGAACAAGAAAGAATTGAACGACTGATTTTCTGAAAATAAGAGTTCTAAAAACCATTTATCTTGGCAGTTATGATCGTATGTGCCTATTCGAAATGTTCATTGTCATCCGAAAATTATATTGAACAACGAAAACCATTGAATGAATGATTTTTTGAAAAGGTGTTGGTGTACCAACACGTGGTGGCACACTTCGATACTATAGTAGCATCTTTCGTAATTGGGATCCACAAATTCACCACACCAAAGGCCAATGTTCACCAAATTTTATCCTGAAAGTGTAAGGATTTAAAAAAAACTGCGACGGTCATTACAGATTCTCACAACAACAAGTCGAATCTCTAGAGGCTAAATAGTGTCACTGAATACTAACAAAAGGGTCAAAAACATTTAAGAAATATATTTCAATAAAAAAAGATCCGATTGAAGATTTTTGTTACCTTATATAGTCCTTCACTTTAGTTTTTAGTAAATGTGCACATTTTTAATATCATTCATCGCACCTACATTTATTTTTATTTTTATTTTTTTATTTTAGTGAATTAATTCGTAATATAAATTACAGTACAATTTTAGCAATAAAAATATATCAAATGAAATACATAATTCTAGTTATTATAATAAATTATTTAAAATAGTTTTCCTTTAAAGATAGTCTGATTCCAGATTTCGTCATATTAAAATCACAAAACATACTTAATTGATTATAAAACTTCGACATTAAATTCAAATTCGTTACATCCATAATTAGTCTTATGAAAATCTAATTTCAGAAGGGTTCGAGTACGTAGATTCCTCACAGGGGCATACAAGTTAAGGTTAAATAATAAATACGAGCTGACTATTTCGCCATTTAGTAAATTGGAAATGAAAATAGCCCCAGCATGCTGCCGACGAATATCAAGTGGCTCGAGTTTTAGAGATTTACATCGCTCGGTATATGGAGGGAGGCCTAAAACATTCTCCCACCACATTCTACGATTATCAAACCCAATAGTTTTCCAGGCATAGAAAATTAAGAATGATTTCTGAACCGCCTCAATTCTCTTGACATGATTACTGTAACTTGGACACCAAACACATGACGCATATTCAAGTTGTGAACGGACAAGAGATTGATATAGCGAGATCAAAGCTTTCGGGTTATTAAACTCTTTCATAATTCGTTTAAGAAATCCTAACATAGAATAAGCCTTTGCAATTATCAAATCAATATGCCGATTCACTGATAAGGTTTGTGTAAACATAACCCCAAGATCTCTTACTTCAGTTATTCTTGATAACTTATCATTATTAATACAATAATCATGTATTACATATGACGATGCCATTGCATAACATGCAATGTTTTAGTTTTGTTTTTCCGAATTTACGTCAGTAGTCGCAATACGTTTTAGCCCAATGTAATTTAAAGAGTAATTCGATTGTGAGAATTAGTGGGATTTTAATATTTTTTTACCAACATAAAGCTAAAAGTTTACTGAAAATACAGAAAGTTTAGTTTGTTTTAAATCCTAACACAAAGTCTGTTTTGCAAAGAATAACAATGGATTACCAATAACCTAAATTGGCATATATGTATATATATCAAGTTAGCCCAAAATTTCATACCAGGAAAATAAAAAAAATTCATTGTGTAGCACTAAAACTGCAATAGTAATTCTATTCTAGCCATAGTAAATTTTATTCTAGCCCAGAATTCTTTTCAAATTATAAATATTAAAATCAAAATTAAAAATTAAGTTTAAATTAATAAGAGTTATAATTTTTTATAATTTTTTATAGTTATAATTTTTTACTTAATTTTTAATTTTGATTTTAAGATTTAAAATTTGAAAAAAATTCTGGACTAGCATAAAATTTCGACATTGAACGGAATTACTATAATAAATTCTGGGCTGGAATATCATTGCAGTTTTAGTGTTACGAGATGATTTTTTTTTATTTTCCTGGGTTGAAATTCTGGACTATCTTCACAAGGGTAAATTTGCACAGAAATTATTCGATCAAAAAATGAAAGAATCTACCTTAAATTAAAAGAAGAGACTGCTTCAAACTGTATAAGATTCGTTCGTTCGTTAAGAAATATTATGTAAATTAGGTACCCACAACCAAGCTTTTCAAATTTTATTTAGGGTTGAAAATTATACTTAAATTATTTAAATTATTTACATACAGGAAGTGAATACTCCTGTTAAAGATAAATAATAAACAATAATATTTAATAATTTTTAAATACAAATCGATCAATGTTTTAATGTAGAATGCTAAACAAAGCATGTAATCTTACTAATTCATATCATATGTTACAAGCACGATATAAATATTGCGGTTCACTTAGAAAAATTATTAACCTAACCACAAGCAGGATTGAAAAAATTCATTTGTTTCTGTTTTTAAGTTAATGCTGGAATTTGTTACTCATTCAGAAAGTGTATACTCTCGTTACTGACAAACAGATTCAACGACAATATCAAAATTCAAAATATGTGATTATGTTAGATATTACACTTAATATACACATTTCATTTAACATTTGTTTTTTTTATTTTGCAACAAATTAAATTTTTGACTATTTTACTTAAAAAAACTCGTTCAAAAATTTAAAAATCGCTCGATCGATTTCGACTTGTTAGTGGCCAGGAGTATCTACTGATTCTGAAAATTTCATACCAGGAAAATAAAAAAAATTCATTGTGTAGCACTAAAACTGCAATAGTAATTCTATTCTAGCCATAGTAAATTTTATTCTAGCCCAGAATTCTTTTCAAATTATAAATATTAAAATCAAAATTAAAAATTAAGTTTAAATTAATAAGAGTTATAATTTTTTATAATTTTTTATAATTATAATTTTTTACTTAATTTTTAATTTTGATTTTAAGATTTAAAATTTGAAAATTATTCTGGACTAGCATAAAATTTCGACATTGAACGGAATTACTATAATAAATTCTGGGCTGGAATATCATTGCAGTTTTAGTGTTACGAGATGATTTTTTTTTATTTTCCTGGGTTGAAATTCTGGACTATCTTCACAAGGGTAAATTTGCACAGAAATTATTCGATCAAAAAATGAAAGAATCTACCTTAAATTAAAAGAAGAGACTGCTTCAAACTGTATAAGATGGCAAAAAAATTAAAACAAAATTAAAATTTAAAGTGGCAAATTGATTGATCTCCGAAGTAAGGGAACTCGGTAAATAAAATCTTGAAATTTAACAATACTCCATCTTTCCGCCATTTCTTGATGAAATTTGGATAATACTATGGATCAGGGATTTTAAAGTAAGTTTTGGACAAAAATCTAGGATCTGTTCGTGCTGGACTAAACTGGCAATTTCCTAACCGGCCCTTATGAAAAATGATATCATACATTTTACAAGATATAAATAATTTTTAACTGGAGGGAACTATTTCTTAATTAAATTTTGTAAAATTTGCATCGCATACAGGGAAAATTCGGAAAAAACTGATGGATTAATATTTTCACTGTAATTTTTTGATTTTCTGCGGCCATATAAGTTATTTTCAGTTTTTGGCCAATACCTCTAAGACTTCTACTAATAACCAATACTTTCGGTTGTTTTTGTTATAGCCTATGTAGGACGGCTGAAAACCAAAAAATTATGGTGAAAATATTAATTCATCAATTTTTTCCAAATTGTCCCTGTTTGCGATGCAAATTTAACAAAATTTAACTAAGAAATAGCCGAGTTCCCTCCAGTTTAAAATTTATTTATATCGTGTAAAATGTACAGATATAAATTTCATGATTTCATTTACCGAGTTCCGCTTATTCGGTGATCAATCAATTTGCCATTTTAATGATCACTTTTAATATTTTATTCCGCTTAAATGTTTTATTTAGTAAAAAAAGAGATACATGATGAATACAAAATTTTTGCTGGAAACTATACATAGCAAAATGATTTATCTTTTGTGATAGTGCTGCCACCTGCAGCGAGTAGTTTAATTTCTTATTTTCTGCTCCCAAGTTTCCGCTTTCTTATAGAGTATGATTTAATTAAGAGTAAAAAACATTATTCGTTCTGAAGCGACAAAATTCATATTCACAGCGACATCATGTATCAACATTTTCATAAGGATGCACGCGTAAATTTTGTCAAACTCTACATGTCATGAACCATGCAGTGGGAAAAGTAATTTTTTTCTGATGAGAAAAATTTTAATTTTAATGGTCCTAATGGATTTTCATACTACTGGCATTATTTGAAGAGTAATAATCTCCCACTCATAAGAAGAAACTTCGGAGGAGGAACTATAATGTTATGGGCTCCAATATTATACACTGCGAAGACCTCTCGGAACGGTACACCGAACTGCTAGATGATGTTTTAATACCGTTCATAGAAGATTTTATGCCAGATGATGTAGTATGGTTTGATGGCCGAATCCATTCATCCGGTCATTACGCATGCACGCTGTTACAGGAGAAATTGATTTTCTATAACTTCTTTGCCTCAACCATTTGGTTTTGTTTCTGTTTTCTGCTTATTGTATCTACTTATAAATGAACGATAGACTTTATTTTACTATCTTAAAAACCTCGCAACCACGGTATTACATATATATTTTAGACTATTCGATTTTATACTCTTCGTGTTCCGGAAGCAACTGACTTGATTAAACATTAATTATCCTATCACATCTATACCGTACCGTTGGTCGACTATCAACAGGTTTCCATCAATCAGTACAGTACCAATACAATACGCAGTCACAGCGTGCCACTCATGATCGTATCAGTGTGTTAATAAACATGTCTTACAGGCATATGCAGTCAAAATTTTCATGTTTATGTAACAACAAAATTTTATGACAAAAAATGCTCCATTTAACAGAGTTTGTTGCTAAAAGGAATCGGGCAAATTTGAGTAGCTCAAATTCAGCCACTATTTTTTTCGGATGGTAATGAGCGTGATTGATAGGGATATGCAATCTAAATTACTTTTGTTTTTTCTCTTTCTTGTTTCAAGAAATGTTTCAGTAAAAAACATTATGGCTATATTCGTATTATTTCTATAAATTTATCTTATTTGAAATTATTTGATTAATTGAGAGATGAAGTACAGACTCAAAGAAGGAGTTACGGCGTGTTAAAAGTTTTCAATGTACCATTTTAGCTGTTGTTCGTAAAAATTATATATGTGTACCTAGAGACGAGATCGTATATCTTGTGTGTTCTTTAGCATACACAAAATGAGTTATGACATCATAATTTACTTATAAAATCATTGTTTGGAAGCCAATTAAATTTAAATCAACAACTAAGCCTATATATTCGAATATTATTATAAATATGGAATTCCATGACTAATTACAAACATTGAGATTGAAGTTTATAGATATTTTTTTACAAACTCAGGCGTGTACGACCAAATTTGAACGTACTTAACCTTAAGTAAAATAAAAAATGTATAAAAATCACAAAAACCCAACCCAATCATAATTTAACACGTTCTGTATACTTATACAAATCTTATAACATCTAGACTTAATATGTACCTACATGTACATAAGTAGAAGACTATATAGAACCGTAAATGTAGACAAGCCAAAAAAAGAACTAATTACATACTTCAAACGTATGTTAACAACTTCCATTCAATCAAATTATAATAATAATAGTAAAATATATTCATTAAATTAAACATATAAATGACTACAACTAACCTTCAAAATATAAAAATAAATATAAAATACGATGAACGTGAATATTATGATGTACAGCTGAATCCAACCGGGTCATTATATTTATCATCGGTTTACCTTTACGGTTTGATACAAAAATTAAATCTTAATAAAACTTATGTCTTCAAACTTAGATGAAATATAATGTCTATCAATCCGTCAAATAATTATAATGATTTCTATAAATTGCTTTAAACATGTAAGTGTGTATCCAGATACTCAAAAAATAATTAATAAATAATAAAAAATTAATTTACCTAAAGTGATTTGAAATGGATCAAAGTTACGTTCAACCATTTATAACAAAAAAAAAAAAAACTTTCCGCAAACTAATGGTTTCCTTTGTAAATTATGCATCAGCTGGTAATTTGTATCTATACATAACAATCTCAATAAGTAGCAAGCAAATATAAAGGAAACCAAATCCATTTAGAAAGCTGCATATTCCAAAAAAAAAAAGAAACTCTATAAAATTTGTAAGTAAATTTGAAATGCATATATTACATAAAAAAAAGTTTTCCGTTAAACAAAAAATTTTACCCCGAACTTTATTTAATGTGTGTGTGCATGCATTTCTTTTTGCTGCTCAACTACTGTGCTTTCACCATATACTCGAGCTTTTTATTCCGTTGAAAACGGAATATACATACACAACGTAAACAGTTTAATTTGGTTTTATTTTTATTTATAAAGGAATTTGTAGTTTATATTTATTTTTAAATAAATAAAACTTTTTTTTATTTTATTTTTAATAAAATATTTACTGTATTACTGTGTGTTATGTAATATATTATATAATAATAATGTATGTATGTATGTATATATTGTGTATGTGATAGAGAAGAAAATACTTTGCCTTATAAACTATTTTCTTTTTGTAATTTAATATAAACAGTTGGAGAAAATAAGTTTTCTTTTATTTTATGGCTTTTTTAAAACTTTATTATTTCTAGAAGCAAAATTAAAATGAAATAAAACTCGTAACCGAAAATTAATAAATAAGAAAAGTTTTATTTTGATACAGATTGTTTTTCAAATTATTTTCAAAAAATATATTTTAAATATAAATAAAAACAAAAATTGAAATAAGGATACAAAATAGTTTTGTTTTTTTTATAATGGTTGATTTTTTTTTAATATATCCCGGTTAATGTCGAAAATCGCATCTTTTCACTTCCTAAAACAATAAAATCAAATACAATGACACTACTAGAATACGGGTGGGCCATCTCTTGGTCTTCTTTTCCATCGATAAATTTTAGTACTTAATGTTATCTGTTATAAAAAAAACTTTTAATACATACTATATATGACATTAAGATAACATTCATATATGAAAAGTTAAATATATGCCATTTATCATCATGGAATTTATTATGAAAATAATCGATCGAAAACAACAACATTTTGTAAATTACGTGAGAGTTTTGGTCGGCATGGACGTCCTGCTGAGCATTAAATTGGCAAAATTATTGATGTGAAGATACTGGTTCAATTGTATCAACATATTCAGCCAGTTAGTACTCCTGTTGCAGTAGCAGCTAGTGAAAGGGCTCGTAAATAACCAAGCACATCAAAAAGCCATCGATCAAAGAACCAAACCTTTCACGACCCTCATTACGACGCATTTTGCATCTTGATTTGCATTCATACAAAATTCAATTAACTCAAAAATAAAAACCACCAGACCATTAAAATCGTCGTCGGTTTGTTAATTCAATACCTATAGTTTGGAAGTAAATATTACAAGTTTTAAGCAAATATCAATAAAATAAAATTATTACATGCAGGGAGTGAGCACACTTGTTACATTCGAATTAATTTTAAAGTTAAAATCCAAATAAAAAATGAACCGATTTCTTTTCAAAAAAACAAATGCCTCGGTGTAATATTCTGGAATATTAAACATGGCATGTAAACTTAATATTTTTGGTTAATAAATCAATTTTTTTATTACATGCACGAAGTGAATTTTGGAGTTCATTTAGAAAATTTTACTGACAATAAACAAATATCTACTATAATTAAAAATACAAATACTTCAATGTTATATTGATGCCACATACCCTGTAATACATTAACTTATTAATTTATTTGACCAATTTATTTATTACACACAGGAAGTGAATGTTAAGATTCGCTTAGAGAAATATATACAATTATCCCAAGTATGATAAATTAATAGATAATTATTTGAATTTGCGTAAATCTTTAAATTTGTAACAAGTTTTATACAAATAACATTAACAAAAAAATTACATGCAGGAAGTAAATATTATTGTTGCAAACAATTCCAATTTTAACTTCAAATCAAAATACCAAATGTACACATTGGGTTAAAAATACAAATTTATAGACGTATTGCTGTGGACTGTTAAGTTAAACATTTAACCTAACTATTTATCGATTTGTTGAACAAATAATATGTTACATGCACGAAGTAAAGATTGTAGGATTTTTTAGAAAAATTATGTAAAATAACCAAAATCACGATAAGTAAATAAATATTCTCATTGTCTTGCGCAAATGTTTGAATTTGCTACTAAGTTTAAACAAATATCATTAAAACAAGTTTATTACATGCAGGAATTGAACCCTCTTGTTACAGTGATATTAATTTTAAAGCTAAAATCAAAGTACAAATTGCACCGATTCCACTTAAAAATGCAAATGGGTCGATGCAATATTGTCAAATATTAAACATAACATGTAAACTTATTATTTATTGGTTTGTGAGTTAAATTATAAATTACATGCACGAAGTGAATATTTTGGAGTTCGTTAAGAAATATTATGTAAATTAGGTACCCACAACCAAGCTTTTCAAATTTTATTTAGGGTTGAAAATTATACTTAAATTATTTAAGGATTTAAAAAAATAGCAACTAATAAAATATTTACATAGAGGAAGTGAATACTCCTGTTAAAGATAAATAATAAACAATAATATTTAATAATTTTTAAATACAAATCGATCAATGTTTTAATGTAGAATTCTAAACAAAGCATGTAATCTTACTAATTCATATCATATGTTACAAGCACGATATAAATATTGCGGTTCACTTAGAAAAATTATTAACCTAACCACAAGCAGGATTGAAAAAATTTATTTGTTTCTGTTTTTAAGTTAATGCTGGAATTTGTTACTTATTCAGAAAGTGTATACTCTCGTTACTGACAAACTGATTCAACGACAATATCAAAATTCAAAATATGTGATTATGTTAGATATTACACTTAATATACACATTTCATTTAACATTTGTTTTTTTTATTTTGCAACAAATTAAATTTTTGACTATTTTACTTAAAAAAACGTGTCCAAAAATTTAAAAATCGCTCGATCGATTTCGACTTGTTAGTGAGCCAGGAGTATCTACAGATTTGTAAAAGTAAAAAATTTAGTTGAATATAAAAATCAATAACCGAAATCGATCGAGTATTTTTTAAAACTTTCGGAATTTTTTTTAAATAAAATATTCAAAAATTGAAAACAAGTGTTAAGTGAAATGTCTTTATTAAGTGTTCGTGTATTTCGCCAATTGCCTACGGCAAATAGTGTTAAAAGTATTATGATATTGTTACTTTTAACTTAAATTGATGCTTGTCATATCAAAGAATGCAGCGTGTCATATCAAAGAATGCATCTAATTGTTTATTGATTTATTTGATCAATTTATTTATTACATGCAGGAAGTGAATATTAAGGTTCGTTGAAAAAAAAATTATTAAATAACCACCATAAATAATTGTTTTCATTTGCGTAAATCTTAAAATTTATAACTAGCTTAAATCAAATATCATGTGAACAAAAAAATTTATTGCAGGAAGTAAATACTATTAATTTCAAAAAACCACTTCCAGTTAAAATAAAAAAAAAATGCATATATTGGTTTTAAAAAAATTAACTGGTCAATATTATATTGTGGAATTTTAAATTCACCCTAACAGCGCTTTACATGAAATAAAAAAAAATTAGCCATGCTTTTGAAAACGTAATCTTATAATTAATTAAAATTTAATCTTTTTTACTGAGTAATAAGCAAGATTTGAACGAGCCCCGAAAATTTACGTTAACAAAAATATTATTAAAGCAATATTAACATAAATTTATAAAACAAATAAGTTTTCTTTCACGATCGAAATGGAATCGCTTATGGTTTTACCTTCGGTTAACCAATATCGAAGACATCGGTGAATCTGACAAAGGTTTTCGTTTATGTACTACTGACTAGCCTAATAATCATAATCCCTAGGATAATACAAGCCCGAAAATAAAATAAATACCCGCGAAATTAATACTTTTCGCGGGTAATGTGCTGTTAGAGTTTTTGTAAATGATTTAGGGTGGGCAGGGTCATCTATAGGACCTTTTTTCAATCGATGAATTTTAGTACTTACTTGTCTGTAACAACATTTCGTATATTACGTAAAAGTTTTCTACTAAGTGTGCAATTTTAACATTAATGATTTTTTGAAGAAACTGGTTCAGTGGATGATCGTAGACCGTATCACCATCCAGTTCGTACTTGCAGTACAGTGGCAAATGCTAGTGGAAGTACAAGCACATAAACCATGCATCGTTCACAAGAACTAAACATTTCACGAACCACATTACGACGCATTTTTCATGTTGATCTTCATTTGCATGAAGATGCAACTAACTCAAAATAGATCACCTATTTCTTACTAAAGTCTATTTGCAAATCATTTTGAATTCAACAGCAAGCGAAATCGATTGAAGTCGTCGTATTTAAGTTTTAATATATATATAGAAAAAAACGGGTTTGAAGAAATTAAACACGGTTTTCGGTTTAATAAAATAGGCTTAAAATCCGATTTTATCGGAAACCAGAAATTGGGTTTCGATTCCTTAGCCGGAAGTACAATTGGGCCATATTTTTTGTGAATGAAAATTATCGCCATGTTACGATGAATGAATTTCGCTATAGGGCCATGTTAGAAGACTGTTTTTGACCCGAATTAGATGGAATTGGCATCCGTCACATATCACGGATGCCAATTCCATCTAATTCGGGTTAGAATTTTAGTTCCAACAAGATGGTGCCACATGCTAGGGTTGGCAAACGATTGATCTATTTAATGAAGAGTTTGGTAACCGTGTAATCTCGAGAATTGGTCCGGTCGAATGGCCACTTAGCTCATGCGATTGAACGCTACTAGATTTATTTTTATGGGGTTACGTTGAGTCATTGGTTCACATGCCTACAATCCAAGAGTTGTAAAGAAGCTGAGCGATAATATCGAAGGCGAAATTGCAAACATTCGCGGTCGGTGGAAAACTGTTATATGAAAAATATCGATTTCATTAATTAATAACAGTATAATTATAGCTTGTTAATGTCTCTCACATTTTAATTGTCAATAAATTTTTTTGAAAGGTATAATGGTTTGAGATTTACTTGTAAAGCTTTTTATTGAGTTTGAATTTTTCCTATTAGGTTAAACTGATTTAAGCAATTTTACTTTACTTCAATCTTGTGTTAGGTTTTTTTGTTTGTTTTAATAAAATATTGTGTACGATAACAGCTTTTTTTCTGAATATGGGACGTTGTGGAACAAGGATCATGTACGAGCGAGGCGGTGAACTATCTACATAGTTTTATTTGGATTTTTTTGGCTGAAGCGAAAACCACATTATTGGTGATTACACCACAAAGTTGTTTTTACGGTTCATGATACTACATAATGACACTAAAAATTGTATAGTTTGCCCCATTGCTGATCCTGTTCGTCATCTTAAAAATATAAAATTGGAGAATTTTTCAAAGTGTTTGTGTAAATTGTTTATTGTACTTAATTTGGCAATATTGCATAAAATTGTGTTGGCTTGTTTCAAAAGTTACACGATACCGCACACCTGGATAAAAACCTACACCGTGACTTCACAATGTTTAGAATGACGAGACGATGGCTTGGGTTGAAAATTTTTAAGCTCCTATGATTTATTTGGGCGCCAGTGTCGAACGAAATTTTCCCAGCTAAGTTCGTGAGAGGGGGATGGTAAGGGCGAGGTGTAACATTCCACACAAAAGCCACCGTTTATATATCAAATATTGGTCGTACAAAGCAACGATCACTAAAACTATAATTATAGAAAAAACGGCAACTCATGTTAAATCTGATGGCTACTACTTTATGTTGTGATGCTCCTAACAATCCCTCCCCTGTTTAGTGTAAACAAAACTAGGCAAACTTACGTGTAAACTGCACACTCTACCACAAATAGGCGGAATTCGCAAGACGATACAGCAAACTATTTTAATAAATACCTCGTTTCACAGTTCATCAGACATCCAAGATGCGCCCTTTATCACTGAACCACCTGGTTATACCCAAACAATGACTTTATCATTCTTTCAAATGCAAAAAAGACTTGTGAATGAAAAGCTACAAAATATCATTCAATTTGTCTTGGTCTCTTCTTAAGCACCTTGCGTACAACACATGTTCAGTGGACTACTCACTTTCAAGTTCGAATAGTTATTTTTATTTTACTGCACTCGCCAACTTGCTTGTAGACAATACAAAAGTGGGATACACACAATAAAATGGTTCATTCGCCCTCATGGCTGATTTTCAAAACCGCTTGTTATTTTATATTTTTTTATAATTTTTAATTGTTTCCAAAAGATATATTTAACTTTTTTTTGTTTTAATTTTTAAAAGCTTCTCAAAAATAAATCTATGTAATTTTTAATTTATTTCTTCAGAATCTGATCGGCAAAATTTGAATTTTTGTTCCGCATCACGTCTAACAAACTTTATTGTCTTCTTTGGTTTTTGGTCCTACTTGTTCATTATCGGTTTCATGTCTTCCTCTTCATCAATCTTTCACTGGTTTATTTATACCTTTAAGCATCCGTCGGCTGCCATCTCCTAAATTAAATGACTAATTCAATACACCGCCACAACTTAACTTTTGCAAAAACATTCACCCTCCTTGCATTGCCATCAGCTGTTTTTCGGTTTTTAGAATTTATCCAATGTAAAACTTAAAACCTGGGGAATGTATATGCATATATAGACGGGTCAATTAATCGGTTTGAAGCATCACAGTTTTTCTATAAATTGTCAGAGCCCAGGTTGGTTTGTCTTGGTTTGTCTTGCAAAATTATCTGTCCAGATTAGTTTACCAAAATGTGTTAAATGAAATGTTAAGTTTTCATAAAGAAAATTTTATTTGCTATTCGGCATCTTGACTGTCAAGGCGCATTGATTATTTGAGATGAAATCTAATCATTAAAATAATCTTTTGAATTTTTTTATTGAATTATAGATGAAAAATTTGTATAGCACTTGGTTGGGAATGTACATTTTAAAGTTATGACTGCATGATCAAATAAAACCTTGACTTTAATATTCTGGTAGTTGATTAACATGTAATTTGTATTTATTTAGTAACCCCACTAATGATTTCCAAAAACAACTTTAGTAAACTAAACTAGATTTAACAAATAAAGTTTTATGACATTTTGTTTCGAAATGCCCATTCCATTTTAAAAAGTCAAATTGGTAAAGTGTCTCACTCAAATCCAAATTGTATTCCTGAATTTAGCAACGAACTCTCAAACAGACATAAGTTTGCACAAGAATATTTTCACTTTGTGATTGATATATGATTTCATGGCATACGTTAGTATTTTCAGCTTCCGCCTCGGAAAGTTTTATTCAGGGTACGTTGCTATTGTAACAATTGGGTGGTCTTCAGTATTTTGTCTTTACTTGGGGCATTCATATCTCTACAAAACTTCCAATAATTAAACAAATTTAACACTATTTGACGTAAGAGAAATAAATATGAAATGCTGTAATCAGACGTTTTATAAGAGTCAAGCGTACAAAATGCACACGCAATTAAATAATTGACTTAATTTGGTGGTCCTATCTTTATCAATAAAACCAGCACTAATTTTGGTTTACTTTAGCTTTACCTGAAACTTTATTTTTAAAGATTTTGGACTATAATTAATAACTAAGTTGTATGTATCAGAATGTTACCCGACCCAGTACACTACAATTTTGGTTGCTTTATTTGTTAAATAAAAAAATTATTAAAAATAAAGGAATATATATATATATATATATATATATATATATATATATATATATACATATATATATATAAGTTAAGGTGAACTTGGAAAAGTTTACTTAAAAAAATTATTTTTTCGGACTATGTCCGGTTTATTTTATTACCAACTTATATCTAACCAGTTTACATTCTAGATTTTATTTATATAGTGAAAATATTGCTGATATGTAAATTTACGTTATGAGAAATATGCTAGTGTACTTTGTACACGCGCATTTACATTTTTGATTATCTAGAATATTTTATATAAAAAGTAATTTGAGATTTTGAAAAGTGTTGAAAGATGCACATTCCACGTTGATGCGATTTGCCATGAAATGCATGTAGTGTAACTAGCTGACATGGCTGTATGATGTGCTTAACTTATATATACATATATATATATATATATATATATATATATATATATATATATATATATATATATATATATATATTTATATATATTTACTTTGGTTTTTGCAATTGATATGGTGTTATTGTGATTGTTCCGTATATTGGTGTATTTCAGCACTCTCGAATTAAACACACAATCGTAGGAAATTCTTCCATTTAGCGTCAGTCACACTCTGTGTGACAAGAATTATGATAATCGACACTTACTTATACACAATCAACTTCCCCATTACCTTATACATTTCTTTCTTTTAACGCTGGATCGCGGATAAATTTAAATTTTTGACTTATATTGTAGATGGCTAATATGTAAAAATCACAACCATCAGTTTCGAACAGATGAGATTATTGATTTGGAAAAATCAGTCTTCTCATCAGTATAATATTTGTTGGTTAATGAATCATTTTTTTTATTACATTCACGAGGTGAATTTTGGGGTTCGACCAATTTTATATATTACAAGCAGGAAGTGAATGTTAAGATTCGTATAGAAAAATTAGTTAAATTATCACAAGCATGATAAATTAATAAATAATTATTTGATTTTGCCTAAATATTTTAATTTGTAACAAATTTTATATAAATAAGAAAAAATTGCATGCAGGAAGTAAATATTATTATTAAACTTCAAGTTAAAATACCAAAAGTATACATTGGGTTGAAAAATACAATTTATAGACGTATTGCAGTGGTCTGTTAAGTTAAACCTTTAACCTAACTATTTATCGATTTGTTAAACAAATCATATGTTACATGCACGAAGTAAAGATTTTAGGATTTTTTTAGAAAAACTATGTGAAATAACCACAAGCACGAGAATTAATGAAATATTATAATTGTCTTGCGCAAATATTTTAATTTGCGACAAGTTTTAAGCAAATATTATTAAAATAAGCTTATAACATGCATGAAGTGAACCCTCTTGTTACGGTGATATTAATTTTAAAGCTAAAATCACAGTAAAAAATGCACCGATTCCACTTAAAAATGCAAATGAGTCTATGCAATATTGTCAAATATTAAACATAGCATGTAAACTTATCATTTATTGGTTTGTGAGTTAAATTCTAAATTACATGCACAAAGTGAATATTTTGGATTTCATTAAGAAAAATTATGTAAATAAGGTACCCACAAAGCAAGGTTATCAAATTTTATTAAGGTTTCAAAATTACGCTTAAATTATGTAAAGACTTAAACAAATAGCAGTTAAATAAAATGGTTACATGCAGAAAGTGAATACTTCTGTTATAGACAAATAATAAATAATAATATTGTATTTAATAATTTTAACAAACCAATCTAACAATGTTGTGATGTAACTAATATTATTGGAATATGAATCAAATCATATATTACAAGCAGGATATGAATATTGGGGTTCATGCATGGCCGTTATATCAAAGAATGCAGCGTATAGCTTGTCATCTAATTGTTCATTGGTGTACGTGATTAACTTATTTATTACTAGCAGCAATTGAATATTAAGGTTCGTTAAAAAAAAATAACCACAAGCATGATTAATTAGTTTAAAACAAATATGATGTGAATAAAAATAATTCATGCAGCAAGTACATACTTTTAATGCAAAACATAATGCTTCTAGTTGAAATTAAAAAAAAATGTATATATTGTGGTTTTAAAAAAATTAATTGGTCGATGTTATATTGTGATGAGAATTGTGATGAAAAAAATGAGCCATGATTTTATTAATGTCATCTTATTATTAATTAAAATTTATTCTTTTTTACCGAGTAATAGGCAAGATTCCAATGGGTCCCAAAAATTTACATCAACAAAAATATTCTTAAAGCAACTTCAACATGAATTTATGAAACATATTAATTTTATTTCACGAATGAAACGGAATTGCTTATGGTTGAACTGTTAAGAAATAAAATGAAACAGTCTGTTTGATTTTTTATTTTATAAAGTTAATTCACTTTTATTAATTTTTTACTACAAATGGGCAGTTTCCAGGCAAAACGCGTATATCAACTGCTCCTATTCTCAATTCGTTTCTTGTTTACATTTTTTTCCAATGAACTCAAACTACTTAAGGAAATGAAATTTAAGCTTTACTTAAGTCATTGATGCGTTTTCACACCTCCCCCCTCCCCTAAATCTAAACCTATTGCTAAAAATGAGTTGTTTTTTTAAGCTATAATCCACTGTATATTTCATCCAGTGTCATATATATATAAGAATCATTGAAATGTTTCAAACGGTTATTTTATACTACGCGAGTACCTTTGTCAATCTTAATACGAGTGTTTACATCGAAAATAATCTCTACTTCCTTGAATGGACCCGTGAATAAATGTTCTAATTTATTTTTTGACTTTGAATTTTTCTAAAGAACCATATCCCCAATGTTTAATGTAGTCGAGTTTAGAGCTTTATCATAGTTTTCTTTAGACCTTAGCTTTTATCTGTAGAGGTTTTCTCTAGCTAGATTTCATAAGATGTCCTTAGTTTGTGCTTCAATTGCGATAAATAATCATCATAATCGTAGATTGTCGAGTTTGTGAAAATCGAGGTTGGTAATTGTCGTTTGAAACCATGTAACAGTTCGAAAGGCATAACATTTGTCGACGAGTGAGGAGTCGAATTATACGCAAACATTGCGCTGTGAATTCCAATTTGAAGGATCGCTATTGGTAAAGTTTCTCAGATATTCACCTAATATGCGGTGCGACCTTTCAAGTGCTCCATTCGACTCTGGATAATACCCAGTGGTTGTTATCATTTTGGTTTTTAGTATTTTGCACACGTGTTTAAACACTTCTCTTATTAAATTCGCTCCTTGGTTCATGGGAATTATTCCAGGGGTACCAAATTTATAAATAATATGTTCACATAAAACATTAGCGAGTGTTTTTGCTTCTTGGTTTGGCATGGCCATGGCTAATGAATATTTTGTCAAATCGTCTTGACACGTTAAAATATGTTTATTGTTTTGAAACGAAGTTAGGAGAACCACAATGTCTAGAAAGATTTTTTTCAAATTCAAACGGATGAGTCGATGTTGTAGTTAATGTCATTAGCATTTGAGTTGCCAATTCCCAGATGAACACCGATTGGGCTATCATGGAATTCGCGAACAATTCTGTCAATTTCTGTTTTATCGTTAACAACTGTAATGCTTACCGAAGGCTATCTGTTTCTTAAACAACAATAACGGACACAGTTAGCCCTCGGCTTACGTTAGCAGAAATTATCTACTCAGGGACTCCGGCGTGGTCTTGTGCTGCGGCTTAAGCTCAGGAGCTTGGGTATGGGTTTGCCGGAGTATGAGTAGATCTGTTCAAGACCATTAAAAATAAAAGTAAAAAAAAAATTATCAAATATAAATAAACTATCCATACACTGTACACCTGTTTTTTATCGCTACGCCCTAACTTATTATTAAAAAGGATATTAGATGAATATTTATTTAATTTACAAAAAAAAATTAAAATTTATATAGCGCTTACGAAGGTATTCTGTAATTTGACGACTGCGACTGCCATATTCCGTTGACCAATAAACTAATCCACAGCGATGCACGTTATTGATGATGTATTTGTTACCGTTGATTTTATTAATGGCATAAGTCCAATATGGTAGATGCCGGCATGCATAAATAGCATTCCACACTTTTTAATAATTAATATTATTGTTTGCGTATTAGAAGTAAATACTAGTAAATATTAATACTAGTTTATTATTATTATTATTATTATTATTATTATTATTATTATTATTATTATTATTATTATTAATGTATTTTTATTTTTATAAATATTTATTTGGATTTCTATTACTTATTCATTCATTTTTTTTTTTATTTGTCTTTTTGTGACTTCTTAATTTAATTTTCGGTTTATTAAATTTTTTTTTTACTTATTAATTATTATATTAAAGTTTATAGACACCATTTTTCTTTTACACAATCAGTCCATGCACTTCTCAATCGTCCGCACTTTTTAAATCCACTTGTATTTAAGAAATCGTAATTAATTTTTAAGTTTAATCTCATTAATAAAGATAATTATACGATTTTCTTGTGTCTTATCGTATTCTTTATGTGTTCACTGACATTTCTTTTTCAAATTTTTGGTTCTTTTTTTCTTGGCTTTACTTTACAACCAAAAACCATCATTTTTTTCACCAAACAAAAAAAAATGTCTAATTAATTTTAATTTTTGTTTCTATATATATACATACTATATATATATATAAGATTTACTATCTTTAAGTGTAATGTTTTTTGTTATTTTTTTTTGTTTTCGTCTGAATTGGTACTGAATTGGTTTGTGGATTATCATTTTCGTTTGTAAGATATTGTGATTTTTCGAAATAGCCTAAGTTACTGTGAAAATGTTGTTATTCTTTTCAATGGTTGTGTAATTTACTTCGGCTTGGTTCAACATTCGAATGGCGTTGGCGATTGGTAAATCACTACTGTTTTCCTGAATTTGGGATAATACAGAGCTAAGTGCCATATTACTGACGTCTGTTTATAATATAAACTCTTTAGCAAAATCAGGATAAGTTTAAACTGGTGGATTGCATAATGCATGCTTCAATTTATTAAACGATTCTTCACAGAATTCATTTCACAAAAATTCTACTTTTGGCTTTGTCATTTTGCTAAGAGGATGTGAATTGGAGTCAAATTTATCTATAAACCGGCGTTAGTATCCCACCAACCCTAAAAAAGACTGTAACTATTTTTGTTTGCTGGGTGTGGGATATTTTTCGATTGCTGATATTTTCGATGGGTCCGGTTCAACACCTTATTTCGTAATAATTACGGCCTAGATAACCTTTTTCTTTGCGAAGGAACACACATTTTGTCGGCTGTAGTTTTAGATGAAATGTTTTTATCCGGTCTGAAAGACGTCTTTCAGTTTTTTTTTGTGATCTTCCAAGTGACTTCGGCTTTCCTAGTTGATTCCATCGACTATCATTTCTGAAATTTGTTTATCCTTTTCAGTTTTAGGCGCTTGAGGTAATCTGTAGGGTTGACTATGTACAGGTTGCGAATTAGGCAAAACTGGAATTTTATGAGACTGTAACGATTTAACGCGACACGCGTTTGGCTTAAATGCTTCCTGGGTGACATAACAAATGTTGCTTTGGTAGGATGACTTATAATGATGGATGTGCATGTGCATTACGATCGATGATGATTAATGGGAGACAACAATATACCTTTTCATGATTTGTGTAGTAGAAAATAAAAACGCGTTGCCCCTTTCTCTCCAATAAAAAAAAAAAAAAGAAAAAAAAACGAAAAAGACAGCTCGATCGGATGAAAAGCGGGGAGAGGCAGTTAATTTTTGGCGATTACCAAGATTGGTTATATATTTTTTTTGGATTGTGCAAAATTTTGTTGCATAAAGTGCATACAATAAAATTTTAGTTTTTTTGAGATTGTTTTGTTTGGTGTGCCAATTCGAAAGGCAATAAATTGTGATTGTATCAAAAAAAAAAAAAACAAGAAATACAAAACAAATAATACATTTAGTGCAAAATAGTTGTATGTATTATAATAAAAAAATCAAAACGGTTTTTGTGAATTTTTTTGTTGGTACCAAGCCATCTTGTCCAAAGTGACTGTTGAGGTATAAAAATAAAAAGAAGATAAAAGGTGCATAGCGGGTCACTTAACTCCACCATTTTGCGTTTGGAATACGTGCAAACATTATAGGCGTGTAAGTCGCCAAGCGAGTTAGGTAAAAGGGCCAATCCCAAAGGTTTTGTTTGGCACCACCAACTCTCGTCGAACGTACTGGTAGCGGTACAGTTACTGCGGGCTACAACGTCAAACCGATTTCTGGAATAAGAAAGTTTATTTTCCGGGCAGCGACAACTGGAACCAGCATTTAAACTATTGGAGTAGGAGGAAGTGCTGAACAAAACCGAGCGCAGGGGCGATTCCAACTACGGCAACATGGTATAACCAGAAAATAATTTTGTAAGGTATTCTGTTAATTATTTTATGTTAATTTTTATTTGAAACTGTAAACATATACATACAGTATATATAATTTTTCGAATTTGGCAGTAACGTAGTTCTAGCAATTTACATATTTTGGATTGATTTTTTTGTATGCGATTATTGTAAATGCAACCTAATTTTGCTCTCATCTGCTCGCGTACGCACGGATTCGAGTGCTGTTATCTTTTCGACTACTTTTTTACGATTATTGTCACAGTGCATCGAATGTTAATAGTGATGTCAGCCTAAATTATATAAGGATTAGTGATGGGCAACCTAGATAAATCGCGTGCGGATATTTATGCATACCAGGTAACCGTATCCGGCTCAACATGGTAGACAGTGTTTCGGAAATTACAACCCGGCCGCGACGAGCAACACCCGCAAATACTAACACCTGGTTCCGAAACCAAACGAGCCGTTACAAGACATGATTTTGGTACAGGATAATTTGTCACCGGGAAGACGAAATAATTCGCTGTATTCACGACAAATCGCGAAAATTGTTTGTTTTCTTCTTCGTTTAACGTAGTTACATCGGTCATGGTTTTCCATGCCTGTTATCGTTTTGTAAATTCATTGCCGTTTTTTGATAAAATAAAAACATCATAGTTTTCTATGTCTTCCATTTTGATTTCACATAATTTCTAATGTCGATTGAACTTTTGCTGGTATTTACTATACTAAAACCAGCTATGCCACCTTCTACCTTCTTCTTTTCTAGAAATTGAATTTGCAACGAAAACTCAGGGGTAAATTTCGAGCGGGTTACAAATAAAATGTCGGTTACGTAAACTATTGACTCGGATTCTAAAAACTTTTTCGGATCTGGCTGGGATGACTAGTCGATCGTACAATAATATTTCGAAAAAAAAAAAATCTTTACCGATAATACCGCCACATGAAATGGGTACATCCTTAACAAGTTGGAAATTATGTTAAATGGTTTCGGAATTTGGTAATAAAATTTTTGCTGGACAGGCTGCCAGTGACCGGAATCCTACGTTAGTAATTCCAGATATTTCACAACTTAGCTTACGGAAACAAATTGTTTTCGGAATCACTAGATCCTTCTTCAAGACGCAAACCTCCGGTCCTGTATCAACTAAAAAATAGTTTTATTTGTTTTTTTAAATGTTTAGTTTTAACTGGATATACTTATGATTATTGGTGTTTGTGGACAGAGAATCGGTTCTATTATATAGGAAATGTGATTTGGGTTCGAGTATTGAGAGCTTTGTTTCAGAATATAGTAAAGAATATTATTACTTTTTAGATTATAGAAATATTGTAGCATATAATTTCAACAATTTATCTGAACACAATGCTTTTGAAAATTGAAAAATGTTTAACATAATTTTTGATATAATTTATCGATAGTGAAATGAAATTAAGGATAATGAAGAACACTAGAAATTCTTACATAAATTTAAAATATAATTGACGAAATTGGTTTTTAATCATGTTTGCGACAGAATTCTTTAAATGTGGAGAACTCGAAGAGTGTCGAGTCTCAAACTACTGTTGAACTGTTAAGAAATAAAATAAAACACTCTGTTTGATTTTTTATTTTATAAAATTAATTCACTTTTTTTAATTTCTACCAGAAATGTGGTTTCCAGGTAAAACGCGTATATCAACTGCTCCTATTCTCAATTCGTTTCTTTTTTTTACATTTTTTCCAATGAACTCAAATTACTTATGGAAATGAAATTTTCACTTGTGTGCTGCCGGATTGATGCGTTTTCACTACGGTATCTTAATCTTAAGCCCTCGGTTAACCAACATAGAAGCCATCGGTTAATATGACAAAGGTTTTCGTTTGTGTACTAATGACCTGGCTAATAAGCGAGATCTCTAGGATAATACAAGCCTAAAAATTAAAGAAATATGCGCGAAAAGTACTAAGTAATATGGCGTTAGAGTTTTTGTAAATAATACAAGAAGGGTCGTCTATTGGTCCTTTTTTCAATCAATCTGTACTTAGTTATCTGTTCTAAAAAATTATTTGACATATGAAAAGTCAAAAATATGCCATTTATCATTATGAAGTTTGTAATAGCACAACAACGCATTTTGATTGTCCAAATTGATTTTGGTCGCCACGGACCTCCTATTGAGGTTCCAATTGACAAAATTATTGATCGTTTTGAAGAGATTGGTTCAGTGGAAGATCGTAGACCGTAAAAACATGTTCATCCGGTTACGCTTTATGCAGTGGCAACTGTTATAGTGTAAGTGCTTGTAGTGAACCAAGCACATCAACCAGTCATCGTTCAAAGAACTAAACCTTTCACGATCCACATTACGTCACTTGACATAATCTATAAGATTTCTGAATATCAAAGTAAGCGAAACATTTGCAGTAGGGAGGCTGTGAAGAATAATGGATTCACGAGAGGTTTCTCATTGTCAAAAATCTTGGCGTGCATTAGAAAAATGGTCAATTTTTAATTTGCGAAAAACATAATTTACAGGATCGTTTAGTAATCCACTAAACGCAACATACACATAATTTTTACATTACCGCAACATATAACATTTTGGAAAAAAAATTATATTATCCGAAGTGACAGAGTTTTTAAGAAATCAAAATAATTTTATTAATTAAAAATACTAATGTTAGAGCTTTTTATCATATTCGTAGGTAACATTCGGAAGATGACTATTTCAATCACATATAACATCAACTTAATCGTAAATCCAGCCTCAATTAAAATGAAAAATTAAATTAAAATGAAGCGGTCTATCCTATTATGTAAGTAAGGCCAACACATTGCTGATATATATATGAAGTCGATAAATTAAGCACATTTACACTATGAATAAAATGCGCCTAAATAACGCAATATCTCCAAGTTGTACTTGCCTTGCTCTCCCACACCACAAACTAATTTACGACTAAATCTTATAAATGCTTAATCTTTCTACATAGTATACAAGACTTATAGCTAGGTAGAATTTTACGACACGCAAAAAATTAAAGTTAATTTTAAGAAGAGCGAAAAGAGTAAACGCCACACGCGTAATATAATAAAAATGAAAAAATTTAATTTTAATTTATTTAAGCGTGAGTAATAAAATTTTGGTTAAATACCGTGAAATAAATGAATAATTAATTTATGGCTGTTTTGAGTCGAATTTTTGTTTTTGCGTTTTTGCTTTCCTTTCGGCTGTAAAATACTTTTTGATTACTTTACACATTTCAAGGTTATTTCTGACAATGTGTTTCTTAATTAGGTAAATTGTTATCTATACCTATTTTGAAATATTAAATTGTGAGTTCTTAATTAGATAAAGGTCAACCGCAATCATAGTATTATTTTAAAATTAATAACAGCAATTGATTAAATATTATAACAAATTGGTTCTAATTAATGATTATAAACCGTTCCGCCCGAACATCAAATTAATTATCAAATGCCTAAAACTTCCAACCAAAACTTACCATTTCATTATAAGATCTCTTTGTATAGGTTATGTCTGTTATATGCTTCTTTTAAGGTTTTTTAGAATACTTGAAAGGTAACATATCAAAATTCAAGGTGCTAAACGTCATCTTAATTAAAACAAGTTTAATTACCTTGAAGGACGTGAAACTGATTAAATTGAGCTTTAGATTAATATAAATCCATATATCATGAAAAATTTTGCTTTGATCATTGATTAAACTCATAATACTTCTTTCTGAAGTCACTTATTATTATACAACAAACAGGGAAATCTTCCCCACAAACGTCTAATAAAATAAGCAATGGTCTTATGTAGCAACGATATCTTCAAAGGTTTAAAATAAATGTTTTAACTTGAATTTGTTTGTATTCTTAGACGAAAGTTTCATTAAAAAAGTTTTGTGACATTTGGTATATTTTTAACAGTCAGATTTATTATGATGTCATTTTTTCAGTACGAAAAAATTACAAATATAATTCAAATGAACGATTTACTTTGGATTTTATAGAGTGAAATTTATAGTGTTATGTTATTTCACCAGCGAATTCAAATTGTCAAAATTAAATTAATATAAACAAGTTGAACTCCTTATAAGATGTTTCCGTTTAACGGTCCAGTTAAATCAAGATTTAGAAATCACACCGTTATCGTCAAATTCCGTTACAAAAACGTAAGCCATGGACTTTAAAAAAAATTAGAAATTTTATTTCCACTAGTTGAATAGGGAAGTTGTATGTATTAGTTTGAATACATTGCAAGTCCATTTTCATGGGTGTTCTTTCCTAACAATAATGATTAATTCTACTTAACATCCTTTAAAACACACGTGTTATGCGATAGTAAATTAGGATTAATGAACTCTGGCCAATCCAAATATTTTCATAAATGCAACGACTGAGCTGCATATAAATGCGTTGGTTTAAGCACCTTCAAAAGCAAGCTGAAATCTCCAACTATGATGCCCTGTGCATTTTTTGAAAATAAACCTTTTCGATTCTTAAAATTTCAAGCGTTTTCAACTCATGGAGATTTAATTGGTATATGACAACCATATGTACAACCAACACAACGAGATTTTTTTTAATTAAGTATATAATTTTTGATTTTTTCTTTTGTAGCAGGCTAATCTGGTAGCAGGCTAACTGGTTCGCTAATATAGCAAAATCTTTAAAAACTGTCAAATAAATCGTTACGTATGTAAATCGTCAATCAAATCACCAGATATTATTTGGAAACATCTTGTAGCGTAATAACGGAGCCTAATCATTATTTTTGTTCTACCTTCAAAGGTAAACCGAGGTTATCAATATTTTCCAATTGCTTTACAAGCAAATATTCTATATATTGAGTCCTCTGCGCGTCCTCTGAAAAACGAAATCTTTGCCTTAATTCCAAATCAGTATAATATTTCTCTGTCATTCTTTCTTGATAACACTATTCTTTTCTGATAAAGTTGTTTTCCAACATATAATCAGAGTCGTCTAAGGAACAAAATGACGACAGTGATGTGTTCCAGTCCATTACTACACTCTTTACTTTTTTGTTTGGCTATAAACAATTTAATAATTAAAAACTCTCTTAATTTGCAGTGTCTGAGTATAACAATTATGTGTGAAAACCAAAAATATTTTGATAGTTTTAGTCGCCAATATCGTCTACTATATAGTTGACATGAGGTTTTCAAACAGTTGCTATAGTGACGTTTATTACCAATACTGTTGATTTAGTGACAACAACTGGTCCCAGCTAGCCCTTTTCAAGCATTTGTCGGATATGAATTGTTTTTTTTACGGTATTAGATACCTTATCGAACTTCAGGGACAAATATTAAATCAATCATATGGATCAAAATAATATTATTTTCGCTGCTAGCTTTAATACTGAAAATATAACAACAAAAGCAACAATAAAAACAATAACCGACATAGTCCACGAATTTATGAATTGACATTCGTTACGAGCTAGATGAAAATGGCACAACGAGCCAATACACTTCAAAGATGGAGGTATATTTGTATTCGGAGATAAGATTGAAATATAATTTTAACCGGACAATTGGAGCAGTGTTTAAAGTTTTGGTACTTGGACTTGAAGGTACTAGGTTCGAATCCCTACAAAAGCAAGATTTAAGAATTGAATCACTATTAAAATATGCCGACACCAGATAAAAAGTATCGATAATGCAGATAAAAGTATCGATAAAATAATCGAACTAAAATGAAAGCCGATTTTTGTTGGTAGCATCCATGGCAAAAAGTGTAAATAATGCAGATAAAAATTTATGCTGGAAAGTAATAATTCAAATTTGAAATTTTTATTTGGATATTTATAAAAACCAACTTAAAAATTTAAAATAAGTAATTTTCATTCGAAAGTGCTGTATTAGTTAGATGTTTGGGGAAGTAGGACGTGAAATGAATTTATCGTAATAAGTTTGGAAAATACACGACAAAGATACTGTTAAAGTTAGGCAACTCACTCCAGCCGAACACTGTCGATAGTGCAGAATATGCTGTAATAACTAAAATGTATCACCCGATAATGCAGATTCGGTTATAATAACAAAAAAATACCAACCGAAAAAATTGATAATGCAGATTCAAAAACAGATTGTATTATACGCCTGCAAAGATTGCTAAGGCGGATTTGTAATTTTAGTGCTAAAAAGGTTCATCGACGTATATTATTCAAAATTAATTTTTTTTTTTATTAAATGCATTAAAACTAAAATTAAAAAATTATTTTAATAAGGAGAAAACTTAATGGTATATACCTAGCAAAACTTCAAAAAAAATTAGGACAATTTCCATGTGAAGAGTCCGAAAATGTCGATAAATAATTCGCACTCCCAAAATTTGAAAATTTCTTAAAACTGACCGTTTAAAGTGTCATAGCTGAAAATAGATTCAAATTAAAGGTTCAAATTCATCATTTCATCCGGGATAACTTGATTTAATTGAGCCAACTTTTCAATCAATTTTTAGAAGTTTTCAAATTTTGTGTGTGCAATATATGCAATCGAGTTTTCCCGGACTTCCAACATAGAAATTGACCTTTAAAATGATAATTATTAGATGAGGTGCCATTTAAAAAATTCCCCAAACATTTAACTATAAATGCATTTCACGTTTTAACTTTAAACATGTAGTACAGCACTTAGAGCATTTCAGTTTTGTATAATAATTTTTATTGTTTCGAATGAGAATTTCTTATTTTAAATTTTTTAGGTGGTTTTTAGGAATAACAAAATAAAAATTTTCAATATAAATAATTACATTTTGGCATAAAATTCGTATCTGCATTATCGACATTTTTCAGCTGGGACGTTATCGACAAAAATCGGCTGTCATTTTCGTTTGATTAGTTAAGGTCTGCATTATCGACATTTTTGGCTGGAATCGGCTAACTTTCGACAGAGCTCGATAAAAAAATTTCTATAAATTGACTCTTTAAAGTGTCATGGCTGAAAATAGATTCAAATGAAAGGTCCTAATGATGCTAACACTAAGGAAAAATTGCACGTTAATTTTCATGTTGGAAGTTTGGGAAAATTCGTTCGAATTTTTATCGTATCGAATATATATTTTTAGAAATTTTCAAATTTTGTGTGTGTGATATATTCAATCAAGTTTTCCCAGACTCTCAACATGAAAATTAATCTGAGATTTCTTCCAAGTGCTTTGACTAAGACCTTTGACTTTAATCCTTTTCCAGCCATGGCACTTTAAACGGTCAATTTTTAGAAATGTTCAAATTTTGTGTTTGCGATATATTAATCAAGTTTTCCGGACTCCCAACATGAAAATTGACTTGAAATTTTTTTCAGGTGGTTTGATTAAGATCTCTACTTAAATCCTTTTCCAGCCATGACATTTTTAGAAATTTTCGAATTTTGCGTTTGCGATATATTGAATCAAGTTTTCTTGACTCCCAATATAAAAATTGGCCTGCAATCTTTTCCAGGTGTGAGAATCATTACGACCTGACACTGTAATCAGTCAATTTTTAGAAATTTTCAAATTTTGTGTGTGCGACATATTCAATAAAGTTTTCCGGACCTCCAACAAGAAAATTAACCTGAAATTTTTTCCGGCTGCTTTGACTAAGACCTTTGATTTAAATTCTTTTCCAGCCATGACATTTTCAATTTTTGTGTGTGCAATATATTCAATCAAGTTTTCTGGACTCCCAACATGAAAAGTGAACTAAAAAAATTTCCAGATGGAAGCAGCATCATTAAAATCTTTCATTTGAATCTATTTATGGTCATGACACTTTAAACGGGAATTTTTTGGAACTTTTCAATATTTGGGTGTGCAATTTACTCAAATAAATTTTCCCGAACTCTTCACAAAATAATATACGTTAATGAACAGAAATAAACACTTTTAAAGAGAAAAAGGAAATACTGTTTAACCCCAAAATTATTTATTTGATTTATCGACCCTTTTCAGCTGGCTATTTACACGAATCTGCCTTACCGACTGTAAAGGCGAATACGAAATTGCTATTTTGGAATCTGCATTGACGACAACGAGAGAATGAATCTGCATTATCGAAATTTTTCGGTTCTAAGTTTTAATTGTAACAGCCTAATCTGTATTATCGACATTTTTTGGTTGGACCGAGCCAGCTTACATTTAAACTATAGAATTGAACTTTCTTTATCATTACCCTATTAGAGTTAGCCGAATCTTTCCGCATATAGTGTCTTTGCTATCCGAGCCGAAAAAATTAATTATAGACGAAAGATACATTACTTGATATATGTACCTAGTTCTGTTTTATTTATACTATGATTATTGGTTAGGTCATAATCCTAATCCTCGAAATTTGGGGCAAGTCTGAAAGGGATAGAAGTGTAATTTGGTATAATGTACCAGAAAGTCCGAAATTTTCCAAACTAAATTAATGAAATGTTCTGTAACTTTTGAGTAACCTACTTTACCATCAATCTTATTATTTTTAGTAAAACGACAATAGGCCTAGGTAAAACCACGCGAAATTTGGAGCAAGTCTGAAGGGGTTTGGGGGGTGTAATTTGGTACAATGTACCGGAAAGTCTGAAATAAATATGGAGTACTTTTTATTTATATCGGAAATAATTAATTAATTGACATAAAACGATTTACTGGTTTTACGATTAAGTATTCATACGCTGATGTGACAATACGGTTAAATATTTAAGATGATGTGGTCTCGATTAAATGTAGAATAATATGCAGGTAAAATATATTACTAATTAATCCCAGGTAGAGTTTCAGGCTAGTTTGATTGGGATAGAGAGGTGTAATGTTAAAAGTAATCTGTTATATTTGAATAAGTCCTAATTCTACATACAATCGATAGGAGTTGTAATAGATCGTTATTTGCTGTAAACGTTGAAATTTTCGGATTACTTAATTATTTATCGAACTTATCGTCATCAAACTTGAGCTGCACTCACTCGATTGTTACCTAGAAAAGGGGTCTATCAATTAGCTAAATGGAACTGATATTCAATAACCAACATTTTATAGTTTTGGAATATTTGGTATGGTAGTAAATTTTTATTTATAATTTACCACACTTAAGGAAACCAAGAACAAATCTTCTTAAAGTCTTAAAAATTAAATTTTCCAGAAAAAAATCTCGTGTTAATAATAAGCTCGCCAGTTGTATACATGCTGAAAACCGTATGAAAAAATCATCAAATATATTTGGTACATTATACCAAATTACACACCCCCTTTATCCACATCGGACTTGCTCTAGATATGGCGTGGGCTTCCCAAGGCGTATGACCTTCCTAATAAACCTAATGGGATCGATGGAAAAGTGGGTTACTCAAAACAATACATTATACAAAATTACACCCCTATCCCCTCCAATCTTGCCCCAAATCTCTTGAATTAGAATTATGACTAACCCAATTAACATAGTAGAAATAATATAAAACTAGGTATATAAAGTACTGTATCTTTCGGTTATAGATTATTTTTTTCGGCTGCGATAGCAAAAACAATAGCTGCATTACCATCTTTCAACTGGGATAGCAAAGACACGATCTGCATTATCTTTCGGCTGGAAACATCCGGCTAATTTTAACAATATTTTATCGGTTACGTTCATTAAGTAAACATAACTCTATCTAACTCTTTGCACAGGCGTTGTGTAAACTTTAACCGCCTGATTCTAATTATAAGGGGCTTTCGTTAATTTTATTATTATATTTTTAGTAGTTGATTGTGAATCTAATAACAAGTTTTACATTGCTAAAAGTCTCGGAAAAAAATCAGAGAACTTTGTCACAACCAGTAATAAATTTCTGCTCTACAAAAAAAATTGTAGCCCATTTGGTCATACGACATTCAATTGGGTCATGCACAGTTGTATATAAATAATCCAATTATTAAAAAATACTCTAATGATATACAAAATTGATGCTCTCTGATAAGGAATAAATATAGCAATTTTGAAATAAAAACTGTCAAAATCTTACCTTTCGTATTAGAACGATAAGTCTAATCAACACAATTTTTCAAAATTATCATGCGGATGCGTATTGCACACCAAAAGCACAATTAAGCGACAGTGGTAGAAACCAGTGAAAGGAGAAAATTGGTGGTGGAGGAAAATAGGGGGGAGGGGGGGGTGGGTATAAAAAGAATAGTGACTATGTTTTTATCAAATCTAAGGTTACATTCACAGTATTGTTTTCGTCGTTGTTTTCGATGTTGTTTTCAGATTGTAATATGTTGTTGTCGCATTTCCCATATAAAACAGTTATCGTTTCCATAGTAAAAATATTTGCTACGTGCATTGACAATGTACCGAAAATAACGGCGAAAACAACCAAAATGTATAAGTAGTAATTTTTTGTTGTTTTCGTAAAAAAATTATCGATATTTATATTTTAATTTTTAATTTTTTTTTGTTAATATTTGGAATTGAAATTGATATTAATAAGTTAAATTGGTTTTAATCTATAATTTTTTTTTTACTCACCAGCAAACTGTCAATTTTTGTTTTTTTTTTTTTTTTTTTGACAAGTTGTACAAAACAAACAGAAAACAAATAATGACATATACAGAATACGAAATTGAATATTTAAATAAATAAAAACGATCAGTTTACATAACCAAAAGAGAAAATTTAATATTTTGTTGTTGCGGATCACGATAAGTTCAAAACAACATCGAAAACATCGACGGAAACAATACTGTGAATGTAGCCTTAGTATTAAACTTCTGTGGAAGTATAATAGGCCCCATACACCACACAATCATGCGCAATCATGTGGTAGTGCATGCTGATTGACAGTGTATGGTATTGATTGAGTGATTGCGCATGCGGATTGTGTGATTGTAGATTTTTTTGATATTTTTGTTGTTTGTACATGCAAAACTGCGTAGCATATATTCAATTTGCTCAGTCGTGTGTATATAAATTCGACTGTGCATAATAACAAAATGTCAAAATTTATAAATAAAGAGTTTTGGACTGAATTTCTTGAACTTTATAAAAGTTTACCAGCACTATGGATGGTCAAAAAGCACAGATTACAGCAACAGAACTATAAAAAATTTTGCATATGAGGAAATTGTGAAAAAATTAAAAGAAATTGAAGAAAATGCAAATCGTGACATGGTTGTACGAAAATTTAATACTTTTCGTAACAATTATAGATGCGATTTAAAAAAAATATATCAAAGCGAAAAATCAGGCGCGGGTGCCGAAGATATCTTCGAATCGTCTCTGTGGTATTTTGATTTACTCAGTTTCCTCAAAGAGCAAGAGGAGAAATACAAAATGTAGGTAATTTTTTTTTTATTTTATAAATAAAATTTACAATTTTTATTTAAGATAGGTGAAATTGATGATTTACAATTATTTCGTAAACTTTTGTTAAAAACGAACAAGTAAAAATGGATAACACGCATTAGTTAATCAATACACAATTTTGTTTTATATAAATTCAATCTTACCTTGTCTTAGATATAATTGGTTAGCTCCTAAGTTTAAAATATCACTTTTTTTATAATCAAAACAAACACCAGGAAGACAAATTTTGACATTTCCATTTGTATTCAAATCCATGGCATAAGAACTAAGCGTAATAGATTTGAATACAGCAATTAGTACACAAAAGAAAAACGTAATACACTTGATACGGCGATTATTACACGGCGATTAATAAATGTACTAATTTGCTGTAAATCGTAATGGATTTGAATGCGGCAATGCATTTTTTGCCTTTTTGTGTTTTGTCATTGTCATATGGTAACGATAAGAAAAAAAAAATTAACATTGATAGGTAGTAACTAGAAAATAGCAATTCAGTCTGTTCTTTTGGCGAGTGTGAGAAACTTACATACATTTTTTTTGTTAAATTTTAATAATAATTGTGCGAGTACGCGAAAACTACAAAATCACACTTTTTTCATGGTCCTTCGAGCCGGATAGCTAAGCATCCGTGAACCATCAAATAAAAAAAAGTTAAGAAAGGCGAAAAACATTTAAAATAAACTATAATCAGTGTTACCGTTTATACATAAAATCGTAATGGCAACTGCACGAGCTCTACAAAGAAAGGTGAATCGCATTGTGGAAATCGAAAATTTCGCTAAGGGCAATCTTCAAAATGAATCCATTGAGCGTATTAAAGCGAATATCAAACTGCTCAAAGAAGAATGGGAAGATTACAAGGCAAAGGAAGATTTATATGGAGACCTACCGGATACTGTCGCTCTACAAGAAAACTTTGAAGCTAAACATTTTTCAATCAAGCGAAAATTAGTGCAAGCGGAGTTAGAAATGGACAAGCCTTCGCAACACGTGGAATTGGACCACAGTTTACACGAACTCATGACCAATCAGAGATCCTTTCTGCATGAAATATCGAATATTGCAAGCAAAGGAGGTGACAACGATGTCCGATTACCCCGTATTGATGTGCCGTACTTTTCTGGTATTTATTCAGAGTTTGCATCGTTTCGCGATTTGTTCGAAGCTTCGATAAACAAGAATCCGAAGCTTTCTAAAGTCCATAAGTTGCAATATTTGAAGGGTTTATTGCGAGGAGAAGCCGCTGCTTTGGTAAGGCATATTGCAATTACAGAGGCTAATTATAACGAGGCATGGGAAATAATTGTAAAACGTTACGATAAAAGGAAATACGTGATAAACCAGCTTCTAAAACAATATATGGAGCAACCAGCGATAGTGCAGCCCTCCGCCAAAATACTCCATCATATGCGTGACACATCAGATGAAGTATTGAGAGGCATCAAGGTTCTGGGTGATCAAGCACAATCCCGCGATCCGTGGTTGATACACATATTAGTGAACAAACTTGATCCAATCACGAAGCAAGCATGGGCTCGACACAGCTATGAAGTTGAGTTCCCAACCATCGAGCAATTTTTTGATTTTCTGGATAGACAGAGTGACACACTAGAAAATTGTGAAACTATGAAACGACAACCTCATCGTCAGGCGCCTAACGTGGTTATGAAAGCAATGCAAACAAATCTCGAAGATATTCGTTGTATAAAATGCGATCAACATCATTATCTTCGAAATTGTGATAAGTTCTTAGAGCTCTCCATACATGAAAAAAGAGGTTTCGTGGCCGAAAACAAATTGTGTTTCGTTTGTTTACTAAAAAACCATCAGTCGCACAATTGTCGTTCCCGTTATAGATGCAGCATATGTAAAGCGAAGCATCACACAACACTGCATCAAGATGATCATCGACGTGCCATAAGATCTACAAACACTTCAACTGAAATTTCGCTTAGCACCTCAACAACCAATCCCAATAGCGATTCAATAAATGTTTCACATGCAATTAGCGCTAAACAATTCACAGCCATTTTACCAACAGCTGAGATAAGAGTGTTGGATTCAGCAAATCAGCTTCAAACGTGTCGCGTTTTGTTGGACTCAGGAGCACAAGCGTCGTTTATATCCGAAACGTGTGCGCAGCGACTTGCGTTACCCCGAAAACGTGCGAAGTTAATTATTAAGGGGTTAACAGCTGGAACCGAGACCACCCGAGGCAAATTGTTAATTAAAGCTTTTTCCTTATATTCGAAGAACGAGCATATTGATATTGAGGTTTTAATATTAAATAAATTGACGAATTATCTTCCTTCATATGACATTGATATTGCAAACGTCACCAAAATCCAAAGTCTCCAACTGGCTGATCCTCACTTCAACAAACCGCAGAGTATAGATATCATCATAGGAGCCGAGCGTTTCTTCAATATACTCCGAGAAGGTCGCCTCAACGATTTGGGCGACAACAATTTGGTTGCCCAAAATTCGCTGTTCGGTTGGATTTTATCAGGCGAAACAAACAATCCAGCGGAGACATCCAATGCAGCAAAATTAAGCTATCACGTCGAGCTCAACGTCGATGACACTTTAAGACGGTTCTGGGAAATAGAGGAATTCAACAGCATTAGTCCATTTACACCTGAAGAAAACGAATGCGATGAGTATTTCAAAGCAAATGTTAGGCGACACGTTAATGGTAAATACATTGTGAAGTTGCCTTTCAAAAATACGCGAGTTAGATTGGGCAATTCCATTAACGTAGCGAGAAAAAGATACTTAAATTTGGAGCAAAAATTCGGTCGTGATTCCGAATTAAAGAGGGATTACACTAAAGTGATAAACGATTACCTCAGTTTAGGTCATATGCGCGAAGTTCGGATTCATAATGACCAAGAGGAGTCAAAAATATACTACCTGCCACATCACGCCGTCACTAAAAATGAGAGCGAAACGACAAAGTTACGGGTGGTGTTCGATGGATCCAGTAAAACCACCAACGGCCAATCTATTAACGATCAACTCATGGTGGGTCCCACTATACAACCTACACTATGGACTATCCTGCTTCAGTTCCGTAATAAGAAAATCGCATTTACAGCCGACATAGAGAAGATGTACAGGCAAGTTTTAATTGCAGAAGAACACCAACCGTTCCAACGAATTTTGTGGCGCGAAAACAGAAATGAGGAACTCAAGCACTACCAGCTCACCACCGTCACATTTGGAATGGCAAGCTCAGCCTTTTTGGCGATTCGATGCTTACAACAAACAGCCGCCGATATGGAAGGGGAACATCCACTTATTGCTGGGGAAATTCTAAATAAGTTTTATGTGGACGACTATTTATCAGGAGCGAATACGATAGAAGAAGCGCAATATTTGAAAACACACCTAAAATCCATTCTAGCTCGTAGAGGATTCCATCTAAGAAAGTGGAGGTCAAACGAAGCGAAATTATTAGACGAGCATTGCGAGAGAATAGATTCCATGGTAACGATCGAAGAGGCGAATCCCACTATAAAAATATTGGGCCTTCAATGGAACTCCCAAGAGGATCAACTGTCTTTTAAAGTCAATTTACCATTAGTAACAACATCTACCAAGCGCACATTAATATCTGATGCTTCTAAAATTTTTGATCCGCTCGGTCTAGTCTCTCCATCAATAATTATAGCGAAAATTCTTTTTCAAAAGCTATGGTTAAAGAAATTGGATTGGGATGACGAGCTGCCTGATTACATAGCACTAGTGTGGAATCAACTAAAAATAGAGCTTCCACAGTTAGAAAAGCTGAAAATAAACCGATTCATAGGAATGCATGACATAGAACTGCACGGATTTAGTGATGCAAGCGAAAGAGCATATGCAGCAGTCATATATGCGAGATTTGCCAACGGGAGTGGCGACGTCCAGACAGAGATTCTTGCGGCAAAAACTAAAGTTGCACCAATAGCGCAGGTATCTCTACCACGATTGGAATTATGCGGAGCACATCTTCTCGCCAAATTGATAACAGCAGTGAAAAGAACTATTGGACAAGATGTGCCTATCTATGCTTGGACTGACTCCAACATAGTATTATCATGGTTATCCGATCACCCTATTACCTGGAAAACATTTGTTGCGAACCGAGTTTCAGAAATCCAAAGACTAATACCGCGAAATCATTGGCAGCACGTTAAATCGGAAAGCAATCCAGCTGACTACGCATCGAGAGGCGTTTTACCATCCAAGCTTGTAACATTGGAACAATGGTGGCATGGACCAACGTGGCTTTCTAAACCTAAACGATTATGGCCAACGAGCAAACACACGGTATTTTATGATGATACCATCTGCGAACGAAAACAAAAACAATTTGCATTACCTGTATTTCATACTCATCATCATAATGAAAAGAGCGAAACATTTGAAGATATACTTGATAAAACCTTTTCTTTCAGTAAGGCCATCAGAGTTCTATGTTTTGTATCCAGGTTTATCGAGAATACACGCAATCCGAAGGAAAAACGGCAAGGGTCAATTACTTTGGAAGAATTACAAGCCGCAACCGACAAAATCATAAAATGGGTACAACACGCGGCATTTAATCGAGAGATCCAAACCTTGGCCAGAAATCTACAACTAAACAACAACAACAAGCTGGCTACACTCACTCCATACCTAGATTCAAAGGGATTACTACGCGTCGGTGGCAGATTAAATAATTCCAAGTGTACCGATGAGAGCAAACATCCAATAATTTTACCTAAGTCACATATTCTCAGTAAAATGATAATTTCTCACTTCCACATAAAATATCTTCATCCCGGTCCTACTTTGACGTCACACCTTATCCGTCAAACATATTGGATAGTAAGCGGCAGAGCACTTGTGCGAGACGTGATAAGAAGGTGCATACAATGTTTTAAGAATAGAGCGATGACGTCGAAGCAACTCATGGGAAGTTTGCCGTCCGTACGCGTTACACCAGCTAGACCATTCTCCAATTGTGGTATTGATTACGCTGGTCCAATAATATTAGCGAGCAAAAAAGGTCGTGGTGCGAAGATGATAAAGGGCTACATTGCAGTATTCGTATGTATGGTAACCAAGGCTATACATTTAGAACCAGTCACGGAATTAACATCAGAGGCTTTCATAGCAGCTCTAAAACGTTTTTCGGCTAGGCGAAATGTACCGAGTCACATATACTCAGATAATGGGACAAATTTTGTTGGCGCGAATCGAAGGCTCAAAGAGGTATATAAGTTCAATAATTCAAAAAATAATCAATCCGTCATTTCAGAATATTGTACCGAGAATCAAATCCATTGGCACCATATTCCTCCTTCAGCACCACACTTTGGTGGATTGTGGGAATCAGGGGTAAAGTCAGTGAAAACACATCTCAATAAAGTTTCCGGAAATTGCCATCTCACATTCGAGGAAATGGCCACTTTATTATGCCAAATTGAGGCGATCCTGAATTCCCGACCGTTATATCCAATCTCAGAGGATGACACTTCATTTGATGCTCTCACACCGGCGCATTTCCTGATGGGTTCATCTGTTGCTTCCATTCCTGAATATAATTTGGAAGACACTGCAATATCCAGGCTATCCCGATGGCAACAAGTTGAGCAGCGAGCTCAAAGTTTTTGGAAACGCTTCCATAAAGAGTATCTCAATAACCTGCAACAAAAATACAAATGGAAATTAAAAGAAGAAAATATTAAAATTGGCGATTTGGTCTTAATAAAAGAGGACAACTTACCATGTTGCAAATGGGCGATGGGAAGAATTGTAGACAATCATCCAGACGACAGTGGATTAACTCGCGTCGTCACCATCAAAACAGCCGCAAATACTCTCAGGCGACCGATAACGAAAATATGCAAGCTTCCGTTGGAGTAGTCCGTTTGTTGGCGATACTAGAAGTATACTCGTCAACGGCGTGGAGTATGTTAAAAACGAACAAGTAAAAATGGATAACACGCATTAGTTAATCAATACTCAATTTTGTTTTATATAAATTCAATCTTACCTTGTCTTAGATATAATTAGTTAGCTCCTAAGTTTAAAATATCACTTTTTTTATAATCAAAACAAACACCAGGAAGACAAATTTTGACATTTCCATTTGTATTCAAATCCATGGCATAAGAACTAAGCGTAATAGATTTGAATACAGCAATTAGTACACAAAAGAAAAACGTAGTACACTTGATACGGCGATTATTACACGGCGATTAATAAATGTACTAATTTGCTGTAAATCGTAATGGATTTGAATGCGGCAATGCATTTTTTGCCTTTTTGTGTTTTGTCATTGTCATATGGTAACGATAAGAAAAAAAAAATTAACATTGATAGGTAGTAACTAGAAAATAGCAATTCAGTCTGTTCTTTTGGCGAGTGCGAGAAACTTACATACATTTTTTTTGTTAAATTTTAATAATAATTGTGCGAGTACGCGAAAACTACAAAATCACACTTTTTTCAACTTTATTTTGCCATGGTACGGAACCTTACGTATTAAAATATTCGCAAAATTTATTTCGGAGGTCTTTTGCTTCGTTACTTCCATTTCGTGCCTGTACAGGCAATACTATCCAGTTGATCATTATCGCAACGCCAGTCGTCTTTAACATTTTATGATCGATTGATGTCATCTTCATCGAAACCGTTGTCTAAATAAATGTTTTCTGTTTTTTCTCTTAAGTAATTATGCAAATGGCAACAAGCCAAAGTTATTGTAGTTACCTTTTCTGGATATAAGTTAATGGGTTTAAACAAAATCTTAAATCTTAAAGATAAAATTCCGAAAACGTTTTCGAAAATTCGTCGAGCACGAGATAACCTATAATTAAAAATAATTTCCTCTTTTTCATAGTGGTATGACTATACGGTTTCATAATATTTTCCATTAAAGGAAACGCATCATGACTATTACAAACACAAATGGCATATTTTCATTTGTAAAGCCTCATGATTGTGCAATCATCCGATTGCGCATGCATGATTGTGTGATGTATGGGGCCTATAGCTATGGTTCTAGGTTCAAAAACAGCCTACTTTCACCCTAAAAAATTACATTGCGTTTGTAATGTAATTTAAAGATATTTGAATATCTGACATGACAAACATTGTTTTTTAAAAGGATAAGCCAACATACAGATTTTAAAATTATTGTTAGCTGTAAAAGATTATGTAGAAGAGACAAGACGAAAATTTAATCAAATGAAATTTCGATTACAAAATTTCATAATATGTTACCAGCTCTCTATTCAAATTGAGAAAAGGATTGCAAACCGAAATACTACAGAATTTTTATTAAGGCTTAAAAATGTCACAAAATTAAAGACGCATGTCAAAAATACTTTGTTTTTTTTTTAAACTTAATTAAAACTTTTAGTTGTTTTGGTTGACAGCTATAGATAGTAATTTTCATCTAATTTTTGATATAGGTTTAGACAACCGTTTTACTTTTACCATAGTTGTTATTTATTCACCTGTGATAAATCATCTTGTAATGGTAAAAATATATTACGAGTGAAATAATTTATTTTTCCAACAAAAATCGTATAACGACCTCGACCAATGCGCTATTAAAATAAATCAAAATAATTATATAGTGCGGCACATACTCCAGATGAACTATAAATGTTGGATGTTATGATGATTTGATTTAAAAAATTAAAATTATTACATTTTTGGTTATAGCTATGTGTTATATGTATTTTCATCTGGTTCTCTAATTTAACATAGTGTACCACGACGGAACAAGTACACACAAAATGTATATAATGGTAAATGATATATTAGAGATGATGGAATTGGTTATATAAATTTAAACAAATTAGTTTTGATTATGAAATATGAATATAATTATTTAATTTTTTTTTTAGTTAGAAAGACTTAAAACCTAAATTATCATTCTATATAGTATAATTTTGTTATACTTCAAACTATGTGAAATCAACATAAATTACATTGACCTTTTGGAGGGAACAATTTTGATTTCATGTAGCTAAAGTTTATTTTACGTTGCTTTTTTTATTCTCTCCATCGTCGTGCCGATCTAATTTAACAAGGTTTACCTATTACATATTATTATTATTATTATTATTATTATTACTATTTGTTAGACTACATAAGAATTCCGTGAAACTATTCTTACTATATATAGAAAAAAAAATAAAATTGGAAAAAGTTTAACATTGTAATCAATATTATCGAACTTCTTCAAGTTGTGTAGATATACCTACTCGTATATATAGACATAGCTACATACTCAAGAATATATAGAGGTAAGGAACATGTCTTGTAAATTATATATACGAATTCAGTATCATCATCTTTGGTTTATATTTGGTACGAGGAGTACATACCAAAATAATAATTGAACGAGATGAATTTCACGATTAATACACACACAAAAAAATTATTTTAAAAATTATGCTCATCATCATTTGATTTATTGAATTCTATCATTTGCTTATACACAACATTTTTAAGATTATCATTTTATTATTATTCAGGTTATGTTGAGCTTTTATAGCTTTTTTATTTTCATTTTGTTTTTCAACTGACAAAAATTAAATTTTTTTCTTTCTCATCTTATTAAAGATACAAGAATATATACAAAAAGAATGAATCTGTGATTTTTGCTTTTTAATTTTTTTTTTTGTTAGTCTTACGATCGATAAAATTGATTGAAAAATTGGATAACAATGGATGAGCTAAACGAAAACTGAACGTATTTTAATCAGTTTAATTTACTGTGTGATTGGTAATGATTTTGATGTTCTTGTTGTTGTCAATTTTTCGATCAATAGAATAATGTTATGTTATATATGTATCTATGTATATAGAGATAAGTGTTTAATCATTTAACGTAGAGGGATGCTTATGATACCTTGAACTCAATGTAAGATTATTTTTTGTGTTTTATGTTTTATGCTGATGGTACACAAAAAGTTTAATGGAATAAAATAGGTCAATGTGTACGGTGAACTGACGGAGCTAATGGTAAAGAAAAACGATGATGATGCTAAGTGGAAATTTAATCTACTGTTAAAACCGTATTATGATCTTAATCGTTAATTGTTTAAAGTGTTACTGAAATTTCTGTTTGAGAGTTGTTTCTATAATCTTTCGAACTTTGCATTTGAAATTTACTACAGGAAAGCAAACGAGCTTAGCAGAAACTGTAATTTGACGGAAAGCCCACCCTGAACGGTAGCATTCCGTTAGCCAAATTCACAATTAAGTATTAGATGTGTAATTCCATAGATAATTTCCATAAAGTATGAATTTTTTAGTATATCGAGCAGGCTGAGGCATATAACGTTGGATTGAAATAATCATAAAATTTTCAGGCACGTTAGTCAAAGTAGCTCTTCCATAAATACAGAGCATTTGATTAAGAGGAAACTGAAACTTGCCATACGTGTGATTTTGGATGATTTCCGTTTAATCATCGAGCAAGAAATATATAAGAGAAATCAAGTCGTGCAAATTTTATAAGCAGGGTCTTCCGAGGTTAATCTTATTTTATTCTTTTTACGAATCTTATAAATATATCAGCATAATTATTTTAAAGTTCATTGTTCTTGTTAGGCTTAAACAGATTGCCAATAGTAAAATAGATTAACCTCGGAATCTCTACATGCGTCCTTTTATGTATGTTTGCTTTATGGTTTAATTCACTTTGATCACATTCAAGTTCCGAAAACTAATTACATTAAACTTTAGTTTATTGTCGAATTGCCTAAACATAAAATTATTTTTTTTTTTGTACTTTGGTTTTTTCAATTGTAATGGTGTATTGTGATTGTTCCGTATATTGGTCTATTTCAGCACTCTCAAAAACGAAACAATCACAAAACACCATGACAATTGAAAAAACAAAAGTAAAAAAATATAAAAATTCAAGAATTCGAAAAGTTCTATTGTTGAAATACAATATAGATGGAAATGTGAAAGAATCAAATTTCGTACGTTACGCAGTAATTCGCTAGTAGTACAACTACATGGCATTGTTTATATATAGACAATATTTCAATGTAATAAACAACATCTGTCGTCGCGACCTAATGAGAAGACTGATTTTTTCAAATCATTAGTCTCATCTGTTCGATACTGATTGTTGTGATTCTTATACATTAGCCATCTATAAGTCAAAAAAATTCTTATATAAAATAATATAACATAAACAGTTAGACGGATTTATTATTATAAAATTCTTGTTGTCGATTTGGTATATATATTATATTCTAAATTCGTCGAATACGTTTTCTAAAATGTTTGAAATTGGCCGAAATGAGAACTACGATTATCATTTTTCTTTGCAGTTTCAAAAATGCAACCCCTTGTAGATAGCAATAATGGCATACTATTCCGCAATTGGGCGAATCAGATATAACAATACGGCCATATACGACGTATTAGAAATTAATACAATCAATGTTAGAACTAGCTAGCTGATGGAAATTTGCTCAATTGGCAATCCTTCAATGTTATCATGTGTGCGAAACAATAAATATTTTATTTAATATTAATTTTGTAAAAACGTCCTTTCCTCAACAAATTATTTAAAATACAATTTTTAAGTATTTTTATTTTTCAATTATTACAAAAAAAATGTCCAGTTCATAATTTACCAATACTTTGATCCTCTGGAAACTAGAGGATCTAAGATCATAGGTAGCTGCTCGCTATATAAATGGGTTTCAGGTAGGACTGGATGCCTCAAGATCAAAAGTAAATGACCTGCTTATTCAACAGGTGGATAAAGCAGCGGACCAACTACCGCCTCTCACAAAAACATCAGGGTATGAACCTAGCAAAGGGGCCTCGCATTCAATTATCAGATTCATCACAACAACGACCTTGAAAAATGTACACGAACAGCCCCAAAAAAATGAGAAAATTGAACGTTCAAAGCCGTTTGAAAACCGGCGATCGCTAACCCTTTCGAACCAGAGGGCCTACTATTGCTTTCGAGCGTTTTCGTTGACTACGCGCTACCAATTTTTTTGTACTATGGCTTTTGCATACTATGAATGTTTTCGAAAATATGACGTTTAAATTCAAACAATTGTACTATTGAATAAGAACTCGTTCATTATCATTTTCATCGTTTTGATATCGACTACTTTTTTGAATCGTTAATAAACGGACGTGATATATATACTAAAATAGTAACAATTAAAATAATAATATTTAGGAGGATAATTAATAATAAAATGTATTACAAATCATGTAAGTCAAATAAATGCATGTAAATGTTATACGCAAAATTATGTTATTTAATATTTAGGGCCACACAAAGACGTCAACACACAAAGTCTCAGCAATATGCTATCCTTATTGAATTTTTGAAAAAGCATACATATCTCGCAACGGGGAAAAAGGACACAGCTGATGGAAGGAAGAAGAGTAATGATTTGTGGATTGAGATTACTACCAATTTGAATGCTGCCGGTCCACCTACCAACGATACAAAAGGATGAAGAAAAGTAAGCAGCGTTATATTTTATTTGTATTACTTAATGTGTAGTGTACATCATTTATATAGGTGTGGAATGACTGGAAATATAAGATTCGGGCTAAAGTAACCCAGAATAAATTAATAAAAACTGGCACAGGAGACGGACCAAATAATACTTATTATTTTAATGAGTTAGAGGAAAGGGCGATTGATCTTTTAGAGATAGAAAAATGTGTAAGCGGAGTACAAGAGGGATCTTTTGGTGCACCGCGTGAATTGCAATTGAGCAATGTGATCAACAGTGAAAACAACCCGGAAAACATTTCAGGTTCAACTGATGATATATCGCCATCTTCACCGTCAACAATTCCTGGATCCACACGTTCAGTTTCAATGGCAATACGGCCAAGAAAAAAAATGATTCCAAAAAGTGTTTGATTATGAAGCAAATAAAAATGCAAGAAACTTTTCATCAAAATATTGAAAAGAAATTAGATAAACTATACCAAATTAATAAAGAAAACTTAAAATATAAGAAAAAAATATTGGAGTTAGAAGAAGTTAAATTTAAATATTAGAAAGAGAGGGACAAGAAGCAAGATGAATATTTTTTGGCAAATTTAAGATTAACAGAAGCGAAGTTGGAACTAAAACGACAGGGTATTGAAATAGAAAAGGAGAAGAATGGCTGGTAATCCAGTAACAATTAAAAATCTTAAATTATATTGAATTCTTGTTACATAATTTTATTTGTATTTTAAAGAAGTATACGTGAAAGTATAGTGAATTATTAAATAATGGAGTTTTAATAATTGATATAACTAAAGAATTACTCTTATTTGATTTCTGATTCTGCTCGCTTCATTTGTGTTTGCTTCATTGTTAATATTATGTACTGCGAAATCTTCCGTATCCTCTGTTTCATTTTCTAAAAGCTCATCATAGTCAATATTAAAATAATTGCAAACATTATGAAGCATGCTGCAGACGTTAACAATCTGGCAAACTTTCTCAGGACTATAATGTAACTCTCTCGAGGCTAAAAGACACCGAAATCTTCCTTTTGATAGTCCAATGCATCTTTCCACGGTATTTCTGGTTCTTGAAAGACATGTATTGTATCTTGACTCCGAAGTATCTTCACCAGCAGCTCTATAAGGAGTCATCATCCATGGTTCAAGTGGATATCCACTATCTCCTAGGAATATGGTTTACATATAAAATTATATCGCTTATTCTCTACTGATAATTATTTAAAAATTTAATTTAAATAAGAATGAAATTAGCGGTAAAAGGCAAATTGGAACTTAATATACGTACCGAGTAACCAAGATGTTTTGTCATTTAACCAACTTGCATTTAAGTAAGCCCTTTTAGCGCTTAGATTCCATATCATTGAATCGTGACATGAACCCCCATAACGTGCATTCACTGCTCTGATTTGCAGTTAATAATCGCAAATCTAATGAATGAAAAATTATCTTACTTATTTAGTCTTAAAAATATTTAAATCGTTACACTTACAAACATAATATTCATTGAGTGGTACCCTTTTCGACAGAAAAAAATATATTCACTATCTTTAGGTTTTACCATTTTAATTTGGGATCCATCAATACAGGCAACCACACCAAGAAAACCACTCTTTTTAAAGAATTCCATTTTATTCTCTCTTTTTTCTTCCTCAGTCATTACCAACGAGATCCATTCCGAACATAAATTTTCTTGCAGTATGGTCAAAGTTTCTGCAATTACATTGCTTGTACTTTGTTGTGAGAGTCCTATGTGAAAGTCTTGCCCCACACTTTTTTGATAACTCCCCGGCGCTAGAAACCGCAAAGTTGCTGCAAATTTTATTATTGGAGGGATTCCAGCTGTTGTTGTTTGTTTAAATTGATTTTTATTTTTCCAAATACATACTTAAATGCCTCTTTAGATAATCTAAACAAATTTTTGAATCTAAAGTAATAGGACTTGTAATAACTATTTTAATATAGGATGTTTTTTCAGTAATATTTTTAACATGAAATGTATATGTATATAGGTACAAAAATTTAACTTACTCAGTTTCAGTTAAAGATAAAATATTGGACTTCTTTCTAATATTTTTTCTTTTTAAGAGGGTCTTGTACCAAAGTAATGGTATCTTGTGCAGGTTCGATAAGCACTTGTGTGAATATTTTCTTCTAGAATTTTTTTATATTCATTGGATAACATGTAAAACTCGTGCCTAGTTTTTCTAGTTTTCCCAATTTTTTTTTTAATTTTTTGTTATTAGCTCTCAAACTTGAGCAAGTTGTGCAGGTTCGATTGGAATGTACAACTACAGTAGATAAAAAATTCTTTCACAAGAATCAACTAGAATTCTTAATCTCGTGCCTAGTTTTCTTCTTTTCTAAATATTTTTCAATTTTAATATATAAATTATAAAAATAAAAATAGTTTATCAAAATTTTTCATGAAAATATGTTCAGCAAATTTCCGATTGGTGGCTATTACTCGTTTGGTATGCGCGCGCACATGAAGGGAATCAAATGTTTGTGTATGTGTAAATAATTTTACACAAAGAATGGAGAATAACAATGGAGAAAAAAAACAAAAAGAATGAATTTGGTAGTGTTCTATATTTATGATTATACAATCAGAACCAATACTAATTTATTCTACATAGAATACTAATGTACAACTACATGTAGAATATATTAAATTTTTTGTGTTGTGTGATTTGTATTTCGATTTGATTTAAAAAAAATTGAATCACACACACTCAAAGGCGATAACGATGTAATTTTTGATACACATTATGTATATTTTTATTTATTATATAATATGTACATGCTTTGATATTTAAGATTGATATAAAATATTTGTTGTGCACTAGTTTATTATTTTATATAGCATTATTATTTATATATGTAAAGCCTATGTATGTAGTGTACATATATACCTATAAGAGAAATTGATTTTAAAGGACATGGGAATCTATCTTTAAGTTTGTTCAGTTACTTAGCCTGGGAATCATGCAAGAAACAAAACAAGGCGGAACTATGAACTATTTATGAGCTTTTGAAATCTCTAAATGAATAATTTGGAGCTCCTTTGGGGCCTCACCTCTAAAAATATTATTTTGAATAGTTTTTGTACTGCTACCCTTTAGCATAACCTCCACCCATTTATACAGTAATAATTTAAATATTTCTATATTACATTTTGTGTATAGGTATTTGAGCTAATATCGGAGCTCATAAATCAATTCGATCAGATCATCGTCAGTGTTGTGCCGTATTGTCTACACCGCGTAGATAATTTATATTCTACACGTGAAAACAATGTATGTAGAAAATTAAGGAAATGGCGTGAACAATGTAGAGAATGTAGGCAATGCCGAAAATTATATTTCTGTTAGTAATTTTCAAAATTTAAATTTTAACTTATAGATGGAAAATGTGTAAGAATTACAACAATCAGTTTCGAAATGAAATTATTGATTTGAAAAAATTAGCCTCTTCATCAGGTCGCGACCAATATACGGAACAATCACAATAACACTATTACAATCGAAAACCAAAGTAAAAAAAATTATCAAAATTTTATTATTTCGTTGTAATCAAACAAACCATTTCAAGATGGAATTCATTATTTCGTCACATTGAAAAATATGATATGGTAATGTTACGTTTAAAGTGCGGTTTAGGTTACGGTTTAGTACGAAATCGTTGAATGAGCAAATTTAAACAAATTTAAAATCATTTACACGATAATAATCGGTTTTAAACAGGGCTTGGGAGGATTAAACTGTGGAAGGGAGTTGCAGGAACTTACTGTATATTTGCGGCAATTTGCCATATATTACTGAACAATTCACAACAAATTTGACAATATCGAACAACATGGCTGCTATAACCCAACAAATTTCGAGCGTCCTTATTGAAAGATCCTTTACAATGTTCAACATCATTACCACGCAATAAAATGATAAAGCATAAACACATTTTGAGACAAATAATGACCATACGAGTATATGTTCCTCGAGTAACGAGTTCATAATCCTAATAAATCCCAAAATATGACTGAGGGATCACCTGATACTTTAAGCTTTATTTTTCCCTTTATCTACAATTTAGGAGCACATGGAGTGTGCCCACGCCTTGTTCATTGCGTCCTGCACGGGGGCCAAGAATTTCGTTTATCTTTTTTCTCTAATTGTTGCCAAGCCTTCACGTTTCTGTTACAGTTTTGATTTTCAATTTAAAATTCGTGTTCCTCTACGATAACCTAGTGTCGGATATTTGTCATGTTGCATTATTTATTCTAATATTGGTTTCTGTAATCATTTTGAATACGGATCAATGAATGATTGATCCTAGCCAGCTTTCATGGCTTCTGAGCATACCTCTTTTGTACACTGGCCGAAGGTTGAAGGGGAGGGAGAGGGAAGTTGGGAGGAGGTTTCATTCCATTTCATGTTATGCACTTTTTCACTAATCTTCCCAAGTGGTCGCCCGGAGACCTTGTAATAATCCAAGCAATGGTTGCTTGACTTTAGTGATGAAGTTGTTGTTGTTTTATCTATCTATGCCACTCGCTCCTAATTTCAAGAAAGATAACTCTATTGGAAAAGGACCAGGAAACACAAACGTCGGTTGATAATCAATTGGTGAATCTCTGGGTCAAATCTAATCCTAATCACCTACATTAAAAAAAACCAGCCTGTATATTTGTTAATGACAAGATCATCATCACAGCTATCAGACAATTTTAGTCTGGAAAATTACATTATCTGTAAGAGACATCTTTTTTTTGTATTCAATTTTGATCAAAATATACAACCAAAACAGTAAACAATCAACAAAACTCATTTACGCTATAAGTTACGTTACTCAAAACCGGATGTTAAAATCATACATGAAGTATTTGTTTCAAAAATGTTCATGACAGACCGCATTTGGTACTGCGAAACACCTATTTGTTTAATAAAAATTGAATTTTAACTGGCGTAATAAATAGGTAAAACCCAATTTAAACTGGAAAACTAAAAGGTCGTCATCTTTCATACAGAAAAACAATGAAAAACAACAAAAAAGTAATAATCTACATTATCTACAAATTTTCTACATATCCTACAAATTAATGACATTGTCTACCTATCAATTGTCTACGCTATTTTCGACACCAACATGGAGACAATTCGGAAATACGCGTTGATGCACAACACTGATCATCATATCAATCGTAACAGATTAATTTAAGGTATTGGGCTTTCCTATCGTGACAAACGTTTGATTCAATATCTGGTGGCGGTCTGGTGTAATAAATATTTGAACTCACTAAAATCGACATTTTGTACATATCTGAGGTCAATATCGTCTGAGGCCAATTCCGTCTAATCTGATTGATGTGGTCAAGATTTCTTGATTGGTTGATGAAAATAACTGTTCTGGGATACAATTTTCCCTTAGGCAATTCATAGGGGTGGTTTTCATGTAATCACTGAATTGTAATTATGTATATTGTAATAAATTCTGGGAACTATATTTATATCATTACTACATCAGAAGTTGCAATGTACAATATGCAAGTGGTCAAACCAATTGAGATCGAATTATAAAGGTAAGAATGTTAGGACATACGAAAATAATAATTTTTACTAAACTATTTATTTCGCTTACACATTTTGTTCACGTTTCTATAAATACAAGTCATAAGTTGTTGATACAGGCATTATTAATGCATTTTGTGTTTACGCGAGATTTTTAAAAACATTTCCATGGAAATTAGGACATGAATGCACTAATTGACTTCAAATTATTTAATTTCTATGTGTTTCGTTTTTATTCCATTCCATAAACCAACAACACCACACTATATTGATTTTTTTCCATTCATAAGGAAAACTTGGCAAAACCGCAAAACTAAACAAGAGATCAAAAGTATACATATTAACCACTACTAGGAAAATAATGTAGTATGATTGTACATGTGCGTATTTTAAATTTTAGGTTAGCTTCAAAATTAAAATTTATTTTAGTAAAGGACCCTCTTAAGTTAACGTTGCAATCGCTATTACTACTATCACTAAATACATATGGAACGATTGAATCCATCGCACTAATTATTATTTTAATTTTAATTGTAAATAATTATTATGTAATTTATATTATTCAAAATTAATAAAACATGAAAAATGTACTAAATTCAAAATATTACTCTGACCTAAATAATTTTGTTGATTGTTTTGATAATCGAAAGCAGCAGTACCGAAACTAACGAAATACGATAGCAAATAGTTGAACGATTGACGGAAATGAACGAAAACGTTTGAAAGCAATAGTAGGCCCTCAGGTCTATAAATTTACACTTTGGGAGTATTTTGACTTTAACATGTAGTACCTACAGCCATTACAAAAAATGTCTGTCGAAGTTAGTGTGCTACACATAAATCTAAGATTATCAAAGCGTAATTAAGATTAATCTGAAAAATTGTAGTTAAACAGTCATCCCATTATACCAAAAGTTTAGTCAGACGCGTTCATTGTTCAATTTTACTGACTACTAAAGAAATGGAAATAATGATACCAGCTGAGTCATACCGAAATATTACCCCATGACAGAAAATAATTAAACTAATAAATTAGAAAACTAGAATCACGAAAAATGCTAAGCTAGGTATAAAATCGAAAAAAATTAGCATTAAGATAATAATAATAATAATAATATAGTAAATATAACGTAATAAATAGTTTAGGGTCGTATCGACAGACGTGACTACGACTTTTAGCCGTAGTCGCGATTTCTTCGAAAATGATGTTCAGAAACTGTATTTTTAGACGCGGCTAAAACCGCGAATTAATTCGCGAATTTATTGTTATTTTTAAACGCAACTTCAAGTACAGCTTTTCAAAAACAAGAAACCAACATAATAAAAAAATCAATTATCTGTTTCAATTTTTAAAAAATCTTTATTTTCGTTATGTCGACAAATATCGTAGTTTTTATTAGCCCGTCAATCAGTTCGTCATTGAAAAATATTTACGCTGTTTGTCATATTCTTTACCGCACAATAAAATTGATTTTTGTTGGAAATCGAAAAGAATTTGCCATTAGATTCAATTAAGTTTACTATAAAAATACAGTAGCATTTTTCGGGAAGTTCCATTTTTTATTAAGAAAATAGAAAAAAATAAAAATGAGCCGTTTAATCGAGGAGGATAAAGATATTATATAAAAATTAATTACAAAATATAAATCTGTAGTAGAAAATAAAAAATCGGATTCTACTTCAAATAAAGAGAAAAACAGCTGTTGGGTCACAATATGCCGCGAATATAATGCAGAAAGCATTACAGGAGACAAAACTTGGCAACAGCTTAAATCAGCCTATAAAAATATGAAGGGCAAGTTGAGAAAAGCTATTGCGAATAAAAAACATCAAGTATCAGGTACAGGTGGTGGTCCAGCATCACCTCCTCTAAAGGAAAATGATGGTCTGCTATATAATTTAATAGCGCCTACAATAACACCACATGCTAATCGGTTTGACGATGATGGCAGCGATGATGTAAGTAAAAAAATCAAATAATTTTTTATGACATTCTATAAAATATTTTATGAAATTTTTAAATCTTTCAGAATGTAACGGAAAACATAAGCGAGAGTATCCCCGATTATATAGAAGAAGAATATCTTAATGATGACGATAACTGCCTAACACCGTACAACTACTTCGATCCCTCATCAGATCTTAATCAAAATAATCAAAATTCAACTCAAAAATCCACAGTTCGAAATATCCCAACCGTTCAGCGAAATGCACAAACAGATAGTCCTCATGCTACTACGACGTTACCGAATTCATCGAGTAATGTTCGTACTAATTTTCCTCGTTCTAGATACCGTGGGACTAAGAAAATTGACAATTTAATAAAAGAAGCTCAATTAGAGGCATTGAACGAAAAAGTTAAACTTTTAAAAATGAAACAGAAGGCAGCAAAAGCGATCTATCGGCATTATAAACAGATGCATAAAACAAACAATGAACAGCTAAAACACCAAGAATAGTTTAATGAAATTGATGTTTATTTAAATGATAATAAATTAGAAATAACTTGACATTGGAAACACAAATTGATTTTTTCTAGTTTAAAAATTTAGGGTGATTCTTCTGCGAACATCAGTGTTTAAATTGCATTCCACAGGATTTGGTGCCATTGTTGACACATTATTACAATCATTATCCTGATAATCCTCGTCATCTAAAATTTGATCCCCGAGATCAATGGCAATGTTGTGTAGCACTGCTGTGGCTATAATTACCGTTAGAAAATTTTCAAGACGAATTTGTGATGCTATAATTATATAAATGCTTAAATTATTCAAAATTGTTTCTTTATATTTTAGTTTTTTTCATACCTTTGGCTAAAACAGCGAATCGTCGTTTCCACATTCCAAACATTCGCTCGACACAAGATCGAGTCGAACATAAAGCTTTATTGTAAGCTATCTCTTGCCTTGTTTTTGGATTTCGGTACGGTGTAATTATGAATTCGGTGCATCCATATCCACCGTCACCAACCAATAAAGCATTTTTAAATTCTCCAGGCTCAAATTGCCTTCGAAGTTTTGAGAAATTGTATATCGTCTGATCGTGTGCTGATCCATGCCATCTGAAATTTAATAATATTTTTAGGTAATTTTGATTTTAAATTATTAAGACAGGGATACACTAACCTAGCAACAACGTTTAAAATTTTACAGTTTGCGTCATACACTGCTTGTACATTCACCGAGAAATATCAATTCCTATTGCTGTAAATCTCGGCATTTTCCCCTCCTGGCGATTTAATTGGTATATGACATCCGTCGATGCATCCAATACACCGAGGAATTTTTTTTAATTGTAAAATTCCTGCTGTGTTTTAGACTGTTCTTCTTGTGAAGCTGGCATTTTAATAAATTTCCTGGATAGGCTTGCAAATGCTTTCGTCACTTCGTGTATTGTAACACATGCAGTAGCCTGTGTTACTCCAATTAGGTCGCCAGAAACCATTTGAATACAACCTGTAGCATAATAACATAATGCTACCATTATTTTCTGCTTCACTGTTAGTGGAAGCCCTCGGTTGTCAACGTGTGTTAAAACGCGTTCGAACAGCTTTTCCAAAAAGTTTAAATTTTGTTTGGAAAAACGGAAGCGTTTACGAAACTCTTCTTCAGAGTAATAATTTTCGTCAAACCTTGCTTGAAAACTGCGCTCTGTTTTATGTTTTCTAAATAATCTGAGTCATCAGACGACGATAATGATGATGAAAACAGAAATTCCATATTAATTTTTAAAAATAATAAGATGCACAAAGTTCTCACTAAAATAAAAATACTATAAATTTCTTTATTTTTAATTATGATAACACTAGTATTGTGATGTGAACGAAATAATGGCTTTTTAAATGGAAAACAACAAAAAAAATACGTATTTGACAACTGATAATGTTGTGTTGTATTATATGTATGTATTAAAAAAACTATGATTGAAATTTGGAATGGAAAATTCGGTGTCAAACGTCAGTTGTAACCGCGGCTAAAACCATCGATACCTACGATTTTAATCCTGGCTACTTATTAAATTCCGGCTTCATTTTGACATTTTAACCTAGTCTAAAAATAATAAAAGAGTGGCTTTATTCGCAGTTGCGATTTAAGCTTCATCTGTCGATACGACCCTTAATATCACCAGATCCGCTACTAAATATATCCATTTTCGAGATGATGACCTTAATGCAAACCGACGTTCAAAATTATATCGATTAATCTACGATAATGCTGCGGTTACACGGTGTCCCACTTACGGTTTCTAGTTGTTACTGGTTCAGCTTATAGGTATCGTTGAGAAAGTTTCCATACAAATAAATTCTGTAGCCTCGATTTCGGGAACATATGCACGTACTTGATCTCATTCAGCAACCTTACTTATTCACAGCCCAACACTATCGGGATAGTTTACAAATAGATTTAAGTCACAGCTAAAAATGGCACAATTTTATTAATTTTTATTTAAACGAGTAATTGATATGAAATTATAAATAATTGATTGAATTAAAGCAATTTTGTGAGGAATTAAAAAAATGCGATTTATCAAAAACAACTCAAAACGAAACGAAAACTATGTGCGCGAGAATTTATAAAAACTTTTTGAAAACGAAACGAATCGGAACCAAACGAAAACAATGTGCCGCGAGCTTTAATGACCGAATAGGCACACAATTCATAGCTCTTAGGCTCACATTGAATAAACACTACTGTCAAACACTAACAACAAACACACTAATTGTTACCGAGAAGATAATGTCTTAAAGGTTGGATATCTTCTGGTTTCCCAACCAATTAATCACAACGATGACGCAATCATCTTTTTTACTGTGTGACTCATCTGGAGGGACGTGAGATAGCAGGTTTGAAACAGAAATTGTATATTACTATTTCAGGAAGAAGGTACAAAAAGTATAGAATATTACAACCAAATATGAAGAATGTTATACGTTCAAATATTCTAATCGTACATATCGCAAACATAACATCTTGCAAACTTATCAATTATCCGTCGTGGTCAACATTCCCGTAAAATGTACATCAATTCTTATACCTAGGTATAACCTTAAACTAAGAATTTTCAAATATGTATCAGGTCACAAGCCTCATTTTGCAATAATTGCATTGTTAATAAATTAGCAAGTTTGCTGATAATAGTGCTAGGTACATTTTAGCCGTTACAATTAAAAAAATTGTAGCGTTTCCGTCCCTAGTCACTTGGAGACATGTACCGTCCGGTTAACCGGTCTACTCTAGCGCACTGTTACGTTCTTTTAAGACGTTGATCAGTTCGGCGCAATATGCCAGAAACTGTGGGAGTACTTTGGCACTCAGTAATTTTTGCAGTGATAATTCATGTATGTTTGAGTTACCAAGCCACTTTTGTTTTAATGACTTGACCGTCACCTCGTTTTATTCGAAAAGTAGGTGGTTGTCATCTTCTACTTCCGAACCGCATAGACATCGACAATGGTTTATTATTTTAAATCTCTGGAGGTACTCCTTAATTTTACCATGCCTAGAGATAACTTGACTAAACGAGCTCGTTAGTTGTAGTTTCATTTTTAGACGATCTTTTACGTCTATGGAATGAATGCAAATGTATGCCTTCCATTTGCTGATTCATTCCATCTTCTTTGCCACAGGTCAATCGCCATTTGCTCGATTTCATTTTTGTTGCTATATTGAATTTGTTCACTATCTGCGACATGTATATGGTCACCTGATTCATTCATGGCGCTTCTTCTAAGGTGATACATGAGCGCTCGCTTTTTGATTAGAATATCCACCGGGAGCACGCCGGCCAGAACTACAACAGCGCCCTTAGATACCGTTCGGTAGCAGTATATTCCTCTGAGCACTTTCTAGTGATCTGATGTGGTGACAGTTTAACCTGTCACACCTTTGTATATTATTACAAATGTTTTGTGATTCAGTCCCCATCTCTCTCTTGACACTCTCGCCAATGAGTGGAATAGTTTCTTAGCGTTTTCACAGACCCTAAGAACGTGAGATGTTACGCCCATTCGTTCATCTAGGTCACCTCCTAGATATCTAACGCACTTGACCATTTTCATGTTTCGATCGTTTAGTAATATTGTTGGTGGTCGACTAGAGTCAAATTTGCCTTTTAGCTGCAGCATCACTGTTTTTTCTGCAGATAGTGACATTTTATTTGTTTCGCACCATTGTATCATGTTATTTATGGCGATTTCACCCTGGCGTTGAAGTTCAAGCCTCGAGTTGCCGTGCACCAGAATAACTTTGTCATCTGCGAATTCTATTTCGTCCTGGTTATTCATCATACTCGTATTAAACACGATATTCCAGATTAAGGGTCCTAGGATTGAGCCCTGAGGACATCCTTTTATAACTTGTTTTGTTACTGAACCATATTTGTCTCTAATTTCTGCGGTTCGGTTGCTGAAGTAACTCTTAAAAACATTCATGATGTTTCCAGGTATATTTTAAACTGATAAACTTGCAATGACACTAGGTCACGTTAAGTTATCAAATGCTCCAGCTATATCCAAGAAAATACCCATAACATATTTTGAACTTTGGGTTTGGACAGTGTTTGTTAGGCGGACTATCGCGTCCTCAGTAGACATGCTACGTCAGAAGCCGAATTGTTTGTCCGAGAATAGTCCGCTCTGTTCGATTCTTGGAGAGATACGAACCGCTAGTAGCCTTTCTAAGAGTTTCCCCATGACAGGTAGCACCATGATTGGTCTATAAGACTTCGGAGAAAGTGGATCTCTATCCCCAGGTTTCCTGATTATAATTATTTCACCCTTTTTTCACACCTTCCGGAAGTAGCCAAATTTTAACCACCTGTTTAATTATTTTAATATGGAAGTCCCTATTATGGGCCAAGCCAGTTAGATTATTTCAGCGTTCAAGTTGTCAAGTCCGGGAGACTTGTTACGCTTAAAGCAAGTAAGGGCATTGTTGACCTCTTCCCACGTAAATGGGGGGTCTTCAGCATCAGATATCCAACTATTGTTGGTGGCGATCTCGCGCATTTCTGCTTGAGGCCCAGTAACGTCAGGTGTTTCGTCCGGCAGAAGCGAGTTTAATAACTCCAAGCGTGTGTCATGCCACGTATCAGTGACGACTCCATTTGTCTTCCTGATGGTGTTTAAGACTTCAGGTGGTCTTGCTTTGCCGGCGGCAAATTTATATACAAGTCCCCATGGGTCATTGTTGCCATGTTTCGTGACGTACCTTTGGAAACTACTTTGCTTAGCTATAAATACTCCATGGAAGTATTTATTCCTTGCCGCTCTAAAGAGAGACAATTTCAACTCTTTTGCTATTTGGTTCCTTTCCTTCTGGTATGCTCTTCTGAGCTTGTGCATCGAGGATCTAAGTTTCCTTAGATTAGAGTTCCACCAACTATTTCGTCTCTTTGCCACTCTCTTCTTTGGAATTGAGTTGTTGCAGACACTGGTTAACTGCATTGTGATCAGCTCCACACGATCATCAATTTCGTCAATCGAGTTAATTTCAGGAAGTGCTTGCCTACTTGTTACACTGCCCCAAGAGCCGACCAGGTGTCTAGCAAACAGACCCCAATCGGCTATCTTTATCGCAAATCTCGGAGTTTTGCTACTTGCAAGAGGACCATTCTGTGGCGCGTTTGATAATTCAAACGTGACGACTCTATGGTCACTAGAGGCCCAATTTTCTCTTACACACCACCCAACTATCGAGCCCAGCAAGGCTCCGTTGACTATTGTTAGGTCAATGTTGGAGTTCCCATTAGACGAGAACGTTGTTGGGTGTCCCTGCAAGTTCATTAGAACGATAGAACGAAGAGGTCATTTCTAGACACGAAGTCCTCTACTTTTCTTCCGTTTTCATCGGTTACATTTTACTTCTGCCATTGAAGTCTCCGACGATCATTACCATTTTTTGTTGACCCGACAAAGAGCCTAATCAGTTTCCGATGATATTTCAACACATGTGCAGTGGCTATCACAAGCCTGAGTTAGCTTCATCATGTCCATGCCGACACTATGAATGCTAATTGCAGTCTTGGGATTCTCAGAGCATCCTGTTGCTATTCTGGCTGTAGAAGGCATGTCGCTGATTTGACCATTATCGCACTAACCCATCATTCATTACTCTGTAGCAGACAGAGTAAATGTTTCCATCAGCCGCAAAAGCAAGACGCAGGTAATCAGCACCGCCGCAAAACACGTTGCCACATACCACACCGCCAATATATACCTTTTCTTGCCTGCATCACAATTGTGTGGGTAGCGAAGAGAAATATGTCCAAAATTAATTGTTGTATGTATTTTGAACCAACATACACATTTGTGGATCCTAGTTAAATCGTTTTCGTCCAAAAAATAACACTATAACTATAATAATAATAATAAAATAATTAATATGTTATCAAAAACAAATAATGAATATGTTATGTAATTTATATGTTATACCATATGTTATCAAATTATCCAGTAAAATCCGAAATCTATTACAACCTGTCATTTTGTACTTACAAATTTGAGTGGGTTGGACTAAAATTGAGGCAAAAAAAAAATAAAAAATTGCCTGGCCGGAAAAGGGATATAGCGGATTAAATAAATAAAAATTTAATTGAAAATTTAATAAAATTTAATTTAATAAATAAACTTAAATAATAATAAATAATTAAATTAAAAACAAATTATATTTTAATAATAATAAATAAATAAATAATTATTAATAATAAAATCATTTATGTAATAACATTATGAGGAACATTAAAACAAAATTTGATGTGGTCAATTTCATCGCAATAAACAGTAAATTTTGGTCCATAACACGTCATCGTGATTTCGAAAAGATATTCCACCAATAAAACTGATTTGAAGTATTATAGAGGCGTCGACATGGACAGTGATCATTATGCTTGTTCTGTTCAAATGTAATAGGAAATAATGATCCTCTTGTAACAGATAAACAAAGACGACTGACAAATGTTAAAATATCGATTTAATTAAATATGAAGAGTTGCTGCAAAGTTACCCATAAGCTAATAGCCACAAATCTTCATTTTAAACATCCCAGAGCTGTGGCTAGCTGACCCGCAAGTCATAACTGTCAAAGCATAAAATATAATTAGAAGAAAGTGCAAAGGCCACGGAATATTTGGTATTGTCGAACCAAAAATTGTCGTCAAATTAAGAAAGCTTCGTGGAACATGGTTGGCTTCCAAACGGAAATTGGAAACGAAGGCGCGGGTGTTTTGTCAATATGTGAAATATTACTAAGATGTTCCATTCCACAGCTGTCAAAAACATTAAATAAGAGTTCAGTTAAAACGTGACTGATGTTTTCTCATTAACGCAATCCTATACTATCAAAATCTACTCAATCGTATAGCCGAAGTGTTCCCTATTTATAACACTGTAAGGAAAGAAGACGCAGTTATAAGCAAATAAAAAATGGAAAGCCACCCATATTGAAGAAACCAAGTTACACTTGCTGGATGCAGAAAACGCTCTGCATCTTTATAATCTTGTCGTTGCGATTTGGGACCATGAGAAACTGTATGAGAAATGAAATACCGAATACATAGGTCCGCTGCATAAAAAGACGACCGTCTCAAATATCAAAATTTCTTTGAAACATCTCTGTTAAATAGGGCCTGCAAATTGATTGTAAATGTTCTACTTGCTCGACTCGTTCTCCTTATTGACAATACGGAGGTTAAACCTTGTCATTCGGTCCATGTATGGTCCTGCTAAGGTTAAGCATATCCATGGATACTATGACGAACTTAGGTTCATTATTATATGGGGTTAGGCAAAAGGACGTGGCCCTTTTTGGGTGACATTGAAACAAAATAATTTCTTATTTTATATAAAGTTTATTAAACTAAATATGTACCATTTTGATCGATGACCTTTTGCCATTTTTTTGGTACAGCCATGATTCCGTCACTGTAGAACTTCTGTGGTTTAAAGGCGAAAAATTAAGACAACTTCTTTTCGCAGGCTTCTTTTGATTTAAATGTAAAACCCTTAAGATAGTTCTGCATGGACCGGAACAAATGGCACTCCCATGGTGCAAGGTCAGAACTATATGATGAGTGCATCAAAACAACCCAACCAAGCTCTCTCAGTTTCTGCCGAAATGAATCGTTTGGCCCGGTGGCGGCACCTCACAATGCACGATTTCTTTCCAATCTCACCAAACACACAGCATTTCTGTTTTTGGCATCACTCCTGGCTCTGATACCGTTTAGGAAGCTTTGCCTCGTTTGTTTCATGATCGTTTTGGCACAACGTTGTCGCATCTTATTTACTTTTCATTACCAGTAAGCATTCGATTTAAAAATGGCTCTAATTCGTTCCGTTTCAGAAGCATTTTGAAGAAAGAAATCCGGTCCATTAAATTGTAACTATGTTAATTCATGAAGTACCCAAACGTCAAGCTTTTTTTCTTTTTGTATCCAGCGAAATGGTTTAAAACTGTTTGTGATCAATATTTAGTTCTTTACCAATTGCATGTCTGCTTATATGCCGGTCTTCTTCAATTTTCTGCATGATTTCATCGACTTTTCCAGTGGTTGGTCAACCAAAGCATTTTTGACATTCATATTTCCAGAACGAAAACGTGCGAACCATTTCTTTGCTGCTGATTTTGATAAAGCACCTTCTCCATAAACAGCACGAATTTGTTCGCAAGCCTGAGCCGCGTTTTTATCTTTGTCGTAACAAAATTGAAAAAGATATAGAATTTTTTCTTTATTTATCCCCATGTTTAAAATGTTGTAACTTTTCATTCACTTCACCGATTTTAATGTTTTATATGTCAAAGTGCAAATGTCACCTCTCAAACACACATAAGAATTGCCCGTTAAAATCAATGGTTACCGAGATATATGAATGTAATGCCATCTACCGGGAAAATGGAAACAAACTTTTGCCCTACCTATTACAATACCGAGTTAGATGCTTATAACCAACGTTGAAAGATCCCCATCCCAACTTACGATACAAAAAGTGTCCTATCCACAACTAGTACGCGTATATCGCAAACAAAAGTCTGCAAACGATAGGATGTCGAAACTGGAGCAAACATGCAATGAATCGAGATAGTGGGAGTACCGCTGTATACTCGGCAAAATCCTTTAGAGGAATTGAAAGGTAGAGATAGATATGTCATTGTCATGTGGTTACACTTAGAAACCACAGGGTGGTATTTTTTATTTAATTATATATATTTTTTAATTTTTTTAAATGATTTTTTTTTTTTATGTTTAAACTTTGCATCTATCTGCACCTTCTTCGAGGTAACGCTTCAGTAAAGCGGTTCTTAAAAAGCAGTTTAGTTTTGCTTAATAAAATTCGTTTACATTATTTGACGTTTTCTTAGTTCGATTGAAATGTTTAACATTGCGTGTTTTTATTATACTCGAAAGACTTTTTGCGTAATATTTATTTTATAAATATACATTTATCAATTATTCTAAACATTTTAAATACTAGGCCTTACGATTGAGATTTCTGTATTACATCAAGCTGCAGAAACGTGTAGGTGCCGAATCTTGAGATCTATTTGTATGTGAGCTTTGAACGCTTCTATCAAAAGTTTCAAGACTGTGGCGAATGCTTCAAATACGTTTTGCAAGCGATGTTAATAGGATATAAGCAAATCAAAAGCAAATCATATATCGAAAAATCTAGATATTTTAAACTGGATTTTATCGTCTTATAGCAATCAGTTTCGTAGAAATTAATATATGATAATAAATCCAAAAATGCTGATATATGATCAGAAAAAGACAATCCTTTAGATCTTCTTAATAAACCCAGCGATAGCAGGGTGGTTAGTATGTAGTCGACATGAAAGCGGGTTTTGAACAATTAACATGGGCCTGTATATTGAGAATATATTTGGTGTAAAATTTGGCACAAATTTACGTTGCTTGTATCCTTTTCATTGAAAAACAACAGTATCATAAAGAGGTAACGCTATTAACATACGAGCTATTGAAGGGCATCCTCTTGCGCACGCAATCATAAGTATACATGTCAAGTATTAGAAATGCCGACACCGCCCGAAAGGGATATTCTGAAAAAAAAAATCGATTCACTTTAAAAATGTGTACAGTACACCACTGTTGCTATAGAAGGTACAATATTTTTTACTACAATTGTACCATTTTCACGCCATCAATAAATAAGATTTCAAAATCAAACTATTTCTATTTCCTTCGTTTATGAAAATTTGGCGAACACAAATACTAGTCATAAAATAGCAAAAAGGTTGCTCATTTACTTGTTAAACAAAATTTTTTATAATTGTAGGGGTCGTCGTGTGCGGAACCAACAGCACAAAGATAAAAATATATTAACTTGCAGGGGAATATTTATTTGGGAAAAATGGGTGCGATTTAGCACACGCACTCCTGCAGTCGGCATAAGCGGTCTTTTTAAATAATCATTTACCGTCACTTTTTTGACAGAATGATTGTCACTTAAAAAATTAAATGTATACAAAGAACTTCCGATTTTTTAATAAATATTTAACATCGCATTTTATTGTCGCCGTGTATCTGTAATTTTCTTCGTATCTTCGGCAAAAAAAAGTATTGGGAGTATCACTCAGTTGTTTGGATTTTATTTTTGTAGAAAAAACACGTTTATTTCTAAGAAATGGTAAATTTTATTTTAATCAAAATATTTTCTATCGTTATGTATGACTTTTGACCATCTTTCTGGCAATTTATGGATTCTTTGGAAGAAAAAATGTTTGTCTTTTGATGCGATCCATTCGTCTACCCATTTTTTGATTTCTTCGTGGGTTCTGAAGTGCTAGTCTTGAAGATCGCTATGCATTGTTAAAAAAAATAGTAATCTGATGGAGGACCATCTGGTGAATAGGAAGCATGCGGTAGAATTATGGTAATATGAAAATACGCAAAAAATAATCTTTGGCTGTATCGCATTGGTACTTTGTTATAATGCAAATATTTTGCAGAATGTGCTGATGGATAAGAAAAAAAATTTCCATTTAATTTTATGTACTTGAAATACACAAAAGGGCACCATAAATCGTATACCACTAGAAGTGGTATGATTTATGTTGTAATTTCCATTAATCTTTTGTGTACACAGATTAAAAATTAAAATATATTTTTAGTATTTTTTAACTCGTTTTCAAATATTTAATTAATCCTTTTTCGAGTATTTTTAGTTTTTATCTTTATATAAATATATTATGTTATAGTTGCTAATCTCTTTCGTTCTATAAATATTAAATTATGATTATTTAGCAGATATTAATTTAATGTTATGTTTATTTAGGATTTAATTTGAACTTAGAAGCGTAATGTAGATCCATTAGATAAATTTTATTTGTATCTAAAATGATTTATGGGCACAAACAGTACAGAGCAATGCCATTGTCAAGTAGAAATTTTCCACAAAGGTTAACCAAACATATTTTTATTTTATTCGCAATATTATATTACAAAAATATATTTTTATCATTTGATCATTTTAAAATGATTTGGATATAAAACAAACTTTTGATATAATTAATGTTTATTTTACAGTTTAAATGAAACATTCTTATTCTTTATGCAAAGATTGGTTTTAAAGTGTAAAACAGCCACCCCATATGGGCACGAAGTTTACGCATTGAAAGGTGCTCAAGTAGGGCTGATTGCTGGGGACTATTATTGAGATTATCGAAAATCATTGATTGTGCTACGGTTTGTAGTGGTTTGGTAAAAGTCCAATTGATTCAAATCCAAAGAAATGAGTTGTTATTTGGAAGCACCTCACTGAAAGGGCACATGTCTGTTGATCATTTTTTCCTTTAAAAATTTACTAGGTGGTAGTTGAGCGTATGGTTTTAGGGATTTAAAAGCCGGTCAATTGGGATGCTACTGAAGTTAACCGAAAGTTTCAGCCGGAAAATTCTGCATTATCGACACATCTTATATTCAAAAAATTTGGATTATCAATAAAAAATTTATTTCACATAATTAATTCGATTCTTTAGGGGTAATATGGACTATGTTTATAATTTGTCATTTAAGAGGACATGGAGTTGTGCGCTAGCTGTAGACACCTGTGCCAATAATCATGGCATATTTTATGCAGCAAAAGCTCACCAATTCAATATATTATCACTTAACATTCATCTAGCTTTAAATTTATTTAACTATGATGCTACATAAAATATGCCCCAATTGTTGCAACGGATCATGTTCACTGTTAGTGTCTCAACTCAAATTCATTGCCTTTGAACATGATCAATTATAAACATGAGAAACAGCTACTTACAAATTGGTCTAACTTCATCCAGCCCAAATTAATACTAATCATGGGTCCAGCCTTAAATTAATTTCACTAAGATTGACACTGGTATTTAAATGAAACAATTCAAAATAAATTATTTTAATTATTAATTGTGGCAGAACCCACTCAGCAGCTAGTGAGTGCTCTATTAAATGCCTTGCTAGGCAAATTAAATGCCGAAAATTAAATTCTTTTTATTCTGTTCCTTCCAAAAAAGCATTAGGATATATCTCTTCAAAGATGACAGAACCGAAATTATAACGCTAACCAAGATTCATTAACATACCAATAATTTCAGGATTTTAATGGCTTATTTAAATTCCCCGGCAAACAATTATTGGGGACTCACTCGTTCTTAGCCAAATTTCAGGTCATAACGAGCATAAAATTAATTGTTTATCAAAAGATTGAATTTTTCGTTCTTATTTCGGTTTTGGCCCTATTTTAGATTTGGGTTCTACTGTAGCTTTAAATTAACTGACCTGAATTAGGTCAAGAATTAGTGGAGTCCAAAACTTTTTAATGAGACTTAAATTATTTGTATGCCTACTGATCTTGTTTTGCCTTCTAATTTCGGTTTTTTTTTGATTTTATATTAGGGTCCTGCTGTCCCAAATTAAATGACATTAAGCTTCGTAAAGAAAGAGTGGAGCCCAAAATTTTTAATAGGACATTTGATTAGTCCGTAATGAGCCCAAAATTATTTGTATGCCAATTGATCTTGAAATTCGTTCAAAATTTTGGTTTTGGTCTAATTTTGAAATTGGCTGCTAATATAGAAAGTGAAAGTGATAATACTACAAAATAATTTTTATCAATAGATAATTATAATTTTTTAAATTTTCAATTATTATTAATATAGAATATAAATTAACAAATATTTGAAATGCAAAGAAGTGAAAATCAAGTGTAAATTTTACAAAATATTAGCCTTCAAATATATAAAATTGATATTGTTAAAATTTTACGGCAAATATCAAAAACGCAATTTTTGGAAATTCTCGAGAAAATAAATGGTAGCTATAAACAAAAACATTTTTACATGCAGGAAGTGAAAAACGTCTATTACGAATTCCGAGAAAACTATGTGTCGAAAATTATTAAAAGAAGGATGTGGACTTCCAAAAAATACTCACTAAAAATTTTAAAATTTTTAAACTTTTGCCATACAATTTCCCCAGAAACCTTGAAAAACTCGTACAACAACATAACAACCATTAGATTATAAAAATACGGCTGTGAAGCTTGTCCCAAAAAATTCCCGTGTACATATACAAATCCAATTAGAAATTTTTAATACAGAACCGTATTAGTATTTACACTGTTAAAATAAAATATTTGCGAAATAACTATATTATAATAGAAAGAGACGGATATAGGCACCACATTTTTTCATATTCGATTTATGTATTTTGCAAAGATGAAAAAAAGAGTTAAAAATAATCGAGAAAAAATATTTTTTTGGGGGAGGGGGGGGGTTAGGGGCGTCGGTCTTGAATGTTTATATACTAGCCCAAATGTCAACCTCACCTGCACATGGTGCTTCCTGAAAATCAACAAACGAGGCTCTGGCGACCGAAGAACGGTTAGATAACCGAACACTGAGAACCTAGCAAATGATTTTAGCTCTATGGAACCACTACAAATTGCAATAGTTAGGTTTACAAAATCTGCAATATGTAATCTAAAAAAAAAAATTACAAAAGGTGGAACTCAAACTGCTCGGTTGGCTTAACCACTCCCAAAGGTTCCAGCTCAAACGATGCTTTGTTGAGACAACCATTCAGATGCCCATTCGTTATCTAAATTTATCTAAACAAAACTGTTTAAACCAATAAAATCATTTTGATATAGGAACTCGAATCGGATAATCCTGTTCTCATTTTGGATACGGCTGTTGTCTGTTATCCTAAAGCTATCATTTCCAAGTAATGGAATTTTTCGATAAACTTTACGACATTTAGAATTTATCTCGAAATCGATTAGATTTGCGAGAGCAAAAAATGACACCTATCCACTAGATATGGGAATAGCTCTGGATTTATTTGATTGTGTCAACCTAAATCTAACATTTAGACATAGTGAAATTTTCTGACAAATTCTATAATATTCAGAATTTATCTAAACAAATTGTATGCAATCCAATAAAATCGTCTTCATTTTCCACAACTAAAAATGATATCTTATTCTCGGTATCGTTTGGAAATTGCACCTAATTAATTTATTTTTGTTAATAAAGGCTTTTAAATTTTACAAAGGTGATTTTTCCGACAAAGTTTACGATACCCAGAAATAATTTTACCAAGAATAATTTCGCAAGCTAATAAAATCGACTAAATTTGGCAAAACTAAAAAGGTTATTTGGAAACTAGGTTCATTTCATTGTGTTATCTTATAGTCATTTTCCGATAAATCCCACGATATTTAACTACTCATACCTAAAGAAACGACTCCATTTACCACAATAAAATTTAGAAATATCCTATTTTTTGGAAATGTCCTTTAGCTCACTTGATTGTCTTCTTTGTCTGGATATCCTTTTATCGAGAAATTTGGAGAGTACTGCGGTTTTAATACCCGGTATTTAGATATTTTGAAATAAATTATCTTCTGCAAACTACTTATAAATGAAGAAAAATGGAAATGATTTTCCGGGGTGTTATGTAGAATGTAAAATAATTTTTTTTAGTTTATTTTCTAGTTTTCACTCAAAATTCTTATAAGAATTGAATTTTTTTTAACAGTGTATGTACTTATACAGGTTTTATTTTGTTATTTGGGACATACTTCACTGCCATATAAAAATTGATCTTTTAAACTATTTAAATTTTATGGGAAAAATCACCAAAGAAACCTTGAATAGTGGAAAAAATAGATTATGTGAACAGGAATATGTTTACTAGTTTTCGAAAAATTCGTAGTTGAAAACAAGTACATGCAGGAAGTAAAAATTACCTCTTAGTATTAAAAATTTAAAAATCTAAAATTTGAATTGTCAATTATTTGATATTAACAAATAAATATTTATGAGATCTCTGAAATGTTGATTTGTATAAAATTATTATATGCGGGAAGTGAAAATCAAATTTCACTTAAGGTAAAAAATTAACAAAAAAATCATACGAACTCGAAAAATAGTTTTTCTATAAACATCAAAGTGTTGATGTTATATAATATTGTGACTTGTGATATTAATTGAGTTTTGAATGATTAAATGTAGAAATTGAAAAACTAGTATTAGTACTATATAAAAGTTAACCACGATAAATTTAAATTTAATTAATTTAATTTGTTTAAATTTTATTATACATAGCTTGTAATGAAACTTTATTATTGAAGGATTTGAACAAAAAATACTAGTTCTATTAATCCTTTAACGGTCATAAAAATGTAGAGTTAGTGGGTATAGTTTTTGAAAGAGTTTAACCCTGACCAAGCCCAAATCTAATGAAATTTGCAACATTAAGACAAAAAAAATTAATTATATTAGGAAATATGGCAAGTGAAATAGATGTGCCTATGGTCAGAATTGGCAGAAACTACAAAGTTTTGTAAAAATAAAACTTTATCTTTAGTCACATAAAACCAATTTATTTATTAATTCAGGTATTAAAATATTGCAATTGTAATTATTTCAAATGTATCACAAAATTGTATATCACAAGAAATTATAAAATAAAAACTACACATCATATTTAAACATTATCGTAAGAAGGTTTCTATTAAATTTAATTGGGGCTCCCCAAAGCAATCTCTTTCCGTTGTGTAACATATATAAACATCACATAAAACGTTGAAATTCGGAGTTCCATTATAAATATTTTTCGATTTGCAATTGAAGCATCTTTGTCTCGGTTCTATCTTATGCATTCGGTGTGTATTCATAGAAGTTTTAAATTTTTGGTTGGTTGCTTTCCGTTTTTCAGTTTTAAATTAGACAGAATGAGAAAAATGAGGTCTTTTTCACGAAGTAAAGTTTCCAATTAATTTACGCGCAACACTTTGGCAAAACTCCAAACTGCTTAACTTTGTTTTTAAATTTTGTTCATTCGAAGCTTTAAAGGCGATATCAATAAAATCGAAAAATATTTACAAATTAATTTTTTTTTTCGAACGGCGATCAATCTCGTACGATACTTTTTTTTGGTCCATAATGTCCACACCACCCATATTTTTGTTATACTCTATAATCATATTTGGACAGGGAACAATTAGTTTGTCGCTGCTTTCCTAAATTCTTCTTTTGGCTGAAGATTTTAATATAGGATACAAGAATTTTGTACACATGTACATTTCTTTGTTGTCGAGCCACTTAACAACGGATACGCCATCAGAGCTTACTCGATATCACTTGATATCATTTTGTTTGAGGAACAAATGGGCATTTGCTTTCGGTTTTTACGGACTGTACCACAAGCCTTTATTATTTCTATAATGCATATTGTAAATTCGGTGAATTAAAAAAATTGTCGAAATAGAACTCAATATCCATGCCTTTTATTAGTTCCTTAACGACCATTTCACCTAACAAATCAGGTGCTTTCCTTTTTCTTTCCTGTGTACTCATCTAATGGGTTTCCATGTACATGTAAATACAATTTGCTTTGTTTAGAAAAATCAATCTCATATTATGCACATCTATTGATTGGTTGACCAAATGGCATCAAGCTTAAAGCTTTGGCGTTTGAATCGGGAGGTACCGGGTTAGAATCCCGATAGGGCAGGATGCAAAGTGAAATTTCTTCAAGAAATTTCGATCTGTGGTGAAATGTAACACATCTATGACCCCCTGCCGGTGTGCAAAACCCATAGGCCGACCCATCTTCCATACAATGGCAATGTGAAGATGGTCTTAAATCGGTCCTTTAGAATACGTCCTCGAGTTGGCTGAGAAGGAGTAAAGTAAAGACGTAAAAAGCACAACAACGAAAGAGCCTTGAGCCCCAAAACAGATTGTATTGTAAATAAATTTAAAAAAAATCTATTGGGTTCGAAAAAAATAGATTGGTTTTTTGCATTTGAATAGGCCCTTTGAAATGCTGCATTAAAATGTGAAATAAGCTTTGTTAGCAAGATCATAATGAGGGCCCGTAGTAGGAACTGCTTTTAAATTATTAAAAAAAATGTAAAACAGATTTTAAATCTTCGAATCTTCGATATGACATGACATTTGATACAAATGGTACTATCATATCGGGTTGCGTTGACCAATAATCTCTTAAAGCAGGCAAAACATGATAACTCATTACTAAGTTTAATCCTAAAAAGGCTTTCATTTCCTCATCCTCAATATTAAATTGATTTCCTTTTTGAACACCATATATTTTGCTCTGTTCTATGATCAATGATATCAGAACATCTAAGTTGGTAACTACTTTAAAAAATCGAATGGACTAGGAAAACCGTCCTTCGAAATATTTTGTTTCAGTAAAACTTTAGAAAATTCCATCGTGTTTGTGATAAGGAAAATGTATGCTTGATATTGGTTCTTCCATGTAAAAACGTGAGAGGCAGTATTTTCTTCCTGATTAGCATTGTTTTCTACTAATTCACTCGTCAAGACCATATCATCAGCAGTTAAAGGATCTTTAATAACTACTTCGCCTATATCCATAATATTGAGGTCATCTTCTTAGAATTGGCGATCTACTTGGTTGATTTGTTGATCATCTTCATTATCGCTGCTATCGGGCAATACCATTTTATTTAATTGATATTCTGTTATCAGAAAGCGACGGTTATTTTCTAAGTAATAACTTTTATACATTTTTTATTTAAAAAAAAATTAAAAATGTATCAATGTTCTAACGGATAGGAAAAATATTTGAGCAAACTACTGTGTGCCCAAATGCAAAATAATTTTGAAAATAATGTTCATTAATCTGTGATTATTTACATATGGGCACACATACGTAACATAATTAAAACACTATTACTTAATATATTAGCTATTATTACTTACCAGAATTTTTAATAAACCGTTAAAGAAATATGTCATTTAATAAAAAAAACTTAAAATTACTAGAAAGAAATGTTTTTTAATAACTATTTTTAAGCTTTGTAGTTTATACAAAATCCACTCGTTTCACTCTAAGAGAAATTCGTTAAAATAATCGATAATATCAAAAAAGACAGTATAATATATCAAAACGCAAATTTAGCTATTTTTTAAGAAATTGCAAATTATTTTAGGACATTTATTAATAAAATAAATTAAATAAAACTGATTGACACATAAATGTTCCAGAAACGTTTAAGGGTTAAATCAAGTGTTAGAACTACAAGATACTGACCATTAACTATTAATTTATTGATAATTCCTGTTTTGTCAATTTTACGGTGAAAATCAGCAAGGAAAAATTTAAGAAGTTTCGAACGATTTGTTTATGTATAATTTTTACGTGCAGGAAGTGAAAACGGTAATACCATAAAATATTTTGCATCAATATTAAAAAATTTGATAATTATTACTTTAAAAATTTTAAGTGAAAAGTCAAGCAAGAAATTTTTACTTGTACCGAAAAAAGTAGTTTTTGTAAAGTTATTATAGGCAGGAAATTAAATTCAAGTGTAAGGACTATAGAACACAAGCCATCAAATGTTTATAAATGTATATTATCAGAGCCTCCTTAATATAAGAGCCATACTATTCCGCCATTTTTTTCCATGAGCTTTCCATAGAGGGGAAGCTTTTTGTTCCTTTTCATACCAATCAGTGTATTTTAATATTTTTTTAGAAGCTTTTTTGTAAATAAACACATTAATGGTTCGTTTCAATTTTTAATTTGAATGGTTAGTTCAATATTCAGGAAAAGCATATTTTAAAATTGAGTCATATTATGTCGAATTAACGCAAAAATATTTAAATTAGTCTACCACAAAATTTTTTTTTTATTGTAGAAATAAGAATTTGTTTATATGTGTATGTAAGAAGTTAATATAGAGTGTTCCATCAAAAATTTCAGCATTTCTTTCCCAAAACAAACGTTGGTTAAAAAATGCTTTATGAGTAGCTATGTAATATGGGGTTTATTGTGTTTGTGCTCTGGATTCTATTTCAACATTGTTGATGAACAACCTTCAAACACTCTTTTTTCGTTATTTGTTAAAAATTTGATTTTTCATCGCAACAAATTTGCAGCCTACATTGTTTCATCCTGTAGTATAAACAAACTGGAGCTTCATGAAATAAAAACATTATATAATAGAGCTTTTCGCATTAAAAAACCCATCAAAAGATGTCGCTAAGTATAAATTAAAGCTAAATATTAAAACCTAAACGTTTGTTTACTAAAATTAAACAATTTATTATGTATACTGCCTGGTTCAATAGATTATTGAAATCTCCTGGAACTGAAAATAACCGAAAACGTGCGAATTGAAATAAGAAAAGAAAAAATTTGGAAAAAATGTGACATTTTTCTATTATTGTTTTTCAGCGCGCAGCAACTACGACGATAAATATTTTGCGATGAAAAGCTTTATTTATGCCAACAGTTTTATAAATAAAAATTATAATTGTTTTGAGTTTTATTAATTATGTTAAATTATTATTTTAAAGATTTCGCGCTTAACTTACAATAATAATGGTTTATTTTCGTAAATAGTTATTTAATTATTTTACAATTTTCTGTAATTTTAAGTAAATTTATTACAGAGACATCAGTAAACGGATTTTCAAATTACAGAAAGCTCGGTTTTGCAATCGGATAAAATTGAAGTTTTTTACGTTTTGTTCTGTTTTGTAATAATATTTAATTAAGAAAATCATGATATCGTTGATTTTTTGTATACAAAAATAATTTTCGTAAATAGATTTTGATGTAAAAATTTTATTATATGAAGAATATTATTGTTTCTACATGGTGATTCATAAAATTTCGTTTCAGCTCACGTTTTCTCTTTAATTTTGTTATAAATGGAGAATGTTTAGATTGCTATTAAGTGCATCGTTCATCTCAAAAATTTTGAGGTGCATGTGACCAGAATTTACCAAATAAGTTACATTTTTATAAAACTAAATTTTAAATTGGATGTAATAGGAATCTGCGGCACCACCCTTTATTATCTTACTTTATAAACCTACACAACTAAACGGAAAGCTCATTTTTATAGAAAATTAATAAATTTATGCTCCGCTTTAGTTTAAATTTACCAAATAAATACTACATTATGATGGCTGATTTTCAAATATTTGTTCTTTGAATAGTTTATTTAAAATATAAAATTAAAATTTAGATGATTTGTTTAATTTTTTATTCATAAATCCATGTTCAAAAATTTTCCAATTACCACGGTTTCTTATAGTAATTCAAGAAAAGCTTCCCCTCTTCTGAAAGCTCTCTTTTTAATATTACGGCTATTCAAAATCATAGATGGCTCTGATATTATAGCAAAAAAAAAGTGCATAACTACTCGAAAAGTTGGCTTTGCAAAATTATCAATACAGGAGGTGAAAATTAGGTGTTCATTTTACAAAATATTAAAGTGGAAATATATAAAAAGCATAATGTTAATTGTTTAAATTAAAAATATTAAACACCTGTTAAAATTGTATCAATGATATTTTTAGAAATGAGAAAATGGTTTGCATAAACTATAAAATTTTTACATGTAGGAAGTGAAAATTATGTGCTACATAAAAAAAGTCACAAAACATATTTAAAAATCGATAATTTTATCGTTACAAATTATCAGATACATCCTAATCAATTTTTACGTTATGTACAACCAAATATTTACAACTAAATATTTTAAAGTTTAAACTCAAAATGCAAAAATTCGATGATGATATTACATACAAAAACTGAAAATTAATTGTTTGTACTACAAAATATTAGCTATCAGACATTTAAAAATATAAAATTTAAATCATTATAATTTTTTGGGTAACTTTTACGATTATTGGAAAAAATAGTTTTCGAATAAATAGTTGTACGTGCAGGTAGTGAAAATCATCTGTTTGTACTAAAATAATATTACTTATCAAATATTTTAATATCGATATTTTGAATTATTAATATGTTATGGTAAAGAACAAAAAAAAATTATTAAAAATTCTCTAAAAGTTAATTTGTGCAATATTATAACATGAAGGAGGTGAAAATCAAGTGTTAGTAGTACAAGATATTAACTAGTATTTATTTTAAAATTTTAATTTCAATTGTTAAAATTTTAATGTTAAAATTACAAGGAAACAGAACAATTCCAGAAATGTGTGAAAAATTATTACATATGGGAAACCGTTCCCGTATTTAAAAATATTTTCAACCAGTTTTTTTCTACTAGCTTTAAATTAAATAACTTTAAGCGTAGTCCAAAATGAGTAAGTCCCAAAATTGTTAACCTGGATCTTGGATTATGGTTTGAGTTATAATTTCAGTTTTGACTCGGCTTTTTATTTGGGTTCTGATAGCATTGAAGAGCTTAAGCCTTTTATGGAACGAACAGAATAAAAAGAATTTTAATAGGGCATTTATTTAGTCTAAAATAACCCTTTAACTTTCTAATTGTTTTTAATTAAGTTTTTGATATGAGTTCTGCTTACTTTTTCTTTAGCTAGCAGCCATAGTATTAGTTGAAAGGGAAAAAGTCCAAAACTTTTTATTACAGCATTTAATTAGCCTATAATTATCCCTGATATCTTGCAATGGTCTGCTGTATGTGTTCTGTTAGTCTAAGAGACGTAAACTATCACGTATGTTTAATTAAATTTTTAATATTTTGTAGACGTGAAGATAGTTTCGGTTAACTTGACAAAACATGGCAACTGATAAAGTTGTACGAGGATAACGATAAAATATTTTTGTATTGCGTGTCTGGTCTATCAACAAATCTTCAATATTGGCAAAACATGAGTTCAACCTCAACTCGTTATTTCACATTATTATTGATTCAATAAGTGCGTGATACAATTTTCTTAGAATACTATACTTGGGAACAATTTCTTAGTTTGTAAAAAATTTTTATAGCGCAAATTACACTCTTCCTGGAATTTTTGAGAGTGAATTCCCGATAACATGAATAAGCTAGATATATAACAAGGTTTACTGCCAAAGCTAACTCAGTTCGTTCAAATGTAATGTAGAGTTTTAAATCAATTTCCAAGAATACGGTTGGGATATGCTCGTATGGAAATTAAAATCCACAAATGTTATTTTAAATATGTATTTATATTTAATTAAAATATTCCCATAAAGCTCGATAAAATCCATTATCAATTTTACTTCAAAGGCGAGTGAATCATATACACATAAGAATTTATGTATTCAGTTACCAAAGAGAAAATCACTATACAATTCACCATAATTGAATATTATATTATCATAAATTTTAAAGATAATAATGTAATAGAAAAAATCCATATAGTATATTGTGTTCAGTGCATGTACTTAGTTGCCCATCTAGTGAATCATGCAATAAAATTGAAACTGGTAAAGAAATAATATACCCAACATTAAACCGAATTTATATTTTTCACTGTGCATAGCTTTTGTATACGTCCCATAAAAAAGGAAATGTTTTCATTTTACAACAATTTTTTCCCAACCGTTTCTACAAAAATGTAAACGAAAACATAAAAGGACTTGGACAAGAAATGAAAACTTTCGAATGCAATTTTCCATGAGACAAACCATAAAATATATAAGTACTTTTGATAAAATTGAAGGAAAGAGAATACAGCAAAAAAAATATGAAATTGGCCGTTTGCATCCTTTCCATATTTTATCTGAATGTACGTACACGGATATTGTCTATGGGAAACAGGAACAAAACGACAACGATACAAGACATAAAAAGCAAAAGAAAACTGAACTGAAACATTCAGCTCCTTTATACTTTACATAGTACATAGTACGGCAAAAAGAATGGATGAAGCAAGGCAGCAGTAGCACCAACAAAAAAAAATTATAAAATATTCTGCATATGTTTGTGTGTACAATTCCTTCAGAGAATTTCATTACTGTTTGTTGGTTGTTGGTTTATTCTTTTATATTTGTTCATTTAGTTGTTGTTTAATTTTTCAAAACAGAATACAACAAATAAAAATAAAGCTCGGCAAAAAAAGTTTTTCAATTTTCATAAGCAAACAACAATGACTAAAAATAAACAAATTGAGTTTGTTTTTGTTGCTGTGCCACTGCGCTTCTATTTCAGCTGTACTATATATATTCCGTATGTACATACAATATTATGTACATTTCAGTTTTGTAACTAACGTACAAAACATATAATAAGGATAAATATTTAAAAAGAATTTTTAATCAAAAAAAAAAAAAACTGAAAGATGAAAATATAAAAAATTATTTGAGACAATAATACGCGCGCTAAAAATAAAGCTGCTGAATAAAATTAGTAAAGTTTTGCTGTGTGTGAACAATTTGTATAATATGAAGTATGAAGTGAAACATAGAACATATTTTATTACTTATTCAAGTGGTCTGGTATTAGATGTCTGTTCTGTTATATGTTTTATATCAAAAATATGTAGATTATAGTCGTTAAACTAAATATTGTATGGTTTTGTTTGTGTGGAGATGTGCGAGTTTTGTTCGTGTGAAAAATTGCTCGATATAATTTATTTGTTGAAATGTGGTACTGAAGAGTTCGTATATATTATGAATGGAAGCATTAAAATTGAGTTTTTTAACCTCCAATATATATTCCAATTTTGCTCTTTCGGTGTATGTTGACGCCGAATTCTAGTTGAGAACTTCTTTAAATGTTATACACATCACGCTTGAGCGTTTCCACACCAGGCCTAGACTATTTATTATTTTGAACTAGAATTTAAATTTGTTCAAATTGGGATTGATATTGAAATCTATTTAAATCAGACTATAAATTTTGTTGTTGTCAAATAGTGTAGTTGTTGTCAAAATAAACATGGCCGATAATAACACATTAATTACTTATATGTGAATTTGAAATTTTAATAATTACTGAACTAGGATTTAAATTTGTTCAAACTGGGATTGATATTTATTCGATTTAAGTCAGACTATAAACTTTGTTGTTGTTAAACATTGTTGTTGTCAAAATAAACATGGCCAATAATAACACATTAATTACTTATGAGGATTAGAAGTTTATTAATTACTGAACTAGAATTTAAATTTGTTCAAATTGGGATTAATATTGAATTCTATTTACATCAGTGTATAAATTTTGTTGTTGTTAAACATTGTTGTTGTTGTCAAAATAAACATGGTCGATAATAACACATTTATTACTAATGAAAAGGATTAAAAGTTTAATAATTACTGAACTAGGATTTAAATTTATTCAAATTTTGATTGATATTCAATTCTATTTAAATCAGGGATTAAATTTCGTTTTAGTCAAACATTGTTGTTGTTGAAAAAATAAACATGGCCGATAATAACACAATAATTACTTATATGAGGATTAGAAGTTTAATAATTACTAAACTAGAATTTAAATTTGCTCAAATTTTGATTGATATTGAATTCTATTTAAATCAGAGCACAAATTTTGTTTTTGTCAAACATTGTTGTTGTTGTAAAAATAAACATGACCGACAAAAACACATTATTTACTTATATGAGAATTGAAAGTTTAAAAATTACTGTACTAGGATTTAAATTTACTCAAATTGGGATTGATATTGAATTCTATTTAAATCAGAGTATAAATTTTGTTTTAGTGAAACATTGTTGTTGTTGTCAAAATAAACATGGCCGATAAAAACACATAAATTACTTATGAGGATTCTAAGTTAACTAATTAATGAACTAGGATTTAAATTTGTTCAAATTGGGATTGATATTGAATTCTCTTTAAATCAGAGTATAAATTTTGTTTTTGTCAAACATTGTTGTTGTTGTCAAACTAAACATGGCCGATAATAACACATTAATTACTTATATGAGGATTCTAAGTTAAATAATTACTGAACTAGGATTTAAATTTGTTCAAATTTTGATTAATATTGAATTCTATTTAAATCAGAGTATAAATTTTATTTTTGTCAAACATTGTTGTTGTTGTCAAAATAAACATGGCCGATAATAACAAATTAATTACTTATGAGGATCAAAAGATTAATATTTACTGAACTACGATTAAAAAATTGGGATTAATATTGAATTCTATTAAAATCAGAAAATAAATTTTGCTTTTGCTAACATGGTTGTTGTTGTCACAATAAACATGGCCGATAATAACACATTAATTACTTATGAGGATTGAAATTTTAATAATTACTGAACTAGAATTTGAAGTTTTCAAATTAGGATTGATATTGAATTATATTTAAATCAGAGTATAAATTTTGTTTTTGTCAAACATTGTTGTTGTTGTCAAAATAAACATGGCCGATAATATCACAATAATTACTTATATGAGGATTGAAAGTTTAATAATTACTGAACTACGTTTAAAATTTGTTCAAATTGGGATTGATATAGAATTTAATTTAAATCAGATTATAAATTTTGTTTTTGTCAAACATTGTTGTTGTTGTCAAAATAAAAATGACCGATTATAACTCATTAATTACTTATATGAGGAATAGAAGTTTAATAATTACTGAACTAGGAATTAAATTTATTCAAATTTGGACTCATATCGAATTCTATTTAAATCAGTGGATACATTTTGTTTTTGTCAAACGTTGTTGTTGTTGTCAAAATAAACGTGGTTGATAATAACACATTAATTGCGTATATGAGGATTGGAAGTTTAATAATTACTAAACTAGGATTTAAATTTGTTCAAATTAGGATTAATATTAAATTTAATTTAACCAGTGTATAAATTTTGTTTTTGTCAAACGTTGTTGTTGTTGTCAAAATAAACATGGCCGATAATAACACATTAATTACTTATATCAGGATTAGAAAATTAATAATTAATGAACAAGGATTTTAAATTGTTCAAATTGGGATTGATATTGAATTCTATTTAAATCACAGTTTAAATTTTGTTGTTGTCAAATATTGTGGTTGTTGTCAAAATAAACATGGCCGATAATAACACATTAATTACTTATATGAGATTAGAAGTCTAATAATTACTGAACTAGGATCTAAATTATTTCAAATTGGGATTGATATTGAATTCTATTTAAATAAGAATATAAATTTTGTTATTGTCAAACATTGTTGTTGTTGTCAAAATAAACATCGTCGATAATAACACATTTATCACTTATGAGGATTGAAAGTTTAATAAATACTGAACTAGGATTTAAATTTGTTCCAATTGGGATTGATTTTGAATTATATTTAAATCAGAGTATAAATTTTGTTGTTGTCAAACATTGTTGTTGTTGTCAAAATAAACATGGCCGATAATGATACATTAATTACTTATATGAGATATAGAATTCTATAATTACTGAACTAGGATTTAAATTTGTTCAAATTGGGATTGATATTGAAATATATTTAAATCAGAGCACAAATTTTGTTTTTGTCAAAAATTGTTGTTGTTGTCAAAATAAACATGGCCGATAATAACACATTAATTACTTATATGAGGATTAGAATTCTAATAATTACTGAACTAGGATTTAAATTTACTCAAATTGAGATTGATATTGAATTCTATTTAAATCAGAGTATAAATTTTGTTTTTGTCAAACATTGTTGTTGTTGTCAAAATAAACATGGCCGATAATAACAAATTAATTATTTATATGAGGATTGATTGTTTAATAAATACTGAAGTAGGATTTAAATTTGTTCAAATGGGGATTGATATTGAATTATATTTAAATCAGAGCACAAAGGTAGTTTTTGTCAAACATTGTTGTTGTTGTCAAAATAAACATGGCCGATAATGATACATTAATTACTTATATGAGATATAGAATTCTATAATTACTGAACTAGGATTTAAATTTGTTCAAATTGGGATTGATATTGAAATATATTTAAATCAGAGCACAAATGTTGTTTTTGTCAAACATTGTTGTTGTTGTCAAAATAAACATCGTCGATAATAACACATTTATCATTTATGAGGATTGAAAGTTTAATAAATACTGAACTAGGATTTAAATTTGTTCCAATTGGGATTGATATTGAATTATATTTAAATCAGAGTATTCATTTTGTTGTTGTCAAACATTGTTGTTGTTGTCAAAATAAACATGGCCGATTATAAAAAATTAATTATTTATATGAGGATTGATTGTTTAATAAATACTGAAGTAGGATTTTATTTGTTCAAATGGGGATTGATATTGAATTATATTTAAATCAGAGCACAAAGTTTGTTTTTGTCAAACATTGTTGTTGTTGTCAAAATAAACATGGCCGATAATGATACATTAATTACTTATATGAGATATAGAATTCTAATAATTACTGAACTAGGATTTAAATTTACTCAAATTGGGATTGATATTGAATTATAATAAATCAGAGTATAAATTTTGTTTCAGTGAAACATTGTTGTTGTTGTCAAAATAAACATGGCCGATAATAACACATTAATTACTTCTATGAGGGTTAGAAGTTTAATATTGTAATTACTGAACAAGGATATAACATTGTTCAAATTGTGATTGATATTGAATTCTATTTAAATCACAGTATAAATTATTGTTTTTGTCAAACATTGTTGTTGTTGTCAAAATAAACATGGCCGATAATAACACATTAATTACTTATATGAGGATTAGAATTCTAATAATTACAGAACTAGGATTTAAATTTACTCAAATTGGGATTGATATTGAATTATAATAAATCAGAGTATAAATTTTGTTTAAGTGAAACATTGTTGTTGTTGTCAAAATAAACATGGCCGATAATAACACATTAATTACTTCTATGAGGGTTAGAAGTTTAATAATTACTGAACTCGTATTTAAATTTGTTCAAATTGGGATTAATATTGAATTTTATTTAAATCAGTGTATAAATTTTGTTTTTATCAAACATTGTTGTTCTTGTCAAACTAATCATGGCCGATAAAAACACATAAATTACTTATGAGGAATCTAAGTTAAATAATTACTGAACTAGGATTTAAATTTGTTCAAATTGGGATTGATATTGAATTCTCTTTAAATCAGAGTATAAATTTTGTTTTTGACAAACATTGTTGTTGTTGTCAAACTAACCATGGCCGATAATAACAAATTAATTACTTATGAGGATTAAAAGATTAATATTTACTGAGCTACATTTAAAAATTTGGGATTCATATTGAATTCTGTTTAAATCAGGGATTAAATTTTGTTTTATTCAAACATTGTTGTTGTTGAAAAAAAACATGGCCGATAATAACACATTAATTACTTATATGAGGATTAGAAGTTTAATAATTACTAAACTAGAATTTAAATTTACTCAAATTTTGATTGATATTGAATTCTATTTAAATCAGAGCACAAATTTTGTTTTTGTCAAACATTGTTGTTGTTGTCAAAATAAACATGACCGACAAAAACACATTATTTACTTATATGAGAATTGAAAGTATAATAATTACTGAACTAGGATTTAAATTTACTCAAATTGGGATTAATATGGAATTCTATTTAAATCAGAGTATAAATTTTGTTTTAGTGGAACATTGTTGTTGTTGTCAAAACAAAATTTGCCGATAATAATACATAAATTACTTATATGAGGACTAGAAGTTTAATATTTACTGAAGTAGGATTTAAATTTGTTCAAATTGGGATTGATATGGAATTCTATTCAAATCAGAGTATAAATTTTGTTTTTGTCAAACATTGTTGTTGTTGTCAAAATAAACATGGCCGATAATAACACATTAATTACTTATATGACTATTAGAAGTTTTATAATTACTGAACTAGGATTTAAGTTTATTCAAATTTTGATTAATATTGAATTCTATTTAAATCAGAGTATAAATTTTATTTTTGTCAAACATTGTTGTTGTTGTCAAAATAAACATGGCCGATAATAACAAATTAATTACTTATGAGGATCAAAAGATTAATATTTACTGAGCTACAATTAAAAATTTGGGATTCATATTGAATTCTATTTAAATCATGGATTAAATTTTGTTTTTGCCATCATTGTTGTTGTTGTCAAAATAAACATGACCGATAATAACAAATTAATTACTTATGAGGATTGAAAATTTTAATAATTACTGAACTAGAATTTAAAATTGTTCAAATTAGGATTGATATTGAATTATATTTAAATCAGAGTATAAATTTTGTTTTTGTTAAACATTGTTGTTGTTGTCAAAATAAACATGGCCGATAATGACACATTAATTACTTATTAGGAATAAAAGCTTAATAATTACTGAAGTAGGATTTATATTTAATCAAATTGGGATTGATATTGAATTATAATAAATCATCATCAATAATAAACATGGCCGATAATAACACATTAATTACTTCTATGATGGTTAGAAGTTTAATAATTACTGAGCTACAATTAAAAATTTGGGATTCATATTGAATTCTATTTAAATCATGGATTAAATTTTGTTTTTGCCAACATTGTTGTTGTTGTCAAAATAAACATGACCGATAATAACAAGTTAATTACTTATGAGGATTGAAAATTTTAATAATTACTGAACTAGAATTTAAAATTGTTCAAATTAGGATTGATATTGAATTATATTTAAATCAGAGTATAAATTTTGTTTTTGTCAAACATTGTTGTTGTTGTCAAAATAAACATGGCCGATAATAACACATTAATTACTTATATGAGGATTAGAAGTTTAATAACATATTTAAACATTGTTATTGTTGTCAAAATAAACATGGCCGATAATAACACATTAATTACTTATATGAGGAAAAGAAGTCTAGTAATTACTGATCTAGGATTTAAATTTGTTCAAATGGGGATTGATATTGAATTCTATTTAAATCAGAGCACAAAGTTTGTTTTTGTCAAACATTGTTGTTGTTGTCAAAATAAAAATGACCGATAATGACTTATTAATTACTTATATGAGGAATAGAAGTTTAATTATTACTGAACTAGGAATTTAATTTATTCAAATTTGGACTCATATCGAATTCTATTTAAATCAGTGGATACATTTTGTTTTTGTCAAACATTGTTGTTGTTGTCAAAATAAACATGGCCGATAATAACACATTAATTACTTATAAGAGGATTAGAAGTTTAATATTTACTGAACTAGGATTTAAATTTGTTCAAATTGGGATTAATATTGAATTTAATTTAAATCACAGTATAAATTATTGTTTTTGTAAAACATTGTTGTTGTTGTCAAAATAAACATGGCCGATAATAACACATTAATTACTTATATGAAGAATAGAAGTCTAGTAATTACTGATCTAGGATTTAAATTTGTTCAAATTGGGATTGATATTGAATTCTATTTAAATCAGAGCACAAATTTTGTTTTTGTCAAACATTGTTGTTGTTGTCAAAATAAACATGGCCGATAATAACACATTAATTACTTCTATGAGGGTTAGAAGTTTAATAATTACTAAACTCGGATTTAAATTTGTTCAAATTGGGATTAATATTGAATTTTATTTAATTCAGTGTATAAATTTTGTTTTTATCAAACATTGTTGTTGTTGTCAAAATAAACATGGCCGATAAAAACACATAAATTACTTATGAGGAATTTAAGTTAAATAATTACTTAACTAGGATTTAAATTTGTACAAATTGGGATTGATTTTGAATTCTCTTTAAATCAGAGTATAAATTTTGTTTTTGTTAAACATTGTTGTTGTTGTCAAAATAATCATGGCCGATAATAACACATTAATTACTTATATGACGATTAGAAGTTTTATAATTACTGAACTAGGATTTAAGTTTATTCAAATTTTGATTAATATTGAATTCTATTTAAATCAGAGTATAAATTTTATTTTTGTCAAACATTGTTGTTGTTGTCAAAATAAACATGGCCGATAATAACAAATTAATTACTTATGAGGATCAAAAGATTAATATTTACTGAGCTACAATTAAAAATTTGGGATTCATATTGAATTCTATTTAAATCATGGATTAAATTTTGTTTTTGCCATCATTGTTGTTGTTGTCAAAATAAACATGACCGATAATAACAAATTAATTACTTATGAGGATTGAAAATTTTAATAATTACTGAACTAGAATTTAAAATTGTTCAAATTAGGATTGATATTGAATTATATTTAAATCAGAGTATAAATTTTGTTTTTGTTAAACATTGTTGTTGTTGTCAAAATAAACATGGCCGATAATGACACATTAATTACTTATTAGGAATAAAAGCTTAATAATTACTGAAGTAGGATTTATATTTAATCAAATTGGGATTGATATTGAATTATAATAAATCATCATCAATAATAAACATGGCCGATAATAACACATTAATTACTTCTATGAGGGTTAGAAGTTTAATAATTACTGAGCTACAATTAAAAATTTGGGATTCATATTGAATTCTATTTAAATCAGGGATTAAATTTTGTTTTTGCCAACATTGTTGTTGTTGTCAAAATAAACATGGCCGATAATAACACATTAATTACTTATATGAGGAAAAGAAGTCTAATAATTACTGATCTAGGATTTAAATTTGTTCAAATTGGGATTGATATTGAATTATATTTAAATCAGAGTATAAATTTTGTTTTTGTCAAACATTGTTGTTGTTGTCAAAACAAAATTTGCCGATAATAATACATAAATTACTTATATGAGGACTAGAAGTTTAATATTTACTGAACTAGGATTTAAATTTGTTCAAATTGGGATTGATATGGAATTCTATTCAAATCAGAGTATAAATTTTGTTTTTGTCAAACATTGTTGTTGTTGTTGTCAAAATAAAAATGACCGATAATGACTTATTAATTACTTATATGAGGAATAGAAGTTTAATTATTACTGAACTAGGAATTTAATTTATTCAAATTTGGACTCATATCGAATTCTATTTAAATCAGTGGATACATTTTGTTTTTGTCAAACATTGTTGTTGTTGTCAAAATAAACATGGGCGATAATAACACATTAATTACTTATAAGAGGATTAGAAGTTTAATATTTACTGAACTAGGATTTAAATTTGTTCAAATTGGGATTAATATTGAATTTAATTTAACCAGTGTATAAATTTTGTTTTTGTCAAACGTTGTTGTTGTTGTCGAAATTAACATGGCCGATAAAAACACATTAATTACTTATATCAGGATTAGAAAATTAATAATTACTGAACAAGGATATAACATTGTTCAAATTGGGATTGATATTGAATTCTATTTAAATCACAGTATAAATTATTGTTTTTGTAAAACATTGTTGTTGTTGTCAAAATAAACATGGCCGATAATAACACATTAATTACTTCTATGAGGGTTAGAAGTTTAATAATTACTAAACTCGGATTTAAATTTGTTCAAATTGGGATTAATATTGAATTTTATTTAATTCAGTGTATAAATTTTGTTTTTATCAAACGTTGTTGTTGTTGTCAAAATAAACATGGCCGATAAAAACACATAAATTACTTATGAGGAATTTAAGTTAAATAATTACTGAACTAGGATTTAAATTTGTTCAAATTGGGATTGATATTGAATTCTCTTTAAATCAGAGTATAATTTTTATTTTTGTCAAACATTGTTGTTGTTGTCAAAATAAACATGGCCGATAATAACAAATTAATTACTTATGAGGATCAAAAGATTAATATTTACTGAGCTACAATTAAAAATTTGGGATTCATATTGAATTCTAATTAAATCATGGATTAAATTTTGTTTTTGCCAACATTGTTGTTGTTGTCAAAATAAACATGACCGATAATAACAAATTAATTACTTATGAGGATTGAAAATTTTAATAATTACTGAACTAGAATTTAAAATTGTTCAAATTAGGATTGATATTGAATTATATTTAAATCAGAGTATAAATTTTGTTTTTGTTAAACATTGTTGTTGTTGTCAAAATAAACATGGCCGATAATAACACATTAATTACTTATTAGGAATAAAAGCTTAATAATTACTGAAGTAGGATTTATATTTAATCAAATTGGGATTGATATTGAATTATAATAAATCATCATCAATAATATACATGGCCGATAATAACACATTAATTACTTCTATGAGGGTTAGAAGTTTAATAATTACTGTTGTTGTTGAAAAAATAAACATGGCCGATAATAACACATTAATTACTTATATGAGGATTAGAAGTTTAATAATTACTAAACTAGAATTTAAATTTACTCAAATTTTGATTGATATTGAATTCTATTTAAATCAGAGCACAAATTTTGTTTTTGTCAAACATTGTTGTTGTTGTCAAAATAAACATGACCGACAAAAACACATTATTTACTTATATGAGGATTGAAAGTATAATAATTACTGAACTAGGATTTAAATTTACTCAAATTGATATTGATATTGAATTCTATTTAAATAAGAGTATAAATTTTGTTTAAGTAAAACATTGTTGTTGTTGTCAAAATAAACATGGCCGATAATAACACATTAATTACTTATATGAGGAATAGAAGTCTAATAATTACTGATCTAGGATTTAAATTTGTTCAAATTGGGATTGATATTGAATTTAATTTAAACCAGAGTATAAATTTTGTTTTTGTCAAACAGTGTTGTTGTTGTCAAAATAAAATTTGCAGATAATAATACATAAATTATTTATATGAGGACTAGAAGTTTAATATTTACTGAACTAGGATTTAAATTTGTTCAAATTGGGATTAATATTGAATTTAATTTAACCAGTGTATAAATTTTGTTTTTGTCAAACGTTGTTGTTGTTGTCGAAATTAACATGGCCGATAAAAACACATTAATTACTTATATCAGGATTAGAAAATTAATAATTACTGAACAAGGATATAACATTGTTCAAATTGGGATTGATATTGAATTCTATTTAAATCACAGTATAAATTATTGTTTTTGTAAAACATTGTTGTTGTTGTCAAAATAAACATGGCCGATAATATCACATTTATTGCTTATATGAGGATTGGAAGTTTAATAATTACTGAACTACGTTTAAAATTTACTCAAATTGGGATTGATATTGAATTTAATTTAAATCAGATTATAAATTTTGTTTTTGTCAAACATTGTTGTTGTTGTCAAAATAAAAATGACCGATTATAACTCATTAATTACTTATATGAGGAATAGAAGTTTAATAATTACTGAACTAGGAATTTAATTTATTCAAATTTGGACTCATATCGAATTATATTCTATTAATCAGTGGATACATTTTGTTTTTGTCAAAAATTGTTGTTGTTGTCAAAATAAACATGGCTGATAATAACACATTAATTGCGTATATGAGGATTGGAAGTTTAATAATAACTGAACTAGGTTTTAAATTTGTTCAAATTAGGATAAATATTAAATTTATTTTAACCAGTGTATAAATTTTGTTTTTGTCAAACGTTGTTGTTGTTGTCAAAACAAACATGGCCGATAATAACACATTAATAACTTATGAGGGTTAGAAGTTTAAAAATTACTGAACTACGATTTAAATTTTTTCAAATTGGGAGTGTTATAGAATTCTATTTAAATCAGTGTATAAATTTTGTTTTTTGTCAAACATTGTTGTTGTTGTCAAAATAAACATGGCCGATAATAACACATTAATAACTTATATCAGGATTAGAAAATTAATAATTGCTGAGGTAGGATATAAAATTGTTCAAATTGGGATTGATATTGAATTCTATTTAAATCAGAGTATAAATTTTGTTCTTGTCAAACATTGTTGTTGGTGTCAAAATAAACATGGCCGATAATAACACATTAATTACTTCTATGAGGGTTAGAAGTTTAATAATTACTGAACTCGGATTTAAATTTGTTCAAATTGGGATTAATATTGGATTTTATTTAATTCAGTGTATAAATTTTGTTTTTATCAAACATTGTTGTTGTTGTCAAAATAAACATGGCCGATAAAAGTACATAAATTACTTATAAGGAATCTAAGTTTAAAAATTACTGAACTAGGATTTAAATTTTTTCAAATTGGGAGTGTTATAGAATTCTCTTTAAATCAGAGTATAAATTTTGTTTTTGACAAACATTGTTGTTGTTGTCAAACTAATCGTGGCCGATAATAACACATTAATTACTTATATGAGGATTAAAAGTTTAATAATTACTGAACTAAGATTTAAATTTATTCAAATTTTGATTAATATTGAATTCTATTTAAATCAAAATATAAATTTTATTTTTGTCAAACATTGTTGTTGTTGTCAAAATAAACATGGCCGATAATAACAAATTAATTACTTATGAGGATCAAAAGATTAATATTTACTGAGCTACAATTAAAAATTTGGGATTCATGTTGAATTCTATTTAAATCAGGGATTAAATTTTGTTTTTGCCAACATTGTTGTTGTTGTCAAAATAAACATGACCGATAATAACAAATTCATTTCTTATGAGGATTGAAAATTTTAATAATTACTGAACTAGAATTTAAAATTGTTCAAATTAGGATTGATATTTAATTCTATTTAAATCAGAGTATAAATTTTGTTTTTGTTAAACATTGTTGTTGTTGTCAAAATAAACATGTCCGATAATAACACATTAATTACTTATTAGGAATAAAAGCTTAATAATTACTGAAGTAGGATTTATATTTATTCAAATTGGGAGTGATATTGAATTATATTTAAATCAAAGTATAAATTTTGTTTTTATCAAACATTGTTGTTGTTGTCAAAATAAACATGGCCATTGCATTATTTCACTTTTGTCCAGATGATGTCTATACATAACTACTGAACTCGGATTTAAATTTGTTAAAATTGAGATTATTATTGAATTATATTTAAATAATAGTCAAAATTTTGTTTTTGTCAAACATTGTTGTTATTGTCAAAACAAACATGGCCGATAATAACACATTAATTACTTACATGAGGGTTAAAATTATAATAATTACTGAACTAGGATTTAAATTTATTCAAATTTTGTGTAATATTGAATTCTATTTAAATCAGAGTATAATTTTTGTTTTTGTCCATTATTGTTGTTGTTGTCAAAATAAACATGGCCGATAATAATACATTAATTAGTTATGAGGATTGAAATTTTAATAAATACTGAACTACGATTTAAATTTGTTCAAATTGGGATTGATATTAAATTCTATTTAATTTAGAGTATAAATTTAGTTTTTGTCAACCATTGTTGTTGTTTTCAAAACAAACATGGCCGATAATAACACTTTAATTACTTATGAAAATTAGAAGTTTAATAATTACTGAACTAGGTTTTTAATTCAATTGTTTTATTCGTATTAGTTTTCCTTTAATTTTAATTCAATAAATTAGTTACCTCTTACCTGCCATAATAAATTTTCTCATAAAACCATCCAACACCACTGTACAGCTAAACTGTCTTTTCTGTTATTTTGTTATTACCACTTTTGTTTTAAAGTTTAATAACCTGCCTCTCTTTGTTATTTCCTCTATTTTTGCGAATATTTCGGAAGCGGTGTGGACTTGGTATCGGGATGAGATCCCGCCCAAGGCAAATGGGAATTGTGAATGGTCCACCAGTGGTATTTCTGGTAATTCCCCAAGAATGGGGAACTGGAACAAGAGTTTATATTTAATTTTGAAAATAGTTTGAAGTATATATTTATAAATTAGGAATAATTTGTTCATAACTAAATTGGTAGCGAGAATTATTCCCGAATTAATTTTGTTTTCAAAAAAAATTATTACTAATTTTGTTACCTCAGTGTGCCAGAATTTTTTTTTTTTTTAAACAAATACATTCTTACCCTCATTTTCTATTCCCGGGAAATTACCAGAATAGTGCCACATAAGGACTGCTTTTACAGCAAAAATATCCGGTAAAAACGGTGACTGGCGAATCGCAATTCACAGGAAGACTGTCCCGCGTGGGTGAGGGTTGCCTCCGCATTGGTCCTTAACAGAAAGGAGATTTGAGCACAAGATTTAAACATTGGAAAGAATCTTGCACTCGAATGTATTTTAAATGTGATGTGTATGTAGTGCGATTGTCAGCAGGAATGGTTTACGAACAAGATACTCAAACGGCCGTGAAATTTGGAAGAAGGATCGTGACATTTAGTGGAACGGGTTGGACCCAATGTTGCTAAAATTCAAGCCAGATAGACGAACTCGGGGCACTGTCTGTTTTCAAACATGACAGTATGGATAAAGTACAAGCAGGTAGTGTTGAGTATTGAGATAATGCATAGTGTGGCAGAGTTACAATAATTGATAAATTGTGTAGTCTTTAAGGACCAAAAAGAGTGACTGTGTGGTTGAATGGAGACAGTAGGCGAGAATATATAAAGTATTGAATAGGTTAGGATCTATGGTCTAAATTTTAGAGACGATATTTTGGATTCTGTTCGAGAAGAACTAACCTTAGGTGGTAGATAATGACACGATTTCGCCTATTCGGTGTAATTAAGCGTGAATTAGTCCTAGAGGCTGGTTGATTTATCATAAATGAATTTAATAATATTTGTTGGTGAGATTAGTAATATTTAGGTATAAGTAGTTGTATTAAAAGTAAGTTGATAGCAATTAAGTGATATTGCAGATTAGTTGCCGATTGTTCGCGGGAAATCTGGAATGCTCAATGAGGTATAAAAATATGAGTGCGGTGCAGGTTAGTCTCAAGTTAGCCTTTGGTGCGCAATACGCGGTACGCAATATAGAATAAAATCGAAATTAGAAATAGTGGTGAGATTAAAAATAAATGAAAATGGTTTTAGGTATGTGAATTATTAAATAATTATTTTTTGTAGTATTTTAGTGACTATAGTATAATTTTAGGAAAATTCGAGTGGGTTTATTTTTGGTATTTTCGGGAATATTCTATAAAAAGTATATCATCTTCACTGACCCATACACAGTTTTGCGGAAGTGACGAGAAACATTTGGAATTTGTACACAAACGTGAAGTTTGTCCTAAATTTGTTAATAATGTTAATTGTTTTTGAAAATTTTGGAAAATGTCAGGACATTCACGGGAATTTTTGTTATCTTGATATTTTGATTTTCAATTTCAGGTTAGCAGCCAGCGAGAAGAAATTTCTAAATGATGATATTTATGGCTAAAGTTAATCAGAGGTTATGCGGGGTCCATACACATTATGAATAAGTGTACACCTGAGTCTCTAGGATCATTTCCTATTTTAATTATTATTCGCAATCAAAAAAAAGTGTGACTGTTTGATAGACACTCAAACTGAATTACATAAACTAGGGTTTGGTTTATTGAAGCAGCATTTTTTGGCGGATTATTTAAAATATATATTTGTTTATTTAACATTATCTAATAAGAAATCTCGAGTATTTTCTACTTGCAAACCCCATCTCAGAACAGAGAGAATAACATTATTTTACCACAGTATTTCCGGTTTCACCTGGTAAATGGTTACGGGTTCACTTAATGTCTCATTAAAAATGATTTATCTCATTATGTTATGTTTAAAAAAAGCCAATTAATTAGTCTGCCACAGTCGTGCAAATAATTATTATATCCCTTTCACAAAGTAATTTTTATGTTCTCTGGTTATATATTCTATACCTGTGTTATCGAATTTAATCAGTTCACGACTTTTTAAGTAAAAAAAAAATCAAACAAATTTTGTTAATTCTAAGAAACTAAACACACAAAATTAAAATTAAAAAACAAAATTTAGAAAAAAATGAAAGTACTTAACACAGACAGCGTCAAAGGCTTAAATACCCAAATCAGTATAACATATAATTCACTATACCGTTTTGATCTTGATTGAGGTACCCACTAAGTCCCGATTTAAACATAGCTATACCTTCTGAAGTTTTCTTTGTTCTGTGCTAAATGCCTAAGTACAACACATACAAGACTGTTAAATTATTTAATGTTTTGTTTATTTATATTTCTACATTCGGGTGATTCATTAAAGATCTGCGGATGGAACTAAAAACTTTAAACCTTCTTATTCTTTACGAATTTCAGTTGTTGTTGTTGTCAGTCATAATATGTACACAGCATTTATACATCTATTTGTTAAAATACTACTATTAAATTAGTCACAGCAAACTAATTGCATAAAATTTTAGATTTTCTAAAATTCAAAACTATTATTCTTACATAGAGTGACATTTTACATACATATCATCTTAATTATATCGTAAGACATATATACCAAATTTAATAAAAATGACCCAAAGCGATTTAACGTTTTTTTATTCACAATGTGATTCAATTGAATTTTTTCGTTTTTGCTTTTACTCCGTTACTGATCCAACTTTGATATGGTGAATGACCGTGTATTTACTCGTATAATACCTACATATAAAATTATTGTGATTGTCGTTATTAACAAAAAAAAAATAATAATAATTAAATTTGCCATGACATTGTCATTGAATCAAAAAATAAAAAATCATGAAATATAAAATCCATTACATAAGAATCTTAAAATTTAAGTTTATCGCGTCGTCTATTCGCGGTCTCGCGCGCCTCTATACTTAATTCACGGTCACTCATGAAATCATAATTTTTTTATTTATTATTTTGCTTTTCTTATTTTAGTAGTAATAACAGTTAAATTAAATTGGATTATAAATGGCGTAAAACAATTATAAATATAGTTGGAGTAGACTTACATTTTTTTTATTGGGGCAATTTAATCGTTCATTGAACGCTTTAATCGAGTAGAGATCCGCACGCGCGTTCAAGTTCAATTACAAGTATTAATGAACTTGATTATGAAAATTTCGTGGTTGATGGACTTTTGCACATACGGATAGGCGAAATACGTTTCATGGTTAATATTTAATATGCTTTTAAATCGGTTGAAATCAATTTACTAGCCGATCATAAGATCGATTTCAAAATTAGGATTGGGTAAACCATTAAATTGGACTTGAAACTTTATAGAATTATTTTTTATTATTGCGATTATATATATATATAAGTTCTCTGAAAATCTGGTCCTTGCAAAGCTAGTAACATGTTATTAAGCTTTCCGAAAATGTTTGCAATTACTGATATACAATTAACGAAATTATGATGTGAGACGTAAAATCCTATTTTCAATCAAACTTCAGTATACCAATTTTGTCCCGAAATGTGTGAAACGAAATGAGTGTAACCGGAATGATATAGTAGTAGCATATGTATTTGTGGTAGTGTCGTGCGTATGATTGTTTTTCTGCATATGCAAGTCACGTGTCATTCTTTTTTTGTTTATTCATATTAACTCTTTCAGTGCAAACATGATTTCGGCTAGTGTATTGAGGAACACGATTGCGCTTTTTTGCACTCAAAGGGTTAACCATTGTAAACGCCATATTTTTGCGTTGTTTATGTATTTTCGATTTTTTTATAATTTCTAAAATTTATGAAATTTAAAATAAATTGACCTATAAAATTTTATTATTAGATGTAAAATTAATTTATGATAATAGATAATATAAAATATATTCATCATATGTTAAATAATGACAATCCACAGCTCGAGAGCAGACGTAATGTGCTGAGAAAAGGAAGTAAGCACCATAAAAATTAAACCGATTCGCCCGGAACGCGTTATTTTGGTACTGCTCATCATACAAATGACACAAATACGAACAAAAGAAAAATACAAATACAAGGACATAATTGTGTATTATACACTGTGTTCGTATTCGATTTTTTTTGCTTCACTCATTTTAAATGAGTAACTCACGGGACAAAATCGATACCCAGAGCTTTTCAGCGTTTTTAAAAACTTTTTTAACCCAATTTTATTGAAGATTAAAAGCGTGTTGAGAATCAGAACTAAACGTTTAACTTCGAAACTAAAAAATTAAAGCGATTATTCAAAATTTTGTATTTTGAAATATGCGGTTTTATTATGGCATCGAATTTGGATTATAGGCGAATGAGGTGACTTATTACAGCAACTTAAACGCTGATCTACTTAAAATTACATTATTAACGCAAAGCAACCGAAACATACAGAATCTGAGACCATAAATTTTATTCGTTCAAAAAAAGTAAGGCTAGCCATCAGGGATTTTTGGAAAAAAATTTAAAATATTTTATTGTTGAAATTCCGGTTCAAAATTTTTATAGGTAATGGTAGTAATATGTTTAGCAAGAAACTAACGGTAAGTTGCATATGGAAAGCGTGGTCATTCGAAATTTCGTATTTTGAAATTCGCGGTTTTATTATGGCATCGAATTTGGATTACTGGCGAATGAGGCGACTTATTGCAGCAACTTAAACGCTGATCTACTTAAAATTACATTATTAACGCAAAGCAACCGAAACATACAGAATCTGAGACCATAAATTTTATTCGTTCAAAAAAGTAAGGCTAACCATCAGGGATTTTTGTAAAAAAATTTAAAATATTTTATTGTTGAAATTCCGGTTCAAAATGTTTATAGGTAATGGTAGTAATATGTTTAGCAAGAAACTAACGGTAAGTTGCATATGGAAAGCGTGGTCATTCGAAATTTCGTATTTTGAAATTCGCGGTTTTATTATGGCATCGAATTTGGATTACTGGCGAATGCGGCGACTTATTGCAGCAACTTAAACGCTGATCTACTTAAAATTACATTATTAACGCAAAGCAACCGAAACATACAGAATCTGTGACTATAAATTTTATTCGTTCAAAAAAGTAAGGCTAACCATCAAGGATTTTTGGAAAAAAATTTAAAATGTTTTATTGTTGAAATTCCGGTTCAAAATGTTTATAGGTAATGGTAGTAATATGTTTAGCAAGAAACTAACGGTAAGTTGCATATGGAAAGCGTGGTCATTCGAAATTTCGTATTTTGAAATTCGCGGTTTTATTATGGCATCGAATTTGGATTACTGGCGAATGCGGCGACTTATTGCAGCAACTTAAACGCTGATCTACTTAAAATTACATTATTAACGCAAAGCAACCGAAACATACAGAATCTGAGACCATAAATTTTATTCGTTCAAAAAAAGTAAGGCCAACCAACCATCAGGGATTTTTGGAAAAAAATTTAAAATGTTTTATTGTTGAAATTCCGGTTCAAAATGTTTATAGGTAATGGTAGTAATATGTTTAGCAAGAAACTAACGGTAAGTTGCATATGGAAAGCGTGGTCATTCGAAATTTCGTATTTTGAAATTCGCGGTTTTATTATGGCATCGAATTTGGATTACTGGCGAATGAGGCGACTTATTGCAGCAACTTAAACGCTGATCTACTTAAAATTACATTATTAACGCAAAGCAACCGAAACATACAGAATCTGAGACCATAAATTTTATTCGTTCAAAAAAGTAAGGCTAACCATCAGGGATTTTTGTAAAAAAATTTAAAATATTTTATTGTTGAAATTCCGGTTCAAAATGTTTATAGGTAATGGTAGTAATATGTTTAGCAAGAAACTAACGGTAAGTTGCATATGGAAAGCGTGGTCATTCGAAATTTCGTATTTTGAAATTCGCGGTTTTATTATGGCATCGAATTTGGATTACTGGCGAATGCGGCGACTTATTGCAGCAACTTAAACGCTGATCTACTTAAAATTACATTATTAACGCAAAGCAACCGAAACATACAGAATCTGTGACTATAAATTTTATTCGTTCAAAAAAGTAAGGCTAACCATCAAGGATTTTTGGAAAAAAATTTAAAATGTTTTATTGTTGAAATTCCGGTTCAAAATGTTTATAGGTAATGGTAGTAATATGTTTAGCAAGAAACTAACGGTAAGTTGCATATGGAAAGCGTGGTCATTCGAAATTTCGTATTTTGAAATTCGCGGTTTTATTATGGCATCGAATTTGGATTACTGGCGAATGCGGCGACTTATTGCAGCAACTTAAACGCTGATCTACTTAAAATTACATTATTAACGCAAAGCAACCGAAACATACAGAATCTGTGACCATAAATTTTATTCGTTCAAAAAAGTAAGGCTAACCATCAAGGATTTTTGGAAAAAAATTTAAAATGTTTTATTGTTGAAATTCCGGTTCAAAATGTTTATAGGTAATGGTAGTAATATGTTTAGCAAGAAACTAACGGTAAGTTGCATATGGAAAGCGTGGTCATTCGAAATTTCGTATTTTGAAATTCGCGGTTTTATTATGGCATCGAATTTGGATTACTGGCGAATGAGGCGACTTATTGCAGCAACTTAAACGCTGATCTACTTAAAATTACATTATTAACGCAAAGCAACCGAAACATACAGAATCTGAGACCATAAATTTTATTCGTTCAAAAAAAGTAAGGCCAACCAACCATCAGGGATTTTTGTAAAAAAATTTAAAATGTTTTATTGTTGAAATTCCGGTTCAAAATGTTTATAGGTAATGGTAGTAATATGTTTAGCAAGAAACTAACGGTAAGTTGCATATGGAAAGCGTGGTCATTCGAAATTTCGTATTTTGAAATTCGCGGTTTTATTATGGCATCGAATTTGGATTACTGGCGAATGCGGCGACTTATTGCAGCAACTTAAACGCTGATCTACTTAAAATTACATTATTAACGCAAAGCAACCGAAACATACAGAATCTGTGACCATAAATTTTATTCGTTCAAAAAAGTAAGGCTAACCATCAAGGATTTTTGGAAAAAAATTTAAAATGTTTTATTGTTGAAATTCCGGTTCAAAATGTTTATAGGTAATGGTAGTAATATGTTTAGCAAGAAACTAACGGTAAGTTGCATATGGAAAGCGTGGTCATTCGAAATTTCGTATTTTGAAATTCGCGGTTTTATTATGGCATCGAATTTGGATTACTGGCGAATGCGGCGACTTATTGCAGCAACTTAAACGCTGATCTACTTAAAATTACATTATTAACGCAAAGCAACCGAAACATACAGAATCTGTGACCATAAATTTTATTCGTTCAAAAAAGTAAGGCTAACCATCAAGGATTTTTGGAAAAAAATTTAAAATGTTTTATTGTTGAAATTCCGGTTCAAAATGTTTATAGGTAATGGTAGTAATATGTTTAGCAAGAAACTAACGGTAAGTTGCATATGGAAAGCGTGGTCATTCGAAATTTCGTATTTTGAAATTCGCGGTTTTATTATGGCATCGAATTTGGATTACTGGCGAATGAGGCGACTTATTGCAGCAACTTAAACGCTGATCTACTTAAAATTACATTATTAACGCAAAGCAACCGAAACATACAGAATCTGAGACCATAAATTTTATTCGTTCAAAAAAAGTAAGGCCAACCAACCATCAGGGATTTTTGGAAAAAAATTTAAAATGTTTTATTGTTGAAATTCCGGTTCAAAATGTTTATAGGTAATGGTAGTAATATGTTTAGCAAGAAACTAACGGTAAGTTGCATATGGAAAGCGTGGTCATTCGAAATTTCGTATTTTGAAATTCGCGGTTTTATTATGGCATCGAATTTGGATTACTGGCGAATGAGGCGACTTATTGCAGCCACTTAAACGCTGATCTACTTAAAATTACATTATTAACGCAAAGCAACCGAAACATACAGAATCTGAGACCATAAATTTTATTCGTTCAAAAAAAGTAAGGCTAACCATCAGGGATTTTTGGAAAAAAATTTAAAATGTTTTATTGTTGAAATTCCGGTTCAAAATGTTTATAGGTAATGGTAGTAATATGTTTAGCAAGAAACTAACGGTAAGTTGCATATGGAAAGCGTGGTTATTCGAAATTTCATATTTTGAAATTCGCGGTTTTATTATGGCATCGAATTTGGATTATAGGCGAATGAGGCAACTTATTGCAGCAACTTAAACGCTAATCTACTTAAAATTACATTATTAACGCAAAGCAACCGAAACATACAGAATCTGAGACCATAAATTTTATTCGTTCAAAAAAAGTAAGGCTAACCATCAGGGATTTTTGGAAAAAAATTTAAAATATTTTATTGTTGAAATTCCGGTTCAAAATGTTTATAGGTAATGGTAGTAATATGTTTAGCAAGAAACTAACGGTAAGTTGCATATGGAAAGCGTGGTCATTCGAAATTTCGTATTTTGAAATTCGCGGTTTTATTATGGCATCGAATTTGGATTACTGGCGAATGAGGCGACTTATTGCAGCAACTTAAACGCTGATCTACTTAAAATTACATTATTAACGCAAAGCAACCGAAACATACAGAATCTGAGACCATAAATTTTATTCGTTCAAAAAAAGTAAAGCTAACCATCAGGGATTTTTGGAAAAAAATTTAAAATGTTTTATTGTTGAAATTCCGGTTCAAAATGTTTATAGGTAATGGTAGTAATATGTTTAGCAAGAAACTAACGGTAAGTTGCATATGGAAAGCGTGGTCATTCGAAATTTTGTATTTTGAAATTCGCGGTTTTATTATGGCATCGAATTTGGATTACTGGCGAATGAGGCGACTTATTGCAGCAACTTAAACGCTGATCTACTTAAAATTACATTATTAACGCAAAGCAACCGAAACATACAGAATCTGAGACCATAAATTTTATTCGTTCAAAAAAAGTAAGGCTAACCATCAGGGATTTTTGGAAAAAAATTTAAAATGTTTTATTGTTGAAATTCCGGTTCAAAATGTTTATAGGTAATGGTAGTAATATGTTTAGCAAGAAACTAACGGTAAGTTGCATATGGAAAGCGTGGTCATTCGAAATTTCGTATTTTGAAATTCGCGGTTTTATTATGGCATCAAATTTGGATTACTGGCGAATGAGGCGACTTATTGCAGCAACTTAAACGCTGATCTACTTAAAATTACATTATTAACGCAAAGCAACCGAAACATACAGAATCTGAGACCATAAATTTTATTCGTTCAAAAAAAGTAAAGCTAACCATCAGGGATTTTTGGAAAAAAATTTAAAATGTTTTATTGTTCAAATTCCGGTTCAAAATGTTTATAGGTAATGGTAGTAATATGTTTAGCAAGAAACTAACGGTAAGTTGCATATGGAAAGCGTGGTCATTCGAAATTTCGTATTTTGAAATTCGCGGTTTTATTATGGCATCAAATTTGGATTACTGGCGAATGAGGCGACTTATTGCAGCAACTTAAACGCTGATCTACTTAAAATTACATTATTAACGCAAAGCAACCGAAACATACAGAATCTGAGACCATAAATTTTATTCGTTCAAAAAAAGTAAGGCTAACCATCAGGGATTTTTGGAAAAAAATTTAAAATGTTTTATTGTTCAAATTCCGGTTCAAAATGTTTATAGGTAATGGTAGTAATATGTTTAGCAAGAAACTAACGGTAAGTTGCATATGGAAAGCGTGGTCATTCGAAATTTCGTATTTTGAAATTCGCGGTTTTATTATGGCATCGAATTTGGATTACTGGCGAATGAGGCGACTTATTGCAGCCACTTAAACGCTGATCTACTTAAAATTACATTATTAACGCAAAGCAACCGAAACATACAGAATCTGAGACCATAAATTTTATTCGTTCAAAAAAAGTAAGGCTAACCATCAGGGATTTTTGGAAAAAAATTTAAAATGTTTTATTGTTGAAATTCCGGTTCAAAATGTTTATAGGTAATGGTAGTAATATGTTTAGCAAGAAACTAACGGTAAGTTGCATATGGAAAGCGTGGTTATTCGAAATTTCATATTTTGAAATTCGCGGTTTTATTATGGCATCGAATTTGGATTATAGGCGAATGAGGCAACTTATTGCAGCAACTTAAACGCTAATCTACTTAAAATTACATTATTAACGCAAAGCAACCGAAACATACAGAATCTGAGACCATAAATTTTATTCGTTCAAAAAAAGTAAGGCTAACCATCAGGGATTTTTGGAAAAAAATTTAAAATATTTTATTGTTGAAATTCCGGTTCAAAATGTTTATAGGTAATGGTAGTAATATGTTTAGCAAGAAACTAACGGTAAGTTGCATATGGAAAGCGTGGTCATTCGAAATTTCGTATTTTGAAATTCGCGGTTTTATTATGGCATCGAATTTGGATTACTGGCGAATGAGGCGACTTATTGCAGCAACTTAAACGCTGATCTACTTAAAATTACATTATTAACGCAAAGCAACCGAAACATACAGAATCTGAGACCATAAATTTTATTCGTTCAAAAAAAGTAAAGCTAACCATCAGGGATTTTTGGAAAAAAATTTAAAATGTTTTATTGTTGAAATTCCGGTTCAAAATGTTTATAGGTAATGGTAGTAATATGTTTAGCAAGAAACTAACGGTAAGTTGCATATGGAAAGCGTGGTCATTCGAAATTTTGTATTTTGAAATTCGCGGTTTTATTATGGCATCGAATTTGGATTACTGGCGAATGAGGCGACTTATTGCAGCAACTTAAACGCTGATCTACTTAAAATTACATTATTAACGCAAAGCAACCGAAACATACAGAATCTGAGACCATAAATTTTATTCGTTCAAAAAAAGTAAGGCTAACCATCAGGGATTTTTGGAAAAAAATTTAAAATGTTTTATTGTTGAAATTCCGGTTCAAAATGTTTATAGGTAATGGTAGTAATATGTTTAGCAAGAAACTAACGGTAAGTTGCATATGGAAAGCGTGGTCATTCGAAATTTCGTATTTTGAAATTCGCGGTTTTATTATGGCATCAAATTTGGATTACTGGCGAATGAGGCGACTTATTGCAGCAACTTAAACGCTGATCTACTTAAAATTACATTATTAACGCAAAGCAACCGAAACATACAGAATCTGAGACCATAAATTTTATTCGTTCAAAAAAAGTAAAGCTAACCATCAGGGATTTTTGGAAAAAAATTTAAAATGTTTTATTGTTCAAATTCCGGTTCAAAATGTTTATAGGTAATGGTAGTAATATGTTTAGCAAGAAACTAACGGTAAGTTGCATATGGAAAGCGTGGTCATTCGAAATTTCGTATTTTGAAATTCGCGGTTTTATTATGGCATCAAATTTGGATTACTGGCGAATGAGGCGACTTATTGCAGCAACTTAAACGCTGATCTACTTAAAATTACATTATTAACGCAAAGCAACCGAAACATACAGAATCTGAGACCATAAATTTTATTCGTTCAAAAAAAGTAAGGCTAACCATCAGGGATTTTTGGAAAAAAATTTAAAATGTTTTATTGTTGAAATTCCGGTTCAAAATGTTTATAGGTAATGGTAGTAATATGTTTAGCAAGAAACTAACGGTAAGTTGCATATGGAAAGCGTGGTCATTCGAAATTTTGTATTTTGAAATTCGCGGTTTTATTATGGCATCGAATTTGGATTACTGGCGAATGAGGCGACTTATTGCAGCAACTTAAACGCTGATCTACTTAAAATTACATTATTAACGCAAAGCAACCGAAACATACAGAATCTGAGACCATAAATTTTATTCGTTCAAAAAAAGTAAGGCTAACCATCAGGGATTTTTGGAAAAAAATTTAAAATGTTTTATTGTTGAAATTCCGGTTCAAAATGTTTATAGGTAATGGTAGTAATATGTTTAGCAAGAAACTAACGGTAAGTTGCATATGGAAAGCGTGGTCATTCGAAATTTCGTATTTTGAAATTCGCGGTTTTATTATGGCATCAAATTTGGATTACTGGCGAATGAGGCGACTTATTGCAGCAACTTAAACGCTGATCTACTTAAAATTACATTATTAACGCAAAGCAACCGAAACATACAGAATCTGAGACCATAAATTTTATTCGTTCAAAAAAAGTAAAGCTAACCATCAGGGATTTTTGGAAAAAAATTTAAAATGTTTTATTGTTCAAATTCCGGTTCAAAATGTTTATAGGTAATGGTAGTAATATGTTTAGCAAGAAACTAACGGTAAGTTGCATATGGAAAGCGTGGTCATTCGAAATTTCGTATTTTGAAATTCGCGGTTTTATTATGGCATCGAATTTGGATTACTGGCGAATGAGGCGACTTATTGCAGCCACTTAAACGCTGATCTACTTAAAATTACATTATTAACGCAAAGCAACCGAAACATACAGAATCTGTGACCATAAATTTTATTCGTTCAAAAAATGTAAGGCTAACATCAGGGATTTTTGGAAAAAAATTTAAAATATTTTATTGTTGAAATTCCGGTTCAAAATGTTTATAGGTAATGGTAGTAATATGTTTAGCAAGAAACTAACGGTAAGTTGCATATGGAAAGCGTGGTTATTCGAAATTTCATATTTTGAAATTCGCGGTTTTAATATGGCATCGAATTTGGATTATAGGCGAATGAGGCGACTTATTGCAGCAACTTAAACGCTGATCTACTTAAAATTACATTATTAACGCAAAGCAACCGAAACATACAGAATCTGTGACCATAAATTTTATTCGTTCAAAAAATGTAAGGCTAACATCAGGGATTTTTGGAAAAAAATTTAAAATATTTTATTGTTGAAATTCCGGTTCAAAATGTTTATAGGTAATGGTAGTAATATGTTTAGCAAGAAACTAACGGTAAGTTGCATATGGAAAGCGTGGTTATTCGAAATTTCATATTTTGAAATTCGCGGTTTTAATATGGCATCGAATTTGGATTATAGGCGAATGAGGCGACTTATTGCAGCAACTTAAACGCTGATCTACTTAAAATTACATTATTAACGCAAAGCAACCGAAACATACAGAATCTGTGACCATAAATTTTATTCGTTCAAAAAATGTAAGGCTAACATCAGGGATTTTTGGAAAAAAATTTAAAATATTTTATTGTTGAAATTCCGGTTCAAAATGTTTATAGGTAATGGTAGTAATATGTTTAGCAAGAAACTAACGGTAAGTTGCATATGGAAAGCGTGGTTATTCGAAATTTCATATTTTGAAATTCGCGGTTTTAATATGGCATCGAATTTGGATTATAGGCGAATGAGGCGACTTATTGCAGCAACTTAAACGCTGATCTACTTAAAATTACATTATTAACGCAAAGCAACCGAAACATACAGAATCTGTGACCATAAATTTTATTCGTTCAAAAAATGTAAGGCTAACATCAGGGATTTTTGGAAAAAAATTTAAAATATTTTATTGTTGAAATTCCGGTTCAAAATGTTTATAGGTAATGGTAGTAATATGTTTAGCAAGAAACTAACGGTAAGTTGCATATGGAAAGCGTGGTTATTCGAAATTTCATATTTTGAAATTCGCGGTTTTATTATGGCATCGAATTTGGATCATAGGCGAATGAGGCGACTTATTGCAGCAACTTAAACGCTGATCTACTTAAAATTACATTATTAACGCAAAGCAACCGAAACATACAGAATCTGTGACCATAAATTTTATTCGTTCAAAAAATGTAAGGCTAACATCAGGGATTTTTGGAAAAAAATTTAAAATATTTTATTGTTGAAATTCCGGTTCAAAATGTTTATAGGTAATGGTAGTAATATGTTTAGCAAGAAACTAACGGTAAGTTGCATATGGAAAGCGTGGTTATTCGAAATTTCATATTTTGAAATTCGCGGTTTTAATATGGCATCGAATTTGGATTATAGGCGAATGAGGCGACTTATTGCAGCAACTTAAACGCTGATCTACTTAAAATTACATTATTAACGCAAAGCAACCGAAACATACAGAATCTGTGACCATAAATTTTATTCGTTCAAAAAATGTAAGGCTAACATCAGGGATTTTTGGAAAAAAATTTAAAATATTTTATTGTTGAAATTCCGGTTCAAAATGTTTATAGGTAATGGTAGTAATATGTTTAGCAAGAAACTAACGGTAAGTTGCATATGGAAAGCGTGGTTATTCGAAATTTCATATTTTGAAATTCGCGGTTTTAATATGGCATCGAATTTGGATTATAGGCGAATGAGGCGACTTATTGCAGCAACTTAAACGCTGATCTACTTAAAATTACATTATTAACGCAAAGCAACCGAAACATACAGAATCTGTGACCATAAATTTTATTCGTTCAAAAATGTAAGGCTAACATCAGGGATTTTTGGAAAAAAATTTAAAATATTTTATTGTTGAAATTCCGGTTCAAAATGTTTATAGGTAATGGTAGTAATATGTTTAGCAAGAAACTAACGGTAAGTTGCATATGGAAAGCGTGGTTATTCGAAATTTCATATTTTGAAATTCGCGGTTTTAATATGGCATCGAATTTGGATTATAGGCGAATGAGGCGACTTATTGCAGCAACTTAAACGCTGATCTACTTAAAATTACATTATTAACGCAAAGCAACCGAAACATACAGAATCTGAGACCATAAATTTTATTCGTTCAAAAAAAGTAAAGCTAACCATCAGGGATTTTTGGAAAAAAATTTAAAATGTTTTATTGTTGAAATTCCGGTTCAAAATGTTTATAGGTAATGGTAGTAATATGTTTAGCAAGAAACTAACGGTAAGTTGCATATGGAAAGCGTGGTCATTCGAAATTTTGTATTTTGAAATTCGCGGTTTTATTATGGCATCGAATTTGGATTACTGGCGAATGAGGCGACTTATTGCAGCAACTTAAACGCTGATCTACTTAAAATTACATTATTAACGCAAAGCAACCGAAACATACAGAATCTGAGACCATAAATTTTATTCGTTCAAAAAAAGTAAGGCTAACCATCAGGGATTTTTGGAAAAAAATTTAAAATATTTTATTGTTGAAATTCCGGTTCAAAATGTTTATAGGTAATGGTAGTAATATGTTTAGCAAGAAACTAACGGTAAGTTGCATATGGAAAGCGTGGTCATTCGAAATTTCGTATTTTGAAATTCGCGGTTTTATTATGGCATCGAATTTGGATTACTGGCGAATGCGGCGACTTATTGCAGCAACTTAAACGCTGATCTACTTAAAATTACATTATTAACGCAAAGCAACCGAAACATACAGAATCTGAGACCATAAATTTTATTCGTTCAAAAAAAGTAAAGCTAACCATCAGGGATTTTTGGAAAAAAATTTAAAATGTTTTATTGTTCAAATTCCGGTTCAAAATGTTTATAGGTAATGGTAGTAATATGTTTAGCAAGAAACTAACGGTAAGTTGCATATGGAAAGCGTGGTCATTCGAAATTTTGTATTTTGAAATTCGCGGTTTTATTATGGCATCGAATTTGGATTACTGGCGAATGAGGCGACTTATTGCAGCAACTTAAACGCTGATCTACTTAAAATTACATTATTAACGCAAAGCAACCGAAACATACAGAATCTGAGACCATAAATTTTATTCGTTCAAAAAAAGTAAGGCTAACCATCAGGGATTTTTGGAAAAAAATTTAAAATATTTTATTGTTGAAATTCCGGTTCAAAATGTTTATAGGTAATGGTAGTAATATGTTTAGCAAGAAACTAACGGTAAGTTGCATATGGAAAGCGTGGTCATTCGAAATTTCGTATTTTGAAATTCGCGGTTTTATTATGGCATCGAATTTGGATTACTGGCGAATGAGGCGACTTATTGCAGCAACTTAAACGCTGATCTACTTAAAATTACATTATTAACGCAAAGCAACCGAAACATACAGAATCTGAGACCATAAATTTTATTCGTTCAAAAAAAGTAAGGCTAACCATCAGGGATTTTTGGAAAAAAATTTAAAATATTTTATTGTTGAAATTCCGGTTCAAAATGTTTATAGGTAATGGTAGTAATATGTTTAGCAAGAAACTAACGGTAAGTTGCATATGGAAAGCGTGGTTATTCGAAATTTCATATTTTGAAATTCGCGGTTTTAATATGGCATCGAATTTGGATTATAGGCGAATGAGGCGACTTATTGCAGCAACTTAAACGCTGATCTACTTAAAATTACATTATTAACGCAAAGCAACCGAAACATACAGAATCTGTGACCATAAATTTTATTCGTTCAAAAAATGTAAGGCTAACATCAGGGATTTTTGGAAAAAAATTTAAAATATTTTATTGTTGAAATTCCGGTTCAAAATGTTTATAGGTAATGGTAGTAATATGTTTAGCAAGAAACTAACGGTAAGTTGCATATGGAAAGCGTGGTTATTCGAAATTTCATATTTTGAAATTCGCGGTTTTAATATGGCATCGAATTTGGATTATAGGCGAATGAGGCGACTTATTGCAGCAACTTAAACGCTGATCTACTTAAAATTACATTATTAACGCAAAGCAACCGAAACATACAGAATCTGTGACCATAAATTTTATTCGTTCAAAAAATGTAAGGCTAACATCAGGGATTTTTGGAAAAAAATTTAAAATATTTTATTGTTGAAATTCCGGTTCAAAATGTTTATAGGTAATGGTAGTAATATGTTTAGCAAGAAACTAACGGTAAGTTGCATATGGAAAGCGTGGTTATTCGAAATTTCATATTTTGAAATTCGCGGTTTTAATATGGCATCGAATTTGGATTATAGGCGAATGAGGCGACTTATTGCAGCAACTTAAACGCTGATCTACTTAAAATTACATTATTAACGCAAAGCAACCGAAACATACAGAATCTGTGACCATAAATTTTATTCGTTCAAAAAATGTAAGGCTAACATCAGGGATTTTTGGAAAAAAATTTAAAATATTTTATTGTTGAAATTCCGGTTCAAAATGTTTATAGGTAATGGTAGTAATATGTTTAGCAAGAAACTAACGGTAAGTTGCATATGGAAAGCGTGGTTATTCGAAATTTCATATTTTGAAATTCGCGGTTTTAATATGGCATCGAATTTGGATTATAGGCGAATGAGGCGACTTATTGCAGCAACTTAAACGCTGATCTACTTAAAATTACATTATTAACGCAAAGCAACCGAAACATACAGAATCTGTGACCATAAATTTTATTCGTTCAAAAAATGTAAGGCTAACATCAGGGATTTTTGGAAAAAAATTTAAAATATTTTATTGTTGAAATTCCGGTTCAAAATGTTTATAGGTAATGGTAGTAATATGTTTAGCAAGAAACTAACGGTAAGTTGCATATGGAAAGCGTGGTTATTCGAAATTTCATATTTTGAAATTCGCGGTTTTAATATGGCATCGAATTTGGATTATAGGCGAATGAGGCGACTTATTGCAGCAACTTAAACGCTGATCTACTTAAAATTACATTATTAACGCAAAGCAACCGAAACATACAGAATCTGTGACCATAAATTTTATTCGTTCAAAAAATGTAAGGCTAACATCAGGGATTTTTGGAAAAAAATTTAAAATATTTTATTGTTGAAATTCCGGTTCAAAATGTTTATAGGTAATGGTAGTAATATGTTTAGCAAGAAACTAACGGTAAGTTGCATATGGAAAGCGTGGTTATTCGAAATTTCATATTTTGAAATTCGCGGTTTTAATATGGCATCGAATTTGGATTATAGGCGAATGAGGCGACTTATTGCAGCAACTTAAACGCTGATCTACTTAAAATTACATTATTAACGCAAAGCAACCGAAACATACAGAATCTGTGACCATAAATTTTATTCGTTCAAAAAATGTAAGGCTAACATCAGGGATTTTTGGAAAAAAATTTAAAATATTTTATTGTTGAAATTCCGGTTCAAAATGTTTATAGGTAATGGTAGTAATATGTTTAGCAAGAAACTAACGGTAAGTTGCATATGGAAAGCGTGGTTATTCGAAATTTCATATTTTGAAATTCGCGGTTTTAATATGGCATCGAATTTGGATTATAGGCGAATGAGGCGACTTATTGCAGCAACTTAAACGCTGATCTACTTAAAATTACATTATTAACGCAAAGCAACCGAAACATACAGAATCTGTGACCATAAATTTTATTCGTTCAAAAAATGTAAGGCTAACATCAGGGATTTTTGGAAAAAAATTTAAAATATTTTATTGTTGAAATTCCGGTTCAAAATGTTTATAGGTAATGGTAGTAATATGTTTAGCAAGAAACTAACGGTAAGTTGCATATGGAAAGCGTGGTTATTCGAAATTTCATATTTTGAAATTCGCGGTTTTAATATGGCATCGAATTTGGATTATAGGCGAATGAGGCGACTTATTGCAGCAACTTAAACGCTGATCTACTTAAAATTACATTATTAACGCAAAGCAACCGAAACATACAGAATCTGAGACCATAAATTTTATTCGTTCAAAAAAAGTAAAGCTAACCATCAGGGATTTTTGGAAAAAAATTTAAAATGTTTTATTGTTGAAATTCCGGTTCAAAATGTTTATAGGTAATGGTAGTAATATGTTTAGCAAGAAACTAACGGTAAGTTGCATATGGAAAGCGTGGTCATTCGAAATTTTGTATTTTGAAATTCGCGGTTTTATTATGGCATCGAATTTGGATTACTGGCGAATGAGGCGACTTATTGCAGCAACTTAAACGCTGATCTACTTAAAATTACATTATTAACGCAAAGCAACCGAAACATACAGAATCTGAGACCATAAATTTTATTCGTTCAAAAAAAGTAAGGCTAACCATCAGGGATTTTTGGAAAAAAATTTAAAATATTTTATTGTTGAAATTCCGGTTCAAAATGTTTATAGGTAATGGTAGTAATATGTTTAGCAAGAAACTAACGGTAAGTTGCATATGGAAAGCGTGGTCATTCGAAATTTCGTATTTTGAAATTCGCGGTTTTATTATGGCATCGAATTTGGATTACTGGCGAATGCGGCGACTTATTGCAGCAACTTAAACGCTGATCTACTTAAAATTACATTATTAACGCAAAGCAACCGAAACATACAGAATCTGAGACCATAAATTTTATTCGTTCAAAAAAAGTAAAGCTAACCATCAGGGATTTTTGGAAAAAAATTTAAAATGTTTTATTGTTCAAATTCCGGTTCAAAATGTTTATAGGTAATGGTAGTAATATGTTTAGCAAGAAACTAACGGTAAGTTGCATATGGAAAGCGTGGTCATTCGAAATTTTGTATTTTGAAATTCGCGGTTTTATTATGGCATCGAATTTGGATTACTGGCGAATGAGGCGACTTATTGCAGCAACTTAAACGCTGATCTACTTAAAATTACATTATTAACGCAAAGCAACCGAAACATACAGAATCTGAGACCATAAATTTTATTCGTTCAAAAAAAGTAAGGCTAACCATCAGGGATTTTTGGAAAAAAATTTAAAATATTTTATTGTTGAAATTCCGGTTCAAAATGTTTATAGGTAATGGTAGTAATATGTTTAGCAAGAAACTAACGGTAAGTTGCATATGGAAAGCGTGGTCATTCGAAATTTCGTATTTTGAAATTCGCGGTTTTATTATGGCATCGAATTTGGATTACTGGCGAATGCGGCGACTTATTGCAGCAACTTAAACGCTGATCTACTTAAAATTACATTATTAACGCAAAGCAACCGAAACATACAGAATCTGAGACCATAAATTTTATTCGTTCAAAAAAAGTAAGGCTAACCATCAGGGATTTTTGGAAAAAAATTTAAAATATTTTTTTGTTGAAATTCCGGTTCAAAATGTTTATAGGTAATGGTAGTAATATGTTTAGCAAGAAACTAACGGTAAGTTGCATATGGAAAGCGTGGTTATTCGAAATTTCATATTTTGAAATTCGCGGTTTTAATATGGCATCGAATTTGGATTATAGGCGAATGAGGCGACTTATTGCAGCAACTTAAACGCTGATCTACTTAAAATTACATTATTAACGCAAAGCAACCGAAACATACAGAATCTGTGACCATAAATTTTATTCGTTCAAAAAATGTAAGGCTAACATCAGGGATTTTTGGAAAAAAATTTAAAATATTTTATTGTTGAAATTCCGGTTCAAAATGTTTATAGGTAATGGTAGTAATATGTTTAGCAAGAAACTAACGGTAAGTTGCATATGGAAAGCGTGGTTATTCGAAATTTCATATTTTGAAATTCGCGGTTTTAATATGGCATCGAATTTGGATTATAGGCGAATGAGGCGACTTATTGCAGCAACTTAAACGCTGATCTACTTAAAATTACATTATTAACGCAAAGCAACCGAAACATACAGAATCTGAGACCATAAATTTTATTCGTTCAAAAAAAGTAAAGCTAACCATCAGGGATTTTTGGAAAAAAATTTAAAATGTTTTATTGTTGAAATTCCGGTTCAAAATGTTTATAGGTAATGGTAGTAATATGTTTAGCAAGAAACTAACGGTAAGTTGCATATGGAAAGCGTGGTCATTCGAAATTTCGTATTTTGAAATTCGCGGTTTTATTATGGCATCGAATTTGGATTACTGGCGAATGCGGCGACTTATTGCAGCAACTTAAACGCTGATCTACTTAAAATTACATTATTAACGCAAAGCAACCGAAACATACAGAATCTGAGACCATAAATTTTATTCGTTCAAAAAAAGTAAGGCTAACCATCAGGGATTTTTGGAAAAAAATTTAAAATATTTTATTGTTGAAATTCCGGTTCAAAATGTTTATAGGTAATGGTAGTAATATGTTTAGCAAGAAACTAACGGTAAGTTGCATATGGAAAGCGTGGTTATTCGAAATTTCATATTTTGAAATTCGCGGTTTTAATATGGCATCGAATTTGGATTATAGGCGAATGAGGCGACTTATTGCAGCAACTTAAACGCTGATCTACTTAAAATTACATTATTAACGCAAAGCAACCGAAACATACAGAATCTGTGACCATAAATTTTATTCGTTCAAAAAATGTAAGGCTAACCATCAGGGATTTTTGGAAAAAAATTTAAAATATTTTATTGTTGAAATTCCGGTTCAAAATGTTTATAGGTAATGGTAGTAATATGTTTAGCAAGAAACTAACGGTAAGTTGCATATGGAAAGCGTGGTTATTCGAAATTTCATATTTTGAAATTCGCGGTTTTAATATGGCATCGAATTTGGATTATAGGCGAATGAGGCGACTTATTGCAGCAACTTAAACGCTGATCTACTTAAAATTACATTATTAACGCAAAGCAACCGAAACATACAGAATCTGAGACCATAAATTTTATTCGTTCAAAAAAAGTAAAGCTAACCATCAGGGATTTTTGGAAAAAAATTTAAAATGTTTTATTGTTGAAATTCCGGTTCAAAATGTTTATAGGTAATGGTAGTAATATGTTTAGCAAGAAACTAACGGTAAGTTGCATATGGAAAGCGTGGTTATTCGAAATTTCATATTTTGAAATTCGCGGTTTTATTATGGCATCGAATTTGGATTATAGGCGAATGAGGCGACTTATTGCAGCAACTTAAACGCTGATCTACTTAAAATTACATTATTAACGCAAAGCAACCGAAACATACAGAATCTGAGACCATAAATTTTATTCGTTCAAAAAAAGTAAAGCTAACCATCAGGGATTTTTGGAAAAAAATTTAAAATGTTTTATTGTTGAAATTCTGGTTCAAAATGTTTATAGGTAATGGTAGTAATATGTTTAGCAAGAAACTAACGGTAAGTTGCATATGGAAAGCGTGGTCATTCGAAATTTCGTATTTTGAAATTCGCGGTTTTATTATGGCATCGAATTTGGATTACTGGCGAATGCGGCGACTTATTGCAGCAACTTAAACGCTGATCTACTTAAAATTACATTATTAACGCAAAGCAACCGAAACATACAGAATCTGAGACCATAAATTTTATTCGTTCAAAAAAAGTCATCAGGGATTTTTGGAAAAAAATTTAAAATATTTTATTGTTGAAATTCCGGTTCAAAATGTTTATAGGTAATGGTAGTAATATGTTTAGCAAGAAACTAACGGTAAGTTGCATATGGAAAGCGTGGTCATTCGAAATTTCGTATTTTGAAATTCGCGGTTTTATTATGGCATCGAATTTGGATTACTGGCGAATGCGGCGACTTATTGCAGCAACTTAAACGCTGATCTACTTAAAATTACATTATTAACGCAAAGCAACCGAAACATACAGAATCTGAGACCATAAATTTTATTCGTTCAAAAAAAGTAAAGCTAACCATCAGGGATTTTTGGAAAAAAATTTAAAATGTTTTATTGTTGAAATTCTGGTTCAAAATGTTTATAGGTAATGGTAGTAATATGTTTAGCAAGAAACTAACGGTAAGTTGCATATGGAAAGCGTGGTCATTCGAAATTTCGTATTTTGAAATTCGCGGTTTTATTATGGCATCGAATTTGGATTATAGGCGAATGAGGCGACTTATTGCAGCAACTTAAACGCTGATCTACTTAAAATTACATTATTAACGCAAAGCAACCGAAACATACAGAATCTGAGACCATAAATTTTATTCGTTCAAAAAAAGTAAGGCTAACCATCAGGGATTTTTGGAAAAAAATTTAAAATATTTTATTGTTGAAATTCCGGTTCAAAATGTTTATAGGTAATGGTAGTAATATGTTTAGCAAGAAACTAACGGTAAGTTGCATATGGAAAGCGTGGTCATTCGAAATTTCGTATTTTGAAATTCGCGGTTTTATTATGGCATCGAATTTGGATTACTGGCGAATGCGGCGACTTATTGCAGCAACTTAAACGCTGATCTACTTAAAATTACATTATTAACGCAAAGCAACCGAAACATACAGAATCTGAGACCATAAATTTTATTCGTTCAAAAAAAGAAAGGCTAACCATCAGGGATTTTTGGAAAAAATTTTAAAATGTTTTATTGTTGAAATTCCGGTTCAAAATGTTTATAGGTAATGGTAGTAATATGTTTAGCAAGAAACTAACGGTAAGTTGCATATGGAAAGCGTGGTTATTCGAAATTTCATATTTTGAAATTCGCGGTTTTATTATGGCATCGAATTTGGATTATAGGCGAATGAGGCGACTTATTGCAGCAACTTAAACGCTGATCTACTTAAAATTACATTATTAACGCAAAGCAACCGAAACATACAGAATCTGAGACCATAAATTTTATTCGTTCAAAAAAAGTAAAGCTAACCATCAGGGATTTTTGGAAAAAAATTTAAAATGTTTTATTGTTGAAATTCTGGTTCAAAATGTTTATAGGTAATGGTAGTAATATGTTTAGCAAGAAACTAACGGTAAGTTGCATATGGAAAGCGTGGTCATTCGAAATTTCGTATTTTGAAATTCGCGGTTTTATTATGGCATCGAATTTGGATTACTGGCGAATGCGGCGACTTATTGCAGCAACTTAAACGCTGATCTACTTAAAATTACATTATTAACGCAAAGCAACCGAAACATACAGAATCTGAGACCATAAATTTTATTCGTTCAAAAAAAGTCATCAGGGATTTTTGGAAAAAAATTTAAAATATTTTATTGTTGAAATTCCGGTTCAAAATGTTTATAGGTAATGGTAGTAATATGTTTAGCAAGAAACTAACGGTAAGTTGCATATGGAAAGCGTGGTCATTCGAAATTTCGTATTTTGAAATTCGCGGTTTTATTATGGCATCGAATTTGGATTACTGGCGAATGCGGCGACTTATTGCAGCAACTTAAACGCTGATCTACTTAAAATTACATTATTAACGCAAAGCAACCGAAACATACAGAATCTGTGACCATAAATTTTATTCGTTCAAAAAAGTAAAGCTAACCATCAGGGATTTTTGGAAAAAATTTTAAAATGTTTTAATGTTGAAATTCCGGTTCAAAATGTTTATAGGTAATGGTAGTAATATGTTTAGCAAGAAACTAACGGTAAGTTGCATATGGAAAGCGTGGTCATTCGAAATTTTGTATTTTGAAATTCGCGGTTTTATTATGGCATCGAATTTGGATTACTGGCGAATGAGGCGACTTATTGCAGCAACTTAAACGCTGATCTACTTAAAATTACATTATTAACGCAAAGCAACCGAAACATACAGAATCTGAGACCATAAATTTTATTCGTTCAAAAAAAGTAAGGCTAACCATCAGGGATTTTTGGAAAAAAATTTAAAATGTTTTATTGTTGAAATTCCGGTTCAAAATGTTTATAGGTAATGGTAGTAATATGTTTAGCAAGAAACTAACGGTAAGTTGCATATGGAAAGCGTGGTCATTCGAAATTTCGTATTTTGAAATTCGCGGTTTTATTATGGCATCGAATTTGGATTACTGGCGAATGCGGCGACTTATTGCAGCAACTTAAACGCTGATCTACTTAAAATTACATTATTAACGCAAAGCAACCGAAACATACAGAATCTGAGACCATAAATTTTATTCGTTCAAAAAAAGTAAAGCTAACCATCAGGGATTTTTGGAAAAAAATTTAAAATGTTTTATTGTTGAAATTCTGGTTCAAAATGTTTATAGGTAATGGTAGTAATATGTTTAGCAAGAAACTAACGGTAAGTTGCATATGGAAAGCGTGGTCATTCGAAATTTCGTATTTTGAAATTCGCGGTTTTATTATGGCATCGAATTTGGATTATAGGCGAATGAGGCGACTTATTGCAGCAACTTAAACGCTGATCTACTTAAAATTACATTATTAACGCAAAGCAACCGAAACATACAGAATCTGAGACCATAAATTTTATTCGTTCAAAAAAAGTAAGGCTAACCATCAGGGATTTTTGGAAAAAAATTTAAAATATTTTATTGTTGAAATTCCGGTTCAAAATGTTTATAGGTAATGGTAGTAATATGTTTAGCAAGAAACTAACGGTAAGTTGCATATGGAAAGCGTGGTCATTCGAAATTTCGTATTTTGAAATTCGCGGTTTTATTATGGCATCGAATTTGGATTACTGGCGAATGCGGCGACTTATTGCAGCAACTTAAACGCTGATCTACTTAAAATTACATTATTAACGCAAAGCAACCGAAACATACAGAATCTGAGACCATAAATTTTATTCGTTCAAAAAAAGAAAGGCTAACCATCAGGGATTTTTGGAAAAAATTTTAAAATGTTTTATTGTTGAAATTCCGGTTCAAAATGTTTATAGGTAATGGTAGTAATATGTTTAGCAAGAAACTAACGGTAAGTTGCATATGGAAAGCGTGGTTATTCGAAATTTCATATTTTGAAATTCGCGGTTTTATTATGGCATCGAATTTGGATTATAGGCGAATGAGGCGACTTATTGCAGCAACTTAAACGCTGATCTACTTAAAATTACATTATTAACGCAAAGCAACCGAAACATACAGAATCTGAGACCATAAATTTTATTCGTTCAAAAAAAGTAAAGCTAACCATCAGGGATTTTTGGAAAAAAATTTAAAATGTTTTATTGTTGAAATTCTGGTTCAAAATGTTTATAGGTAATGGTAGTAATATGTTTAGCAAGAAACTAACGGTAAGTTGCATATGGAAAGCGTGGTCATTCGAAATTTCGTATTTTGAAATTCGCGGTTTTATTATGGCATCGAATTTGGATTACTGGCGAATGCGGCGACTTATTGCAGCAACTTAAACGCTGATCTACTTAAAATTACATTATTAACGCAAAGCAACCGAAACATACAGAATCTGAGACCATAAATTTTATTCGTTCAAAAAAAGTCATCAGGGATTTTTGGAAAAAAATTTAAAATATTTTATTGTTGAAATTCCGGTTCAAAATGTTTATAGGTAATGGTAGTAATATGTTTAGCAAGAAACTAACGGTAAGTTGCATATGGAAAGCGTGGTCATTCGAAATTTCGTATTTTGAAATTCGCGGTTTTATTATGGCATCGAATTTGGATTACTGGCGAATGCGGCGACTTATTGCAGCAACTTAAACGCTGATCTACTTAAAATTACATTATTAACGCAAAGCAACCGAAACATACAGAATCTGTGACCATAAATTTTATTCGTTCAAAAAAGTAAAGCTAACCATCAGGGATTTTTGGAAAAAATTTTAAAATGTTTTAATGTTGAAATTCCGGTTCAAAATGTTTATAGGTAATGGTAGTAATATGTTTAGCAAGAAACTAACGGTAAGTTGCATATGGAAAGCGTGGTCATTCGAAATTTTGTATTTTGAAATTCGCGGTTTTATTATGGCATCGAATTTGGATTACTGGCGAATGAGGCGACTTATTGCAGCAACTTAAACGCTGATCTACTTAAAATTACATTATTAACGCAAAGCAACCGAAACATACAGAATCTGAGACCATAAATTTTATTCGTTCAAAAAAAGTAAGGCTAACCATCAGGGATTTTTGGAAAAAAATTTAAAATGTTTTATTGTTGAAATTCCGGTTCAAAATGTTTATAGGTAATGGTAGTAATATGTTTAGCAAGAAACTAACGGTAAGTTGCATATGGAAAGCGTGGTCATTCGAAATTTTGTATTTTGAAATTCGCGGTTTTATTATGGCATCGAATTTGGATTACTGGCGAATGAGGCGACTTATTGCAGCAACTTAAACGCTGATCTACTTAAAATTACATTATTAACGCAAAGCAACCGAAACATACAGAATCTGTGACCATAAATTTTATTCGTTCAAAAAAGTAAGGCTAGCCATCAGGGATTTTTGGAAAAAATTTTAAAATATTTTATTGTTGAAATTCCGGTTCAAAATGTTTATAGGTAATGGTAGTAATATGTTTAGCAAGAAACTAACGGTAAGTTGCATATGGAAAGCGTGGTTATTCGAAATTTCATATTTTGAAATTCGCGGTTTTAATATGGCATCGAATTTGGATTATAGGCGAATGAGGCGACTTATTGCAGCAACTTAAACGCTGATCTACTTAAAATTACATTATTAACGCAAAGCAACCGAAACATACAGAATCTGTGACCATAAATTTTATTCGTTCAAAAAATGTAAGGCTAACCATCAGGGATTTTTGGAAAAAATTTTAAAATGTTTTATTGTTGAAATTCCGGTTCAAAATGTTTATAGGTAATGGTAGTAATATGTTTAGCAAGAAACTAACGGTAAGTTGCATATGGAAAGCGTGGTCATTCGAAATTTCGTATTTTGAAATTCGCGGTTTTATTATGGCATCGAATTTGGATTACTGGCGAATGAGGCGACTTATTGCAGCCACTTAAACGCTGATCTACTTAAAATTACATTATTAACGCAAAGCAACCGAAACATACAGAATCTGAGACCATAAATTTTATTCGTTCAAAAAAAGTAAGGCTAACCATCAGGGATTTTTGGAAAAAAATTTAAAATGTTTTATTGTTGAAATTTCGGTTCAAAATGTTTATAGGTAATGGTAGTAATATGTTTAGCAAGAAACTAACGGTAAGTTGCATATGGAAAGCGTGGTCATTCGAAATTTCGTATTTTGAAATTCGCGGTTTTATTATGGCATCGAATTTGGATTACTGGGGAATGAGGCGACTTATTGCAGCAACTTAAACGCTGATCTACTTAAAATTACATTATTAACGCAAAGCAACCGAAACATACAGAATCTGAGACCATAAATTTTATTCGTTCAAAAAAAGTAAGGCTAACCATCAGGGATTTTTGGAAAAAAATTTAAAATGTTTTATTGTTGAAATTCCGGTTCAAAATGTTTATAGGTAATGGTAGTAATATGTTTAGCAAGAAACTAACGGTAAGTTGCATATGGAAAGCGTGGTCATTCGAAATTTCGTATTTTGAAATTCGCGGTTTTATTATGGCATCGAATTTGGATTACTGGCAAATGAGGCGACTTATTGCAGCAACTTAAACGCTGATCTACTTAAAATTACATTATTAACGCAAAGCAACCGAAACATACAGAATCTGAGACCATAAATTTTATTCGTTCAAAAAAAGTAAGGCTAACCATCAGGGATTTTTGGAAAAAAATTTAAAATGTTTTATTGTTGAAATTCCGGTTCAAAATGTTTATAGGTAATGGTAGTAATATGTTTAGCAAGAAACTAACGGTAAGTTGCATATGGAAAGCGTGGTCATTCGAAATTTCGTATTTTGAAATTCGCGGTTTTATTATGGCATCGAATTTGGATTACTGGCGAATGAGGCGACTTATTGCAGCAACTTAAACGCTGATCTACTTAAAATTACATTATTAACGCAAAGCAACCGAAACATACAGAATCTGAGACCATAAATTTTATTCGTTCAAAAAAAGTAAGGCTAACCATCAGGGATTTTTGGAAAAAAATTTAAAATGTTTTATTGTTGAAATTCCGGTTCAAAATGTTTATAGGTAATGGTAGTAATATGTTTAGCAAGAAACTAACGGTAAGTTGCATATGGAAAGCGTGGTCATTCGAAATTTCGTATTTTGAAATTCGCGGTTTTATTATGGCATCGAATTTGGATTACTGGCGAATGAGGCGACTAATTGCAGCAACTTAAACGCTGATCTACTTAAAATTACATTATTAACGCAAAGCAACCGAAACATACAGAATCTGAGACCATAAATTTTATTCGTTCAAAAAAAGTAAGGCTAACCATCAGGGATTTTTGGAAAAAAATTTAAAATGTTTTATTGTTGAAATTCCGGTTCAAAATGTTTATAGGTAATGGTAGTAATATGTTTAGCAAGAAACTAACGGTAAGTTGCATATGGAAAGCGTGGTCATTCGAAATTTCGTATTTTGAAATTCGCGGTTTTATTATGGCATCGAATTTGGATTACTGGCGAATGAGGCGACTTATTGCAGCAACTTAAACGCTGATCTACTTAAAATTACATTATTAACGCAAAGCAACCGAAACATACAGAATCTGAGACCATAAATTTTATTCGTTCAAAAAAAGTAAGGCTAACCATCAGGGATTTTTGGAAAAAAATTTAAAATGTTTTATTGTTGAAATTCCGGTTCAAAATGTTTATAGGTAATGGTAGTAATATGTTTAGCAAGAAACTAACGGTAAGTTGCATATGGAAAGCGTGGTCATTCGAAATTTCGTATTTTGAAATTCGCGGTTTTATTATGGCATCGAATTTGGATTACTGGCGAATGAGGCGACTTATTGCAGCAACTTAAACGCTGATCTACTTAAAATTACATTATTAACGCAAAGCAACCGAAACATACAGAATCTGAGACCATAAATTTTATTCGTTCAAAAAAAGTAAGGCTAACCATCAGGGATTTTTGGAAAAAAATTTAAAATGTTTTATTGTTGAAATTCCGGTTCAAAATGTTTATAGGTAATGGTAGTAATATGTTTAGCAAGAAACTAACGGTAAGTTGCATATGGAAAGCGTGGTCATTCGAAATTTCGTATTTTGAAATTCGCGGTTTTATTATGGCATCGAATTTGGATTACTGGCGAATGAGGCGACTTATTGCAGCAACTTAAACGCTGATCTACTTAAAATTACATTATTAACGCAAAGCAACCGAAACATACAGAATCTGAGACCATAAATTTTATTCGTTCAAAAAAAGTAAGGCTAACCATCAGGGATTTTTGGAAAAAAATTTAAAATGTTTTATTGTTGAAATTCCGGTTCAAAATGTTTATAGGTAATGGTAGTAATATGTTTAGCAAGAAACTAACGGTAAGTTGCATATGGAAAGCGTGGTCATTCGAAATTTCGTATTTTGAAATTCGCGGTTTTATTATGGCATCGAATTTGGATTACTGGCGAATGAGGCGACTTATTGCAGCAACTTAAACGCTGATCTACTTAAAATTACATTATTAACGCAAAGCAACCGAAACATACAGAATCTGAGACCATAAATTTTATTCGTTCAAAAAAAGTAAGGCTAACCATCAGGGATTTTTGGAAAAAAATTTAAAATGTTTTATTGTTGAAATTCCGGTTCAAAATGTTTATAGGTAATGGTAGTAATATGTTTAGCAAGAAACTAACGGTAAGTTGCATATGGAAAGCGTGGTCATTCGAAATTTCGTATTTTGAAATTCGCGGTTTTATTATGGCATCGAATTTGGATTACTGGCGAATGAGGCGACTTATTGCAGCAACTTAAACGCTGATCTACTTAAAATTACATTATTAACGCAAAGCAACCGAAACATACAGAATCTGAGACCATAAATTTTATTCGTTCAAAAAAAGTAAGGCTAACCATCAGGGATTTTTGGAAAAAATTTAAAATGTTTTATTGTTGAAATTCCGGTTCAAAATGTTTATAGGTAATGGTAGTAATATGTTTAGCAAGAAACTAACGGTAAGTTGCATATGGAAAGCGTGGTCATTCGAAATTTCGTATTTTGAAATTCGCGGTTTTATTATGGCATCGAATTTGGATTACTGGCGAATGCGGCGACTTATTGCAGCAACTTAAACGCTGATCTACTTAAAATTACATTATTAACGCAAAGCAACCGAAACATACAGAATCTGAGACCATAAATTTTATTCGTTCAAAAAAAGTAAGGCTAACCATCAGGGATTTTTGGAAAAAAATTTAAAATATTTTATTGTTGAAATTCCGGTTAAAAATGTTTATAGGTAATGGTAGTAATATGTTTAGCAAGAAACTAACGGTAAGTTGCATATGGAAAGCGTGGTTATTCGAAATTTCATATTTTGAAATTCGCGGTTTTATTATGGCATCGAATTTGGATTATAGGCGAATGAGGCGACTTATTGCAGCAACTTAAACGCTGATCTACTTAAAATTACATTATTAACGCAAAGCAACCGAAACATACAGAATCTGAGACCATAAATTTTATTCGTTCAAAAAAAGTAAGGCTAACCATCAGGGATTTTTGGAAAAAAATTTAAAATGTTTTATTGTTGAAATTCCGGTTCAAAATGTTTATAGGTAATGGTAGTAATATGTTTAGCAAGAAACTAACGGTAAGTTGCATATGGAAAGCGTGGTCACTCGAAATTTCGTATTTTGAAATTCGCGGTTTTATTATGGCATCGAATTTGGATTACTGGCGAATGAGGCGACTTATTGCAGCCACTTAAACGCTGATCTACTTAAAATTACATTATTAACGCAAAGCAACCGAAACATACAGAATCTGAGACCATAAATTTTATTCGTTCAAAAAAAGTAAGGCTTACCATCAGGGATTTTTGGAAAAAAATTTAAAATGTTTTATTGTTGAAATTCCGGTTCAAAATGTTTATAGGTAATGGTAGTAATATGTTTAGCAAGAAACTAACGGTAAGTTGCATATGGAAAGCGTGGTCATTCGAAATTTCGTATTTTGAAATTCGCGGTTTTATTATGGCATCGAATTTGGATTACTGGCGAATGCGGCGACTTATTGCAGCAACTTAAACGCTGATCTACTTAAAATTACATTATTAACGCAAAGCAACCGAAACATACAGAATCTGAGACCATAAATTTTATTCGTTCAAAAAAAGTAAGGCTAACCATCAGCGATTTTTGGAAAAAAATTTAAAATGTTTTATTGTTGAAATTCCGGTTCAAAATGTTTATAGGTAATGGTAGTAATATGTTTAGCAAGAAACTAACGGTAAGTTGCATATGGAAAGCGTGGTTATTCGAAATTTCATATTTTGAAATTCGCGGTTTTATTATGGCATCGAATTTGGATTATAGGCGAATGAGGCGACTTATTGCAGCAACTTAAACGCTGATCTACTTAAAATTACATTATTAACGCAAAGCAACCGAAACATACAGAATCTGAGACCATAAATTTTATTCGTTCAAAAAAAGTAAGGCTAACCATCAGGGATTTTTGGAAAAAAATTTAAAATGTTTTATTGTTGAAATTCCGGTTCAAAATGTTTATAGGTAATGGTAGTAATATGTTTAGCAAGAAACTAACGGTAAGTTGCATATGGAAAGCGTGGTCACTCGAAATTTCGTATTTTGAAATTCGCGGTTTTATTATGGCATCGAATTTGGATTACTGGCGAATGAGGCGACTTATTGCAGCCACTTAAACGCTGATCTACTTAAAATTACATTATTAACGCAAAGCAACCGAAACATACAGAATCTGAGACCATAAATTTTATTCGTTCAAAAAAGTAAGGCTAACCATCAGGGATTTTTGGAAAAAATTTTAAAATGTTTTATTGTTGAAATTCCGGTTCAAAATGTTTATAGGTAATGGTAGTAATATGTTTAGCAAGAAACTAACGGTAAGTTGCATATGGAAAGCGTGGTCATTCGAAATTTCGTATTTTGAAATTCGCGGTTTTATTATGGCATCGAATTTGGATTACTGGCGAATGCGGCGACTTATTGCAGCAACTTAAACGCTGATCTACTTAAAATTACATTATTAACGCAAAGCAACCGAAACATACAGAATCTGAGACCATAAATTTTATTCGTTCAAAAAAAGTAAGGCTAACCATCAGGGATTTTTGGAAAAAAATTTAAAATGTTTTATTGTTGAAATTCCGGTTCAAAATGTTTATAGGTAATGGTAGTAATATGTTTAGCAAGAAACTAACGGTAAGTTGCATATGGAAAGCGTGGTTATTCGAAATTTCATATTTTGAAATTCGCGGTTTTATTATGGCATCGAATTTGGATTATAGGCGAATGAGGCGACTTATTGCAGCAACTTAAACGCTGATCTACTTAAAATTACATTATTAACGCAAAGCAACCGAAACATACAGAATCTGAGACCATAAATTTTATTCGTTCAAAAAAAGTAAGGCTAGCCATCAGGGATTTTTGGAAAAAAATTTAAAATGTTTTATTGTTGAAATTCCGGTTCAAAATGTTTATAGGTAATGGTAGTAATATGTTTAGCAAGAAACTAACGGTAAGTAGCATATGGAAAGCGTGGTCATTCGAAATTTCGTATTTTGAAATTCGCGGTTTTATTATGGCATCGAATTTGGATTACTGGCGAATGAGGCGACTTATTGCAGCAACTTAAACGCTGATCTACTTAAAATTACATTATTAAAGCAACCGAAACATACAGAATCTGAGACCATAAATTTTATTCGTTCAAAAAAAGTAAGGCTAGCCATCAGGGATTTTTAGAAAAAAATTTAAAATGTTTTATTGTTGAAATTCCGGTTCAAAATGTTTATAGGTAATGGTAGTAATATGTTTAGCTAGAAACTAACGGTAAGTTGCATATGGAAAGCTTGGTCATTCGAAATTTCGTATTTTGAAATTCGCGGTTTTATTATGGCATCGAATTTGGATTACTGGCAAATGAGGCGACTTATTGCAGCAACTTAAACGCTGATCTACTTAAAATTACATTATTAACGCAAAGCAACCGAAACATACAGAATCTGAGACCATAAATTTTATTCGTTCAAAAAAAGTAAGGCTAACCATCAGGGATTTTTGGAAAAAAATTTAAAATGTTTTATTGTTGAAATTCCGGTTCAAAATGTTTATAAGTAATGATAGTAATATGTTTAGCAAGAAACTAACGGTAAGTTGCATATGGAAAGCGTGGTCATTCGAAATTTCGTATTTTGAAATTCGCGGTTTTAATATGGCATCGAATTTGGATTACTGGCGAATGAGGCGACTTATTGCAGCAACTTAAACGCTGATCTACTTAAAATTACATTATTAACGCAAAGCAACCGAAACATACAGAATCTGAGACCATAAATTTTATTCGTTCAAAAAAAGTAAGGCTAACCATCAGGGATTTTTGGAAAAAAATTTAAAATGTTTTATTGTTGAAATTCCGGTTCAAAATGTTTATAGGTAATGGTAGTAATATGTTTAGCAAGAAACTAACGGTAAGTTGCATATGGAAAGCGTGGTCATTTGAAATTTCGTATTTTGAAATTCGCGGTTTTATTATGGCATCGAATTTGGATTACTGGCGAATGCGGCGACTTATTGCAGCAACTTAAACGCTGATCTACTTAAAATTACATTATTAACGCAAAGCAACCGAAACATACAGAATCTGAGACCATAAATTTTATTCGTTCAAAAAAAGTAAGGCCAACCATCAGGGATTTTTGGAAAAAAATTTAAAATGTTTTATTGTTGAAATTCCGGTTCAAAATGTTTATAGGTAATGGTAGTAATATGTTTAGCAAGAAACTAACGGTAAGTTGCATATGGAAAGCGTGGTCATTCGAAATTTCGTATTTTGAAATTCGCGGTTTTATTATGGCATCGAATTTGGATTACTGGCGAATGAGGCGACTTATTGCAGCAACTTAAACGCTGATCTACTTAAAATTACATTATTAACGCAAAGCAACCGAAACATACAGAATCTGAGACCATAAATTTTATTCGTTCAAAAAAAGTAAGGCTAGCCATCAGGGATTTTTAGAAAAAAATTTAAAATGTTTTATTGTTGAAATTCCGGTTCAAAATGTTTATAGGTAATGGTAGTAATATGTTTAGCAAGAAACTAACGGTAAGTTGCATATGGAAAGCGTGGTTATTCAAAATTTCATATTTTGAAATTCGCGGTTTTATTATGGCATCGAATTTGGATTATAGGCGAATGAGGCGACTTATTGCAGCAACTTAAACGCTGATCTACTTAAAATTACATTATTAACGCAAAGCAACCGAAACATACAGAATCTGAGACCATAAATTTTATTCGTTCAAAAAAAGTAAGGCTAACCATCAGGGATTTTTGGAAAAAAATTTAAAATATTTTATTGTTGAAATTCCGGTTCAAAATATTTATAGGTAATGGTAGTAATATGTTTAGCAAGAAACTAACGGTAAGTTGCATATGGAAAGCGTGGTCATTCGAAATTTCGTATTTTGAAATTCGCGGTTTTATTATGGCATCGAATTTGGATTACTGGCGAATGAGGCGACTTATTGCAGCAACTTAAACGCTGATCTACTTAAAATTACATTATTAACGCAAAGCAACCGAAACATACAGAATCTGAGACCATAAATTTTATTCGTTCAAAAAAAGTAAGGCTAACCATCAGGGATTTTTGGAAAAAAATTTAAAATATTTTATTGTTGAAATTCCGGTTCAAAATATTTATAGGTAATGGTAGTAATATGTTTAGCAAGAAACTAACGGTAAGTTGCATATGGAAAGCGTGGTCATTCGAAATTTCGTATTTTGAAATTCGCGGTTTTATTATGGCATCGAATTTGGATTACTGGCGAATGAGGCGACTTATTGCAGCAACTTAAACGCTGATCTACTTAAAATTACATTATTAACGCAAAGCAACCGAAACATACAGAATCTGAGACCATAAATTTTATTCGTTCAAAAAAAGTAAGGCTAACCATCAGGGATTTTTGGAAAAAAATTTAAAATGTTTTATTGTTGAAATTCCGGTTCAAAATGTTTATAAGTAATGATAGTAATATGTTTAGCAAGAAACTAACGGTAAGTTGCATATGGAAAGCGTGGTCATTCGAAATTTCGTATTTTGAAATTCGCGGTTTTAATATGGCATCGAATTTGGATTACTGGCGAATGAGGCGACTTATTGCAGCAACTTAAACGCTGATCTACTTAAAATTACATTATTAACGCAAAGCAACCGAAACATACAGAATCTGAGACCATAAATTTTATTCGTTCAAAAAAAGTAAGGCTAACCATCAGGGATTTTTGGAAAAAAATTTAAAATGTTTTATTGTTGAAATTCCGGTTCAAAATGTTTATAGGTAATGGTAGTAATATGTTTAGCAAGAAACTAACGGTAAGTTGCATATGGAAAGCGTGGTCATTCGAAATTTCGTATTTTGAAATTCGCGGTTTTATTATGGCATCGAATTTGGATTACTGGCGAATGCGGCGACTTATTGCAGCAACTTAAACGCTGATCTACTTAAAATTACATTATTAACGCAAAGCAACCGAAACATACAGAATCTGAGACCATAAATTTTATTCGTTCAAAAAAAGTAAGGCTAACCATCAGGGATTTTTGGAAAAAAATTTAAAATATTTTATTGTTGAAATTCCGGTTCAAAATATTTATAGGTAATGGTAGTAATATGTTTAGCAAGAAACTAACGGTAAGTTGCATATGGAAAGCGTGGTTATTCGAAATTTCATATTTTGAAATTCGCGGTTTTATTATGGCATCGAATTTGGATTATAGGCGAATGAGGCGACTTATTGCAGCAACTTAAACGCTGATCTACTTAAAATTACATTATTAACGCAAAGCAACCGAAACATACAGAATCTGAGACCATAAATTTTATTCGTTCAAAAAAAGTAAGGCCAACCATCAGGGATTTTTGGAAAAAAATTTAAAATGTTTTATTGTTGAAATTCCGGTTCAAAATGTTTATAGGTAATGGTAGTAATATGTTTAGCAAGAAACTAACGGTAAGTTGCATATGGAAAGCGTGGTTATTCGAAATTTCATATTTTGAAATTCGCGGTTTTATTATGGCATCGAATTTGGATTATAGGCGAATGAGGCGACTTATTGCAGCAACTTAAACGCTGATCTACTTAAAATTACATTATTAACGCAAAGCAACCGAAACATACAGAATCTGAGACCATAAATTTTATTCGTTCAAAAAAAGTAAGGCTAACCATCAGGGATTTTTGGAAAAAAATTTAAAATGTTTTATTGTTGAAATTCCGGTTCAAAATGTTTATAGGTAATGGTAGTAATATGTTTAGCAAGAAACTAACGGTAAGTTGCATATGGAAAGCGTGGTCACTCGAAATTTCGTATTTTGAAATTCGCGGTTTTATTATGGCATCGAATTTGGATTACTGGCGAATGAGGCGACTTATTGCAGCAACTTAAACGCTGATCTACTTAAAATTACATTATTAACGCAAAGCAACCGAAACATACAGAATCTGAGACCATAAATTTTATTCGTTCAAAAAAAGTAAGGCTAACCATCAGGGATTTTTGGAAAAAAATTTAAAATATTTTATTGTTGAAATTCCGGTTCAAAATGTTTATAGGTAATGGTAGTAATATGTTTAGCAAGAAACTAACGGTAAGTTGCATATGGAAAGCGTGGTCATTCGAAATTTCGTATTTTGAAATTCGCGGTTTTATTATGGCATCGAATTTGGATTACTGGCGAATGCGGCGACTTATTGCAGCAACTTAAACGCTGATCTACTTAAAATTACATTATTAACGCAAAGCAACCGAAACATACAGAATCTGAGACCATAAATTTTATTCGTTCAAAAAAAGTAAGGCTAACCATCAGGGATTTTTGGAAAAAAATTTAAAATATTTTATTGTTGAAATTCCGGTTCAAAATGTTTATAGGTAATGGTAGTAATATGTTTAGCAAGAAACTAACGGTAAGTTGCATATGGAAAGCGTGGTCATTCGAAATTTCGTATTTTGAAATTCGCGGTTTTATTATGGCATCGAATTTGGATTACTGGCGAATGCGGCGACTTATTGCAGCAACTTAAACGCTGATCTACTTAAAATTACATTATTAACGCAAAGCAACCGAAACATACAGAATCTGAGACCATAAATTTTATTCGTTCAAAAAAAGTAAGGCTAACCATCAGGGATTTTTGGAAAAAAATTTAAAATATTTTATTGTTGAAATTCCGGTTCAAAATGTTTATAGGTAATGGTAGTAATATGTTTAGCAAGAAACTAACGGTAAGTTGCATATGGAAAGCGTGGTTATTCGAAATTTCATATTTTGAAATTCGCGGTTTTATTATGGCATCGAATTTGGATTATAGGCGAATGAGGCGACTTATTGCAGCAACTTAAACGCAGATCTACTTAAAATTACATTATTAACGCAAAGCAACCGAAACATACAGAATCTGAGACCATAAATTTTATTCGTTCAAAAAAAGTAAAGCTAACCATCAGGGATTTTTGGAAAAAAATTTAAAATGTTTTATTGTTGAAATTCCGGTTCAAAATGTTTATAGGTAATGGTAGTAATATGTTTAGCAAGAAACTAACGGTAAGTTGCATATGGAAAGCGTGGTCATTCGAAATTTCGTATTTTGAAATTCGCGGTTTTATTATGGCATCGAATTTGGATTACTGGCGAATGCGGCGACTTATTGCAGCAACTTAAACGCTGATCTACTTAAAATTACATTATTAACGCAAAGCAACCGAAACATACAGAATCTGAGACCATAAATTTTATTCGTTCAAAAAAAGTAAGGCTAACCATCAGGGATTTTTGGAAAAAAAATTAAAATATTTTATTGTTGAAATTCCGGTTCAAAATGTTTATAGGTAATGGTAGTAATATGTTTAGCAAGAAACTAACGGTAAGTTGCATATGGAAAGCGTGGTCATTCGAAATTTCGTATTTTGAAATTCGCGGTTTTATTATGGCATCGAATTTGGATTACTGGCGAATGCGGCGACTTATTGCAGCAACTTAAACGCTGATCTACTTAAAATTACATTATTAACGCAAAGCAACCGAAACATACAGAATCTGAGACCATAAATTTTATTCGTTCAAAAAAAGTAAGGCTAACCATCAGCGATTTTTGGAAAAAAATTTAAAATATTTTATTGTTGAAATTCCGGTTCAAAATGTTTATAGGTAATGGTAGTAATATGTTTAGCAAGAAACTAACGGTAAGTTGCATATGGAAAGCGTGGTCATTCGAAATTTTGTATTTTGAAATTCGCGGTTTTATTATGGCATCGAATTTGGATTACTGGCGAATGAGGCGACTTATTGCAGCAACTTAAACGCTGATCTACTTAAAATTACATTATTAACGCAAAGCAACCGAAACATACAGAATCTGAGACCATAAATTTTATTCGTTCAAAAAAAGTAAGGCTAACCATCAGGGATTTTTGGAAAAAAATTTAAAATGTTTTATTGTTGAAATTCCGGTTCAAAATGTTTATAGGTAATGGTAGTAATATGTTTAGCAAGAAACTAACGGTAAGTTGCATATGGAAAGCATGGTCATTCGAAATTTCGTATTTTGAAATTCGCGGTTTTATTATGGCATCGAATTTGGATTACTGGCGAATGAGGCGACTTATTGCAGCAACTAAAACGCTGATCTACTTAAAATTACATTATTAACGCAAAGCAACCGAAACATACAGAATCTGAGACCATAAATTTTATTCGTTCAAAAAAAGTAAGGCCATCAGGGATTTTTGGAAAAAAATTTAAAATGTTTTATTGTTGAAATTCCGGTTCAAAATGTTTATAGGTAATGGTAGTAATATGTTTAGCACGAAACTAACGGTAAGTTGCATATGGAAAGCGTGGTTATTCGAAATTTCATATTTTGAAATTCGCGGTTTTATTATGGCATCGAATTTGGATTACTGGCGAATGCGGCGACTTATTGCAGCAACTTAAACACTGATCTACTTAAAATTACATTATTAACGCAAAGCAACCGAAACATACAGAATCTGTGACCATAAATTTTATTCGTTCAAAAAATGTAAGGCTAACCATCAGGGATTTTTGGAAAAAAATTTGAAATATTTTATTGTTGAAATTCCGGTTCAAAATGTTTATAGGTAATGGTAGTAATATGTTTAGCAAGAAACTAACGGTAAGTTGCATATGGAAAGCGTGGTTATTCGAAATTTCATATTTTGAAATTCGCGGTTTTAATATGGCATCGAATTTGGATTATAGGCGAATGAGGCGACTTATTGCAGCAACTTAAACGCTGATCTACTTAAAATTACATTATTAACGCAAAGCAACCGAAACATACAGAATCTGAGACCATAAATTTTATTCGTTCAAAAAAAGTAAGGCTAACCATCAGGGATTTTTGGAAAAAAATTTAAAATGTTTTATTGTTGAAATTCCGGTTCAAAATGTTTATAGGTAATGGTAGTAATATGTTTAGCAAGAAACTAACGGTAAGTTGCATATGGAAAGCGTGGTCATTCGAAATTTCGTATTTTGAAATTCGCGGTTTTATTATGGCATCGAATTTGGATTACTGGCGAATGAGGCGACTTATTGCAGCAACTTAAACGCTGATCTACTTAAAATTACATTATTAACGCAAAGCAACCGAAACATACAGAATCTGAGACCATAAATTTTATTCGTTCAAAAAAAGTAAGGCTAACCATCAGGGATTTTTGGAAAAAAATTTAAAATGTTTTATTGTTGAAATTTCGGTTCAAAATGTTTATAGGTAATGGTAGTAATATGTTTAGCAAGAAACTAACGGTAAGTTGCATATGGAAAGCGTGGTCATTCGAAATTTCGTATTTTGAAATTCGCGGTTTTATTATGGCATCGAATTTGGATTACTGGCGAATGAGGCGACTTATTGCAGCCACTTAAACGCTGATCTACTTAAAATTACATTATTAACGCAAAGCAACCGAAACATACAGAATCTGAGACCATAAATTTTATTCGTTCAAAAAAAGTAAGGCTAACCATCAGGGATTTTTGGAAAAAAATTTAAAATGTTTTATTGTTGAAATTTCGGTTCAAAATGTTTATAGGTAATGGTAGTAATATGTTTAGCAAGAAACTAACGGTAAGTTGCATATGGAAAGCGTGGTCATTCGAAATTTCGTATTTTGAAATTCGCGGTTTTATTATGGCATCGAATTTGGATTACTGGGGAATGAGGCGACTTATTGCAGCAACTTAAACGCTGATCTACTTAAAATTACATTATTAACGCAAAGCAACCGAAACATACAGAATCTGAGACCATAAATTTTATTCGTTCAAAAAAAGTAAGGCTAACCATCAGGGATTTTTGGAAAAAAATTTAAAATGTTTTATTGTTGAAATTCCGGTTCAAAATGTTTATAGGTAATGGTAGTAATATGTTTAGCAAGAAACTAACGGTAAGTTGCATATGGAAAGCGTGGTCATTCGAAATTTCGTATTTTGAAATTCGCGGTTTTATTATGGCATCGAATTTGGATTACTGGCGAATGAGGCGACTAATTGCAGCAACTTAAACGCTGATCTACTTAAAATTACATTATTAACGCAAAGCAACCGAAACATACAGAATCTGAGACCATAAATTTTATTCGTTCAAAAAAAGTAAGGCTAACCATCAGGGATTTTTGGAAAAAAATTTAAAATGTTTTATTGTTGAAATTCCGGTTCAAAATGTTTATAGGTAATGGTAGTAATATGTTTAGCAAGAAACTAACGGTAAGTTGCATATGGAAAGCGTGGTCATTCGAAATTTCGTATTTTGAAATTCGCGGTTTTATTATGGCATCGAATTTGGATTACTGGCGAATGAGGCGACTTATTGCAGCAACTTAAACGCTGATCTACTTAAAATTACATTATTAACGCAAAGCAACCGAAACATACAGAATCTGAGACCATAAATTTTATTCGTTCAAAAAAAGTAAGGCTAACCATCAGGGATTTTTGGAAAAAAATTTAAAATGTTTTATTGTTGAAATTCCGGTTCAAAATGTTTATAGGTAATGGTAGTAATATGTTTAGCAAGAAACTAACGGTAAGTTGCATATGGAAAGCGTGGTCATTCGAAATTTCGTATTTTGAAATTCGCGGTTTTATTATGGCATCGAATTTGGATTACTGGCGAATGAGGCGACTTATTGCAGCAACTTAAACGCTGATCTACTTAAAATTACATTATTAACGCAAAGCAACCGAAACATACAGAATCTGAGACCATAAATTTTATTCGTTCAAAAAAAGTAAGGCTAACCATCAGGGATTTTTGGAAAAAAATTTAAAATGATTTATTGTTGAAATTCCGGTTCAAAATGTTTATAGGTAATGGTAGTAATATGTTTTGCAAGAAACTAACGGTAAGTTGCATATGGAAAGCGTGGTCATTCGAAATTTCGTATTTTGAAATTCGCGGTTTTATTATGGCATCGAATTTGGATTACTGGCGAATGCGGCGACTTATTGCAGCAACTTAAACGCTGATCTACTTAAAATTACATTATTAACGCAAAGCAACCGAAACATACAGAATCTGAGACCATAAATTTTATTCGTTCAAAAAAAGTAAGGCTAACCATCAGGGATTTTTGGAAAAAAATTTAAAATATTTTATTGTTGAAATTCCGGTTCAAAATATTTATAGGTAATGGTAGTAATATGTTTAGCAAGAAACTAACGGTAAGTTGCATATGGAAAGCGTGGTTATTCGAAATTTCATATTTTGAAATTCGCGGTTTTATTATGGCATCGAATTTGGATTATAGGCGAATGAGGCGACTTATTGCAGCAACTTAAACGCTGATCTACTTAAAATTACATTATTAACGCAAAGCAACCGAAACATACAGAATCTGAGACCATAAATTTTATTCGTTCAAAAAAAGTAAGGCTAACCATCAGGGATTTTTGGAAAAAAATTTCAAATGTTTTATTGTTGAAATTCCGGTTCAAAATGTTTATAGGTAATGGTAGTAATATGTTTAGCAAGAAACTAACGGTAAGTTGCATATGGAAAGCGTGGTCACTCGAAATTTCGTATTTTGAAATTCGCGGTTTTATTATGGCATCGAATTTGGATTACTGGCGAATGAGGCGACTTATTGCAGCCACTTAAACGCTGATCTACTTAAAATTACATTATTAACGCAAAGCAACCGAAACATACAGAATCTGAGACCATAAATTTTATTCGTTCAAAAAAAGTAAGGCTAACCATCAGGGATTTTTGGAAAAAAATTTAGAATGTTTTATTGTTGAAATTCCGGTTCAAAATGTTTATAGGTAATGGTAGTAATATGTTTAGCAAGAAACTAACGGTAAGTTGCATATGGAAAGCGTGGTTATTCGAAATTTCATATTTTGAAATTCGCGGTTTTATTATGGCATCGAATTTGGATTATAGGCGAATGAGGCGACTTATTGCAGCAACTTAAACGCTGATCTACTTAAAATTACATTATTAACGCAAAGCAACCGAAACATACAGAATCTGAGACCATAAATTTTATTCGTTCAAAAAAAGTAAGGCTAACCATCAGGGATTTTTGGAAAAAAATTTAGAATGTTTTATTGTTGAAATTCCGGTTCAAAATGTTTATAGGTAATGGTAGTAATATGTTTAGCAAGAAACTAACGGTAAGTTGCATATGGAAAGCGTGGTTATTCGAAATTTCATATTTTGAAATTCGCGGTTTTATTATGGCATCGAATTTGGATTATAGGCGAATGAGGCGACTTATTGCAGCAACTTAAACGCTGATCTACTTAAAATTACATTATTAACGCAAAGCAACCGAAACATACAGAATCTGAGACCATAAATTTTATTCGTTCAAAAAAAGTAAGGCTAACCATCAGGGATTTTTGGAAAAAAATTTAGAATGTTTTATTGTTGAAATTCCGGTTCAAAATGTTTATAGGTAATGGTAGTAATATGTTTAGCAAGAAACTAACGGTAAGTTGCATATGGAAAGCGTGGTTATTCGAAATTTCATATTTTGAAATTCGCGGTTTTATTATGGCATCGAATTTGGATTATAGGCGAATGAGGCGACTTATTGCAGCAACTTAAACGCTGATCTACTTAAAATTACATTATTAACGCAAAGCAACCGAAACATACAGAATCTGAGACCATAAATTTTATTCGTTCAAAAAAAGTAAGGCTAACCATCAGGGATTTTTGGAAAAAAATTTAAAATGTTTTATTGTTGAAATTCCGGTTCAAAATGTTTATAGGTAATGGTAGTAATATGTTTAGCAAGAAACTAACGGTAAGTTGCATATGGAAAGCGTGGTCATTCGAAATTTCGTATTTTGAAATTCGCGGTTTTATTATGGCATCGAATTTGGATTACTGGCGAATGAGGCGACTTATTGCAGCCACTTAAACCCTGATCTACTTAAAATTACATTATTAAAGCAACCGAAACATACAGAATCTGAGACCATAAATTTTATTCGTTCAAAAAAAGTAAGGCTAACCATCAGGGATTTTTGGAAAAAATTTTAAAATGTTTTATTGTTGAATACAGAATCTGAGACCATAAATTTTATTCGTTCAAAAAAAGTAAGGCTAACATCAGGGATTTTTGGAAAAAAATTTAAAATATTTTATTGTTGAAATTCCGGTTCAAAATATTTATAGGTAATGGTAGTAATATGTTTAGCAAGAAACTAACGGTAAGTTGCATATGGAAAGCGTGGTTATTCGAAATTTCATATTTTGAAATTCGCGGTTTTATTATGGCATCGAATTTGGATTATAGGCGAATGAGGCGACTTATAGCAGCAACTTAAACGCTGATCTACTTAAAATTACATTATTAACGCAAAGCAACCGAAACATACAGAATCTGAGACCATAAATTTTATTCGTTCAAAAAAGTAAGGCTAACCATCAGGGATTTTTGGAAAAAATTTTAAAATGTTTTATTGTTGAAATTCCGGTTCAAAATGTTTATAGGTAATGGTAGTAATATGTTTAGCAAGAAACTAACGGTAAGTTGCATATGGAAAGCGTGGTCATTCGAAATTTCGTATTTTGAAATTCGCGGTTTTATTATGGCATCGAATTTGGATTACTGGCGAATGCGGCGACTTATTGCAGCAACTTAAACGCTGATCTACTTAAAATTACATTATTAACGCAAAGCAACCGAAACATACAGAATCTGAGACCATAAATTTTATTCGTTCAAAAAAAGTAAGGCTAACCATCAGGGATTTTTGGAAAAAAATTTAAAATGTTTTATTGTTGAAATTCCGGTTCAAAATGTTTATAGGTAATGGTAGTAATATGTTTAGCAAGAAACTAACGGTAAGTTGCATATGGAAAGCGTGGTCATTCGAAATTTCGTATTTTGAAATTCGCGGTTTTATTATGGCATCGAATTTGGATTACTGGCGAATGCGGCGACTTATTGCAGCAACTTAAACGCTGATCTACTTAAAATTACATTATTAACGCAAAGCAACCGAAACATACAGAATCTGAGACCATAAATTTTATTCGTTCAAAAAAAGTAAGGCTAACCATCAGGGATTTTTGGAAAAAAATTTAAAATATTTTATTGTTGAAATTCCGGTTCAAAATATTTATAGGTAATGGTAGTAATATGTTTAGCAAGAAACTAACGGTAAGTTGCATATGGAAAGCGTGGTTATTCGAAATTTCATATTTTGAAATTCGCGGTTTTATTATGGCATCGAATTTGGATTATAGGCGAATGAGGCGACTTATTGCAGCAACTTAAACGCTGATCTACTTAAAATTACATTATTAACGCAAAGCAACCGAAACATACAGAATCTGAGACCATAAATTTTATTCGTTCAAAAAAAGTAAGGCCAACCATCAGGGATTTTTGGAAAAAAATTTAAAATGTTTTATTGTTGAAATTCCGGTTCAAAATGTTTATAGGTAATGGTAGTAATATGTTTAGCAAGAAACTAACGGTAAGTTGCATATGGAAAGCGTGGTTATTCGAAATTTCATATTTTGAAATTCGCGGTTTTATTATGGCATCGAATTTGGATTATAGGCGAATGAGGCGACTTATTGCAGCAACTTAAACGCTGATCTACTTAAAATTACATTATTAACGCAAAGCAACCGAAACATACAGAATCTGAGACCATAAATTTTATTCGTTCAAAAAAAGTAAGGCTAACCATCAGGGATTTTTGGAAAAAAATTTAAAATGTTTTATTGTTGAAATTCCGGTTCAAAATGTTTATAGGTAATGGTAGTAATATGTTTAGCAAGAAACTAACGGTAAGTTGCATATGGAAAGCGTGGTCACTCGAAATTTCGTATTTTGAAATTCGCGGTTTTATTATGGCATCGAATTTGGATTACTGGCGAATGAGGCGACTTATTGCAGCAACTTAAACGCTGATCTACTTAAAATTACATTATTAACGCAAAGCAACCGAAACATACAGAATCTGAGACCATAAATTTTATTCGTTCAAAAAAAGTAAGGCTAACCATCAGGGATTTTTGGAAAAAAATTTAAAATATTTTATTGTTGAAATTCCGGTTCAAAATGTTTATAGGTAATGGTAGTAATATGTTTAGCAAGAAACTAACGGTAAGTTGCATATGGAAAGCGTGGTCATTCGAAATTTCGTATTTTGAAATTCGCGGTTTTATTATGGCATCGAATTTGGATTACTGGCGAATGCGGCGACTTATTGCAGCAACTTAAACGCTGATCTACTTAAAATTACATTATTAACGCAAAGCAACCGAAACATACAGAATCTGAGACCATAAATTTTATTCGTTCAAAAAAAGTAAGGCTAACCATCAGGGATTTTTGGAAAAAAATTTAAAATATTTTATTGTTGAAATTCCGGTTCAAAATGTTTATAGGTAATGGTAGTAATATGTTTAGCAAGAAACTAACGGTAAGTTGCATATGGAAAGCGTGGTCATTCGAAATTTCGTATTTTGAAATTCGCGGTTTTATTATGGCATCGAATTTGGATTACTGGCGAATGCGGCGACTTATTGCAGCAACTTAAACGCTGATCTACTTAAAATTACATTATTAACGCAAAGCAACCGAAACATACAGAATCTGAGACCATAAATTTTATTCGTTCAAAAAAAGTAAGGCTAACCATCAGGGATTTTTGGAAAAAAATTTAAAATATTTTATTGTTGAAATTCCGGTTCAAAATGTTTATAGGTAATGGTAGTAATATGTTTAGCAAGAAACTAACGGTAAGTTGCATATGGAAAGCGTGGTTATTCGAAATTTCATATTTTGAAATTCGCGGTTTTATTATGGCATCGAATTTGGATTATAGGCGAATGAGGCGACTTATTGCAGCAACTTAAACGCAGATCTACTTAAAATTACATTATTAACGCAAAGCAACCGAAACATACAGAATCTGAGACCATAAATTTTATTCGTTCAAAAAAAGTAAAGCTAACCATCAGGGATTTTTGGAAAAAAATTTAAAATGTTTTATTGTTGAAATTCCGGTTCAAAATGTTTATAGGTAATGGTAGTAATATGTTTAGCAAGAAACTAACGGTAAGTTGCATATGGAAAGCGTGGTCATTCGAAATTTCGTATTTTGAAATTCGCGGTTTTATTATGGCATCGAATTTGGATTACTGGCGAATGCGGCGACTTATTGCAGCAACTTAAACGCTGATCTACTTAAAATTACATTATTAACGCAAAGCAACCGAAACATACAGAATCTGAGACCATAAATTTTATTCGTTCAAAAAAAGTAAGGCTAACCATCAGGGATTTTTGGAAAAAAAATTAAAATATTTTATTGTTGAAATTCCGGTTCAAAATGTTTATAGGTAATGGTAGTAATATGTTTAGCAAGAAACTAACGGTAAGTTGCATATGGAAAGCGTGGTCATTCGAAATTTCGTATTTTGAAATTCGCGGTTTTATTATGGCATCGAATTTGGATTACTGGCGAATGCGGCGACTTATTGCAGCAACTTAAACGCTGATCTACTTAAAATTACATTATTAACGCAAAGCAACCGAAACATACAGAATCTGAGACCATAAATTTTATTCGTTCAAAAAAAGTAAGGCTAACCATCAGCGATTTTTGGAAAAAAATTTAAAATATTTTATTGTTGAAATTCCGGTTCAAAATGTTTATAGGTAATGGTAGTAATATGTTTAGCAAGAAACTAACGGTAAGTTGCATATGGAAAGCGTGGTCATTCGAAATTTTGTATTTTGAAATTCGCGGTTTTATTATGGCATCGAATTTGGATTACTGGCGAATGAGGCGACTTATTGCAGCAACTTAAACGCTGATCTACTTAAAATTACATTATTAACGCAAAGCAACCGAAACATACAGAATCTGAGACCATAAATTTTATTCGTTCAAAAAAAGTAAGGCTAACCATCAGGGATTTTTGGAAAAAAATTTAAAATGTTTTATTGTTGAAATTCCGGTTCAAAATGTTTATAGGTAATGGTAGTAATATGTTTAGCAAGAAACTAACGGTAAGTTGCATATGGAAAGCGTGGTCATTCGAAATTTTGTATTTTGAAATTCGCGGTTTTATTATGGCATCGAATTTGGATTACTGGCGAATGAGGCGACTTATTGCAGCAACTTAAACGCTGATCTACTTAAAATTACATTATTAACGCAAAGCAACCGAAACATACAGAATCTGAGACCATAAATTTTATTCGTTCAAAAAAAGTAAGGCCATCAGGGATTTTTGGAAAAAAATTTAAAATGTTTTATTGTTGAAATTCCGGTTCAAAATGTTTATAGGTAATGGTAGTAATATGTTTAGCACGAAACTAACGGTAAGTTGCATATGGAAAGCGTGGTTATTCGAAATTTCATATTTTGAAATTCGCGGTTTTATTATGGCATCGAATTTGGATTACTGGCGAATGCGGCGACTTATTGCAGCAACTTAAACGCTGATCTACTTAAAATTACATTATTAACGCAAAGCAACCGAAACATACAGAATCTGTGACCATAAATTTTATTCGTTCAAAAAATGTAAGGCTAACCATCAGGGATTTTTGGAAAAAAATTTGAAATATTTTATTGTTGAAATTCCGGTTCAAAATGTTTATAGGTAATGGTAGTAATATGTTTAGCAAGAAACTAACGGTAAGTTGCATATGGAAAGCGTGGTTATTCGAAATTTCATATTTTGAAATTCGCGGTTTTAATATGGCATCGAATTTGGATTATAGGCGAATGAGGCGACTTATTGCAGCAACTTAAACGCTGATCTACTTAAAATTACATTATTAACGCAAAGCAACCGAAACATACAGAATCTGAGACCATAAATTTTATTCGTTCAAAAAAAGTAAGGCTAACCATCAGGGATTTTTGGAAAAAAATTTAAAATGTTTTATTGTTGAAATTCCGGTTCAAAATGTTTATAGGTAATGGTAGTAATATGTTTAGCAAGAAACTAACGGTAAGTTGCATATGGAAAGCGTGGTCATTCGAAATTTCGTATTTTGAAATTCGCGGTTTTATTATGGCATCGAATTTGGATTACTGGCGAATGAGGCGACTTATTGCAGCAACTTAAACGCTGATCTACTTAAAATTACATTATTAACGCAAAGCAACCGAAACATACAGAATCTGAGACCATAAATTTTATTCGTTCAAAAAAAGTAAGGCTAACCATCAGGGATTTTTGGAAAAAAATTTAAAATGTTTTATTGTTGAAATTTCGGTTCAAAATGTTTATAGGTAATGGTAGTAATATGTTTAGCAAGAAACTAACGGTAAGTTGCATATGGAAAGCGTGGTCATTCGAAATTTCGTATTTTGAAATTCGCGGTTTTATTATGGCATCGAATTTGGATTACTGGCGAATGAGGCGACTTATTGCAGCCACTTAAACGCTGATCTACTTAAAATTACATTATTAACGCAAAGCAACCGAAACATACAGAATCTGAGACCATAAATTTTATTCGTTCAAAAAAAGTAAGGCTAACCATCAGGGATTTTTGGAAAAAAATTTAAAATGTTTTATTGTTGAAATTTCGGTTCAAAATGTTTATAGGTAATGGTAGTAATATGTTTAGCAAGAAACTAACGGTAAGTTGCATATGGAAAGCGTGGTCATTCGAAATTTCGTATTTTGAAATTCGCGGTTTTATTATGGCATCGAATTTGGATTACTGGGGAATGAGGCGACTTATTGCAGCAACTTAAACGCTGATCTACTTAAAATTACATTATTAACGCAAAGCAACCGAAACATACAGAATCTGAGACCATAAATTTTATTCGTTCAAAAAAAGTAAGGCTAACCATCAGGGATTTTTGGAAAAAAATTTAAAATGTTTTATTGTTGAAATTCCGGTTCAAAATGTTTATAGGTAATGGTAGTAATATGTTTAGCAAGAAACTAACGGTAAGTTGCATATGGAAAGCGTGGTCATTCGAAATTTCGTATTTTGAAATTCGCGGTTTTATTATGGCATCGAATTTGGATTACTGGCAAATGAGGCGACTTATTGCAGCAACTTAAACGCTGATCTACTTAAAATTACATTATTAACGCAAAGCAACCGAAACATACAGAATCTGAGACCATAAATTTTATTCGTTCAAAAAAAGTAAGGCTAACCATCAGGGATTTTTGGAAAAAAATTTAAAATGTTTTATTGTTGAAATTCCGGTTCAAAATGTTTATAGGTAATGGTAGTAATATGTTTAGCAAGAAACTAACGGTAAGTTGCATATGGAAAGCGTGGTCATTCGAAATTTCGTATTTTGAAATTCGCGGTTTTATTATGGCATCGAATTTGGATTACTGGCGAATGAGGCGACTAATTGCAGCAACTTAAACGCTGATCTACTTAAAATTACATTATTAACGCAAAGCAACCGAAACATACAGAATCTGAGACCATAAATTTTATTCGTTCAAAAAAAGTAAGGCTAACCATCAGGGATTTTTGGAAAAAAATTTAAAATGTTTTATTGTTGAAATTCCGGTTCAAAATGTTTATAGGTAATGGTAGTAATATGTTTAGCAAGAAACTAACGGTAAGTTGCATATGGAAAGCGTGGTCATTCGAAATTTCGTATTTTGAAATTCGCGGTTTTATTATGGCATCGAATTTGGATTACTGGCGAATGAGGCGACTTATTGCAGCAACTTAAACGCTGATCTACTTAAAATTACATTATTAACGCAAAGCAACCGAAACATACAGAATCTGAGACCATAAATTTTATTCGTTCAAAAAAAGTAAGGCTAACCATCAGGGATTTTTGGAAAAAAATTTAAAATGATTTATTGTTGAAATTCCGGTTCAAAATGTTTATAGGTAATGGTAGTAATATGTTTTGCAAGAAACTAACGGTAAGTTGCATATGGAAAGCGTGGTCATTCGAAATTTCGTATTTTGAAATTCGCGGTTTTATTATGGCATCGAATTTGGATTACTGGCGAATGCGGCGACTTATTGCAGCAACTTAAACGCTGATCTACTTAAAATTACATTATTAACGCAAAGCAACCGAAACATACAGAATCTGAGACCATAAATTTTATTCGTTCAAAAAAAGTAAGGCTAACCATCAGGGATTTTTGGAAAAAAATTTAAAATATTTTATTGTTGAAATTCCGGTTCAAAATATTTATAGGTAATGGTAGTAATATGTTTAGCAAGAAACTAACGGTAAGTTGCATATGGAAAGCGTGGTTATTCGAAATTTCATATTTTGAAATTCGCGGTTTTATTATGGCATCGAATTTGGATTATAGGCGAATGAGGCGACTTATTGCAGCAACTTAAACGCTGATCTACTTAAAATTACATTATTAACGCAAAGCAACCGAAACATACAGAATCTGAGACCATAAATTTTATTCGTTCAAAAAAAGTAAGGCTAACATCAGGGATTTTTGGAAAAAAATTTAAAATGTTTTATTGTTGAAATTCCGGTTCAAAATGTTTATAGGTAATGGTAGTAATATGTTTTGCAAGAAACTAACGGTAAGTTGCATATGGAAAGCGTGGTCATTCGAAATTTCGTATTTTGAAATTCGCGGTTTTATTATGGCATCGAATTTGGATTACTGGCGAATGCGGCGACTTATTGCAGCAACTTAAACGCTGATCTACTTAAAATTACATTATTAACGCAAAGCAACCGAAACATACAGAATCTGAGACCATAAATTTTATTCGTTCAAAAAAAGTAAGGCTAACCATCAGGGATTTTTGGAAAAAAATTTAAAATATTTTATTGTTGAAATTCCGGTTCAAAATATTTATAGGTAATGGTAGTAATATGTTTAGCAAGAAACTAACGGTAAGTTGCATATGGAAAGCGTGGTTATTCGAAATTTCATATTTTGAAATTCGCGGTTTTATTATGGCATCGAATTTGGATTATAGGCGAATGAGGCGACTTATTGCAGCAACTTAAACGCTGATCTACTTAAAATTACATTATTAACGCAAAGCAACCGAAACATACAGAATCTGAGACCATAAATTTTATTCGTTCAAAAAAAGTAAGGCTAACCATCAGGGATTTTTGGAAAAAAATTTCAAATGTTTTATTGTTGAAATTCCGGTTCAAAATGTTTATAGGTAATGGTAGTAATATGTTTAGCAAGAAACTAACGGTAAGTTGCATATGGAAAGCGTGGTCACTCGAAATTTCGTATTTTGAAATTCGCGGTTTTATTATGGCATCGAATTTGGATTACTGGCGAATGAGGCGACTTATTGCAGCCACTTAAACGCTGATCTACTTAAAATTACATTATTAACGCAAAGCAACCGAAACATACAGAATCTGAGACCATAAATTTTATTCGTTCAAAAAAAGTAAGGCTAACCATCAGGGATTTTTGGAAAAAAATTTAGAATGTTTTATTGTTGAAATTCCGGTTCAAAATGTTTATAGGTAATGGTAGTAATATGTTTAGCAAGAAACTAACGGTAAGTTGCATATGGAAAGCGTGGTTATTCGAAATTTCATATTTTGAAATTCGCGGTTTTATTATGGCATCGAATTTAAATTATAGGCGAATGAGGCGACTTATTGCAGCAACTTAAACGCTGATCTACTTAAAATTACATTATTAACGCAAAGCAACCGAAACATACAGAATCTGAGACCATAAATTTTATTCGTTCAAAAAAAGTAAGGCTAACCATCAGGGATTTTTGGAAAAAAATTTAAAATGTTTTATTGTTGAAATTCCGGTTCAAAATGTTTATAGGTAATGGTAGTAATATGTTTAGCAAGAAACTAACGGTAAGTTGCATATGGAAAGCGTGGTCATTCGAAATTTCGTATTTTGAAATTCGCGGTTTTATTATGGCATCGAATTTGGATTACTGGCGAATGAGGCGACTTATTGCAGCCACTTAAACCCTGATCTACTTAAAATTACATTATTAAAGCAACCGAAACATACAGAATCTGAGACCATAAATTTTATTCGTTCAAAAAAAGTAAGGCTAACCATCAGGGATTTTTGGAAAAAATTTTAAAATGTTTTATTGTTGAATACAGAATCTGAGACCATAAATTTTATTCGTTCAAAAAAAGTAAGGCTAACATCAGGGATTTTTGGAAAAAAATTTAAAATATTTTATTGTTGAAATTCCGGTTCAAAATATTTATAGGTAATGGTAGTAATATGTTTAGCAAGAAACTAACGGTAAGTTGCATATGGAAAGCGTGGTTATTCGAAATTTCATATTTTGAAATTCGCGGTTTTATTATGGCATCGAATTTGGATTATAGGCGAATGAGGCGACTTATAGCAGCAACTTAAACGCTGATCTACTTAAAATTACATTATTAACGCAAAGCAACCGAAACATACAGAATCTGAGACCATAAATTTTATTCGTTCAAAAAAGTAAGGCTAACCATCAGGGATTTTTGGAAAAAATTTTTAAATGTTTTATTGTTGAAATTCCGGTTCAAAATGTTTATAGGTAATGGTAGTAATATGTTTAGCAAGAAACTAACGGTAAGTAGCATATGGAAAGCGTGGTCATTCGAAATTTCGTATTTTGAAATTCGCGGTTTTATTATGGCATCGAATTTGGATTACTGGCGAATGCGGCGACTTATTGCAGCAACTTAAACGCTGATCTACTTAAAATTACATTATTAACGCAAAGCAACCGAAACATACAGAATCTGAGACCATAAATTTTATTCGTTCAAAAAAAGTAAGGCTAGCCATCAGGGATTTTTGGAAAAAAATTTAAAATATTTTATTGTTGAAATTCCGGTTCAAAATATTTATAGGTAATGGTAGTAATATGTTTAGCAAGAAACTAACGGTAAGTTGCATATGGAAAGCGTGGTTATTCGAAATTTCATATTTTGAAATTCGCGGTTTTATTATGGCATCGAATTTGGATTATAGGCGAATGAGGCGACTTATTGCAGCAACTTAAACGCTGATCTACTTAAAATTACATTATTAACGCAAAGCAACCGAAACATACAGAATCTGAGACCATAAATTTTATTCGTTCAAAAAAAGTAAGGCCAACCATCAGGGATTTTTGGAAAAAAATTTAAAATGTTTTATTGTTGAAATTCTGGTTCAAAATGTTTATAGGTAATGGTAGTAATATGTTTAGCAAGAAACTAACGGTAAGTTGCATATGGAAAGCGTGGTCACTCGAAATTTCGTATTTTGAAATTCGCGGTTTTATTATGGCATCGAATTTGGATTACTGGCGAATGAGGCGACTTATTGCAGCCACTTAAACGCTGATCTACTTAAAATTACATTATTAACGCAAAGCAACCGAAACATACAGAATCTGAGACCATAAATTTTATTCGTTCAAAAAAAGTAAGGCTAACATCAGGGATTTTTGGAAAAAAATTTAAAATGTTTTATTGTTGAAATTCCGGTTCAAAATGTTTATAGGTAATGGTAGTAATATGTTTAGCAAGAAACTAACGGTAAGTTGCATATGGAAAGCGTGGTCATTCGAAATTTCGTATTTTGAAATTCGCGGTTTTATTATGGCATCGAATTTGGATTACTGGCGAATGCGGCGACTTATTGCAGCAACTTAAACGCTGATCTACTTAAAATTACATTATTAACGCAACCGAAACATACAGAATCTGAGACCATAAATTTTATTCGTTCAAAAAAAGTAAGGCTAGCCATCAGGGATTTTTAGAAAAAAATTTAAAATGTTTTATTGTTGAAATTCCGGTTCAAAATGTTTATAGGTAATGGTAGTAATATGTTTAGCTAGAAACTAACGGTAAGTTGCATATGGAAAGCTTGGTCATTCGAAATTTCGTATTTTGAAATTCGCGGTTTTATTATGGCATCGAATTTGGATTACTGGCAAATGAGGCGACTTATTGCAGCAACTTAAACGCTGATCTACTTAAAATTACATTATTAACGCAAAGCAACCGAAACATACAGAATCTGAGACCATAAATTTTATTCGTTCAAAAAAAGTAAGGCTAACCATCAGGGATTTTTGGAAAAAAATTTAAAATGTTTTATTGTTGAAATTCCGGTTCAAAATGTTTATAAGTAATGATAGTATTATGTTTAGCAAGAAACTAACGGTAAGTTGCATATGGAAAGCGTGGTCATTCGAAATTTCGTATTTTGAAATTCGCGGTTTTAATATGGCATCGAATTTGGATTACTGGCGAATGAGGCGACTTATTGCAGCCACTTAAACGCTGATCTACGTAAAATTACATTATTAACGCAAAGCAACCGAAACATACAGAATCTGAGACCATAAATTTTATTCGTTCAAAAAAAGTAAGGCTAACCATCAGGGATTTTTGGAAAAAAATTTAAAATGTTTTATTGTTGAAATTCCGGTTCAAAATGTTTATAGGTAATGGTAGTAATATGTTTAGCAAGAAACTAACGGTAAGTTGCATATGGAAAGCGTGGTCATTCGAAATTTCGTATTTTGAAATTCGCGGTTTTATTATGGCATCGAATTTGGATTACTGGCGAATGCGGCGACTTATTGCAGCAACTTAAACGCTGATCTACTTAAAATTACATTATTAACGCAAAGCAACCGAAACATACAGAATCTGAGACCATAAATTTTATTCGTTCAAAAAAAGTAAGGCTAGCCATCAGGGATTTTTGGAAAAAAATTTAAAATATTTTATTGTTGAAATTCCGGTTCAAAATATTTATAGGTAATGGTAGTAATATGTTTAGCAAGAAACTAACGGTAAGTTGCATATGGAAAGCGTGGTTATTCGAAATTTCATATTTTGAAATTCGCGGTTTTATTATGGCATCGAATTTGGATTATAGGCGAATGAGGCGACTTATTGCAGCAACTTAAACGCTGATCTACTTAAAATTACATTATTAACGCAAAGCAACCGAAACATACAGAATCTGAGACCATAAATTTTATTCGTTCAAAAAAAGTAAGGCTAACATCAGGGATTTTTGGAAAAAAATTTAAAATGTTTTATTGTTGAAATTCCGGTTCAAAATGTTTATAGGTAATGGTAGTAATATGTTTAGCAAGAAACTAACGGTAAGTTGCATATGGAAAGCGTGGTTATTCGAAATTTCATATTTTGAAATTCGCGGTTTTATTATGGCATCGAATTTGGATTATAGGCGAATGAGGCGACTTATTGCAGCAACTTAAACGCTGATCTACTTAAAATTACATTATTAACGCAAAGCAACCGAAACATACAGAATCTGAGACCATAAATTTTATTCGTTCAAAAAAAGTAAGGCTAACCATCAGGGATTTTTGGAAAAAAATTTAAAATGTTTTATTGTTGAAATTTCGGTTCAAAATGTTTATAGGTAATGGTAGTAATATGTTTAGCAAGAAACTAACGGTAAGTTGCATATGGAAAGCGTGGTCATTCGAAATTTCGTATTTTGAAATTCGCGGTTTTATTATGGCATCGAATTTGGATTACTGGCGAATGAGGCGACTTATTGCAGCCACTTAAACGCTGATCTACTTAAAATTACATTATTAACGCAAAGCAACCGAAACATACAGAATCTGAGACCATAAATTTTATTCGTTCAAAAAAAGTAAGGCTAACCATCAGGGATTTTTGGAAAAAAATTTAAAATGTTTTATTGTTGAAATTTCGGTTCAAAATGTTTATAGGTAATGGTAGTAATATGTTTAGCAAGAAACTAACGGTAAGTTGCATATGGAAAGCGTGGTCATTCGAAATTTCGTATTTTGAAATTCGCGGTTTTATTATGGCATCGAATTTGGATTACTGGGGAATGAGGCGACTTATTGCAGCAACTTAAACGCTGATCTACTTAAAATTACATTATTAACGCAAAGCAACCGAAACATACAGAATCTGAGACCATAAATTTTATTCGTTCAAAAAAAGTAAGGCTAACCATCAGGGATTTTTGGAAAAAAATTTAAAATGTTTTATTGTTGAAATTCCGGTTCAAAATGTTTATAGGTAATGGTAGTAATATGTTTAGCAAGAAACTAACGGTAAGTTGCATATGGAAAGCGTGGTCATTCGAAATTTCGTATTTTGAAATTCGCGGTTTTATTATGGCATCGAATTTGGATTACTGGGGAATGAGGCGACTTATTGCAGCAACTTAAACGCTGATCTACTTAAAATTACATTATTAACGCAAAGCAACCGAAACATACAGAATCTGAGACCATAAATTTTATTCGTTCAAAAAAAGTAAGGCTAACCATCAGGGATTTTTGGAAAAAAATTTAAAATGTTTTATTGTTGAAATTCCGGTTCAAAATGTTTATAGGTAATGGTAGTAATATGTTTAGCAAGAAACTAACGGTAAGTTGCATATGGAAAGCGTGGTCATTCGAAATTTCGTATTTTGAAATTCGCGGCTTTATTATGGCATCGAATTTGGATTACTGGCGAATGAGGCGACTTATTGCAGCAACTTAAACGCTGATCTACTTAAAATTACATTATTAACGCAAAGCAACCGAAACATACAGAATCTGAGACCATAAATTTTATTCGTTCAAAAAAAGTAAGGCTAACCATCAGGGATTTTTGGAAAAAAATTTAAAATGTTTTATTGTTGAAATTCCGGTTCAAAATGTTTATAGGTAATGGTAGTAATATGTTTAGCAAGAAACTAACGGTAAGTTGCATATGGAAAGCGTGGTCATTCGAAATTTCGTATTTTGAAATTCGCGGTTTTATTATGGCATCGAATTTGGATTACTGGCGAATGAGGCGACTTATTGCAGCAACTTAAACGCTGATCTACTTAAAATTACATTATTAACGCAAAGCAACCGAAACATACAGAATCTGAGACCATAAATTTTATTCGTTCAAAAAAAGTAAGGCTAACCATCAGGGATTTTTGGAAAAAAATTTAAAATGTTTTATTGTTGAAATTCCGGTTCAAAATGTTTATAGGTAATGGTAGTAATATGTTTAGCAAGAAACTAACGGTAAGTTGCATATGGAAAGCGTGGTCATTCGAAATTTCGTATTTTGAAATTCGCGGTTTTATTATGGCATCGAATTTGGATTACTGGCGAATGCGGCGACTTATTGCAGCAACTTAAACGCTGATCTACTTAAAATTACATTATTAACGCAAAGCAACCGAAACATACAGAATCTGAGACCATAAATTTTATTCGTTCAAAAAAAGTAAGGCTAGCCATCAGGGATTTTTGGAAAAAAATTTAAAATATTTTATTGTTGAAATTCCGGTTCAAAATATTTATAGGTAATGGTAGTAATATGTTTAGCAAGAAACTAACGGTAAGTTGCATATGGAAAGCGTGGTTATTCGAAATTTCATATTTTGAAATTCGCGGTTTTATTATGGCATCGAATTTGGATTATAGGCGAATGAGGCGACTTATTGCAGCAACTTAAACGCTGATCTACTTAAAATTACATTATTAACGCAAAGCAACCGAAACATACAGAATCTGAGACCATAAATTTTATTCGTTCAAAAAAAGTAAGGCCAACCATCAGGGATTTTTGGAAAAAAATTTAAAATGTTTTATTGTTGAAATTCTGGTTCAAAATGTTTATAGGTAATGGTAGTAATATGTTTAGCAAGAAACTAACGGTAAGTTGCATATGGAAAGCGTGGTCACTCGAAATTTCGTATTTTGAAATTCGCGGTTTTATTATGGCATCGAATTTGGATTACTGGCGAATGAGGCGACTTATTGCAGCCACTTAAACGCTGATCTACTTAAAATTACATTATTAACGCAAAGCAACCGAAACATACAGAATCTGAGACCATAAATTTTATTCGTTCAAAAAAAGTAAGGCTAACATCAGGGATTTTTGGAAAAAAATTTAAAATGTTTTATTGTTGAAATTCCGGTTCAAAATGTTTATAGGTAATGGTAGTAATATGTTTAGCAAGAAACTAACGGTAAGTTGCATATGGAAAGCGTGGTTATTCGAAATTTCATATTTTGAAATTCGCGGTTTTATTATGGCATCGAATTTGGATTATAGGCGAATGAGGCGACTTATTGCAGCAACTTAAACGCTGATCTACTTAAAATTACATTATTAACGCAAAGCAACCGAAACATACAGAATCTGAGACCATAAATTTTATTCGTTCAAAAAAAGTAAGGCTAACCATCAGGGATTTTTGGAAAAAAATTTAAAATGTTTTATTGTTGAAATTCCGGTTCAAAATGTTTATAGGTAATGGTAGTAATATGTTTAGCAAGAAACTAACGGTAAGTTGCATATGGAAAGCGTGGTCATTCGAAATTTCGTATTTTGAAATTCGCGGTTTTATTATGGCATCGAATTTGGATTACTGGCGAATGAGGCGACTTATTGCAGCAACTTAAACGCTGATCTACTTAAAATTACATTATTAACGCAAAGCAACCGAAACATACAGAATCTGAGACCATAAATTTTATTCGTTCAAAAAAAGTAAGGCTAACCATCAGGGATTTTTGGAAAAAAATTTAAAATGATTTATTGTTGAAATTCCGGTTCAAAATGTTTATAGGTAATGGTAGTAATATGTTTTGCAAGAAACTAACGGTAAGTTGCATATGGAAAGCGTGGTCATTCGAAATTTCGTATTTTGAAATTCGCGGTTTTATTATGGCATCGAATTTGGATTACTGGCGAATGAGGCGACTTATTGCAGCAACTTAAACGCTGATCTACTTAAAATTACATTATTAACGCAAAGCAACCGAAACATACAGAATCTGAGACCATAAATTTTATTCGTTCAAAAAAAGTAAGGCTAACATCAGGGATTTTTGGAAAAAAATTTAAAATGTTTTATTGTTGAAATTCCGGTTCAAAATGTTTATAGGTAATGGTAGTAATATGTTTAGCAAGAAACTAACGGTAAGTTGCATATGGAAAGCGTGGTTATTCGAAATTTCATATTTTGAAATTCGCGGTTTTATTATGGCATCGAATTTGGATTATAGGCGAATGAGGCGACTTATTGCAGCAACTTAAACGCTGATCTACTTAAAATTACATTATTAACGCAAAGCAACCGAAACATACAGAATCTGAGACCATAAATTTTATTCGTTCAAAAAAAGTAAGGCTAACCATCAGGGATTTTTGGAAAAAAATTTAAAATGTTTTATTGTTGAAATTCCGGTTCAAAATGTTTATAGGTAATGGTAGTAATATGTTTAGCAAGAAACTAACGGTAAGTTGCATATGGAAAGCGTGGTCATTCGAAATTTCGTATTTTGAAATTCGCGGTTTTATTATGGCATCGAATTTGGATTACTGGCGAATGAGGCGACTTATTGCAGCAACTTAAACGCTGATCTACTTAAAATTACATTATTAACGCAAAGCAACCGAAACATACAGAATCTGAGACCATAAATTTTATTCGTTCAAAAAAAGTAAGGCTAACATCAGGGATTTTTGGAAAAAAATTTAAAATGTTTTATTGTTGAAATTCCGGTTCAAAATGTTTATAGGTAATGGTAGTAATATGTTTAGCTAGAAACTAACGGTAAGTTGCATATGGAAAGCTTGGTCATTCGAAATTTCGTATTTTGAAATTCGCGGTTTTATTATGGCATCGAATTTGGATTATAGGCGAATGAGGCGACTTATTGCAGCAACTTAAACGCTGATCTACTTAAAATTACATTATTAACGCAAAGCAACCGAAACATACAGAATCTGAGACCATAAATTTTATTCGTTCAAAAAAAGTAAGGCTAACCATCAGGGATTTTTGGAAAAAAATTTAAAATGTTTTATTGTTGAAATTCCGGTTCAAAATGTTTATAGGTAATGGTAGTAATATGTTTAGCAAGAAACTAACGGTAAGTTGCATATGGAAAGCGTGGTCATTCGAAATTTCGTATTTTGAAATTCGCGGTTTTATTATGGCATCGAATTTGGATTACTGGCGAATGAGGCGACTTATTGCAGCAACTTAAACGCTGATCTACTTAAAATTACATTATTAACGCAAAGCAACCGAAACATACAGAATCTGAGACCATAAATTTTATTCGTTCAAAAAAAGTAAGGCTAACCATCAGGGATTTTTGGAAAAAAATTTAAAATATTTTATTGTTGAAATTCCGGTTCAAAATATTTATAGGTAATGGTAGTAATATGTTTAGCAAGAAACTAACGGTAAGTTGCATATGGAAAGCGTGGTTATTCGAAATTTCATATTTTGAAATTCGCGGTTTTATTATGGCATCGAATTTGGATTATAGGCGAATGAGGCGACTTATTGCAGCAACTTAAACGCTGATCTACTTAAAATTACATTATTAACGCAAAGCAACCGAAACATACAGAATCTGAGACCATAAATTTTATTCGTTCAAAAAAAGTAAGGCTAACCATCAGGGATTTTTGGAAAAAAATTTAAAATGTTTTATTGTTGAAATTCCGGTTCAAAATGTTTATAGGTAATGGTAGTAATATGTTTAGCAAGAAACTAACGGTAAGTTGCATATGGAAAGCGTGGTCATTCGAAATTTCGTATTTTGAAATTCGCGGTTTTATTATGGCATCGAATTTGGATTACTGGCGAATGCGGCGACTTATTGCAGCAACTTAAACGCTGATCTACTTAAAATTACATTATTAACGCAAAGCAACCGAAACATACAGAATCTGAGACCATAAATTTTATTCGTTCAAAAAAAGTAAGGCTAACCATCAGGGATTTTTGGAAAAAAATTTAAAATGTTTTATTGTTGAAATTCCGGTTCAAAATGTTTATAGGTAATGGTAGTAATATGTTTAGCAAGAAACTAACGGTAAGTTGCATATGGAAAGCGTGGTTATTCGAAATTTCATATTTTGAAATTCGCGGTTTTATTATGGCATCGAATTTGGATTATAGGCGAATGAGGCGACTTATTGCAGCAACTTAAACGCTGATCTACTTAAAATTACATTATTAACGCAAAGCAACCGAAACATACAGAATCTGAGACCATAAATTTTATTCGTTCAAAAAAAGTAAGGCTAGCCATCAGGGATTTTTGGAAAAAAATTTAAAATGTTTTATTGTTGAAATTCCGGTTCAAAATGTTTATAGGTAATGGTAGTAATATGTTTAGCAAGAAACTAACGGTAAGTAGCATATGGAAAGCGTGGTCATTCGAAATTTCGTATTTTGAAATTCGCGGTTTTATTATGGCATCGAATTTGGATTACTGGCGAATGAGGCGACTTATTGCAGCCACTTAAACGCTGATCTACTTAAAATTACATTATTAACGCAAAGCAACCGAAACATACAGAATCTGAGACCATAAATTTTATTCGTTCAAAAAAAGTAAGGCTAACCATCAGGGATTTTTGGAAAAAAATTTAAAATGTTTTATTGTTGAAATTCCGGTTCAAAATGTTTATAGGTAATGGTAGTAATATGTTTAGCAAGAAACTAACGGTAAGTTGCATATGGAAAGCGTGGTCATTCGAAATTTCGTATTTTGAAATTCGCGGTTTTATTATGGCATCGAATTTGGATTACTGGCGAATGCGGCGACTTATTGCAGCAACTTAAACGCTGATCTACTTAAAATTACATTATTAACGCAAAGCAACCGAAAGATACAGAATCTGAGACCATAAATTTTATTCGTTCAAAAAAAGTAAGGCTAACCATCAGGGATTTTTGGAAAAAAATTTAAAATATTTTATTGTTGAAATTCCGGTTCAAAATATTTATAGGTAATGGTAGTAATATGTTTAGCAAGAAACTAACGGTAAGTTGCATATGGAAAGCGTGGTCATTCGAAATTTCATATTTTGAAATTCGCGGTTTTATTATGGCATCGAATTTGGATTATAGGCGAATGAGGCGACTTATTGCAGCAACTTAAACGCTGATCTACTTAAAATTACATTATTAACGCAAAGCAACCGAAACATACAGAATCTGAGACCATAAATTTTATTCGTTCAAAAAAAGTAAGGCTAACCATCAGGGATTTTTGGAAAAAAATTTAAAATGTTTTATTGTTGAAATTCCGGTTCAAAATGTTTATAGGTAATGGTAGTAATATGTTTAGCAAGAAACTAACGGTAAGTTGCATATGGAAAGCGTGGTCATTCGAAATTTCGTATTTTGAAATTCGCGGTTTTATTATGGCATCGAATTTGGATTACTGGCGAATGAGGCGACTTATTGCAGCCACTTAAACGCTGATCTACTTAAAATTACATTATTAAAGCAACCGAAACATACAGAATCTGAGACCATAAATTTTATTCGTTCAAAAAAAGTAAGGCTAACCATCAGGGATTTTTGGAAAAAATTTTAAAATGTTTTATTGTTGAAATTCCGGTTCAAAATGTTTATAGGTAATGGTAGTAATATGTTTAGCAAGAAACTAACGGTAAGTTGCATATGGAAAGCGTGGTCATTCGAAATTTCGTATTTTGAAATTCGCGGTTTTATTATGGCATCGAATTTGGATTACTGGCGAATGAGGCGACTTATTGCAGCCACTTAAACGCTGATCTACTTAAAATTACATTATTAACGCAAAGCAACCGAAACATACAGAATCTGAGACCATAAATTTTATTCGTTCAAAAAAACTAAGGCTTACCATCAGGGATTTTTGGAAAAAAATTTAAAATGTTTTATTGTTGAAATTCCGGTTCAAAATGTTTATAGATAATGGTAGTAATATGTTTAGCAAGAAACTAACGGTAAGTTGCATATGGAAAGCGTGGTTATTCGAAATTTCATATTTTGAAATTCGCGGTTTTATTATGGCATCGAATTTGGATTATAGGCGAATGAGGCGACTTATTGCAGCAACTTAAACGCTGATCTACTTAAAATTACATTATTAACGCAAAGCAACCGAAACATACAGAATCTGAGACCATAAATTTTATTCGTTCAAAAAAAGTAAGGCTAACCATCAGGGATTTTTGGAAAAAAATTTAAAATGTTTTATTGTTGAAATTCCGGTTCAAAATGTTTATAGGTAATGGTAGTAATATGTTTAGCAAGAAACTAACGGTAAGTTGCATATGGAAAGCGTGGTCACTCGAAATTTCGTATTTTGAAATTCGCGGTTTTATTATGGCATCGAATTTGGATTACTGGCGAATGAGGCGACTTATTGCAGCCACTTAAACGCTGATCTACTTAAAATTACATTATTAACGCAAAGCAACCGAAACATACAGAATCTGAGACCATAAATTTTATTCGTTCAAAAAAAGTAAGGCTAACCATCAGGGATTTTTGGAAAAAAATTTAAAATGTTTTATTGTTGAAATTCCGGTTCAAAATGTTTATAGGTAATGGTAGTAATATGTTTAGCAAGAAACTAACGGTAAGTTGCATATGGAAAGCGTGGTCACTCGAAATTTCGTATTTTGAAATTCGCGGTTTTATTATGGCATCGAATTTGGATTACTGGCGAATGAGGCGACTTATTGCAGCCACTTAAACGCTGATCTACTTAAAATTACATTATTAACGCAAAGCAACCGAAACATACAGAATCTGAGACCATAAATTTTATTCGTTCAAAAAAAGTAAGGCTAACCATCAGGGATTTTTGGAAAAAAATTTAAAATGTTTTTTTGTTGAAATTCCGGTTCAAAATGTTTATAGGTAATGGTAGTAATATGTTTAGCAAGAAACTAACGGTAAGTTGCATATGGAAAGCGTGGTCATTCGAAATTTCATATTTTGAAATTCGCGGTTTTATTATGGCATCGAATTTGGATTACTGGCGAATGCGGCGACTTATTGCAGCAACTTAAACGCTGATCTACTTAAAATTACATTATTAACGCAAAGCAACCGAAACATACAGAATCTGAGACCATAAATTTTATTCGTTCAAAAAAAGTAAGGCTAACCATCAGGGATTTTTGGAAAAAAATTTAAAATGTTTTATTGTTGAAATTCCGGTTCAAAATGTTTATAGGTAATGGTAGTAATATGTTTAGCAAGAAACTAACGGTAAGTTGCATATGGAAAGCGTGGTTATTCAAAATTTCATATTTTGAAATTCGCGGTTTTATTATGGCATCGAATTTGGATTATAGGCGAATGAGGCGACTTATTGCAGCAACTTAAACGCTGATCTACTTAAAATTACATTATTAACGCAAAGCAACCGAAACATACAGAATCTGAGACCATAAATTTTATTCGTTCAAAAAAAGTAAGGCTAACCATCAGGGATTTTTGGAAAAAAATTTAAAATGTTTTATTGTTGAAATTCCGGTTCAAAATGTTTATAGGTAATGGTAGTAATATGTTTAGCAAGAAACTAACGGTAAGTTGCATATGGAAAGCGTGGTCACTCGAAATTTCGTATTTTGAAATTCGCGGTTTTATTATGGCATCGAATTTGGATTACTGGCGAATGAGGCGACTTATTGCAGCCACTTAAACGCTGATCTACTTAAAATTACATTATTAACGCAAAGCAACCGAAACATACAGAATCTGAGAAAATAAATTTTATTCGTTCAAAAAAAGTAAGGCTAACCATCAGGGATTTTTGGAAAAAAATTTAAAATGTTTTATTGTTGAAATTCCGGTTCAAAATGTTTATAGGTAATGGTAGTAATATGTTTAGCAAGAAACTAACGGTAAGTTGCATATGGAAAGCGTGGTCATTCGAAATTTCGTATTTTGAAATTCGCGGTTTTATTATGGCATCGAATTTGGATTATAGGCGAATGAGGCGACTTATTGCAGCCACTTAAACGCTGATCTACTTAAAATTACATTATTAAAGCAACCGAAACATACAGAATCTGAGACCATAAATTTTATTCGTTCAAAAAAAGTAAGGCTAACCATCAGGGATTTTTGGAAAAAAATTTAAAATGTTTTATTGTTGAAATTCCGGTTCAAAATGTTTATAGATAATGGTAGTAATATGTTTAGCAAGAAACTAACGGTAAGTTGCATATGGAAAGCGTGGTTATTCGAAATTTCATATTTTGAAATTCGCGGTTTTATTATGGCATCGAATTTGGATTATAGGCGAATGAGGCGACTTATTGCAGCAACTTAAACGCTGATCTACTTAAAATTACATTATTAACGCAAAGCAACCGAAACATACAGAATCTGAGACCATAAATTTTATTCGTTCAAAAAAAGTAAGGCTAACCATCAGGGATTTTTGGAAAAAAATTTAAAATGTTTTATTGTTGAAATTCCGGTTCAAAATGTTTATAGGTAATGGTAGTAATATGTTTAGCAAGAAACTAACGGTAAGTTGCATATGGAAAGCGTGGTCACTCGAAATTTCGTATTTTGAAATTCGCGGTTTTATTATGGCATCGAATTTGGATTACTGGCGAATGAGGCGACTTATTGCAGCCACTTAAACGCTGATCTACTTAAAATTACATTATTAACGCAAAGCAACCGAAACATACAGAATCTGAGACCATAAATTTTATTCGTTCAAAAAAAGTAAGGCTAATCAGGGATTTTTGGAAAAAAATTTAAAATGTTTTATTGTTGAAATTCCGGTTCAAAATGTTTATAGGTAATGGTAGTAATATGTTTAGCAAGAAACTAACGGTAAGTTGCATATGGAAAGCGTGGTCATTCGAAATTTCGTATTTTGAAATTCGCAGTTTTATTATGGCATCGAATTTGGATTACTGGCGAATGCGGCGACTTATTGCAGCAACTTAAACGCTGATCTACTTAAAATTACATTATTAACGCAAAGCAACCGAAACATACAGAATCTGAGACCATAAATTTTATTCGTTCAAAAAAAGTAAGGCTAACCATCAGGGATTTTTGGAAAAAAATTTAAAATGTTTTATTGTTGAAATTCCGGTTCAAAATGTTTATAGGTAATGGTAGTAATATGTTTAGCAAGAAACTAACGGTAAGTTGCATATGGAAAGCGTGGTCACTCGAAATTTCGTATTTTGAAATTCGCGGTTTTATTATGGCATCGAATTTGGATTACTGGCGAATGAGGCGACTTATTGCAGCAACTTAAACGCTGATCTACTTAAAATTACATTATTAACGCAAAGCAACCGAAACATACAGAATCTGAGACCATAAATTTTATTCGTTCAAAAAAAGTAAGGCTAACCATCAGGGATTTTTGGAAAAAAATTTAAAATATTTTATTGTTGAAATTCCGGTTCAAAATATTTATAGGTAATGGTAGTAATATGTTTAGCAAGAAACTAACGGTAAGTTGCATATGGAAAGCGTGGTCACTCGAAATTTCGTATTTTGAAATTCGCGGTTTTATTATGGCATCGAATTTGGATTACTGGCGAATGAGGCGACTTATTGCAGCCACTTAAACGCTGATCTACTTAAAATTACATTATTAACGCAAAGCAACTGAAACATACAGAATCTGAGACCATAAATTTTATTCGTTCAAAAAAAGTAAGGCTAACCATCAGGGATTTTTGGAAAAAAATTTAAAATATTTTATTGTTGAAATTCCGGTTCAAAATATTTATAGGTAATGGTAGTAATATGTTTAGCAAGAAACTAACGGTAAGTTGCATATGGAAAGCGTGGTCACTCGAAATTTCGTATTTTGAAATTCGCGGTTTTATTATGGCATCGAATTTGGATTACTGGCGAATGAGGCGACTTATTGCAGCCACTTAAACGCTGATCTACTTAAAATTACATTATTAACGCAAAGCAACTGAAACATACAGAATCTGAGACCATAAATTTTATTCGTTCAAAAAAAGTAAGGCTAACCATCAGGGATTTTTGGAAAAAAATTTAAAATATTTTATTGTTGAAATTCCGGTTCAAAATATTTATAGGTAATGGTAGTAATATGTTTAGCAAGAAACTAACGGTAAGTTGCATATGGAAAGCGTGGTTATTCGAAATTTCATATTTTGAAATTCGCGGTTTTATTATGGCATCGAATTTGGATTATAGGCGAATGAGGCGACTTATTGCAGCAACTTAAACGCTGATCTACTTAAAATTACATTATTAACGCAAAGCAACCGAAACATACAGAATCTGAGACCATAAATTTTATTCGTTCAAAAAAAGTAAGGCCAACCATCAGGGATTTTTGGAAAAAAATTTAAAATGTTTTATTGTTGAAATTCCGGTTCAAAATGTTTATAGGTAATGGTAGTAATATGTTTAGCAAGAAACTAACGGTAAGTTGCATATGGAAAGCGTGGTCATTCGAAATTTCGTATTTTGAAATTCACGGTTTTATTATGGCATCGAATTTGGATTACTGGCGAATGCGGCGACTTATTGCAGCAACTTAAACGCTGATCTACTTAAAATTACATTATTAACGCAAAGCAACCGAAACATACAGAATCTGAGACCATAAATTTTATTCGTTCAAAAAAAGTAAGGCTAACCATCAGGGATTTTTGGAAAAAAATTTAAAATATTTTATTGTTGAAATTCCGGTTCAAAATATTTATAGGTAATGGTAGTAATATGTTTAGCAAGAAACTAACGGTAAGTTGCATATGGAAAGCGTGGTTATTCGAAATTTCATATTTTGAAATTCGCGGTTTTATTATGGCATCGAATTTGGATTATAGGCGAATGAGGCGACTTATTGCAGCAACTTAAACGCTGATCTACTTAAAATTACATTATTAACGCAAAGCAACCGAAACATACAGAATCTGAGACCATAAATTTTATTCGTTCAAAAAAAGTAAGGCTAACCATCAGGGATTTTTGGAAAAAAATTTAAAATGTTTTATTGTTGAAATTCCGGTTCAAAATGTTTATAGGTAATGGTAGTAATATGTTTAGCAAGAAACTAACGGTAAGTTGCATATGGAAAGCGTGGTCATTCGAAATTTCGTATTTTGAAATTCGCGGTTTTATTATGGCATCGAATTTGGATTACTGGCGAATGAGGCGACTTATTGCAGCCACTTAAACGCTGATCTACTTAAAATTACATTATTAAAGCAACCGAAACATACAGAATCTGAGACCATAAATTTTATTCGTTCAAAAAAAGTAAGGCTAACCATCAGGGATTTTTGGAAAAAATTTTAAAATGTTTTATTGTTGAAATTCCGGTTCAAAATGTTTATAGGTAATGGTAGTAATATGTTTAGCAAGAAACTAACGGTAAGTTGCATATGGAAAGCGTGGTCATTCGAAATTTCGTATTTTGAAATTCGCGGTTTTATTATGGCATCGAATTTGGATTACTGGCGAATGAGGCGACTTATTGCAGCCACTTAAACGCTGATCTACTTAAAATTACATTATTAACGCAAAGCAACCGAAACATACAGAATCTGAGACCATAAATTTTATTCGTTCAAAAAAAGTAAGGCTAACCATCAGGGATTTTTGGAAAAAAATTTAAAATGTTTTATTGTTGAAATTCCGGTTCAAAATGTTTATAGGTAATGGTAGTAATATGTTTAGCAAGAAACTAACGGTAAGTTGCATATGGAAAGCGTGGTTATTCGAAATTTCATATTTTGAAATTCGCGGTTTTATTATAGCATCGAATTTGGATTATAGGCGAATGAGGCGACTTATTGCAGCAACTTAAACGCTGATCTACTTAAAATTACATTATTAACGCAAAGCAACCGAAACATACAGAATCTGAGACCATAAATTTTATTCGTTCAAAAAAACTAAGGCTTACCATCAGGGATTTTTGGAAAAAAATTTAAAATGTTTTATTGTTGAAATTCCGGTTCAAAATGTTTATAGATAATGGTAGTAATATGTTTAGCAAGAAACTAACGGTAAGTTGCATATGGAAAGCGTGGTTATTCGAAATTTCATATTTTGAAATTCGCGGTTTTATTATGGCATCGAATTTGGATTATAGGCGAATGAGGCGACTTATTGCAGTAACTTAAACGCTGATCTACTTAAAATTACATTATTAACGCAAAGCAACCGAAACATACAGAATCTGAGACCATAAATTTTATTCGTTCAAAAAAAGTAAGGCTAACCATCAGGGATTTTTGGAAAAAAATTTAAAATGTTTTATTGTTGAAATTCCGGTTCAAAATGTTTATAGGTAATGGTAGTAATATGTTTAGCAAGAAACTAACGGTAAGTTGCATATGGAAAGCGTGGTCACTCGAAATTTCGTATTTTGAAATTCGCGGTTTTATTATGGCATCGAATTTGGATTACTGGCGAATGAGGCGACTTATTGCAGCCACTTAAACGCTGATCTACTTAAAATTACATTATTAACGCAAAGCAACCGAAACATACAGAATCTGAGACCATAAATTTTATTCGTTCAAAAAAAGTAAGGCTAACCATCAGGGATTTTTGGAAAAAAATTTAAAATGTTTTATTGTTGAAATTCCGGTTCAAAATGTTTATAGGTAATGGTAGTAATATGTTTAGCAAGAAACTAACGGTAAGTTGCATATGGAAAGCGTGGTCACTCGAAATTTCGTATTTTGAAATTCGCGGTTTTATTATGGCATCGAATTTGGATTACTGGCGAATGAGGCGACTTATTGCAGCCACTTAAACGCTGATCTACTTAAAATTACATTATTAACGCAAAGCAACCGAAACATACAGAATCTGAGACCATAAATTTTATTCGTTCAAAAAAAGTAAGGCTAACCATCAGGGATTTTTGGAAAAAAATTTAAAATGTTTTTTTGTTGAAATTCCGGTTCAAAATGTTTATAGGTAATGGTAGTAATATGTTTAGCAAGAAACTAACGGTAAGTTGCATATGGAAAGCGTGGTCATTCGAAATTTCGTATTTTGAAATTCGCGGTTTTATTATGGCATCGAATTTGGATTACTGGCGAATGCGGCGACTTATTGCAGCAACTTAAACGCTGATCTACTTAAAATTACATTATTAACGCAAAGCAACCGAAACATACAGAATCTGAGACCATAAATTTTATTCGTTCAAAAAAAGTAAGGCTAACCATCAGGGATTTTTGGAAAAAAATTTAAAATGTTTTATTGTTGAAATTCCGGTTCAAAATGTTTATAGGTAATGGTAGTAATATGTTTAGCAAGAAACTAACGGTAAGTTGCATATGGAAAGCGTGGTTATTCAAAATTTCATATTTTGAAATTCGCGGTTTTATTATGGCATCGAATTTGGATTATAGGCGAATGAGGCGACTTATTGCAGCAACTTAAACGCTGATCTACTTAAAATTACATTATTAACGCAAAGCAACCGAAACATACAGAATCTGAGACCATAAATTTTATTCGTTCAAAAAAAGTAAGGCTAACCATCAGGGATTTTTGGAAAAAAATTTAAAATGTTTTATTGTTGAAATTCCGGTTCAAAATGTTTATAGGTAATGGTAGTAATATGTTTAGCAAGAAACTAACGGTAAGTAGCATATGGAAAGCGTGGTCACTCGAAATTTCGTATTTTGAAATTCGCGGTTTTATTATGGCATCGAATTTGGATTACTGGCGAATGAGGCGACTTATTGCAGCCACTTAAACGCTGATCTACTTAAAATTACATTATTAACGCAAAGCAACTGAAACATACAGAATCTGAGACCATAAATTTTATTCGTTCAAAAAAAGTAAGGCTAGCCATCAGGGATTTTTGGAAAAAAATTTAAAATATTTTATTGTTGAAATTCCGGTTCAAAATATTTATAGGTAATGGTAGTAATATGTTTAGCAAGAAACTAACGGTAAGTTGCATATGGAAAGCGTGGTTATTCGAAATTTCATATTTTGAAATTCGCGGTTTTATTATGGCATCGAATTTGGATTATAGGCGAATGAGGCGACTTATTGCAGCAACTTAAACGCTGATCTACTTAAAATTACATTATTAACGCAAAGCAACCGAAACATACAGAATCTGAGACCATAAATTTTATTCGTTCAAAAAAAGTAAGGCCAACCATCAGGGATTTTTGGAAAAAAATTTAAAATGTTTTATTGTTGAAATTCCGGTTCAAAATGTTTATAGGTAATGGTAGTAATATGTTTAGCAAGAAACTAACGGTAAGTTGCATATGGAAAGCGTGGTCATTCGAAATTTCGTATTTTGAAATTCACGGTTTTATTATGGCATCGAATTTGGATTACTGGCGAATGCGGCGACTTATTGCAGCAACTTAAACGCTGATCTACTTAAAATTACATTATTAACGCAAAGCAACCGAAACATACAGAATCTGAGACCATAAATTTTATTCGTTCAAAAAAAGTAAGGCTAACCATCAGGGATTTTTGGAAAAAAATTTAAAATATTTTATTGTTGAAATTCCGGTTCAAAATATTTATAGGTAATGGTAGTAATATGTTTAGCAAGAAACTAACGGTAAGTTGCATATGGAAAGCGTGGTTATTCGAAATTTCATATTTTGAAATTCGCGGTTTTAATTTGGCATCGAATTTGGATTATAGGCGAATAAGGCGACTTATTGCAGCAACTTAAACGCTGATCTACTTAAAATTACATTATTAACGCAAAGCAACCGAAACATACAGAATGTGAGACCATAAATTTTATTCGTTCAAAAAAAGTAAGGCTAACCATCAGGGATTTTTGGAAAAAAATTTAAAATATTTTATTGTTGAAATTCATGTTCAAAATGTTTATAGGTAATGGTAGTAATATGTTTAGCAAGAAACTAACGGTAAGTTGCATATGGAAAGCGTGGTCATTCGAAATTTCGTATTTTGAAATTCGCGGTTTTATTATGGCATCGAATTTGGATTACTGGCGAATGAGGCGACTTATTGCAGCAACTTAAACGCTGATCTACTTAAAATTACATTATTAACGCAAAGCAACCGAAACATACAGAATCTGAGACCATAAATTTTATTCGTTCAAAAAAAGGAAGGCTAACCATCAGGGATTTTTGGAAAAAAATTTAAAATGTTTTATTGTTGAAATTCATGTTCAAAATGTTTATAGGTAATGGTAGTAATATGTTTAGCAAGAAACTAACGGTAAGTTGCATATGGAAAGCGTGGTCATTCGAAATTTCGTATTTTGAAATTCGCGGTTTTATTATGGCATCGAATTTGGATTACTGGCGAATGAGGCGACTTATTGCAGCCACTTAAACGCTGATCTACTTAAAATTACATTATTAACGCAAAGCAACCGAAACATACAGAATCTGAGACCATAAATTTTATTCGTTCAAAAAAAGTAAGGCTAACCATCAGGGATTTTTGGAAAAAAATTTAAAATGTTTTATTGTTGAAATTCCGGTTCAAAATGTTTATAGGTAATGGTAGTAATATGTTTAGCAAGAAACTAACGGTAAGTTGCATATGGAAAGCGTGGTCATTCGAAATTTCGTATTTTGAAATTCGCGGTTTTATTATGGCATCGAATTTGGATTACTGGCGAATGAGGCGACTTATTGCAGCAACTTAAACGCTGATCTACTTAAAATTACATTATTAACGCAAAGCAACCGAAACATACAGAATCTGAGACCATAAATTTTATTCGTTCAAAAAAAGTAAGGCTTAACCATCAGGGATTTTTGGAAAAAAATTTAAAATATTTTGTTGTTGAAATTCCGGTTCAAAATGTTTATTGGTAATGGTAGTAATATGTTTAGCAAGAAACTTACGGTAAGTTGCATATGGAAAGCGTGGTTATTCGAAATTTCGTATTTTGAAATTCGCGGTTTTATTATGGCATCGAATTTGGATTACAGGCGAATGAGGCGACTTATTGCAGCAACTTAAACGCTGATCTACTCAAAATTACATTAGTAACGCAAAATACGTGTCCTTAAGACTGTTCTATGTTACGAGTACATTGTCGTTAATTTCTCTTATTTTTTAAAAGATACTTTTGTTTTGGAATATCGCGTATTTTGGTTTTACAAAGAAAATTTAGGCTGGTAATTTTATTATATTTTTATTTACGTAAGAAATGTACAATTAATTTTTAAAATATTTAATTTGGATTTAGTCCTTACAAAAATGAAACAAAGGAGAAACTAATAACTTTTAAGTCTTCGTTTTTACTAAAACTTTGTCCCAGTTTAATGTGACGGGCCAATAGCCACAAATTCACTTGATAGTTTATTTGTAGCCCAAATTTGTAATCAATGACATTGTTGCAGTACTTGAGCGGCATTACAATTAAAATATATAACGTTCGTTGTTCAATTGTAAATGTCGTTATCGCACAGCATACTGAGCGGCTCATTCGCCCCTATAATACCATTTAATTTCCACTCAACTATTTATCCTTATCAAAATCTAGGTTATGTGTCAGTGAACTCTATTTAGTTTTAGTTACGTAAATGGCAATCCGGATTTTGTTTTTTATCAAAACTTTATAAGAATATCAAACCCTTCAAAAATAATATTATTTTAATTTTATTTAAAAGTATAAATCTAGCGAAACCACTTTAAAATAGTTTAAAACCAACCACTAAATTTGATTTATTTAAGGGACGCTTCGTATAATCAAACCCCCTTATGTGACATCAAGGATAATTGTCATTAAAATTACACTCAAAAATAAATCGAAATTAATCTCAAATTGTCACAAGTACGAGTACGCATTCACTAAAAAAACTATCCGCAGTCTTTAATTCCAGTTGCATAAATATGCATAATCTGTTATCTATTAATCTACCCAATAAGGGCCCTAATTTGTTAAAATATACTATTTTAATTTTTTTTTTACTGAAATTAGGTATTGTTATAAAAAAAACTTCATGGCATCTGGCTTTGCATTAAAATCTGGGTAGAATTTTTTTTATTACTATAACTACCCCTTTTCAACAATCTTCTATTGTAATACCATCATATCGATTTAATTTTGTAAAGATTTAAGTAAAACACGCGGAGGACATTAAAAACGTATAGGGGTTTGACTAACCAATGTAAAAGGTAGTAAGTTGATATATGACAATACCTTTTGCAGTACACTCTCAATTTCATATTAAACTTTTAATTAAAATTTATTTTATTCATTTGCATACAAATAAATACTGAAATTGGATATAATTTATCTATACTACATAATCAACAATATTGTTAATTGCCTGTTTGAATTAATTTTCCTAGAATGATAATATCTTTTGTTATATGATTTTTGTTTTGCTGCTTGCCTCTTCTCTCCCATATCTCTATGTACCATATACACATTTTTGTAATCTTGTATCGCTAAAATCAAATAACAATTATTACAAATGTAAAACAACATTTTAGAGAACAAAATCAAACGAGCAAAACAGACTCCATTAGATAAAACTATTACACAGATTTAAAAAAAAATTAAACAGAAAAAAACCCAATAATAATCCTTTCTGTATGTATATTTGGTATGTCCCATTATTGTTGTTGCTATTTTTTTAAATATGTAGTTTTAATTTTTATATATAATTTGTATTTAACATATGTTTAATCTTGCGAAAAATTATCATTAAAATTTAAACAAAAAGCGTTTTTTTTTAAACACAATAAAGTAAACCAAAAAATTAAAATGAAATTATCGTTGAATGTACGTTACGGGAAATAAGAATATCGGAATTTTAATACGGTGATTTACAATTTTTTGATCTTACAGGTTTTACTATATTTTTTCAACGTGTTCTATACAATACATTAATATTATGCAAATACGTCGTGTGTTGGGAAATTAATTACAAAAAATTCCAATGAGACACTATTTTTATATGAAATGCACTTACTTTCATTTCTGTTAGACTAGCACAGGAATTTATTAAGACTTATATTTAGAGTAAAGCCCTGTTAGAACGCACGATACTTTTAGACGGTAAAGAAATAACAACAACAATTTTGCCAATTTTGCTCAATAGTTTCACAAAAATATACATTCAAGCTTTAAAAGTTCAGAATTATTCGTCAGCTTTATATTTTTTTTTAAAACGACAGAATAAAACCGGTAGAATCCACCGGTCCATATTAAATTTGAAAACTGGGGCCCTATTTCTGAAAAAGAATATACCAGTGCAAAAACAATATTTTTTTATTGTTCGCTTTCTAAGGTCGTTGCGTAATTTTATTTTGAATAGAAATTTTAAAGGTAACTTTTAGTGTTATTCAAAATCATTTTCCTTATCCAATTTTACCCTCGACTAAATATTTTGTCAGAATTTTAAATAAATTAAATTAAATTTTACGTTAAATTCATACAACCATATCAAATATAATGATATAAATAAATAAAATTAAATAAATTTTATTTATTATATAAAAATAAACAATTTTTGTTCTTTACAAATAAAGAAATTAAACAAAATAAATTAATATGTTAATATTTAATATGTTAAATAAATCAAATAGATAAGATATAAACAATTAACATAACTTAAATATTCGATTGAATAATTAAAGGAAAAAATTAAGTAAATTGGATTGTAATAAAAAATTAAATAGGTACCTTAATTTTATTATATTAAATATATAAAATAAATTTAATTAATTAAATATATTTAAAAAATAAGACATATTAGATAAATTAAATATATTACAGAAATTAAATTAAATAAATCAAATAAATTAAATATATTCGGCTACCGTAATCGGTTGTATGGTGAGAAATTTAATATAACGACGATATTTATGGTGAGGGTGATTTGACTAGATGAATTAAATAAACTAAAGTAATTAAATAATTAAATTAAATTAATAAATTAAATAACAATATTTTATTAAATAAATAAAATAAATGATATAAAATAAATATAATAAATAAATTAAATAAAGACTCCTTTTCCCGCAATTCCAACTACCTTTGATGATCCTTGGAATTATGCGTTGTAGCCAAAGCTCTATAGGTTTCAGACTTTACAAATAAATTAAATAAATTAAATAAATTAAATAAATTAAATAAATTAAACAAATTAAATAAAATCAGTAAAATAAATAAATTAAATAAAGACTCCTTTTCTCGAAATTCCAACTCCCTTTGATGATCCTCGGAATTAAGCTTTGTAGCCAAAGCTCTATTTCAGAGTTTACAACAGTAATTTTATGTTTAGAGGTACGAGTTTGCACACGGCTACCGTAATCGATTTCAAAATTGATTGTATGGTGGGGGAATTTAATTTCCCGATGGTATTTTTGGTGTAAGTGATTTGTTAAAATAAACTAACTAAAATAAATAAATTAAATATATTATTAATTAAATAAATTTAAGAAATTAAAAAAATTAATAAAATAAATAAATTAAACAAATTAAATAAATTAAATTACTTAAATTAATTAAGTTAATTAAATAAATTAATTAAATTTAATAAAAAATAATTAAATTAAAAGATTAAATAATTATATTTAATTAAATAAATCCAATAAATTAAATTAAAAAAGACTCCTTTTCCCGCAATTCCAACTCCCTTTGATGATCCTCGGAATTAAGCTTTGTAGCCCTTAAGCTCTATTTCAGAGTTGAAAACAGTAATTTTCCAGAAGCCATTGTTTAGAGATACCAGTTTGTACTCGGCTACCGTAATCGATTTCCATATCGATTGTATGGTGGGGAAATTTAATTTCCCGATGATTTTTTTGGTGTAGGTGATTTGTCTAAATAAATTAAATAAATTTAATAAATTAAATAAATCAAATAAATTAAATAAATCACATAAATTAAATAAATAAATTGAATTAACAAATTAAATAATTTAAATAAATTAAATAAATTAAATAAATTAAATAAATTAAATAAATTAAATAAATTAAATAAATTAAACAAATTAAATAAAATCAGTAAAATAAATAAATTAAATAAAGACTCCTTTTCTCGAAATTCCAACTCCCTTTGATGATCCTCGGAATTAAGCTTTGTAGCCAAAGCTCTATTTCAGAGTTTACAACAGTAATTTTATGTTTAGAGGTACGAGTTTGCACACGGCTACCGTAATAGATTTCAAAATTGATTGTATGGTGGGGGAATTTAATTTCCCGATGGTATTTTTGGTGTAAGTGATTTGTTAAAATAAACTAACTAAAATAAATAAATTAAATAAATCAAATAATTAAAATAAATAAAATGAATTAACAAATTAAATATTGAAATAAATTAAATATATTATTAATTAAATAAATTTAAGAAATTAAAAAAATTAATAAAATAAATAAATTAAACAAATTAAATAAATTAAATTACTTAAATTAATTAAGTTAATTAAATAAATTAATTAAATTAAATAAAAAATAATTAAATTAAAAGATTAAATAATTATATTTAATTAAATAAATCCAATAAATTAAATTAAAAAAGACTCCTTTTCCCGCAATTCCAACTCCCTTTGATGATCCTCGGAATTAAGCTTTGTAGCCCTTAAGCTCTATTTCAGAGTTGAAAACAGTAATTTTCCAGACGCCATTGTTTAGAGATACCAGTTTGTACTCGGCTACCGAAATCGATTTTCATATCGATTGTATGGTGGGGAAATTTATTTTCCCGATGATATTTTGGGTGTAGGTGATTTGTCTAAATAAATTAAATATATTAAATAAATTAAATAAATCAAATAAATTAAATAAATCACATAAATTAAATAAATAAATTGAATTAACAAATTAAATAATTTAAATAAATTAAATATATTAATTAATTAAACAAATCAAAGAAATTAAAAAAAAAATAAATCAAACAGATAAATTAAATAAGTTAAATAAATTAAATAATAATATTTTATTAAATAAATTAAACAAATCCAAAAAATAAAATAAAATAAATCCAATAAATTAAATTAAAAAAGACTCCTTTTCCCGCAATTCCAACTCCCTTTGATGATCCTCGGAATTATGCTTTGTAGCCAAAGCTCTATAGGTTTCAGAGTTGACAACAGTAATTATCCAGATGCCATTGTTTAGAGATAAGAGTTTGTACTCGGCTACCGTAATCGATTTCCACATCGATTCTATGGTGGGGAAATTTAATTTCCCGACGATATTTTTGGTGTAGGTGATTTGTCTAAATAAATTAAATAAATTTAATAAATTCAATAAATCAAATAAATTAAATAAATCACATAAATTAAATAAATAACTTGAATTAACAAATTAAATAATCTAAATAAATTAAATATATTAATTAATTAAATAAATCAAAGAAATTAAAAAAAAAATAAAACAGATAAATTAAATAATAATATTTTATTAAATAAATTAAACAAATCCAAAAAATAAAATAAAATAAATATAATAAAAAAATTAAATAAAGACTCCTTTTCTCGAAATTCCAACTCCCTTTGATGATCTTTGGAATTATGCTTTGTAGCCAAAGCTCTATAAGTATCAGAGTTGACAACAGTAATTTTCCAGACGCCATTGTTTAGAGATACGAGTATGTACTCCGCTACCGTAATCGATTTCCATATCAATTGTATGGTGGGGGAATTTAATTTCCCGATGGTATTTTTGGTGTAAGTGATTTGTTTAAATAAACTAACTAAAATAAATAAATTAAATAAATCAAACAAATCAAATAAATTAAATAATTAAAATGAATTAACAAATTAAATATTGAAGTAAATTAAATATATTATTAATTAAATAAATTTAAGAAATTAAAAAAATTAATAATTTAAACAAATTAAATAAATTAAGTTACTTAAATTAATTAAGTTAATTAAATAAATTAAATAAAATAAAAAAATGAAAAGAAAAATTAAATTAAAAGATTAAATAATTATATTTAATTAAATAAATCCAATAAATTAAATTAAAAAAGACTCCTTTTCCCGCAATTCCAACTCCCTTTGATGGTCCTCGGAATTAAGCTTTGTAGCCCTTAAGCTCTATTTCAGAGTTGAAAACAGTAATTTTCCAGACGCTATTGTTTAGAGATACCAGTTTGTACTCGGCTACCGTAATCGATTTCCATATCGATTGTATGGTGGGGAAATTTAATTTCCCGATGATTTTTTTGGTGTAGGTGATTTGTCTAAATAAATTAAATAAATTTAATAAATTAAATAAATCAAATAAATTAAATAAATCACATAAATTAAATAAATAAATTGAATTAACAAATTAAATAATTTAAATAAATTAAATATATTATTTAATTAAATAAATCAAATAAATTAAAAAAAAATTAAATAAAACAGATAAATTAAATAAGTTAAATAGATTAAATAATAATATTTTATTAAATAAATTAAACAAATCCAAAAAATAAAATAAAATAAAATAAATATAATAAATAAATTAAATAAAGACTCCTTTTCCCACAATTCCAACTCCCTTTGATGATCCTCGGAATTATGCTTTGTAGCCAAAGCTCTATAGGTTTCAGAGTTGACAACAGTAATTTTCCAGACGCCATTGTTTAGAGATACGAGTTTGTATTCGGCTACCATAATCGATTTCCATATGGATTGTATGGTGGGGAAATTTAATTTCCCGTTCATATTTTTGGTGTAGGTGATTTGTCCAAATAGTATAAATAAATTAAACAAATTAAATAAATAAATTAAATTAATAAATTAAATAATATAAATAAATCAAATAAATTCGTCTATCGTAATCGACACCATAATCGATTGTATGGTGAGGAAATTTAATCTCTCCATGATATTTTTGGAGCAGGTGATTTGTCATTTGGTTAGTTCGGTTGCTTTTTACGAGCAAGTTATTTCTTGATGATTCTAGAAACCTCTTTTCAAGTTGATGGAACAGAATATACTGTTTCTGATGAGTGTTTGGCTTTCTTTAACTTAGTTGATCTTTTCTTCAAGAATTCTTCTTCATCCGTATGGAAAGGATTATTGTCATTGTCATATTCTCCATTGCAGAGGTAGGTGTCGTCTCTAGTTATATGCACGTGTTCCAATTGTTTTTTCAGTTCCTCATTCTCTTTCTTTGAAACTGTAAATTCTTGGTTTAAATTAGTTATAAATTCATTTATGTCTCTTAATTGTTCTCGAAGCTCGGCATTTTCCTTCTCGTACTGAAAAATATATGCAATTAAAAATCTTTGTTACCTTGATAATTTTGAACTTCGTTAAAATGGGTAAAACATAATGAATCATCTACCATTGAATCTGTTGGGCTTGCCCACGGAGAGTGTGAATTTGGCATATTACATTCCGTATTTGATGTACTCATAGTTTGTTTTAGCCAAGTTATTTAGCCACTGGCATTTGGTTCCCGGTAGTACTTTGCTACTGCCGAAGCACTCCCTGCTACACGCGACGTGGTTGAGGCTACCTATCATATTATCTATGTGCACACAGAGACAGCCGAAGCCCTCTAGGTACCATAGACTGAGGGGCCCTAAATACAGAATGCAATTTATATTAAATGTCGGGCTTTTTAGAAACGGTATCTTGCACCGTTTCTTTTCCGGATTTTAATAAAAATTTCATATTGCATTTAGGAATCTATTTGCTATAGTTTTAATTCAAAATGATACATTATTTAAGGATTTTAAAAAACGTAGTCTTTATTTTGAAGAATCGTTAAATATCTTGATTCATATCTGTTTTTGATCATATCTCTGAAATCATACAACACGAAAAAAAGTTCTGAACGAAAACAGCTTATTTATTTATGTTTAATTGGTTAATGAAAAAGTACATAGTGAAGGTTCTTATTTAACTTTTTTCAGTATCTCCCAAATCAATGTAGATCAAGATAACCATTAAAATCTCTCTCGACACTGAACAATTTTCTAATTTTAAGTAATTTTTTCCTTTCTTGTAACGTTTCCGAAAAATAAGTCTGGCATTTATTAGAAACCTTGTCCTGTATAACAATTAAACCGCTACATAATTTGTTATACTGACTTACATTTATGAAGAAAAGAATAGAATTTTTAAATTTCAAGGACGTTGCCTTTGATATTTGGAAACATAATTTGGTTGCCTTATTTCAAAGAAAATTTGTAATTCTTTTTAGCACAGGTTGCTTTTTATAGAACAACAGTTTGTTCAACTAGAGCGTGTACGGCATAACTGCACTTAAAACTATATGAACAAATGTGGGCGGGGCTAATATCGGTTTTCTGTTGATTCCTCTTGGACGCTCTAAAACAAACGATAGTTTAACTGCATTTGTTTAGCAGATAAAATACATGAAAGAAACTAGTGCGATTTATAAAAAACGATTTGAATCGGTGATGTAACTGCACATCCGAAAGGACCAAAAATGACGTTTGGAAGTGCAGCAAAATATATAAAAAAGTCGAAAACATTTGTATAGAAGAGGATTACACATTATTCAATGTATAAAAATGGTGACGATTTGCCAGATAGAGGCCAAATCCGAACCACTACAAAAAGGGAGGATGAGGCAATCATATAGTTATTTAATAACATTTTTTCTCTTACGCCGGATGCAGCTGTGGAAAAATTGGTGAAAAAGAATATTATTATACCAAGGGCAAGATTATAGAACATTGCTACGCATATGGAAATAAATTGGTCAAACCACTGGTAACACAAAAATAAACGGAACAGCGACTACAGTGAGCGAATAAAAATAAAACAAAGATTTTTCGAATATTATGTTTACCGACCGATGAGTCATCCTTTTGGGGTGTTAATCTTAAAAGGCGTGTTTGGCCAACTAAGAAAAAAAAGGATTGTCCGAACTGTGAAGCACCCCCAAGCTCCATGTATGGGGATGTTTCACTAAGCTATTTTTTGCTAAGTTAATCGTTTCTACATGGAACCAAAACGCACGTTTCATGAATAAAATGTATTCTCGAGGTTTGTTACCATCTGTGCTTAATAGTTTTGAGCGGGGACCTTTAATTAGATCATGCAAGAAGACAATGATCCAAAACACCATTGCATACTGTGTTCGGAATTTAAACTCGGAAATGGCATCAGAATTGGCCATCTCATTCACCAATCCGATCGAAATTTATGAACACTGATGAAGATTAAAATGAAAATGTGCCACATAAATTTCAGCGCTTTAGCGCGAGTTGTCCGGAAGATATTGAAAAATTTATAACCACAGTATGCAGAAAATTTTAGTTGATATTATGAACAAAAGGAGCTATGTTATTATTAACAGTAATAGTGACTTTATTATGTATTAATTAATAACGCCTTAGAAAATACAGAAAACTTTCATAATAAAAACAAAAAAAATCGTAGTTTTATTTTTACTTAGTTTTTTGTCATACACGCTCTCGTTGCACATACTGTAAGTCAATAATTTTTTTCAGTGTTGACACTTCAGAAAAACGATTAATAATTATGCATTTAAAATTCAAATAACCGACGAAAAAACAAAATATTTCTTTATTTTTAAATATTTTTCTATTATTGAGTTCAAGAAAAGCTGCCGAAGAGAAGGCAGTCTTAATTGTTTACATCTTTTATTCTAAACAACCTATAAACTGTGTGTTTATTTTCTACTTGCCGGACTACTTCAAAAATATCTTCAGCTGGTCACACGTTCAAGAAGACTTACGAATAATAGGATGTATGCGACTGGAGAGCGAGACCAAAACATCGAGATGGTTGAAGACCGCCGATGAAACATTAAAAGACGACATAACTACAACCACAAAAGTTCTAATACCAGTAATAACAGAAGTATGAAATTGTGGTAGAACACCTCAAAAATGGAAGGAACATGGTTGACTTAAACGATTTGTTGACTAAAGCTTAAAAATATAATAGCAATGACTAACTTGGATAGAAGAATTTTACCAACAGTCAAGTGGAAATCAGGAAATCATCAAGCTTTATATCAGGGTGAAAATTAATCAATCATATCAACTCAACTCGAACCATAATTGACAAGTCTAGCGAATAAATATCGCAATATGGAAAGAACTTTGTGAAATGGGCATGAAAAAGAAATTAAACGAACTCTTAAGAGATATGAACGGGGATGATCGATGCGGATATGCGTAGTAAGTGTATTGTATAATCGATTTAAATTGCGTAACCCATGCATTTTTTGATGATATTTTTTCCTCTGCTTCGTTACTCTGTGTAAATTTTTATACTCTTTGCTTATAGGAATACTTAGGTGTTTCTGGTCCAACAAAATAGCAAACGTTGAGCTCCTTAGACAAACGGTCATTAGGACCGAAATAAATCAACGAATGATATAATATAAAGATCTTTCGAATGTAACCTGGTAGGAAAGAGGAGAGTCGGACGACTAGCCACATTTATCAAATTTTTTAATTTTGTTGCCTTAGTGGAAATGCAGAAAAACTTTAGGTAAATCAAATTACTTGAAGCCAAAATATGTTTACTGGCATTGCGGTACCCAATTATCTCGTTTGGTTTTCAAGTATGACGGACACGAACTGAAACTGATTTTGGTTAGAACCAACTGGCTTAATAAAAAAAAACCACAGTTTGCTTCGGAAATGTAAGGGCATTGTATGCCAATTTAAGCTGTTTTATGGTCTGAATGGATCCCACTTTTTCAAATATGCTTGTTTTGTTTTGGAGTCTGAAATATTTTTTCACACACTATTTTATGTTTGAAAATACTGATACACCTGCTGATGTACAGAGATGGTTTTGAATTGTTGGATGGTTTTGATCTCCTAATCCTAACAGTTCTTCCTTACGTTTCAGAAGGAGTTTGATTTCTTCCAGGTCAGAGGTTTCTTGATATTCATTGCATCACAGAAAAATGTTATGTTTGGAGTGTATTCAAAGCAGTTTCCTTAGCACTTTTTTGGAAGGGAAAATAAATTTTTAATTGTTGGAATTTCTGGTCATAGTACACCCATCGAAATGAGGTTGACTAAAAAATAGAGTAAGAAAATAAATAGACAGAAAATAGTAGAAAGAGCATCGATCAATTTTGTGTAACCTCAATCTGCCCAAGACGTTGTATTTTTTTAAAAAGACAAGATATGGAGAAGTATAAAGGCCAACATCAAACAAAATATAGGAAACTACCGCCTATCGTTCTATTGAAGTTGTTTTTGCGCTGAAGAGCCCATGTGTTATCTTTGTGAAGATAGCCCAAAATTCCAGACCAATTGTTATTGAATATTTTATTTTGCGTTTTTCAAAAATAGTAAAAGTTTATTACATTTCCAACATTTAGAAAATTTTGCTTGGTTGATAATCTCCCAAAAATTTAAAATAAGTTTTCCATTCTAATTACTTCGTGCATTGTAATCTCTACCCAAAACTGTTCTAACAATAGCAAACCGAAAAAAGGATATTCGATATACTCGCATATGTCGCAAAACCGAAACATATGCATGTGTGGCATGTGTGTTATCATTATGTGGGTGTAATGCCAATAAATGGCAAGGCTTTTTTAATTAAATATAATTACAGATATATATTCCAATTTGTTTATCAAATTATGAGCTTTTTTATTGTATTCGAAATATTTTAAAAATGTACATCTGTTTGTCCCGTGCGCAGAGGAAAAGGGAGCTTTATTATAATTTCATATAGTTAAACGGGGATGTGGATGTGCTTTTTTAAAATTGAGCTTATTTTTTATTTTCATTTGCATATTTTTTTTTTTTTTTTGATATTTCGGATTGTCAGCGAAAACGATGCGTACGCTACGTATATCGATTATACTGGAACATTACGCTCATTTATTATTAATTGATATAAATATGAAAAACCAATAATTTCAACATTTTTTGTACATAAAACGGAACTTTTTATTTAAATTTAAGCTCGCGACCTTATTATTAAAAAGGTTAAATAAACACGCACAACGACCACACCACACTAATATTATTTGTATCGCCGTACCACAATATTCCTTTAAAAGCACAAAAAAAAATTATAATCGATAGTAACATAAGGTATAATAGACTATTCGTGATGACATATTGACTTTCACTGTCGAATTGTGTAATTCAAATATCAAAGAGATTAGAAGATTATCGTTTGCTTTTAAATAACAGAAGATGATTTATGCAGAAAAAAATATTTTATTAATAATAAATTGTGCATTTTCATCCACTAAAAAACAAATATCGTTTTACGACGGATTATATGGCCACTCACCATATATATACGAGTATATGTACACTATACACAGAGTTATAAAATATTTAAATTAATCCCGCCCCATTTTTATTTTCAATTAAACAATTTTATTTTAATAAAATTAATTATTAATAAATTAATTTGATGATTTCATAGTAATATATTTTTAAATAAATATTTTAGTACACAATTCTGATAATTGGTAATCCATCCATATACGCACTCTGTAAATGAAAATTTGTACTACCAAGAAAAGCACTGGACGAAAGTAAACATGAACTTAATCTCCTTTTAATTATTTAACAAACAAATTTTGTGTATAAAATTTATTAAATAAATATTTAAAACTTATAAATTTAATTAATAATTTATGTACCATACAACAACAAAAATATTTATATAAAAACAACATAAAACTATTTTATTTATAGCTTTTAATTTTAATTAAATACAATATTTTTGTTGTTGTTTTAGTCTTTTTATTTTTTAATTAATTTAATATATTGATTTATTTTTATCATTTTATAACAATCGTATTTTAAATAACAATAAAAATTAAATTAAATTTTATACCTAGAAATGGGATAACGTTTCGGTTCGTATAATTCTGGTACGGGAAAATTATAATGGGCGTGTGCAGGGTGTGCAATATGAAAGCATGTGTAGTGGTTTTGTTTATAATACTTTTTTATCGAAAAGGGGTTACATAATATTTACAACATAAATTGTGTACTAAAGCACTGCTAAACCAACTAGTTTTGTTGTAAATTAAAAGCATTAAATTGATAAGAGTAGTATTCAGATTTTTTTTTTGTATCATTGTTTTTTTTTTTCATTTTAAAAGCAACTCTTAGAGTAATTTGAAATTAAAATTTCTCGGATAATTCTAAACAATACACAATTTTACGAGAAGCGAGACTTTTGTAACCCAATCCTTAGTTTCGATAGTCGAATAATACATTTCAGACACAGATAAAAGCTGGTACTAAGCATTATACTTGATTAGTTTTGAATGCAAAGTTTTAAAATTTGGAAGCAGAACTTTCATTAAGACGCTGTTGATTTATGAATTGTCATTAAATAAATCACTCCAAATAAACTACTCAGATAGAACAAACGAGGTTCAAAGTATTCAAATAAATACATGACATAAAAATTACCATACTTACCGAGTTGAATTGTGTGTACATATTGTAAGGCTATTTATTTCAGTTCCTCGAACCAATAATTCGTACTTGAGTTTGAAAATAAGACACGTTTTTACTGGCCACTTTAAATGTTTAAATTAATTGTTCACTACTTTTCGCACTGTTAAGTTTCAATACATTAAATAATCAGCTGCAGAATTATCGGAAATTAGACAAGCCGAGCATCTACATGCGCTATTTGTGAGCAACAGGTATATGCGATATGATTATTTCCGATTGCAAATACGTTCATTTGAGACACTCCAAGTGACTGTAAATCAGTGAGAAATGAAAGAATAATTTTGCCTATTCCTCACACGTGTCCACAATGAACGAATTTTGTAACTTACAACCCATCGCTTACACCGCATACATGTAGCCAATATTTACTCAGATAGGGTCAACACCATTAAAGCCAGTTATCAAAATTTTACCTTGCAGTAATCCTCTGGCCGCAACATCGGTTAATGTTATCAAATCATCGAAATGTTCTCTTAAAACAAAACAGCCTTCGAATCGCACAGAGTCGATCGAAGTGAGTTTGAACTAAACTTATTTACCAACATGCTCGGAAATCTCTGAGATTTTTGTTATTTGAGAGAGAACATCTTGGAGTGTAATACGAAAATTCTTAAACGTTTGAAATTATTTAACTTGGCCCCTACGAATCAAAACCACTTCGATCATCTCTGTGCGATTCGAAATGTGGTTTGTTTAAAATTTCATTTTATAAAATCCACTCAAGACTATTCACAAAAAATAAATATTTTCAACTTAAGGGACACCGTGTATATTTTGTTTTTTGACATAAACTTCACATCGATATACGATTGTGCGATGTAATAAGTTCCTACATATGCCGATTGATCAATGTCAAAATTTCGCAACTAGCAATAAATTATGATATAATTTTTTACGTTTTACCACTCGCTTCTTCACAAAAACGCGGAAGGAGTAAACTGTTCTCAACCGAAAATTGAAACGCCACATATGTATACTAGTTCGAATGTTCTAAGTATATCAGTAAATATACACAGCGATGACCAATCCAAAAATGTTGCAAAATCAGTTGTATTAACAATAGCTAAACCCCGATCAAAGCCAACGTAAGAATCATTTTTACAGACAATCATTTTTCGCTATGTTAAAAATAACACGACGGAAAATTCCAACCCCAGATCACGAGTAACGATCCAATAATTATACTTAGAACTTACTTATCGTCACATTTTCCCGTTTCAAGATTCAGGATTGGTAATAATAATTGCTGAGATTACGATTAGATCTTTAACGTTAAGGATGAGATTGTTTAATCAAAGCAATGTTGGTCCACATCAGTTCACGCTTCAAATTAAAAAATTGCACTAATTCCTCGAGTAAAATAGAGGGTTGCAATTTACGTTGTTTCAATGGTTTTGCAGGAAACTTTTTCAATATTTACGGATCGTTAAATAGTACTTTCAAAATGATGTTGTTGGTTGTATATGGTTTATATTGCTATAAAACCCGTAGAATCCAAATCACCCAAAAATACGATTAATTTTCAAAAACTTTACGACGCAAACATCATCGAGAATATTAATATCCCGATTTTGAGAACGAATCTAGCGCGAAAAACTTTTTTCTCGAAGTTCTCACACTACATCATATTATGTCCACCAATTTGACAACATTTCAAATGGGGTGATTTGAGTTTGATGTGCTGCTTTCTCAAAATATCCTCTTTCTAATGAAACATTCTCCTTTCCCAAAAATATAACGGTTCCACAACAAATAAATATATGGCATTGTTAAGGAACGCGTCAGCCAAATACATATTTAATTTCGTAGAATATAGTAGTTCGGAGAACATCGGTGTTGAATTCCAACGGTATTCAACTATAGAGAAAGAGAACTCGATTTTTTTTTATTTGTAAACATCTTTACTCGCGCCTACCAAAAATTTTTGTATTAGAGTAAACTTGTAAATGAAACGAACGGAAATGACGTACCTACTTCGTTTGAAGAAAGCCACAAACTCAATAAAAACAATTCTGTACTATACATGGCATGCTTGTATGTATATGTATAATAATAGGGAAAACGAAAAAACTAATTTAAAAAATGGAATAGAAACCATCGAGATATCCATCGATCAGAAAAATCAAAAAAAAAAAAATTACGATACGAAATACGAATTACAATTACGAAATGAGATACTCTTACGATTAAAAACACAGTCAACAACTTGTGTATGTTGCTTTATCATGAGTAATAAATGAGGTTATAATAACGTCTCGTTTTTAAAGCTGAACTGCCTTCAGTTCAAAAGAGATAGTCAGCGGGCTGCCGGAGTGGAAATTCCGCCATAAGATCCATAAGGCGAGCATAATGAAAACAAATAGTTTGCCGTATCAACTTCCACTTGTTATAGGTTGGCCTTACTTTTTCAAAACCAATATTGACGTAACAGATAGACTGGCGAATAGAACTATGGGCTGTCTGAGGTATATCGAATGCAGCCATCCTGACCGGGACAACGAGAACGATGAAAACGTCAACAATAAAAAATGTTAAGTGACTCTGGATGGTTTTCGGTACAAATTCACAAGTTGGAAAGAAGGTCAGGCGGCTTAAAGCTGGATGGGCACAGTAAACGAATATCGATAGATGTTTGGTGCCCAATTCTAGAAAAACTCAACTGTTAATCGAAACAATCGGATAATTAATGTTAAGCGTAATCATTTTCCAGTCATACCTGCATGCGCAACCACAATTCATGCATCACAGGGTGGTATAAAAGACACAGTCAACAACTTGTTTATATTGCTTTATCACGAATAACGAGTTTCAAAGGGCTGTCCATCATGTCGTCTAACGATGATCATGTCGTCTACCATGGATGTATAAAATGGGACCTCAATGAGTCTTCTTCAAAATGAGCTATCGCGCCTCACTACAAATCCGCTAAGTATAGCTCTGGTTATAAAGGCGAATTTTGTACGACATAATAATAACGTTTGGTTTTAAACATTGAACTGCCGGAGTCTCAGGTCACATTACCTCGACCTAACTGATACAGTCACGCAGGGATGCTCAATTTTCGTGCTTTCCGAGATCTGGCTACGCAATGACGAGCATGTTAATATTACTAATTTTGAGTGCTGCGTTCAGTTCAAGAGAGATGGTCAGTAGGCTGCCGGAGTAGCAAAATATAAAAATACAAGAAGAACTTTTACAGTCACTTTGCATAAGGAAATTATCGTTAGACAAACAACTGGTATGAGCGTAACAACACAACCCATTGATGATATATACACGGCTGAACTTCAGCTTCTCAATGGGAATAAGATGCTTTGTGTAGTTGTATTCAAGTCGCCGAATAAATCTGTCGAAGACATAATGAAGTTGAATACATTTCATCCTTGCTCCATATTCTAAAAGAATTTCAAAAATTCTCCAAGGAGCCTATATTAATATTGCTGTTCCTCAAGCTGACTACTTATAAACTTCCTGCGAGCCGAATTCGATTTGTACATGAACTCAGATCGAAATATATCTACTACGAGATATGGGACGACCATTGTGCAGTTTTTCAATGAAAATTAGAAAAGTTAAAGTCGACAGTATCTGTATCTTATTTTACCTACCATAATCAATTGCGTCGATTATACCGAAAGATTAATAGACCAATTTAACGATAATACAAATGATAAACTCTGGTTGGTAAAATTGCATGATTCCTTTAAAGTAAACTGTACATAGGCACTATACACACGCCATGTTTACATATCTCCTTGAGAGTACTAATGGACTCACTCTTTTGTTTATCTTTAATCTGTTTCGAGGCTTAAGAACTCTGAATTCACAGCTGTTCTGAGGCTTAAAACGGGGCGGCCCATGAGTTCTGCACTCCGACAGGAGGTCATAGTTATATTTATTTGCGCCACAGATCGAAACCGGTGTTGCGTTTTTGGAAATATGGTATACTGATTATTCTTCATCTTTTATTATCAACATGTATTGTTAACCCTGTTAAGCTTATTTCAACTTATATTCCCGGGCTCTATACTATATTATACTATATCTATCTATTTTATACTCAGGGGAGTATAAAAATTTTGTCTGCTAAAGTGGAGAAGGCGTCTCTATGATTGGTGACCCATTTTGTCCTTAATTTGTTTATAAACCGCAGTTAACTCCTATAACTATACTCTCTCTCTCTCTCACCCTCTCTCTCTCGCTGGCACTATATCCCATAAAGGGATTTGGCCGCCTCAAATGAGGTTTCATAATCATATTTTCATTCCGGATAATGAGTGATTAATTCATTGATCCTAAACCAGCCGTGAATTTTTTTCTTTGTCACCACCGGGAATCGAACCCGGGACCACTGGTCGCTGAAGCAAGTATGCTCACCACTTTGCCACTGGGGCGCCCCTATAACTATACAGCACTTTAAAATAATTTTTTTAACTTTAAAATAAAATAATTTTTGCTTTGCTGTAGACGCTTTTGTTTGCTGTAGACACTTTGCGAAACACACTTATACTTAATAAACACATTTTTAAGCACTTATTTTTTGTTTCGCAAAAGTTAAATTTTTAAATAAATAAATTAAATTTTTTTTGCAAAAATTTTAAAAATTACTGGATCGATTTCGTATTGTTAGGCAATCATCAGGAATATCTACTGATTTGTTAAAATAAAATTTTAGTTATTCAGGGTGTCCCTGATTGGGATGCTAATCCGTTAAGCGGTGATTCCTTGGTTTCATGAAAAAAATCGTATGGAAGGCGGGGAGGGGGGGGGGGGGGGGGGGGGTCAATTTTTGATATCCTTTGAGATACAGGGTGTTTAAAAAATTTGGTTCGGGAAAAAAGTACAAGCGAATATTAAACTCTAACTTATAAAATATTTATCGGACGGCAACCAACAAAGCCTCTTTTGACGGAAAATTAAATAAGCTATATTTAAGATCATGCATCTGTATTCATTTAACAGCTATGACGTTTTAAAGTTTAAAAAAATAAAAAAATAAATATTTTTTTTTTATAAAATTGAGTTTTTCTCAAAAAACCCCTAATATTTTTTTTTTTTACCTAATTTTAATTCGCTATGATCTCCTCTCCAATCCTCTAATCCGTTCTTTATACCAACGGATTTTACTTATGAGATGAAGAACGAAAACACTAGCTCTTAAATGGATACAGGTACAAGATAGCCAATAAGATCTTAAATATAGCATATTCAATTGGCCGTCAAATGAGGCTTTGCTGGTTGTCGTCCAATAAATATTTTGTAAGTTACAGTTTAATATTCCCTACAATTTTTTCATGAAATGAACCAAGGAATCACCCCTTAACGGATTAGCATCCCAATCGGGGACACCCTGTATATAGTAGGAAGCGAGTGTGCCAATCTTCCGTTGTTTATATATAAAAAAATTGACCTGATCGATTCTTGGGGAACCGGGAGTTGCCGATTTCTACATATTGCAATCCGTTAAATAGATGACTATCAATTAGTTTGATAGCACTACCGTGAAATCTATAGTGACTTAGTTTCTGTAAAAGAATATGGTGGTCTATCTGTACACAATCAAATGCCTTCATTAGGTCAAGAAACGTATATACAGTGGCTTACCGATCATCTTTATACCAATAAAGAATTTCAACTAAATTAAAAGTAGCCGACACAGAACCTTTGCTCTTGCAGAATCCAAATTGGTTCTTATGTTTGATTTTGTACTCATTTATGTAATTCGATGTAGTAATCGATGTCAGAGTATAAGGTGTTTGTTATGTTTTATTGAACTGAAGGTGTTATCGGCTATAATTTTTTGATTTTTGATAAGAGTCAAAAGGTGATTCTCATTGTTGATTTTCTCAAAATATGGCTGATATTTTTCAGCCTCTCGTGTAGTGAGGACTCCAAATATGTTGCCTAAAGCTAGGTACACTGAAACTCAAAAACCACGTTTGAAGCTCGATTTATATTATCCGTTCCTTTCAGTTCCTTCAATTTTCGTATCAGGCAAAAAAAAAACATTGTTACATGTATTTTCATAGGAGTATTTATATTATCCGTTCCGTTCAGTTCCTGCAAGTACGGAACGGCTAATATAAATACTCCAAAGAGAAGAACACATAACAATGTTTTTTTTGGCTGATAAGAAAAATGAAGGAACTGAAAGGAACGGATAATATAAATCGAGCTTGACTCTTTTGCGCTCCATGTTGCCTTCGAATAATAGCTCGATGTCTGCTATTAAATACTGGCATCGCAATATAATTTGCTGTAGAATGACATTGCATTTTTATTCCGGGTAGCTATCCCTATAAGTTATACTTGTCTATGCGGCTGTTGTTTTGGAATTGGGCCTGCTCCGATAAAGTAAGTTCCAATATCGTTTAATTATTTGGTAAAATGTTTATTTGTCTTAATATGATTTAATTGTTTTATATTCAGAATTACGTACAAATATGTTTTGTATAATATAATATATCTCGACTTTTTCACAGAATGACAACGAATAGTTTCTGAGTTTAAATGACTATATCTCAACTTTGCCCCATCCAAAAATTCTGAAAAAATCTCAAAAATGTCTTTGAACTACCAGACTAAAGCTGATAGTTTGATGTTCGATCATAAAACAAATCATGTAAAATTTCTTAAAAACATAATCGGGGATGGATAAATAGTTAATATCATTTATTTGTCTTGGCCTCGAAAATTTTTCTGCTTTCAAATTATCATGAAAATACAACATTCTTACTCTCAGCCCCGAAAAATGTTTGTGTCGTGGTAGTTTTAGCTAATGAATGAGAAGAAAATATCATGAAAGCAATAATTAGTGTTGACATCGCATTTTTCGAAGATGGTATTTGGGCCATCTTCACAAACATCTTTAGCTTGTAATTCAAAGAAGAGCTGTTCATAACGCGTTAAAATTTAGCTAAAGCTCGAGCTTTACAATTAAAATAAAAACAAAGAGCGCTAGCAACGATCCAACTTGACGAACTAACTTTCGGTTCAACCAAATGGGATAAAAATTTTCTGTTCTTGTTACTTAGATCTTTTTAGAACGAAATATAAATGACTGTTTCTAGATTTTTTTTTTATTGCCTTATCAGATATGTAACAGTCTCGTTGTTCCACGCCAGAACTATACTGCATTACGAGGGCTGCCTTTTATATTTCGGGATTAAAGAACAAAAAACAAATATTAATCATCAAAAATCGCTTTATTGTTTTTCAAAATATTCCCCATGAAGATCTATACACTTTTGCATGCGTTTGAACCAATTGTCGAAGCACTTTTTCCACTCTGATTGAGGTATCTCCAAAACATGCATTCTGAACGCAGCAATCGCTTCTTCAGGTGTCGAAAAACGTTGACCTCTCAATTTGTTGTTTACGTACGGGAATAAAAAGAAGTCATTTGGTGACAAGTCAGGACTATACGGCGGATGACTAATGAAATCGATATTTTGATTCCTCAAAAATGCAGTTGTTTGAGCCGATTTGAGTGAGCTCACATTGTCGTGGTGAAGAGTGATCCGTCTTCGGCAGTTGGTTTTCCTGATTTCTTGGAAGTTAACTGGCAAACAAATGGTTGTGTACCACTCATAATTGACTGTTCTGCGTTGTTCTAGTGGTACTGTTGCGACATATCCATTTTTTCCGAAAAAACAGGCTATCATTTGCTTGCAAGTCTTCGTGCGCGAACAACTTTTGTTGGATTTGGCTCATCTTGAAACACCCATACAGTCAACTGCTGTTTACTTTCGTGCTCATACGCGTAAACTCTCGATTCATCACCTGTCACTATGTCATAGACGTGTTTTAAAGCACCGCGATCGTATTTTTTGAACTTTTCTTTCGACCAATCGACACGAGCCTTTTTTTGAACGATTGACAAATTGTGTGGGATCCAACGCGAACAAATTTTTTTGACATTCAAATGTTTATGCAATATTAAATGTATGCTGGTCCCACTAATGCCTAAGGTTGTCTCAATCTCACGATAGGTCACATGACGATCTTGCAATATCAGTTCGCGCACAGCATCAATGGTTTCCGTAACAACAACTCATTCTGGACGACCTTCACGAAATTCGTCTTGGAGTGAACTACGACCTCGATTGAATTCACCATACCATCAATTAACACTGGTCCTTGATGCAGCTTCATCGTCAAAAATTGAATTAAGTTCATTCATGCACTCTTGCTGCCTTAATCCACGTCAAAAGTTGTAAAAAATAATCGCACAAATAGCGCTCGAATGTCAAAACGTTCTGAATATGTATAATCTCAAAAATGTCAAACTTTACGATAGAGCTGTCAGTGGCCAGATTGCGATACTAGGGTTGTCCAATCCCGAAATATAAAAGGCAACCCTCGTAATTTTGAGAAGCGTTATTTCGTTCATAACATTCAATCATCGGAGCAGTTTGCTCATTGTTTTATAACCGAGCTTTTGGTAAAACCAAAGCAATCTATCTAGATGGCTCTGGCAAAACTGAATAACCTGTAACATCCACCCATAGCTAGTTAGAAATTTATCTTTAAAATTATTTAGTTCTTTAAATTTTTGGTTGGTTTCGTAAGTTGTTACGACACCTTGAGGGGTCATAGCATTATTTCATATGTAGTTGTGTTTTTGAATTTTTAAATTCGTTAGCATCGAATAATCGACGCATTTTACTGATCGAATTGCCATTTGTTTTCGAACATTTATCACTAAGGTTTTTTTTGTGAGTGTGAATTGGCCTTTATACTCTGGTTCACATTTTGCACTCTTTTATTGTATGGCGTAAACTTCGAGGAAATTTGAGAGCGAGACCAAAGTACCCCTTGTGCGTTCGTGAGACCGGTGAGAGTGAAGACAACTATTTTTTTTTGCCTTTTTTCGTTTTGGCATTTGGATTGATGTGCGTGGTTTTTGTTTTGAAACAAAGTTTAGTTCTGGATTTTGATGAAAAAAGTTAAATTTTGGAACGCAATCGGTTTAAAGCTAGGCGTGCATTAAAATTTGTGATTAATATTTTTTAATTTTTCGATATTAAAATTGGCAAGGCAAGCAAGAAAATTGTTTTGATTCCAAGGGCACGCACCCAATTCTAAAAGTAATAAACAGAGTTTGTTCTATAATAATAAAACCTTGTAAAAATATTTTTTTTTAAATCAATAAATAAAGCGGACATAGTTATTAATTGTTCCCCCTGTTATTGAATATTGTGTTAAAAAAGTATTTAATTGGACAAAAGGGTCGATGTGTCTGCATCCACATAATCAATTTGTGCTAGTGATAAATAAATTTAATAAAGTTTTCACGCAAACAAACTGGATGAATTAGTGTATAGTGTGGATGACAAAAACGCCACATATTTAAATTGCTTCACATGGCAACATTTTTTCCTCTTCCTGCTATCGCCGATATTAATGTCGGCGGAAGACGTCAGACGATAACGGGTGGCCAATCACGATGTTATTCGCAGTTTTTGGGTAATCGGCAAAACACTGCAACGTACTATTGGCCAGTTGAGGCCATTCCAATTTTCGGTCAAAGGCGGTCAAATTTACCCAAGGCGGGACGATGCCCAACTTCATCCTCAATTTTTTAAAACCGCGGGCGTGCCGCTAAATTGGATTCAATTTACGGATGGCCAATCAAGGTCAGTTTTTTTATTACCAAAGGCGGGAAGGCGCCCAACATTACCAGGGGCCCAACCGAAGGGCACAAGGTACAATGTTTTACATTTCATTTTTATTACTAAATTTTTTTATTATTATTTTTTATTTTTTTTTTATTCGTTTTCAATTTAATTTGTTGCTTTAAATTTTTTCTGAATGAAATATATAAGTCTAATCGAGTGCCGACTAACGGTTGCTTGGCGCGCAATTGGTGCACATTTTTCTCCCTACATAATTTGCTCAAGGTTGGCGGTCATATTTGTCTGTTGTTCTTTGGTTTCTATTTTCCCGTTATACCATTTATTCAAAGTCTTCGCCATTTTATTATTTTCTTTGATTCAATTTTTTTTTATGTTGTACAATTTCCGCAAGGTCAGCGATTTGTTTTATTTATGCACAATTTATTTTGCTGCTACACAACTTATTCAAATTTTTAAAATGAAGTACTAAGTTTTTTGGGTTGGTATGATGGTAGGGGGATTCTCATTTCGTGACGGTAAAATCTACACGATCCCCCCGTGGCACTCCGCTAGTCTCAAGGTGATGGAATGTGGAATGTGAGCGATTATCTAGAGGTCTCTCTGGGTAAGGGAAGGCTTTGTCTGTTGGAGAAACGTCCCTACCCTATTATGCTGTTTCGTTATGGCTTTTGCATTTTCCTCTAGGGGCCAATAGGTCATTAAGGGGGTTTCTTCCGGTTATATTGTACTTGTCATTCGGGATAATCCGGTCGTTTTTGGTGGGTACATCCGGTTATTATTATTTTTATTCACGTTCCTCAGTGTATATAATTAAGTTTCTGTTCTTTAGTTTGCTTTTATTCTGTTACACGGTGTAGGCCAGAAACACACAACCCAAAACCCTAAGATCTAGTCGGCAAAATCACCATGAGAGAGGCTTCTATGCTTAGAAGAATCTGTGGGTTGGCTTCTTGCCACTCGTACCGAAGTGCTAAACTTTTTATCATTATTATAATTGTAAAAGCTCCCATTGAAGCGGTCACTTCTGGTTCTGAGATTTGCAGCAAATCTAGCAAGAAATTCCCAATTATGAGAAAAAAGAAATAAGTATGAAATTTTATTCCAAATAGTCAATTCGCCTGGACTACAGAGACGCCAAATTTTCATATATATTTTTGATATATCCTCCCGATCCAAACGCCAAAGCTTTACCACATTTGATCGGTAAAAGAAATTTTATTTAATTACGATAATCCGTACTGGGAAAATACACCAAATGAATTTATACTCAATGAGGACGCATCCGTTGTAAAAGGGAAAACACTAATATTGTTAGCCGTGTGACACGAATAAGTACGTATTTGGCTGAAAACACCTAAGTAAGGAATTGCTCTATAACGATCTTTTTAATTTCAGAATGCTGCAATCAAACGTAGGTGATATTAAAATAAATTAAGATGACAGAAATAGTGATAATTTTCATAATCAAGGTGATATGGATGGGCCACAAGAATTGGAACTACAGCTTATGACATTCGCATACGATTTAAATGCCGATATTAAACAAGTGCAAGAGTTGCGAACGATTGGCGTAAATCGTAATTGATTCATTTCAACCAACTGATGCGTCGACGAAAATCGTAATATTCATTTCGACCCCATCTGGATAAAAAATTTATTGAAAAATTAGACCACCGGCACCGATTCGCACAGAGGGACAACAGGTAGGTAAGCTAATCAGAATGATGCAATAATAAAACACAGGATTTATTGGCATTCAGTGCGGATACTAATTTGCTCAATTTAAAGTATGTATGTGTATATACTGAAGAATATTATCAAATGGGTTATAGTAAGTGGTGATACATCTCAATCACTTTGAATCAACTTGTATGCTTCATTTTATATGCAAATTATAAACGGAAGTGACAAAACTACCACAAATGATGATGTTACAGCACAAAAGTGACCAAATAGTTTGTTGCAAAGGAATGAAATATTACAATACTGTTTTATTTCTAGTTATATATTCCGTTTGAACGGAAATATGTGACAAATCAGTAATTCGAATGATGATGAAATTTTATATCATTTTAAACTGCAGACGTCAAATACATTAAACTTAGTGTGTAAAGAATAAACTAAAATGTCAAAATTCGATTTAACGGCAAAAACTTGCCAATATCTGGAGCAGCATTTAGTTTTTCCGCTGTTGGTATTTTTGTGCAACAAGAATGTATGTATGATGAGAACATACCCAACAAATTATGCATTGAATTACTTAATGCATTACTATAAGTATGTTGGTCGAAAAAATTGATTGATTGATTGATTGATTCTGAATGTACGACCAAGTTCTTACACAGGAGCTCCCGGGTGACGCCGGGCCCACCGTACACTCTTTTTTTACATATAACAAAACCGAAGGATTGGATAGGTAAGTTAAGTGGGACAGAATCGGCCCGGTTACAGACACCTAGGTATAGCCGATAGTTAGTAACACAAAGACAGCACAAAACTAATCTACTTGGGGAAGGATAAAGGTTTAACAGGTTAAATGGATAATGATGGTATTGGTCATCAACAACTGCTTCTTTAAATCTGCAACCTAAGAAAAATGTTGTTATTTCACATGTATCTGGAAATCACCTGAAAATGAATACTATATTAATACTTTTCGACTTCCCAAACAAAACTGGTTTATTGAATCGGCCCGATTACATACATCTAGATAGAGATAGAGACGTTATAGTTAGTAACACAAAGACAATACAACTCTAACAACTCTACTCCAATAACAAACTACACAATCAGCAACTAATTTTATAAATAAATATTATTTCACAAGCAATATGTATAATTCCTTAAAATTAATACTAAATTAATATATTGCTGGTTACCTAAATAAAATGAACATTTATTAATTGAATAAAAAAAAAACATTTGGTAAATATTGAAGTATTAAATAATAAAATTAAAGCAGTTAAATGACTTAATTGTAATGATTAGTATTAATTAATCCAATTCAATTCTCATAAGTATGTTGGTCGAAAAAATAAACATAAAATCGGAGAAAACTGAATGCTAAATTGTGAATTTAATTCGTAATGCTCGACTCAATTCTCAGATTGACTCAAAATTGGCACAAGTAATAATGGGAACACGACCTCACCGTATCAACAGCTAGTTGAAAAAAATGATTCCTTCACGGTTCGTTCGGAATCTCTAACTGGTACTGTAAAAAGACATCATAAAGCTTAAGTACAAAAGGTGAAAATTGGAAGTATTACTAAACAATTTGTAGAATTGTTTAATGAAAATTAAATTTAAAAAAGAAAGCCGAAAATTTCCATTAATAAACAGTATTCTTTTATTTTTAAGAAATTTCAGGTTTAAGCACTACATAAGTGTTCTGAACATAGTATAATTGGTTTGTCATTTCTTCGTAGGTTTTAAATTAAAGTGCCCCATATACTGAACACATCTTCAATTAGATAAATTGTCACGAAAGCATCAAAAATGTCGTGTTAATTTTTGAATCGGATAAATTCTTAACAGTCCCATCTGAATATGAAAGCAAAGCCTTGATTTTACCACCCATATTGAATTAGTCAGAATTATTGCAGCTATAATGTAAATGGAATAATTATTCTTTGTGTATTCTCGAAAAATTACCTGGACCGGAATTATTGCAAATTTATTTTGGAATCTTTTAGTTCAAATTTTGTTTTTCCCGTGGATGTTATGCTTTTCAAAAAAAAATTGGCCCAAATCAAAAAAGCTCCTATGGAAGGTATCACATCCGGTTGATCGATTTAGTTCACAGTTCACTGGGATCTTCTAATTTATGAAAAAATTTAAAATGATAACTTGCATCCTGATCGGACAAAGCCGTACAATGCCAAAGTTTTGTTAAAAATAGAGTTTTTGTCAAAAATCGTCATATCCGCTCAAATTTTTGAAAAATTTTTAAGTATGAGTTTCATCCTTATCTCTAAATTTGTCTAGGCTCTATTAGAGCTGTATAGACATTAAGTCGATATAGAGAAACGTTGATCTGCAGAAATCTCGAGGACAAATTTTTTTTACGATGACTATACTTTACTACATAAAAGAAAGTAAACTGTTTTTTTATTGAACCGATTAGCGCCAAGATCGTTTTGATATGTGATGAAATATTTTTCAATTATTAGCCTTACACGAGAAGAAAAATACCTTTTTGTACTGATATGTAAGAATCTTGCATATAATTAGGAATGCAAAAATACTGTACTGAATATTCCAAAATCCTGTTTACTTACGTGTCAGTTAATATCAGTGACAAAATATGCTAAAACACATACCATAAGTGTAAGCTATAACTGGGCAAAGTCAAAATCAACACTCCTTTCCTTTTCTTCAGTATATTCTTATAAATTAATTGGGGCATGTCCAAACGGGACCACTTTAACGTGTACGCTAGAGACGACTCTAAGATTGTATGGGAAAATATCTTAAGTTGCAAATGATTTACCAGTTTGTCAAAATAACTCGGCTTCCGTGTCGAGCGACACAAATATGGTACCTACTATTTTTAATATTACACATGGGCTTAATAAATATTCAATTCATTTTTAGAAGATAAACTTTCGGTAAAATTTAATTGAATATTTCCAAACGGAATATGTTTAATTTTAAAATTAGATTAAATGAATCATTTATGAGATAAAGAATTGTATAATATATTTGTTGTGTGATATAATAACATTTGTCTCAATATCTCAAGCTCATAATAATAAATTTATGAATAATTCATTTTGTACTTACGAGTATGTATAATATTATACTGGTTGGTTGGAAAAGCCACCGCCGCCGCAAATAAACAGCCAAGATTTTCTTTTCTTTAACCAAGCACTATAACAATAATATATTATTAAGTATTTTTATTTTATTTATTTATTTATTCAGTGAATATTAAATTCATACTCAATAATAAAAATAACAATAATAATAATAAAATGTATACAATTTTGAAATTTAAAAAAAAATTGGGTATTAGATTGTAATTAAGAATATATTATTATGGAAGACGTTTGAATCGTACACATACCATACAATATTATTGTGTGATAAATTTTTATTGGTCTTATGTTGCCAAGTGTAATATAAATAATGCATTTTATAATATAGCAACAACAAATTTGTGTATTGAAACAACGATATAAAAATAACATTGTACACTGTATAGTGTGTACTTACATAATAACGCGACGACGGAATGGGATTAATGGAATTTGTTGGAAAAATGTATACACCAAAATTGGCTTATTGATGTAGCACGATGATGGTGATGATCATATTCAAATGAAATGAGAATTTGTGCCATTGGATTATAGGATGAAATGTCGTAGTTTACGCGCGCACAAAGAATAATTTAATATTTTTTATAGTTGGGTGGGTGGAAAGCGGGTGGAGGGTATGTACCAATCTTGTACATATCCAAAAAACTGTTTACTTTTCATGAATATTATTTTTAAATGTATTCTGTACTGAATATTTAAAAATTTTTTAATGTTTTTGGGATACCAGTGTCGTAGCTGCTTACATAACAAAGTTTATTAGTTCGTAATTAAAAATCAGAATACGCAATTGTGTTTGGTTTCTGTTTTGGAAAATTAAAGACTGTTTTTAACATTCAAACCACAATTTATAATTATTTGTAATTTATTATTAATTAAATTAATATTGATCATATATGTATAGTTAAAGTAATTGTTTTCATCTTTAAAAGGTCAGTATACGAGTCATGAACGCGTGCACGCGTATTATCGCAACTGATTTGCTAATTTCCCAAGTTTAGCACACTAAACGCTGAACGCAAACCAGATATTCAAATCAATTTAAATGGGATAATGTTAAAAATGTGGGTATCGATGAATTTTGTTTACATGAAATTGGTACTATATGAAATTTTGTTTTAATTACAAATATGTTAGAATGACCTAATAAGTAGACATCAAAAATGATTTTAAGATTGCTGGATTTTAAATTAAATAATTAACCTAAGTGAAAATATGTGTAATTGTGGGTTCTAAATTGAACACTAACATACCGCCACGCTTAAGAAAAATTGTACCTGGTTGTTGAGTTGTAGATTCTTCTAATGGTTGGCTTGATTGTTCATCTGGAGAAACTGGAATAACAACCAATTTGTTAGTTGGTCGTTTAACTTCCCCTGATTTATCTTAAACTTGACCACTCTTACAAGCTCATAGAAACCAGGGTGCACCCGAATAACTCTTTCCAAATGGTTGAATGGAATGGAGAACTGATCTACAACGACTTCAAATACTCGATATGCCATCTCTTCCTGAAATGTTGAGCTAAGTAGTGTACCATTTGCCATACGCTCTTAGATATGATGGCTTGGGATCAAAAACATCGTTCTCGGGTATCTTAGTGATAGCATTTCCGATGAGGAAGCGAGCTGGCGTTAGAATCTCAATGTTGGAGGCGTGTAATGCAAAGATTTTTCTAGAGTTAGGTATACCTTCAATCTATGTTAATGTGGTGCCTAGTTCATCTTATCGCTTAAGATGATATTTCGCGGATTTGATGTGAGCTTCCCAGATTGAACAAAATTAATGCAAACTTCAAAAATAATGAGATATAATTTTCGAGTTTTTCATTAATTCATTAAATTTTTCTTTGAGATATTGAATGCACTAATAAAATTACTCCCATTGTCACTGTAGATGTCTCGACAAATTCCTCTTCCTGCAACAAACCATTTTAATGCCCTTAGAAAGTACATGGCTTTCGTGTTTAGGCATCCAAAAAGTCATATTTATGCGTATAGGAGGCATTGGTATAGTAGCGGCGAAATCTACACCAACCTTCAGAAATGAGCGGATTAGATCAACTCTTCAGCTGGGTAGGTTGTCTATCAATTAGTTCTTGATCCTTGCTTTGTATTTCACACAGACAACGCATTTATTGACGATTTGTCGGCGAAGTTTCGACCACTTGGAAACCAGTAGTCTTGTATGGCAATCGCAGCATTAGTGATGGCCCCTCGTGCTTGTTATTGATGTAAACGGCTTCGAATATACGCCGACTGAATCGAGACTTTTGATGTAGAGTCAATCGATGCTTGGTAGAGAAATAAACTTCAGCTTTCTCTAGTCGTCCGCCAACTCGTAGCATTCCACCCTGTCCGAAGAAGGATTTAATGCCTTGATACTACTAGTTTTACCATTCTCGTTATTCGTATTACGAATTTTAGTCGTCATTTAAACCGTAACTTATTTCTTGTGGAGGCCAGAATTCGATTGTTTGAGGAAGCCATGCAGGGCCATTCCAGCTTAGTTGATGTATCTGGGGTTGATGTGAATGTAATCCTCGGGAAGTGCAATCTGCCAGATTATCTGATGAGGGTACCTTTGGCCGTTGACTTCGGGATAGGGTGGTTAAGGTTTTAGCAGTTCTGTTTCCCACAAAGGTACTCCAACGTCTTAGTTGGCTTGATAGCTAATCCTTAACAATACGGGAGTCAGTCCAACCATAATTATTTAATTATGTCTTCCTAGTTTTGCATGCAACTGATCGTATCAAGTTACTTGTTTCATTTAGCCACCTTTATCTTAACCAGAATCAAGCTGATGGAGACAGAACCTTCTAAGGTCTCCGCTCTGATGTATACTACTGCTCCATAACCATTTTGACCGGCGTCGGCGGAGCAATGAATATGTATTGTATAGTTGTCGCTGGCGTAGATCCATCTAGATATGGATATCAGGTTGACGTGTTGTAATTGGTCTCGAATTCTCTTTAATTTAAAACTTCTTCCATTAACAGGTTATCCCAACCTAAATTGACGGCGATCAAAGAATATGTGTTATTAAATTTAGTCGGTGCATTTTTTAATTCGATTCTAACATCAAGACGTACTTGTCTATGAAAATAATAGTATGACTAGATGTTATTATTTTATTCCAATTTTGTGTCCTAAAAATTTTAATAATTTCTAGCATTTGAAAAATACATAAAAAATATGTATACTTACGTTGTTTGTGAATAGATTTCAAAAATTTGCTAGATGAAGTCCAAAATTTACTTCGTGATAATAAATATATTTATCCAAAATTATTATTATTATTTGCTAGTTAAAAGAAAATATTTACTGCCAGCATGCAAAATGTATTTCTAATTATATTTGTTTAGCAGTTGTCTAATTTAATGCATTTACAAACACCTGAAAATTTATTTTAATTAATTCACTTGGTGCATGCAATAATTGCTTTAATTAACAAATAAATGATTGATTATTTAGATCACGAGCTATATCCAGCCAAATACAATATCACATTGGAACTTACCGATTTTTTACTATAAAACCGTTTTGTCTGTAACAATAAATAAATTAACTTTCATATGCTAGAATTTCGTCATAATTATTTTTGTATAAAAATAATAATAAACCTCGAACTTTACAAACACTTATAACATATGTAATAACTTATCTGGTTTGTGGTTATTTTATTTAAATTTGATAAATAAATACTATATTTCACTTCGTGCATGCAATAATAACTATATGTTTTAAAATTAAAAAAAAAAGTATTTGAAGTGTAATAAGTAATAACTTCGATACATAAGAAGAATTCTCAATGGAGTTATTAAATCTTTGGAATTTATTGTCTGTGGCAAGCAAAGTTTTCCCTTCCTGCATATAAAAATTGTGTATTGTATACTTTTAACCTAAAAATAATGAAAATGTTTGACATCAACAAACACCTATAACGTATGTAATTACTTATCTTGTTTGAAATTATTTTACTCAAATTTTCTAAATTAATATTATCAATATTCATTATGCCTGACTATCTTTATTTACCAAAATAATATCTAGTCGACCGGCTACGTTCAACATAACACAATATCACAACGATAAGCATGAATTTTTAAAACGCAATCGGTTATTTTAGTCAATTTTGTTAAATGAAAAACAATATTCACTTCGTGCATGCAATAACTGCAATAAAACATCTAGTCGGTGCATATGTATTTTAAAACCTAATGAATGCAATTCCTATTTTTATTTGAACTATTAAACTTATTTGTCTGATGTTACAAAAGTATTCACTTCCTGCATGGAAAAGATTGTCTAAAACTAAACGACTTTTGTTTAAAAATAGTAATAAAATCTGGGATTTAACATACAAATATAATTAAATTATTTTTATTATAAACACAACCTAAAAATTTGATTTCAACGTTTAATCGTATTTGTTTATAACAAGTAAAGGTATTCACTTCGTGCATGTAAATATTTAGTTATATTAATATTTGTTTAAAAAAAACTATCGAGCATTTGACAGACACTTTAGGAAATTGAAATTACTCATCTTGTTTGTAATTTTTTAATTAGTTTTACTAAATATACACTTCGTGTATGCATTCTAACATTAAGACGTATTCGTATATAACGATAAAAATATCAGTTCTAACATGTAAAAATTTTATTCCAATTATGTTTCCAAAAAATTTTAATAATTTCCAAGCATTAAAAAAACTCGTACAAAATATGTATGGTTAAATTGTTTGTAATTAGAATTCACAAATTTGCTAAAAAAATACCAAAATCTACTTCGTGCACACAACAATAAATTTATTTATCAAAATTATTATTATTTAATCTACAGCACACCATTTGTTATTTGTTTGTAAAAAGAAGTGTATTCACTTCCTGTATGCAAAATGTAGAAGAATAATTAGAAATTATATTTGTTTAAAAGTTGTAATAATTTTAGACATTTTGAAACACGTAAAAACGTAATTATTTTTTCTCAATGAATACCAATAATATTCACTTCGTGTGTGCAATAATTGTTTTATTTAACAAATAAATGATTATTCAGAATACGAGCTATATGCAGCATAACACAATAACACATAGATGCATATTGATTTTTACTCTAAAACATATTTATGTGTAACAATAAATATATTCACTTCCTGCATGTTAATGCAGTAATTATTTTAAAAGATTTGCGAGTAATTCTTTTAAAAGCATTTAGTCTGAAAAGTGAGCTTAAATTAAATGTCTCTCGAAGCCCAATTAAATAAAAGAAAATGATGTCAGCAATAACTTTGATTATTGCCACGGCACAAAACCGCTTGACAAAGCTAACATGATTCACGACTTTTCAAAGGTAATTAAAAAATTACATGTTTTGATTCTATAACTATTCGAGTTTAACATAACACACCTGTTCAGTTACAGGTGTTTTTCCCGATGAAAAAAATTATAATTCTTGATGGGCAAAACGCCAAAGTACTATTCTAAACGGAAATTTGGTGGTTGTAGCTTAATGGTTTGGGGCTTTCTGTTCAGCGGAAACCATTACCTTAACGATACCATACACTAAAATGAACAACATGGAGTAGTTTGGTGTTTTAAAAAATACATCTGTCCGTCTTTAGACCGTCCTTGCACCGCTTCTTTGTCAGCCCAAAATCCAATTGAAAATCTTTGTGGGTATTGGATCTAAAAATTTACGAAGGTAACCGCCAATTTGAGACTTAACCATTTAATATGACTGGGAGGAAATATCACCCAAAAATATCCATTCGTTGGTTAGAAGTATGCCGAACAGGATTTTGGCTATAACTGAAAACAAAGGTAGACCAACGGCATATTAAACAATTTTGTTTTAATTTATTTTATTAATTTTTTATTGAATTAAAAAAAATGATTATATTGTTGGCATTAAAAAAAATTGTTTAAATCAATTAAATTTTGTAATGGTTCTTTTACATTTGGCTGTATTACGCCCTTATTCAATTTTTTGCATTAAATGATTGGAAATTTTTTAATCCATTATAAAACTCAAAAACATGGTTGGTTCTACTGTATAGAATACCGTGAACTCCTGGTAACGCGAACACTACTCGGTAACGTCAATCATTAGAAAGCGCGATAATATGAATTAAATTTTCTACACTCTCGCGTCCTCTCGCATGATTCGGGCATTCCCAGTTTGTTTTTTAGCATAATTGGAATCAAATTAGTTTGAAATATGACTCAAGATTCGAATTTTGTTCATTTTCATAATTTGAAATAAGTTAACCCAGATATTGCCGTTGTCCTTGATAACGCCACACAAAACAATGTAGAAAATTTGAACAAAACTTGTGGAAAGTTTAAAATACAATTCGGGGATTCCCAATTTAATATTTTTTTCATAATTTGATTCGAGTAAAGTTGAAAGTGCAGCAGTAAAAAACAGATTCAGTATTGCGTTCTTTGTCCCCTCCTTCGTTCCCACCTCCTATTTTTTTTAAACCAATATCGTTAAAAATGACGTTTTTTTTTCTTGTGAATTATTTTCAGCAACTTTGATTCATTTAAAAAAAAATATTAGAATTCCTTCTGGAAGGAACGAGCGAACGCAACACTGAATGCGGCTTAATAGAAAATACTTTGTGCGATAAAATAGTGTGTTTTATAAAAGTTTTATTTGCTCTGCGACTAATAGATTTTAATTAAAAAATGGGTAAAAAAATAATAGTATTAACATTAAATAAAAAATTCTGAAATTTTTGAACAATTTCGTGATTGAGCAAGTGTTACAAATTTATCCAAAAAATATAATGTTGGTCTACTATTTGTGCAATTAACAAAAAAAGTGCTAAATTTTTAAACCTTAAAATGTCAAGCAATCCTAAAATGGAGAAAGAATTAACCAATTGGTTTTTGGGCAGCTCGATAAGAATGCCGTAAGTATCGATTTGCTTAACGAAAAAGCTTAACTTTTAAATGGCCAAATAAAAGAAAATGAAAGCACTTTCCATGCAAGTGATGGGTGGCTACAACGTTTAAAAATTCGTTTTGGTGTGCGCTTGGTTTAATATACTGGAGATAAGTAGTCTCAACCTGAACTTGCAGAGCCATTTAAAAGAAAATTGCTAGTCAAAAGAATTGAACTTGGTCTGCTTTAAAACAAATTTATAATTGAGATGAAACAGGCCTGTAGTGGATTTTTTTACCAGAATAGATTTTTGTTTCGTCATTAGAAAAGAACGCACTTGGAAGGAAAAACAAAAAGCAAGGCATTACTTTTTAGAGGGTACTAATGCAAATGACCTCCATAAATTACGACCATTGATAATTGGAAAAGCTAAAAATCCTCAATCATATAAAATTTGTAGCTGTCCTGTGTACTATACTCTTTCAAAAATCTGCGTAGAGGGCAACTACAATATTTAAAGAATGGTTCCATAGATCATTTGTACCACAGGTAATAAATTCTATTAAACCAATAAATTTAAATTAAAAATAAATTTATATTAACATTTTATTTTATTAACATTTATGTAGGTACGAATATTTTGGAAAAGCCAAAGTCAGTCAGTAAAAGCACGTTTATTGTTGGATATTGCTTCATCTCATCCACCTAAAAACGAAATTTAATCAAACGATGGATGCATAATAACAATGTTTATACTATCAAATATCACAACTAGCCAATGGTCCAAAATGTGATACGAATAACCAAACTTTATTATCATACTAATATATTAGCTTCAATAGTAACTAATGAATGTGATATATTAGAGTCGCTAAACAAATGTTTGTTTTAACGCGGCTTGGGAAATACTTGAGCAGCAAAGTACGATCGCAAAATTTTGGAAAATCATACAAAATTTTGTTGAAGATAAGGAAAATTTACATGATGATGTTGCGTACATTTGTTCATGTTATCGCGAGTCTACTGTATTATACTTATGCAATACACTGTTTATTTAATAAAATAATTATTATTTGTAAAACAGCAGAAAAACGCATTTACTTCCTGCATACAAAAATTAAGTTTCAGTTATATCTGTTTCAAGTTTTAATAATATCTGTTTCAAGTTTTAATAAATTTAGGCTTCACGCAAATATGTAATAACTTATCTCGTTTGTGTTTATTTTATTTAATTTTGCTCAATGAATACCAATATTCACTTAGACTGTGTGCCTAAGAACGATTTTTTCGACTAAATTGCCGACTAAACTAAATTAACGACTGATTCATATCATTCTTTCAAAGATGGCACTAGTATCTTTTAAATATGCTGTGCCTCCGATTGTAAACTAAATTGTAAACTAAACTAAATTATGATTTTTCATATGTCATATTGATTTCAACAACACCGGTTTGTTATTTTTTAAAATCAAGGAAATAGAAAAAATAAAACATGGATGGATATGGAAATCGCATTATTCATGAATGTGATTATAAATTACAATCGAAATTTAAGAATGAGATATTTCCTTTTAGACATTTTTACTCGTATGCACACGACAAAAAAAAATAAAAACAAAAAATGAAAATGACAACTAAATAGTAAGCAACCTCAGCAGGAGTCTAAATGATAAAACCTGGTGGCTAATAGCATCAATTTTCATTAATTTAGTTTAGTCGTCAATTTAGTCGAAAAAATCGCTCTTAGGCACACAGTCTTAGCGTATGTAAATATATCTGTATTTAATAATTTATTAAATGTTTAAATAACACGTTATATGCAGCATAACACAATATCATATCGACGCCTGCCAATTTTAACAATAAAACGTAATTGTCTGTAATAATAAAAATATTTACTTCCTGCATGCAAAAATTGTATCCTTATTATGTTTTATTATGTTTGTTTAAAAATAGTAATAATATACCATATTTAACAAACACCTGTAACAAATGTAATTACTAATCTGGTTTGTGAATATTTTTCTCACATTTGCAAAATCAAAACCAATTTACACTTCGCGCATGCAATAATAACTTTATTTAACAAAACATTAAATATCTAGACTACGGCTTGTTTTAAGCATCACACATATGAATTTTTATACTCAATGAATGAATTTCCTGGTTTGATTTTAACTTTAGAAGTTAGTTGTCTGTGACAAGAAAAGTATTCACTTCCTGCATGTAAATATTTTGCCCTAATTATTTTTGTGTACAAAACTTAATGAAACTTAGTAAAACTTATGAAAATATGAGACACACCTATAACATTTGTAATTACGCATGCATATGTTTTTTTAACAAACTTATAAATATCTGCACGTCAGGCTGCTGTATTTATCATAACATAATATCACATGGAGTGTTATTTTTTTCACCGCAATCAATGCATTTTTCATTTTGGTTTAACTTTAAAAACACCCTAGTGGAAAAATTGAAATTTTTTATACTAAAAATAAACTTACGATTTCATAGAAATTTAATAATAATTTTTGTATAATTTTAGTAGGTTATGGCAATATAATTTTTGTATAACTTTAAAATTAAACAGAAATTATATTTTCGAACATAATCTTACTAAAAGTATTATTTTTATATATTTTGTGTTATAAAAATACCAAAATATGTGCATTTAAGGTGTTAATTATGATAAAACCAAGCAACCAAATTAAGAATTTTTTAAGTATAATTTTAGTGGGTTATGGCAATATAATTTTAGTATAGTTTTTAAATTTAAACAAAAATTATACTTGAGATAGAATATAATGAAAAAAATCCATTCATTGAGACGACCGATGTATGCGTATTATAATTTTAAATCATTTCCATGTGTTTGTTTGTATTCGCGGACATGCCACGTCATAAATTCCTCTCCATTGATTATTTCACGCCAATGTTAATTCTAGTATTTTCAATCAATTCTTAATCAGTGTAGTAAATACTTGATTCGATAACATCGTTGCCTAATTAGAATAATAATCGCTTAAATTTTTTACGGTTAATCAAAATATTTAAATACACAATTAAATTTAAAATATACTTAGTTATAATTGGTTTATTTCATTTGCTGCAAACTACACCAGCGTCAAGCACACCAATATACAAAAGACTGAGAAATACGATTACAACTAAATATATTTTTTCAGCACGATAGTATTGATGCGCATCAGTGTTGCCAGTTAAATTTTCCTTTTTGCGGGAATTTCTTCTCTCGTACGGGATGAAAAGTGATGATTAAAAAAAATTATTTTTCTAAAATGTGTAATACACAATTTTCGATTCCAATAATTCGCTTAAAAGAATTTTTTAAATTTTTGTTTAATTTTGACTAAGTTTAAATATTTGTATATACAAAATTAATATTTAAATTTGTATAAAATATTTAACCATAATTAAACTTTTAAACCACCGTATTAAGTATTTATCTCAAATATGCTTAATTTAGTTTAAAATTTGAATTTAAGAGTTAATTTTAGGTTAAAATTAACACTTATATGTGTATAATATTTAAAATCATATTTTATGTTTAATTTTGACTTAATTTAAATATTTGTATATACAATATTCAAACTGAAATTTGTATAATTTTTGAGAAGTATAATTTAGGTAGTATTTTGGTCTAGAAATGTATTAAACTTTAACCAATTTAAAGTGTATTTTGTATTTAAATTAATCATTATACAAAAAGAAATTGATTTTGGTATTCTTCAGTATAACTTTTTGGTATAAATCTTAGATTTTTTCCACTAGGGCTGTTTGCCTGAAACAAGAAAACCATTCACTTTCTGCATGTAAAAATTTTGTTCTGAATAGATTTGTTTATAAATAGCCGGCATATTGGGTTTCAAAAACTATCAAAAGCTTACGTAATTACTCATATTGTTTCTGATTATTTAACTTAATTGTATTAAACGAATAACAATATTCACTTCGAGCATGCAATAACTACGATATTTATCTGACTAATAAATATTTAAATTAGGTATTAATATTTAGCTTTTAGCATTTCTAAATATGAATTTCAAAATGCAATCAATGTAATTTCTTTTTTGATTTTAAAATTTAAACTTATTTGTCTGTTACAAAAATTATTCACTTCTTGATTGTAAAGAGGTTTGTTCTTATTATTTTTGTTTCAATTTTCATTTATAATTAGTCATCATGTCATTCTGATTATTTTAGTAAATTTTATTAAATTGATATCAATATTCAGTGATTTCGTTCAATAAATTATTTATGTAACAAAATGCTAGATATGTTGATTACAGGCTACTTAGAGCATTACACAATCGATGCATATAAATCTCAAAACGTATCATGAATTCTCCATTTAACTTTAACTTTAAAATTTATTTAGCTATAACAAGAAAAGTATTCACTTCCTGCATGTAAGTTATAGTTATAGTTAAAATATAGTTATAGTTATTGTTTAAAAATTGTAAACAAATGCCTAATTTGGCATATAAATATCAAAACGTATCATGAGTTTTCCATTTAACTTTAACTTTCAAATTTATATAACTATAACAAGAAAAGTATTCACTTCCTGCATGTAAAATATAAAAAAAAATTCGTGAATTCGAAAAGTTAATTGTTAAAATAGAATATAGATGGAAATGTGAAAGAATTAAAATTTCGTACGCTACGCAGTAATTACATTAATTAAACAACTACATGGTATTGCTCTATATATATAGACAATATTTCAATGTAATAAACAACATCGGTCGTCGTGACCTGATGAGAAGACTGATTTTTTCAAATCATTAGCCTCATCTGTTCGAAACTGATTGTTGTGATTCTTACACATTAGCCATCTATAAGCCAAAAATTTAAAAATGTAAGTTATAGTTATAGTTAAAATATAGTTATAGTTATTGTTTAAAAATTGTAAACAAATGCCTAAATTGGCAAACACATTAGAAATATTTAATTACATGTTGTATTTTTAATTTTGATTTTATTTTGTTAAATAAATACCAATATACAATTCTTCTATGCACTTATTACTGCATAATAATATATTTAAAAAAACTATTAATATTTCGAAAACATTCTAACTTGGTTTTAAACTCAATCAATATTTTTCTATTTTGAATTTAATATTAAAAGGTAAATGTCTGTAAAACTAATAAAATTCACTTCCTGCATGTAAAAATGTTGTTCTTTCTATTTCTGACTAAATATTGTTATAATTTGTAGCATTTAACAAACACTTATCTGATATGTTATATCTTATCTGATTTCGTTCAATAAATTATTTATGTAATAAAATGCTAGATATGTAGATTACAGGCTACTTGGAGCATTACACAATCGATGCATATAAATCTCAAAACGTGTCATGAATTTTCCATTTAACTTTAACTTTAAAATTTATATAACTATAACAAGAAAAGTATTCACTTCCTGCATGTAAGTTATAGTTATAGTTATAATATAGTTATAGTTATCGTTTAAAAATTGTAAACAAATGCCTAAATTGGCAAACACATTAGAAATATTTAATTACATGTCGTATTTTTAATTTTGATTTTATTTTGGTTAATAAATACCAATATACAATTCTTCTATGCAATTATTACTGCATAATAATATATTTAAAAAAATTATTAATATTTCGAAAACATTCTAACTTGGTTTTAAACTCAATCAATATTTTTCTATTTTGAATTTAATATTAAAAGGTAAATGTCTGTAAAATTAATAAAATTCACTTCCTGCATGTAAAAATGTTGTTCTTTCTATTTCTGACTAAATATTGTTATAATTTGTAGCATTTAACAAACACTTATCTGATATGTTATATCTTATCTGATTTCGTTCAATAAATTATTTATGTAACAAAATGCTAGATATGTAAATTACAGGCTACTTGGAGCATTACACAATCGATGCATATAAATCTCAAAACGTATCATGAATTTTCCATTTAACTTTAACTTTAAAATTTATTTAGCTATAACAAGAAAAGTATTCACTTCCTGCATGTAAGTTATAGTTATAGTTATAATATAGTTATAGTTATTGTTTAAAAACTGTAAACAAATGCCTAAATTGGCAAACACATTAGAAATATTTAATTACATGTTGTATTTTTAATTTTGGTTTTATTTTGTTAAATAAATACCAATATACAATTCTTCTATGCAATTATTACTGCATAATAATATATTTAAAAAAATTATTAATATTTCGAAAACATTCTAACTTGGTTTTAAACTCAATCAATATTTTTCTATTTTGAATTTAATATTAAAAGGTAAATGTCTGTAAAATTAATAAAATTCACTTCCTGCATGTAAAAATGTTGTTCTTTCTATTTCTGACTAAATATTGTTATAATTTGTAGCATTTAACAAACACTTATCTGATATGTTATATCTTATCTGATTTCGTTCAATAAATTATTTATGTAACAAAATGCTAGATATGTAAATTACAGGCTACTTGGAGCATTACACAATCGATGCATATAAATCTCAAAACGTATCATGAATTTTCCATTTAACTTTAACTTTAAAATTTATTTAGCTATAACAAGAAAAGTATTCACTTCCTGCATGTAAGTTATAGTTATAGTTATAATATAGTTATAGTTATTGTTTAAAAATTGTAAACAAATGAATAAATTGGCAAACACATTAGAAATATTTAATTACATGTCGTATTTTTAATTTTGATTTTATTTTGTTAAATAAATACCAATATACAATTCTTCTATGCAATTATTACTGCATAATAATATATTTAAAAAAATTATTAATATTTCGAAAACATTCTAACTTGGTTTTAAACTCAATCAATATTATTCTATTTTGAATTAAATATTAAAAGGCAAATGTCTGTAAAATTAATAAAATTCACTTCCTGCATGTAAAAATGTTGTTCTTTCTATTTCTGACTAAATATTGTTATAATTTGTAGCATTTAACAAACACTTATCTGATATGTTATATCTTATCTGATTTCGTTCAATAAATTATTTATGTAACAAAATGCTAGATATGTAGATTACAGGCTACTTGGAGCATTACACAATCGATGCATATAAATCTCAAAACGTATCATGAATTTTCCATTTAACTTTAACTTTAAAATTTATTTAGCTATAACAAGAAAAGTATTCACTTCCTGCATGTAAGTTATAGTTATAGTTATAATATAGTTATAGTTATTGTTTAAAAATTGTAAACAAATGAATAAATTGGCAAACACATTAGAAATATTTAATTACATGTCGTATTTTTAATTTTGATTTTATTTTGTTAAATTATTACTGCATAATAATATATTTAAAAAAATTATTAATATTTCGAAAACAATCTAATTTGGTTTTAAACTCAATCAATATTTTTCTATTTTGAATTAAATATTAAAAGGCAAATGTCTGTAAAATTAATAAAATTCACTTCCTGCATGTAAAAATGTTGTTCTTTCTATTTCTGACTAAATATTGTTATAATTTGTAGCATTTAACAAACACTTATCTGATATGTTATATCTTATCTGATTTCGTTCAATAAATTATTTATGTAACAAAATGCTAGATATGTAAATTACAGGCTACTTGGAGCATTACACAATCGATGCATATAAATCTCAAAACGTATCATGAATTTTCCATTTAACTTTAACTTTAAAATTTATTTAGCTATAACAAGAAAAGTATTCACTTCCTGCATGTAAGTTATAGTTATAGTTATAATATAGTTATATTTATTGTTTAAAAATTGTAAACAAATGCCTAAATTGGTAAACACATTAGAAATATTTAATTACATGTCGTATTTTTAATTTTGATTTTATTTTGTTAAATAAATACCAATACACAATTCTTCTATGCAATTATTATGCATAATAATATATTTAAAAAAATTATTAATATTTCGAAAACATTTTAATTTGGTTTTAAACTCAATCAATATTTTTCTATTTTGAATTTAATATTAAAAGGTAAATGTCTGTAAAATTAATAAAATTCACTTCCTGCATGTAAAAATGTTGTTCTTTCTATTTCTGACTAAATATTGTTATAATTTGTAGCATTTAACAAACACTTATCTGATATGTTATATCTTATCTGATTTCGTTCAATAAATTATTTATGTAACAAAATGCTAGATATGTAGATTACAGGCTACTTGGAGCATTACACAATCGATGCATATAAATCTCAAAACGTATCATGAATTTTCCATTTAACTTTAACTTTAAAATTTATTTAGCTATAACAAGAAAAGTATTCACTTCCTGCATGTAAGTTATAGTTATAGTTATAATATAGTTATAGTTATTGTTTAAAAATTGTAAACAAATGAATAAATTGGCAAACACATTAGAAATATTTAATTACATGTCGTATTTTTAATTTTGATTTTATTTTGTTAAATTATTACTGCATAATAATATATTTAAAAAAATTATTAATATTTCGAAAACATTCTAATTTGGTTTTAAACTCAATCAATATTTTTCTATTTTGAATTAAATATTAAAAGGCAAATGTCTGTAAAATTAATAAAATTCACTTCCTGCATGTAAAAATGTTGTTCTTTCTATTTCTGACTAAATATTGTTATAATTTGTAGCATTTAACAAACACTTATCTGATATGTTATATCTTATCTGATTTCGTTCAATAAATTATTTATGTAACAAAATGCTAGATATGTAGATTACAGGCTACTTGGAGCATTACACAATCGATGCATATAAATATCAAAACGTATCATGAATTTTCCATTTAACTTTAACTTTAAAATTTATTTAGCTATAACAAGAAAAGTATTCACTTCCTGCATGTAAGTTATAGTTATAGTTATAATATAGTTATAGTTATTGTTTAAAAATTGTAAACAAATGAATAAATTGGCAAACACATTAGAAATATTTAATTACATGTCGTATTTTTAATTTTGATTTTATTTTGTTAAATAAATACCAATATACAATTCTTCTATGCAATTATTACTGCATAATAATATATTTAAAAAAATTACTAATATTTCGAAAACATTCTAACTTGGTTTTAAACTCAATCAATATTTTTCTATTTCGAATTTAATATTAAAAGGTTAATGTCTGTAAAATTAATAAAATTCACTTCCTGCATGTAAAAATGTTGTTCTTTCTATTTCTGACTAAATATTGTTATAATTTGTAGCATTTAACAAACACTTATCTGATATGTTATCAAAGGTTGCTCAGCAATAATTTTAATATATTATATTAAAATGCTTGCAAATATGGCACAATAAAAATTTAGTTTAACCCAGCAAAATTGGAAAGTGTCCACGAGAGATTCCTTTCAGTGTGTTATAACTTGAAAAAATCTTGTTTTGGGTCACGAGAATGAATGAAGTGAAATGTGAAAAGCCATCTCCAAACCGCTGCTAATGAGACCATTTCCAGAATAACACCACTTAATCTTTAAGATTTTATTAATTTTTAAAGTCCAGTTCTATTCGGACTGTACGTACGATTATTATTGGTTAGGAACACACAACAGATTTTAGCTGATTTTCTAGGTTAATTACTTTCGACTATGATATATCAATTTAATATATCGATTTTTTCAACTTCGCGAAAGTAGTGAAGACACTTCCGGCTAACTTTAAAAGTATAGTGAAATATTTTTTTTAAATTTCCAACTTTTCGGAGTACCGCAAAATGCGACATTTACAAAAGAGTAAGATTTTGTTACATCAAGCAGTTTTCAAATTCTGTGCAGTCAAATTTATTCAAATTTGAAATTTAATATCGTAAAACATATACACGATATACAACATTAATTGTATTTCCCAAAAGAATTTTTTTGGTAAAATTAGAAATACAAAATTGTTTTCCATTATTGTGTATATACCGAAAATTTTAGATTAATTTCCCATTTTCTTTATTATCTTATAAAACTAAATTATATACGTACATAGTAAATATAAAATCCTATATATTATATGTTTTGGGACTTATTCACCATACAATTATATTCTCATAAAAATCATCGTTGATTAGCTTCTTTTTATAGTTCTATACCACTTATACACATATATGATACGAGATTATGCTATACAATATGCATGCATGTAATAAAATATACAAGTTTTAGTTGCAAGAACAATAATAATCTAAATTAGAATAAAATTTAATTCCCTAAATGGAATATGCAGAATATTATTTGTATAATATGCTGTATCTCTTATCTCAGATGGCAAACAAAACAACGATATGCACAATGACTAAATAAAGCTTAGCTCCTAAGCTTTTATTTTTGCTTGTGTTCCACATTTATTTAAAATAATCATTTGTTGATATTTTGCTTGTGACAATATATTATTATGTACGTAGTTTAAAATATAATTTTGATTCTGGATCATCTCCCGTGTGTAAACACAATTTGTTTGTGTGCACATAGTATAGCCGTAAAAAGCGTAGAAGTTTGAGTTTAATAGTTCAAAATATTTCAAGATAAAACAAACAGTATATGCAGGCATTCCACTTTTAAAATATTCTTGTATAATACAAGTAGGACATTTTATATCCATATACAAAAGTTTATCATGCATGCATGTGTCTATATCGTGAAAAGTATTTTATGATTTTGATAAAAAAAAGTTATTGTTTAGTATCCGCTTAGATAGCAAAGTTTATAGTTATGGGATATACTGACGACAAAAAAATAGTTTGCCATTCTAGAATATTTCTTTTGACTGAATATGCATAGGTGTGTTATCAGTTCATCATGTTTACGGGTGCATTTGGTTTTGTCTGAAAGCTATTTGTTTAAAACATCAATTTTTTTATAAGATATTTGTTAAGTTGCGTTATACAACAGCCTGAAAATGGTAAATTCGTTTCGATGCCTTTTATGCAGAACGATTTATTTTTGGCCTCAAAATAGTCCTTTGATTTGTCAACTCGTTGAAGCCAGTGCCCTAATTCTCTAAAAACCAAGATAAATTGTAAAATGTAAAAGTGATAACTTTTACACACGAAAAAAATTATCGTAGAAGTCTAGTTTTATATTGGATGTTTATATATTGGATGTGTCGTGATGTTTTAGTAAATTCGCAATCTCAAAATTTTTTTCAAGATAAAATGTAAAGTGGCAAGATAAGTTTATGTCAAAAAGTAACACAAGTAATTTATCGCGGAATAACTTTGCTTGAATGTGTAAAACTATTTCGTTCGGATATTATTAATAACTAATTGTAATTTTTGATATTTCAGTTTATAATTTTATTTTTAAATTAAACAAGCCAAGTTCTAACAATTTAAATATCTGCGATACTTTACAAAAAAAAGTTTTAAAATTCTTTCCATTTAGAATGTAAATGTGGACTGTTATCGATGGAATTAAAATATTCTTTCAGTAAATCAAATATTTGAATATTTTAATCGATCGTCTTCACTCTACCTATACTTTTGCTTAGGTTAGCTCCAGTATTTCCACAAAAACAATAAAACAAATAAATTTATTATTTATAATTTTATGTTTAAAATAGGGAATAAATAATGTAACTATTAATATTAGAAGAAAAAGACTTAAAGGGTAGAATATCCTCGTTCTAGATGGTCTGTGGATTACAGAAATTGCAATTTTAGTTTGTCAATTTTCAAATATAAATGTCAAGTGTTTCAAGTGTCTAATTTGACAACATCTAAAATGGACCCGCTCTCCACATAGCAAACAAAGCTTTCAATTTGGTGTGCACTCATGCACCGTGTTAAATTTTATCTTGGAGTGCAATTACAGAATGCAAATATTGTAAAAAGGCAAGATAAATTATCGTTTACATGTTTACAACTTATCTTACTGCTTAGAGAATTAGGGCACAGGTCCGGAGAATAGGGCAAATGAATCAATTCTAACTTAATTTGTGCACTTTTCCAATAGCAGCCAACGCCTTTTGTTATGCGGTGCATTGTTTTAGATAACATTAATTTTATTATTTTACATTCGGGTCAATTTTTGAATATTTCTTTCTTCAAACGCACGATAACGCTATGTTATATTCGCTGTTGATGGTTTATAAGGAATAGATAGTCCACCCAACCGACTTTTTATTACTAGGCTTAAAAGCTCAAAACGATTTAACTGGTAAATCTTATAATTATTTGCAGTTTCTTAATGTTATACTTTTCAACATCACTGCAAAAATTGAAAATGTTCGCACTGAAGCCCACCACACCGGTACACAGATTCCCAAAAAATTTCACAAAGATCTCCCAACTAATGTAAAAATTTAAGTATGAAGTTTCACTTCGTAAATAGTAGCAACTGTAGATTTACCGAATTTCGAAAAAAATTTTAATTTTTTTACTCCAAATTGTTCGTTTTGATTTCTAGCAACGATTTAGCATTTAAAATATATGCGCATGTTTAAGCTTACGGTTATATTAGTTTGCAAACCAGTTTATGATCAATATGTTATTTGTCATGAAATTAAAAAACCACAATAAAACTACAATTTAAATAATGGATCATGTTACAAGGATTAATTTCACAAATTTAACCCATACCTCAAAAACCTGTTTTGACCCTTTTTCTGAAAAACACTCCCAAATTAGATTACCAGACACTTTATTCAACAAGATTTTTACTTTTTCTATTGTGAAGACCAAAGTGAACCAAAACCAACAATCATATACAGATCATCTTAATACAACTTCCTCTTAGTTGTTCTCATTCTTTTTGTAATATGTGAGTCTTGTGTGTGCCCAGTATACTTGAGTATCAGCTCTAAATTTCTAAAATGAATAAACTCGTATGTGTAGAGTATTTTCTTCATATACATATTTATTTTTATTTATATTCTCTGATTCAAATAAAAAATTTAATAAAAGCCGAAATCATAATAATTCAATGATCTTTATAATAAAAACAGAAACAGGATATATCACATATCAATGATAAAAAGAAAACAACAACAACTCAAAATATAAGAAATGAAAATACTTCATATCATAATTATGTGTTGAAAAGGCCGCATTTATAATTTCATTTCTCATCTCTAGATACGCTCGTATAAATTTTGTTGCTGGTCTCATAATATTCAAACATCACAAACGAAATCAAATTTATATATTTTTTTATATTGTTGAATGAATTACGCGATTTTGTTGTTATGAGAATTTCGTTCATCTGCGATCAATGGAAAATTTGATTTGATGTTAATGCGAGTAACAAAATATATTTATTTAGAAAACACTTTGTATCATCTTCTTTCGATCGCAGACAGACGTGCACACACAACAAAAATCACTTGTAAATCTAAATAAGATTCTGTGTGCGGTTGGTATTTTTATTAATTACGATGTCGAAATTGAAAGTGCGATGCGTCGAGACGTTTAACGATGTGTTGTTGTGTGTTCTTTCTTTGCCGACCATGCAACAATATATAAATGCATTTGAATATGGGATGAGATTACGAAATGTATAGACCTCTTCACTAATTTTATAATTATTCATATATTATGAAATTTAATATTTTTTAAAGTTTTTGGAGTGATTGAAATGTGGATTGGAATTTTAATGGTTGAGCACTTTTTGTGATGCACTGGCAATACATTGCGTTAATATCATGTTCTGTAGATGCTACTAAAAAGATTTGGTATTTCGAAATTTTGCTTCATATTCGTTTTAAAATATTTTTGGTTATTGATATATGAATATTTTGTAATGTAATCAAATTTATTTGCTATTGGATAAGATTTTTTGAGGCTTTTGAATCGTTAGAGTGTATTACCAACCAACAGTTGGATTATTTCAGCTTAATAAAGCAAAAGCTTTTAGCTGTATAAACAATTATTAAACAACTCTGATTTGTTGGGGTGAAACCCAATCTCTTCTTTCAACGGCAGGAGCCTTCATTTCTTGTAAACCACGGAGCATTTACGAAGCTACGAAAAACCTTGTTTTGAAACTGTATCATTTTTCTTGTTTGCTTGCTTGTTTATTTGTTTATATCCACAGGATTGAATACCGTTGGTTCATATCGGCTTCAGTATGTTACGGAATGGTTCAAGAACATTCCACAGATGTTATCTAAACACGCAGAGGCCTCTCTCAATGTAATTTTGTCGACTAGATGTCAGGGTTTTGGGTCGTGGAAAAGTTGGAACTTGCGTGCTCCTGGCCAACACCGTGCTACAGAAGAAAATACAAATCAAAAGCAAACTAAAAAAAATTGGGGAGAGGGAAGAAACAAATTTAATAATAACTAGGTGTATTCACTCGGTAAGGACCGGATCTCCCCGAAAGACAAGTACCCAATCTGCTACAGAGACCCCCCGAATGACTCACGACTTATTTATTCAACACCACAGAAATTTAATTAAATAACCAGGTTAATATTGGGTCAAGACAAATCCAAAAGAAAAAGAAAACAAGCCTGAATGCAAAAAATTATACGCCGTACGATTTTTATTCAAATACAAAAATTTGGTCCACCGGAAAACGAATCAAAAGCGGCAAAAAGTTAAGAACGAAAAAAAAAATAGATCAAATTCAAAATTGTGATTAATTTTCGAGGGCGACAACTAAATCGAGCAACAAAAATGATCGCCGAACTTGACAAATTTGGAGGACGAAATCAATGTGCATGAAGTGCACGCCAAGCAACCGCCATTTGGCACTTGTTAAGAAATATATTTTTAAAATTTGGAAGCAAAAAAATTTAAAAGAAAAATTCTTAGTTTAAATTGATTTTACGCGTTAAAAATAGAAAAACAAAAAAAAAAATTAAATATAATAACTGGTACCTTCTGACCTCCGAAAAAGATAATACTGGAATAAGGGACGTCCTTGCCCGCCGAAATGAGTTGTGGAAACTTCTCACCAATACTTCATATAATTGGATGGGCACGTGATTGGCAAATCCTGTTAGGCGTTTTCATGCATATAACCGTATTTCGCCACCATCAAAAAACAAGAGCATTATCAAAAGCTGTATTTTGTCAATGGCCTCAACTGGTCACCCGTAAAAATAAATTGGCGTACCGTTGATAAACCGAAAATGAAACCCAACGTTTTCCCTCCTTAAACAATAATATAATATCTTACGTTGGGCGTCCTCCCACCTTTTACCGTAAATCTACCATGTATCGCCGCCCGTAAAATAAAGGTTGGTGACACCGGGGTTTTGAAACATCGAATTGCAGAAACAAAGAAATTTCGTCTGATTTTTAAGCTATGGCGTCACCAAGAATCTACTCACAGAAAAATTTATCTGCTTGTCTAAATTATTCCGCACATTCTCAGACCAAGCTTATTTAAAAAAATAAAAAACTTTATATATGTATTGCACTTATAAAACCATTAACTTGTTATCCAACAGGCAAAAAAAAAATGATAAAATTAAAATTTGTTTTCTCGTTTTTCGTGCGTGTCACTTGCACACCTCTCTACCACGCATCAACCGCACGTACCAAAACTAGAAATCATAAAAAATATTCTTCTATATTTTAGCCGTTACAACACACGCACAAGATACACGTTGGTCTCGCTCTCAAAATTATTCGACGTTTACGCGAGACATAAATGCCAACTCACAATCACCAAATAAGTCTTTGGTATCAATGCACAGACAACAGACGGCAGTACCACCAGTAAAAGGCAATAATTATTCGATGATAACGAAATTAAAAATGGGGGCGAGGATTTCGGATCATGCCAAGATATTAGGTTTTTTCAATAGGCACTGCATTGAGCTTCTCCAGCGCTTAGTCCACCTACAAAAGGCATTGGTATTAAAGTTAGCCGATATTTCCAGCCGATATTAAAAAAATCGATAATGCAGATAGTGTCTTTGCTATCTCAGCCGAAAATATAATACGAAATGTTAAATATTAATATGCATCAGCCGAACGTTATCAGCCGACATTTTTCAGCTGACATATCTCAGGCGACATATCTCAGCCGATATTTTTCAGCCGAAAAATTCTACAAAAAAAAAAAAAAAAATCAACTGATACGGTTAAAAATAAAGCACTAAACAATATTTTTAATAGCATTATAGACAGTTTAGATAACTAATTTTCCAATAGGGAAACTTGTTTATAAATATATCGCACACACAAAGTTTGCAAATTTCTTAAAATTGACATTTATAAGTATCATAATTGGAAATAGATTCAAATCAAAGGTCTTAGTGATGTTCACACCTGGAAAAAATTTCAGATCAATTTTCATTTGGGGAGCTCGGGAAAACTCGATTGAATATATCGCACACACAAAATTTGAAAATTTCTAAATATTGACCATTTAAAGTGTCATGGTTGGAAATAGATTCAAATCAAATGTCTTAGTGATGTTCACAACTGGAAAAAATTTCAGGTCAATTTCCATGTGGAGAGCTCAGGAAAACTAATATCAAGAAATTTTCAAACTTTGTGTGTGCGATATATTCAATCGAATTTTCCCGAGCTCATCACATGGAAATTGACCTACAATTTTTTCCAGGTGTGAACATCACTATGACCTTTGATTAGAATTTATGTCCAACCATGACACTTTAAATGGTCAATATTTAGAAATTTTCAAATTTTGTGTGTGCGATATATTCAATCGAGTTTTCTCGAGCTCCCCACATGGAAATTGACCTGAAATTTTTCCAGGTGTGAACATCACTAAGACCTTTGGTTTGAATCTATTTCCAATCATGACACTTTAAATGGTCAATATTTAGAAATTTTCAAATTTTGTGTGTGCGATATATTAATATACAAGTTTCCCTATTAGAAAATGAATTTTCTAAACAATCTATAATGCTATTAAAAATATAGTTTAGTGTTTTATTTTTAACCGTTTCAGTTGATATTTTTTGTTTTTTTTTTTTAGAAAACAAATATTTTTGGTATAAAAAAATACTTTCGGCTGAAAAATATCGGCTGAGATATGTCGGCTGAAAAATGTCGGCTGATAACTTTCGGCTGATGCATATTAATATTTTACATTTCATATTATATTTTCGGTTGAAATAGCAAAGACACTATCTGCATTATTGATTTTTTTTTTTACTTTCGGCTGGGAAATATCGACTAACTTTAACAATATCATTGGTAATTTTTTGGAGTTTGCTCGTGGCATCAGCGACATTACATCCAATCGCCATCTGCAAAGATGCGGCTATGGTTCCTTCATTTGATGTTGGAATAACCATTGTATATAACAAATACAGGATTGGTCCAAAGACACTTCTCTGCGGGACACCGGCAGAGATTTTCTTTAGTTCAGAGTATTCATCCTCATATTTCACTCGAAAATATCTATTTGGATAAATAAGATCTTATATGGCATAAAATTGCCTCGGCAGACCTATATGCAACTTGAATTCTAGTCCACCAGATTTTATTGGATGCTTGGGCGACGTTCAGAAATATGCTGGAGCATACTGTTTACATTCTTATACGTTCTTTCAATAATGTTGGTGATTCTATGCACCTGTTCAATTGTGGAATGCTTTTCTCTGAATTCAAATTGATATGGAGGAGTTAGTTGTCGGTCCTCAATTATTTCTGCTACTTTCCATTGCCACTGAACATATTTTAACCGAAAGCTTGCATTAATTATGTGTAATACAGGGTTATCCAATTCGAGGTTGATAAAGTAAACTTAAAAAAAACACACAAAATATTCGGAATGTATTGTAATTTTTATTTCATTTTACAGATTGATCCTTCCATTTTTAGTTAAACAAGATATCATTCAAATGTCCTCCACGGGACTTCTTACAGGCCTTGATTCTTTTGAGGTAAATTTCAATGACTTTTCGGCACATTTCGGGCGGTATCTCGGCCATTACCTTACGAATATTAGTTTTCAATTCGTCAAGAGTTTGAGGATTGTTTGCGTAAACACGATCTTTCGCGTAGCCCCACAAAAAGAAATCCAAAGACGTGAAATCACAGGATCTTGGAGGCCAATTGACATCAGCCAATCGCGAAATCAAACGTCCAGGAAATTTCTCTTGCAAAAGATCTCGATTTGCTCGTGTTACGTGACTGGTTGCTCCATCCTGCTGGAACCACATATCGTCAAGATCATAATCTTCGATTTTCGTAAAAAAATAATCGGTTAACATGCGGCCATAGCGCTCAGAATTGACGGTAACGGTTCGTCCATGGTTGTTCTAAAAAAAATACGGCCCAATCACACCACTAGACCACAATGCGCGCCAAACAGTGACTTTTTCCGGGTGTAATGGCTTCTCTACAATCAATTGTGGATTTTCTGAGCCCCAAATTCTACAGTTTTGCTTATTAACGTATCCACCAAGCGAAAAATGAGCTTCATCACTGAAGAAAATTTTGTTCGAAAAATCAGCATCGACGGCCTGTTTTTCCAACACCCAATTTGCGCATGTTCTTCGTTGTCCATGGTCAGCAGGCTTTAGCTCTTGTGTCAAATGGACTTTATACGGATGAAGATGCAAATCCAGATGCAAAATGCGCCATAATGAGCCATAAGATAGGCCTAAATATTGAGCTCGACGAGGAATTGACAAATTTGGATCTTCTTCCACACTTTCAGCTACAGAAGCGATATTTTCAGCATTGCGAATGTTTTGATGATGCACAGACCTTACAATATCAGTAACAGATCCAGTTTGTTCAAATTTATTCACTGTATCAATATGGTTTGCCTTTGTAGGACGATTATGACGACCATAACCTGCTCGTAAAGCGCGAAATGTGGATACGACAGAATCACTATTTTTATAATAAGATTTAATAATTTTAACGCGTTGGTCGATTGTTAAATGCTCCATATTCTTAAATGGCAGAATGTCAACTAAATAAATGACAGCGTACTTGACGTTTATCTTTGACAGATGTCGGTATACAGATTTCTACTTTATCAACCTCGAATTGGATAACCCTGTATGTTTATGAAAAGCAAATTTAGTGCTAACTTCTAAGAATAAGTCTGTAATAAAAATACGAGTATAATGATATTACGTAAAATTTAAAAAAAAAATACCAAAACATTTTGCAATGAGGCGTTTTTCACAGATATTGCTTGAGACTTTGGCAACTGTCGAAAATTAGTGTAGGCCATCTGGAATCCAAATATTGTAGCCCCATTTTTGTACGAGGTGGAAAGGAGGTTCGTACCAGTCTCAGTATGTAACGGTTTTCAACAAAAAGTTTACTAAGAAATTTTCTTCTGTGGCGGTTGTAAGGTATTCCTTTGACAACCGCTACAAAAGAAAATTTGTTAGTAAATTTTTGTTGCAAATCGTTACATACTGAGACTGGTACGAATCTCCTTTCCACCTCGTACAGAAATGGGGCTACATTATTAGAATTCCAGATGGCCTACACTAATTCTCAACAGTCGCCAAAGTTTCAGATAATCCCTGTGAAAACCGCCACAGAAGAAAATTTCATAGTAATTTTTTTGTTCATAATCGTTACATACTGAGACTGGCACAAACTTTTCTTTAACCTCGTATAGAAATAATGGTTCACTATTTCAGTTTCAATTAACGTAAACGTATTTTTGTGCAGAATCTTACGAATAATCATTATACTCGTATTTTTATTACAGACTTATTTTTTGAATTTACAAACTAATTTTGCTTTTCATAAACATATTTATTTATTTATTAATTTTTTTCGATTTTTTAGCATTGGGTTGTAAAATCAAATATGGTTGTAGTATGTTAATGCTATAAAAAAAATCGGGATAAGAAGTAAAGGTAATGCAGTTTTTCAAAAATTTTCGGGCCAGACCGAAAATATTAGAGGTTAAGCAAAGATACATTTTTTCAGGCTTCTTTTCGGGCCAGTTTCACATCGGTAGATTAGTTGAGCATTTTTTTTTTGTTTTGAGCTACATTTATAATAAAACAAGTACTTTAGTACATCTTATTCAAATTATAAAATTTGGTAAGTTATATAATTATAAAAAGAAAAAAAATTATAAACTTTGGTTGTCAACAATCTACTTACGGTTTTTTTCTTCTTGGCATGATCATTGGTATCCATGAGCTGACTTACGTGGCATGCATCCATACAATTTGTAAACGGTAAACGGGTATTGCTGTGCACACGGTATAATATATTGTTAGCGCCAAAAATATACAAACGCGGAAAGCGCCCGGGTTGACGCGACCAACATTTTGCTAATAAATTCAATGAGATGGGGGAGAAAAAAAAATTTCAAAAAATTGTGCCATTACTTTACCAATCGAGATTTTTACCTTTCCGTATGCGCTATACACTATTAGCGTCAACAACTTTCATGGGATTTTCCGTTGCACCGAAATCTTAGTCTAGGAAAACGTAGTGTGAACACCAATTTTTCCTTTTATTCGTTTGGTTATTTTACACTACTGTAAAAAAAATTTAATTTTACACATGCGTCACTTAAAAAGCACAAAATATTCGCAAAATATAAGCAGAGCCTCCTAAATATAAGATCCGTAAGAATCCGCCATTTTTCCCATGAGCTTTCCATAGAGGGGAAGCTTTTTGTTCATTTTTATACCAATCAGTGTATTTTAATATTTTTGTAGAAGCTTTTTTGTATATAAAAACATTAATGCTCCGTTTCAATTTTTAATTTGAATGGTTAGTTCAATATTCAGAAAAAGCATATTTTAAAATTGAGTCATATTCACGTCGATTATAGAATTCGCGAAGCGAATCGAATGCGGAATTGAAAATGCATATAAATAAAATGGAAAACAATTGCTATAAATCAAAGTAGCCAAGAAAATTTGAATTGATTTCCATACAAATCGTTTTTTATGATTCCACGTACAAACGCAATAAAAAAATTGCGGATCTAAAACACATTTTACTTTACTAATTTGTATGAAAATTCATAGGAATTTCTAGGATACTATGATGAAAAATTTTGTTTTATATTTTTTTATATGCAGGTTTCAATCCGCAATCGACTCGCTCCCGCGAGTTCTATAATCGACGTGATTATGTCGAGTAACGCAAAAATATTTAAATTAGTCTAACACAATTTTTTTTTTTTTATTGTAGAAATAAGAATTTGTTTATATGTATATGTAAAAAATTAGTATAGAGTGTTCCAACAAAAATTTCAGCATTTCTTTCCCAAAACAAACGTTCGTTAAAAAATGCTTTTTGAGTAGCTATGTAATATGGGGCTATTGTGTTCTGCATTATATTACAGCATTGTTGATGAACAAACTTCGAAAACTGTTTTTTCGTTATTTGTTAAAAATTTCATCGCAACAAATTCGCAGGCTATACTGTTTCATCCTGTAGTATAAAAGAACCGGAGCTTTAAAAAATAAAAACATTATATTAAAATAAAAACATTATCTCGCAATTAATAAACCAATCAAAAGATGTCGCTAAGTATAAATTAAAGCTAAATATTAAAACCTAAATGTTTGTTAACTAAAATTTAACAATTTATTATGTATACTGCCTGGTTCAATAGATTATTGAGATCTCCTGGAACGGAAAATAACCGAATACGAGCGAATTGAAATAAGAAAAGAAAAAATGTGACAATTTTCTATTATTGTTTTTCAACGCGCAGCAACTACGATGATAAATATTTTGCGATGAAAAGCTTTATTTATACCAACCGAACAATAAATGAAATTTGTAATTGTTTGGAGTTTTATTAATTATGTTAAATTATTGTATTAAAGATTTCGCACTTAACTTACAATAATAATGGTTTATTTTCGTAATTATAGTTATTTAATTATTTTACGCTTTTCTGTAATTTCAAGTAAATTTATTACAGAGACATCTGTAAACGGATTTTCGAATTACAGAAAGCTCGGTTTTGCAATCGGATAAAATTGAAGTTTTTTACGTTTTGTTAGTTTTGTAATATTTAATTAAGAAAACCAAGACATCGTTGATTTTTTTGTATACAAAAATAATTTTCGTAAATAGATTTTGATGTAAAAATTTTATTGTATGAATAATATTATTGTTTCTACATGGTGATTCATAAAATTTCGTTTCAGCTCACGTTTTCTCTTTAATTTTGTTATAAATGGGGAATATTTAGATTGTTATTAAGTGCATCGTTCATCTCAAAAATTCTGATGTGCATGTGACCAGAATTTACCAAATTTTTATAAAACTAAATTTTAAATTGGATTTAAGAGGAATACGCGGCAGCACCCTTTATTATCTTACTTTATAAACCTACACAACTAAACGGAAAGCTCATTTTTATAAAAAATTAATAAATGTATGCTTCCCTTTAGTTTAAATTTACCAAATAAATACTACATTAAGATGGCTGATTTTCAAATATGTTTTCTTTGAATAGTTTATTAAAAATATAAAACTAAAATTCAGATAATTTGTTTAATTTTTTATTCATAAATTCATGTTCAAAAATTTTCCAATTACCACGGTTTCTTATAGTAATTCAATAAAAGCTTCCCCTCTACTGAAAGCTCTCTTTTTAATATTACGGCTCTTCAAAATTATAGACGGCTCTGTTGAAATACGTACAAAATTTACTTGGACTACTGCGTCACAAAAAACGCTCAACTAAATGTATTCTCGCAAATTTTCTTTATCTGACATACTTTCCATTTACAAACAACTGATTGATGCCGCGTATGTCCAAGTACATTAATTACGTTTAGTTGTATATAAAAATATATAACAACACTCCGATACCAATGATCAGTCAAGAATTACATAGACAGTGAGAAAAATGTAACCATTAGTACAATAGAGAGGTGTATATTGATAACGATTAATACATAACCTGTCCATGTATATTCGTAAATCAGTGATGGACAAGATACAAGTTGAGTTCCTGTATAAATCAAAGAAAGGGTTAAACTTCAATACGTACTTTAAGGGTTCTTCAACCAAGGAGCAATTTGTATCAAATTGGAACAAGCTTACGAAATCCTTTTTTTAGTAGAGCCTTGATTATTTAGCAAGTAATCAAGTCATACCCTGGGACTTTTCTAACGTTCATGTTGCTTTTTACTTCTTCTTTAAATTCTTTGAGAGTTACTGGGCGTATATTAAAATCATCTTATAGCTTGTATATTGACATTATATTTCCATTAGCCGTTTGTCTTGGTAGTAGTTGGAAGGTATTCTCGAGATACTCGCAAACAGATCAGCGAGTTTCGGTCTTTTGAGTCCATTCCACAGTGAATAATCAGATTTTTTTTTTCATCGGTTAGGCTAACTGATGGATTTCTAACCTATTTAAGAAAGGATTCGAGACTGTTACCTAAATTGTTAAGAATTGTTTTGTTCTCCGGTGTTCTAGTTATTTACCAGGTGTTACGTGCCCTTATTTTGTATAATGGGATACTTGCCAAAGCAGCACAGTGAACTGTTTCATTGGTTTGTTGTAATTCATCTTCCAAACGGTAAGAATGTCTTATCGGTACCTGAAGATTGAGTTTTTTCTTCATACTTCACGAAAGAGAACCCAGTTTGTTTTTGAATTTGTTAATCTGGGTGCACTCTCCCATTGAATTACCTTTTCAATAACTGTCATGATAACCGAGGAATGATCCGATACTCCGAGAATTATAGTCTTCAATGTGAATGTAATACTGGGATATACCGTTTACAAGATAAAGATACAATAGGTCAGGTATTTTCGTCCCGTCACTGGGCCATTATGTTGGGCAACCACCAGAGTAAAATTCACATTCTCATGCTTGAAGCAATTCTTTACCTTTTGACGTTGTAAGTCTAGATCCCCAATAGGTGTTTTTCGCATTAAAATCACCACCAACAATAAAATCACCTCCAAGCGATTTTAATAGTTTAATATAGTCCTCCTTTTTCAAGTTAAACCGGGATGACAATATATTGCGGAGGCAGTAAGCCATCTGTGTTTAACTGGAATCCTAACAGTAGTGAATTGCATTGTTTCTCCTTCGGTATTTGATTCTAAATGGTTTTTTAAATTTTCTTTTACTAGCAATGCCGAACCACCTCTTAAATGATATAAGCTATAACCCCGTATTTTAACAAATGAAGATTAAACCAAATAGCTTTCAGATATTAAGAAAATGTCAATTTTTTCTGAATTTAAAAATATTTTTATTTCTGGAATATGTTGCATAATTCCATTCGCATTCCATATTGCTATTTGGAAAGTCGTGTTCTTACTTAACTTTTATTGTTGAGTTTAGAAATCGCACAGCCTCGATAATTAGCCGGATGTTGGCCCTTACAATTTGTACTCTTGGCTGGCATATCTCTCCCTATTGTACATGCCTGGGTAGTATAAAAACCTGAGCATTTTACACATCTTGGATCCCAGCCGCAATATCTTTGGATGTGATTAAATGAGTGATATATCTTGGATTAGGGAAAGAAAAAGTTCTCTTTTACTGATAGTTTGGTTCCCTGCCTGGATTTCTTAGCTTGAGCAAGTGTGATGAAAACCTCTTGCCATGACTTTTATTGGTCGGGCCTGTTTGTTCTCATAGGTAAACCACTAATACTTGTCAGCATTCAATTTCATAGATAACGTTCTATATAAGTAGTATCTGAGTCCAGAGTATTAATTTTTCAAACGTCATTGTTTAGCGCTGTTACTTAAAATCTTTATCCGTAACCGATATCATCAGTGACTGCATTTCTGGCTAACTGGTAACACACACCCGAAATATGTGAATTGATCTGGTTCAATGTTTCCTATTCATTTTAAGGTTTTCATTTTCTCCTTTTATTCTCCTTTTCTTGGTCTATAGTTGTTTGACTAGATTCGGCTATAATTGTAAAATAAATTTCCGGTAGCATCACTTATTTCGTGTAATGTTTGTCCAGTACACCTAGTTATAACGTTAGAAAAAGCATCGGCTTGGTCAGCTACCGAGCTGCTTCTACTTTTCTTTATCGGTGATCTTTGTAAATTTGATCTTCTCTGGAATGAATTTGATGTTCCCTGATAATACAATAGATGGCTCTCCGCAGAATCCAAAGGGCAAGTCTCCACAGAGAATGGATTTACCAATGTTGATATTGGTGTACCACCTGGGGTAATAGTTCGTTTTGTTAGTACCACAGCATAGTTTTGATTGACTAATTACCTATTTTGCTTCACTACTTTGATGGGATTGGGTACCACAACCATTCGTTCTACAGAACTTTGCTCAAAGTGCGCCCGTATTCAATTATGAATACTTCGCGGAGGCTGTCAACCTCGTACTCCATCTCAAATTATGAAACTACTCCCAATAGTATGATTTCAAAATTTCCTTAAAAGTGTCAAACGGCCGCACGTCGTTGCCTATATACATTTTCTAATTTCATCAAAGTGTTAAAATTAAATTTCTTTGTAAAGAGGGAATTTTCGGGAATAACGATTCTAGGAATTTTTGATGAGAAAAAATTTATCATTTCGCAATGGTAATGTCAGTAACGGAATTCACAATACAGTTCGAAAATTTACCAAGTAAAACGGTAACCTGTAATGTGCACACAGCAAATACAAAATATACCCAAAGATAGATAAACGTAAAATTGTATAACAGTTACGTTGAGCGATATTATTCCGCATTAAAAAAATACAAAAAATTACGAAATAATTTTATGCACTTTTACGATCATTAAATGATAAATTGCAGTAAATATTTACTATTTCAGTATTTTGATAAGCGCAATTTAACTTTCATACCTTTTATTATAATTTCCTTGTGTATGTAGTCTGGCTAAACATACAAAATGAAAAGAAAATCTCTGCACACAAATCTTTGAGAAATTTTATTTTTTGTTTTATGGTTATTTTACGACGAGGAGTAAATAAAGAATAAAAATAATAATAATGATCGTATTGATCGTCGTACAATCATTTACCAAGAAAAATAATTCAAAAGTCCATATAACATTGGTGGTCTTAAGAAAATAAAATTCGATTTTTTTTTTCTCTTTACTTTAATTTGTTATAAATAAAAAAATAATAATTTTTATCGATATTATTTTGCTTATGGGGCATTGTACTTATTTATTTAATTTTTTATATTTTTTTTTTGTAATTTTAAGACGAAATAAAAAATAAAACGTATTGATGATCAAGAAAATATGATTAAGATGTAAGAAAAGAAATAACTCAAATATAAAAAATAATAAATAAATTTGTTTTGAATGGAATTTTTTAAAAACTTATTTTTTGTTAGTTTTAAATGAATTTAGAAATATAACAAGCTGTATCGAATCCAATCAACGAAATACAAAAAGAATTTATTCTTTTTAATCATCCGACCAAATTTTTTTATATATAGTCGAGAGATACGTATATAAGAAGTACTGGCTGTATAGTTAGCTGTAATGTAAATAGATATACCGAGAGCCAATAATTTTATTTTTTTATTATTATTATTGTTATTATTATTTATAATTAATAGTTTTTATTCCAAACTATTATTATACCATTTTGGTCCGGTGCGGCTGCTATATATTGAACTTTTAAAAATACTACTCGTTGTCGAAGACGCTGTATCATATAATAATGTATTGAAATACTTTTTATCGTATCATGCACTGTGGTTTTGTAGTATCATTTGTCGAATACATTTACCGTTTTTTGGCCTAAATTGATTTCAGAAGTTGGATGTGAAACGAATTTTTAGCGAGGTTACACTGAACTCGGCAACTGGCAGAATTGTAAATGTGCATATAGAAACAAATCAATGAGGCCAGAATAACGTCATCAACATGTTACTCAAAGTCTGGTATACATATTATATATGTCCTATCCCGCAACAGTAAGCTGTAATGCCCAATTCCTGTGCGAAATCTGTGTTTGCTGAACGGTTTGCGAAACCGGGAGGCATACGCATAAGATAAACAATAACCAAAGCAATAATTTTTGGTTTCAATACGGATTCAAAGCTTGTTCGTAACTGTGGAGTCAAAACGAAAATGTTTCAATAACAGTTTAAAATCCTTTACTGATACCTTACGAAACCAATCTAATAACTTTGTTTGATCGTGGTTTTAGAAACTATTAAGTTTTATGAGAAGTGCACACACCCAATAAAATCAGTTAAAAAAAAATTCAGAAAAATTAAGTATTCGTTCAAACATTTCTTAGAATGGCTTTAAAAAACTATAGTTTTATAGAAACTCTCCTGGGCGGAATTTTAACCTTCTGTATGAAACTAAAGTTTTACGAAGCTGTTGAAACGCTGTGTATTTTTTTGTGTTTTGGAACTCCGAGATTTTATACAATAGAAACCATTCTTAAACCTATTTTATACAGGTGTACAGAAAACTGATATTTCCTACAGCAACACTAGTAACACTAAATACCAAACCATCAAAAGTAATTTTAACATTAAATCACTATAGCAAAATATTAAATGTAATGGATTTAGTTAAAATAACTGTTGTTTTTTCGAAATTAAAATTTTTTTTGTGGTCGTTCTATTGGTGTCTAGTAGAAAACAATCTGTCAACGACTCATGGAAACACCAAAAGATCAAAATATACTTATTATTTAATTTCAAACAAAATACTAAAGTGAATGGTTTTTTTCAATACAAATCGCCGGTGTTCCCAATATTATTCGGTTAAAGCTTTGGCATTTGAATCGGAAAGTACAGGGTTTGAATCGCGATAGGGGCAGGATGCAAACAGGATTTGTCATCACCAGATTTCCCCTTACTCCTAATGGAGCTATGCAATGCGCAGATGGTTCTACGAAATTCAAACCTATAGCCGTATGCGCTCAAATAAGCTTGGAAACGGTGAAAAATTACGGACGGGAAAAGATTTGGGAGTGCCTAGCTCTCAGAATAGATTAAAGATAAATAAAAATAAAATAAAATTAAAAAAGCTCACTTTTAACCAAAATTGGAAACCCAAATGATCAAAACTGATTTTAGTACTGAATCTCAATCAAAATATTAAAGGAAATGTGTGTGTCAAAATAAATCGTTTTTGTTGATAATATGGTGGAAGTAAATTGTTGTTTTAGTGTGCATTTATTAGAAAACTGTCTGTGAATAATATTTAAAAAATTTACATGATTAAAATTTATTTCAACATTTAATCTGAACAAAATTGTATAGTGAGTCAGTTTTGTTAAATAAAATTGTTTTGTTGTTTTTAATTTGGCGAGTACGTCATTGTTGTTGTCAAGAGGGAACACTTTATCTGTAATCTCAAACCAAACCGTAGGGCAACAATAAGAAAAATAAGTATGAGGTAATTAAAACATTAGCAACATCTGTGCTCCAATACAGATTCAGTATCTTATCAAAATGAGCTCAAAGAATTATACAGGAAAACCAGAAATTCGATTACAATCTTCAAACCAACATCAACTGAAAAAATGAGAACAGGTTCTGCCACAACTTGAAGTAATATACGTAAACAAAATAGATAATTTATCTAACTCATTGAATCAAAACGGACCCATAGACCAAATTACAGTACCGGTCTAACAGGCCAACAATCAGGTCACTTACAGTTTATAGATCTTTTACTAAATAGTAAAACAATGTTGATTCTATTCCAGAATAATGAGAAAAAGAATTTGGCCTATGAAGCAAAACACAAGCATGAATTGGACTAATTGAAAATAATTTCTGAAATCCGGGAAATTTGTCGATAAATGTAAAGAAACCATATCAAAGCATACCCATAGTAAGTGCGATATGGGGGAAAATAAAATTTGAAAAGTTTGCAATTGGAAAAATGGTACATGAAAATATTGGAAAAATTTGGTCGAAAAATTGCGCATTTGGTCAAAAAATTATTCCATGGCAAATTAACGAGATAAGTTGCTGCAGCTCTTAGGTGCTGTAGAGATCTTAGAAGCTCTAACAATCGCACATAAGCAAATATTTTATCTATTACTAAATTATTATTAGCCCCTCACCCTATAAAGTACTAAGAGACCTCATCCTCGTCGCGGGGGCGGGTACTTCTTCGGCAGTAGCAAAGTGTTACCAGGGACCAAATGCCAGTGGTATAAGTTGGCTAAAACAAACAAAGAGTACAACAAATACGGAATGTAATACCCCAGGTGGTGCAGCAGCAGATATGCTGACAAATCCATGCTCTTCGGAGGCAGGCCCAATAGATTCTGGGGTGGGCCAATCATTGCTTTACCTATTTGGACGAAGTTCCAAATTTTTAAGATCACCAATATCTTCAACTGGAAATATGTTTCAGTACGAGAAGGAAAATAACGAACTCCATGAACAACTAAGAGAAATAAAGGAATCTACAACGAAAATGAAAACGATCGTCCCAACAAGGTCATGGCAAGAAGCTTACATCCAACCTGTGAAATAATTCAATAATGGAGGATCTAGAAAATAAAGGATATAAAACTCTTGATGCCGTAAACATTATTAAAAAAGAGAAACGTAACGGAGAGAACCGACTAGAAGCCGTCTAAAAAAGAGGGCTTCCCCTGTTCATGCTATGATGTATGAAATGTGCTGGAAAGCACCCAACACAAACTTGCAAACTATATAAAGAAGAACCACCAAAATGTATAAATTGAAATGGACCGTATCCAACCAGCTACCGAGGATGTGAGGTTGCCAAGCATCTACAGAAAGTGAGGGATCAGGCACGCAAATCCCCTCTAAATCATTCAAACAACCCACGATTGAAATCTATGGGCATGAATTAAAAGCAAGGCGCAGGGCTTTGGGTTCCTTGTGAATTGAAACCAAGAGATGTGGAAAGGCGATTTTTTTCTTGTGAGCAACTGCTCCAAAGGCCAACAAGAAATAGTTTTTACATCGAATAGTGACTGTTGACGAGAAGTAGATCTTCTACGAAGTAAATTTTCCCCAAAAGCAAAAATACTACACTTTGCCCGGCCAATCGCTGCCATTGACCTGAACATCGACACCAAAGACGAACATTCTTGGTTCGAAGGCTATACTGTGTCTCTGGTTAGACCAATGAGAGACGTTGTGTACTACGAGCTGCTACAACCTGGCGATTATATTACGGGCGAGCGGTACATACCACACATGCCTGAATATTGCCTGAGAAGTGGGAAAAAGTCAATAAGCAGCGCTGGATAATATTTTAATTAATCTGTTCATTCATTTTGTTTTAAAATAAATGCATTTTTAAAATTAAGAAAACGTTATCAATTAATTTGTACTACCAATAACAAAACATACTCTGTGTTCCATAAGTACTTAGAATGGAAAAACGCTTTAAAATTTAACTTTCATTCAAGTAGGTGAAAATTTTTAATAAACATATGCTCGGAAATCTCTGAGATTTTAGTTATCTGAGAGAGAACATCCTTTAGTGTAATACGAAAAATCTTAAACATTTAAAATTATTCAACTCGGCCCCTACGACAATCGAAGCAGTTTTGATTTTTTTTTTTTAGACTTAGTATTTGATGTAAGAAACCTATCTTACCTCACCACATGCTCGGAAATCTCTGAGAGTTTTGTTATTCGCGGGAGAATATCTCTGAGTGTAATACAACATCTAAACATTGCAAACCTTGTTAAATAATTCCAAATATTTAGTATATTTTTTGTTACGCTCAATGATGTTCTCTCTCAAATTACAAAAATCTCAGAGATTTCCGAGCATGTGGTTAAATATGATTAGTTTTAGAACACCTTCGATCACATCTGTTCGATTCGAAATGTGGTTTGTTTAAAAAACTTTCATTTTATCCCTTTTCCTGCCTGCTCACACAAGTGTGAGGGTAAGGCAAAAGAATCGTGTCAAAAATGCATTTTTGTTTGTGTTTTGAACCAACTTACACATTTGTGTATTCCTTTCCAACTTATTTTCGTCCGAAAAAAACACTTCAACTATACACACAATTGTGTTAGTTGTACTTCAATTCAAGTGAAATTTTTGATAAAACACGCCATTATTTACTATGTTTTTTACTCACACATTTGTGTAGTTTGGACTTAAATTGAGCCAAATGATTTTTTTTTTCGTAGAAAAGGATTATAAAATTCACGTATAACTAATCACAAATATTAAATGTTTTCTACTTAGTGTAGAAATATATTATAATATATTTGTGTTTATTAGAAATTTACCGAAATAAATAAAATACGATTTCCAGAATCAACCATAAATAATTTAAGGCCAATTTAAAAATTTTCCAAGTAGCCGTCAATGGAATTTGTCAATTCTGGATTAGCACAAATTCAAGGGGCTATTATGAAACTATTCGACTTCGGATTTTCACGATATCGGAAAAATCCGATTTGCCGCGAAGTTCTTATTATGAAATAGATGATCGAATGTGGAAATACAAATATGAAGTTAGCTTTATGCATCTTTCTTTTTCTATTGTATGTGTGTATTTTGACAATTAAGCAAACGAAAATATTAATTATTTGTGACTTGTGAAAATAAAAATATTTTGTAAATTAATTAAAAATAATTTTGCACCATAACGTAATAACGTGGAAAATATAATGGATACTAGTATAGGATGTTTTGTTGATACTAGTGACTTATAATCAGACTATCAAGTTACGCCGACTCAAATTCATAGGAAACGTTTACGTTCGAATTAAAATCCTTTTGATATAGAAAATAAAATGTAATGATATTTTCTATTGTTATTAATTCAATAACACGATATAACGATATAAAATTCACAAATTATTTTTAAAATTATTTCGGGTGTCAAAAGATTTAATTAAATTTATCTTAAACCAAAAGGAACCCCATTTTTTTCAAGGAGGAATAGTGATTTTGTTAACGCCTAGGATATTGAAAATAACAGCGACCTTAAGTTTTTTTGGCGGAACGATCTTACCAGCAGGGTGTTGGGCAGGATTTTTTAATTGGAATGGCACAACCAACTGTTTCGATTGTGATTGCCGAAACACTGGACAAATTAGAATCCAAGATGTGCAAGAAATATATTAACTTTTAACTAACCGAAGACGAGAAAGCAAGATCAAAAGAATACTTCCTAAATTAAACTGGGTTCCCTGGTGTTATAGGATTTCGTAGATGGTACACACGTACAACATAATTTGATTTTTATTTCTACACTGAGAAAAATTTTGGTTTGTAAAATTGAAAAACGAAGTTGTTAATTTCTCAAAGTTATAAATTTTTTTGAATTTCAAAAGTATTTTTTTGAAATTAAATGAAATTTTTGCAAACTAATAAAAAGCTTTTTTATTTTAAAAACATATTTTGTAAAATAATTTAAAAAAGACTTTTTAAATTTAAAAAGTTTATTTATTTAAACTTAATAATTTATTTCAAAAGAAGTTTTTTAGCATTTAAAAACAATTTTTTGATAATAATGACAACTTATGAAAAAATTTATATTTATTGTTTTGCCAGGAATCCCATTGTATTATTTTTCAATTCGTCTATATTTTTTTTTTATTTTAAAGTTTTTTCGGCTATTTATATAATTCGCCAACTCGATATGTTCTTGTGTTATACTAAAGGTATGAAGGTTTGAATTTTTGCAGCTTGTTCATTCCAACCTAATGAGTACTGATTGAGTAAAACAACTTTTGAGGATGTTCTCATTATATTTTTGTAAGGGTTGTGTGTATTTTTACACAATGGCCCTCTGGGTTAAAAATTGGGGAGGGGGAGTTAATTTTATACTTTTCGTAGTAGAAATGTTATGTTCTAATGAGTAGATGACACTTTGGTTTTGCTGACTTGAACAGTCGCAAACATTAATTACTTTGATTTAAAAATACGTGACATTTGTTAAAAAATAATTATTTAAAAATTAAAATAAATCTTTTAAAACCAACCAATAGTTTTTTTATTCTTGAAAACAATCTCTTAAAATTTAAGAAAACTATTTGACATAAGTAAGGAAAGTATTTTTCAAAATAAAAACAATTTTTTTATTTTTATAAACAAATTTGGCGAAAAAATTTATTTTAAAAATAAAAAGATTATCCTTTTGATTTTAAAAACGAGTTTTTTTGCCTAAAAAATATATGTATATTTTTTTGATTTTATATGTATAATTTTTTATTTTTACTGGTTGATCCACGCTATGGCGAATGTTCGCAAGACGCCGCTATTTGGAACATGAGCGACCACTTAACCCTTTTGAAAGAAAAATGTCGAACTGGTGATAAATCGTGTTGGATACTCGGTAATATGCCAAAAAATTATATACCAAGCTATGTACATAACAAAATCATTATATTCACTTTATTTAGGAGACTCTGGATACCCATTACAACCTTGGTTAATGACACCTTACAGAAAAGCTACAGAAGCATCGCCTGAATCACATTATAACACTATCCACTCAATAACTCGTGGTATAATACAACGAGTATTTGGTATCCTTAAAGGACGGTGGCGCTGTTTGTTGCACACTCGTGAGCTACATTACCAGCCTCTGAAAGCTACACAATTTATAAAGGTATGTGCCCTTTTGCATAATTTATGTATGAAGTACAACGTACAAATTGATCAAAGTTTATTTCCAAGTGAAGAAACTGTATACAGCTAAATTCCTCGAACGAAGTAGACAACGAAAATTTTTCACAAAAAGCGAGGCGGACCAGAGATGAAATGAGAGATAGTTTGTAGTATTTAAGATAATTATATTTCAATAATAATTCAGGAACAAGTTAGCATTTTAAAAATATCACTTCATTTAATTCATTTCATTACTTCTATTTTTCGAATTCTATTTTTAATTTCATAATAGAGCGATTTCGGAAAAATCTGCGGCGCATTTTATTTTAATTTCATAATAGGGCGAATTTTTCCGATATCGTAAAAATCCGAGGTCAAATAGTTTCGTAATAGCTCCCCAGCCACTATGTTTTCCCAGTGCCAAAGAACATATTTGGTAGGAATATGCAATCAGAAGTGCTAAGTTTGCTGACTTCTAAAATAGTTTATGTCAGAAACCTGCTCATTCAACGGTCATTTTTATTCAATGGATTTGTGTCAGTTCTGGATTATCACAAATTCAGCCATTATATTTTTCGGATGGCAATGAACTAACAACTTTTCTATTGTTAATTTGTTGTTCAACACAAATATTATTGAACGTTATACCTTTGTATTTTACAAATTTCCACAATTTAGCCGACTTTTTAAAGTTTTAAAATTAGGCTTAAATTATTTCTGTTTTTTTCTGGATTTTTTTGTTTTCCTGTTGAAATTTGAAATTTTCTTTTCCCGTTTTTTCGACTCTTGGACTTGCACTAATTTTTCCCCCTGAGCACTAATTAGCAGTTTCATTTTGAAATTCGAAAGTTTCCCTGCTGCAGTTACCCACACAATCTCCTCATATTCATATTATTCCAAATCTGGCTTCCATAACTCCACATACTCCACATTTGAACCATATAGTTGCATATACCCCAATCCCTTTAAAAAACGCAGTTTCCAATTGAACAAGTTATCCGCATAGCCCACACGTACACATACAGAAAAATACAAAGATAAAATGTAATTTAAATATTCCATCGTTATCTTATCTCTCACCCCAAAATGATGAAAATAAGAAGTTCAACCCTAATCAAATTTATTGGATTATGTATGACTACGAGTACGTTCATATACGAACGCATCACAAACACATAAATAAAAAATACAAAACATAAAAATATTCAAACATACAAACAAGATTGATTAAGAGTAAATAATATTAAAAAATTATGTTGAAACAAGGCCAACCCATCGCATTGCCGGAAAATGTAATCAATATAGGGAAAACAATGTACGTTGGTTCATAGCGATTTTCGAATATTTAACCAAATCTTATATATGATTTTGTGAGTTGCGCTATCTTTTGTATAATACATAAGATATAATAAAAAAAATGCATTTGATTGATAAGCGCGAGTGGTATACAAACTAAATCGTTATACATTATTCGGAAAATGTATGCGGATCAGTCAAAGTTTTTCAAAACATTTCATGTTTTTCATACTATGCAGAACAGCATCAGATACATAAATCTTTATACAAAAAGAGTTCAAAGAGATATTTTTGGTTTTTCAATCTTATCAACGAGCCAAAAATTTAAATGCATTGAATAAAGAAAATGTTAATGCTGTTTTTGTGCTATCGCTGTTGTGAAAAAAATCTAAATACCACTTTGATTGATTGAAAATGTATTCAATTTGATGTTGTTGGAGTGAAGAACCAAATTTTTTTTATTTCTGAAACACAGAGACGAAAAACTATCAAGAAAATTGAGTTTTTTTTTTTTTTATTATTCATCGACTACTCTACATTTTTATTTTGCAGAATTTTTAATTTTCCAATTGATGGTGGATTTTTTTTTATTGAATACCCTTCAATATTTTTTTTTTAGATAATGTATACACAAATGAAAATATTTATGGAAACTGTTAGCTTATTAATAGCAAAACACCAAGCTAATATTGACTTTGATGTGTTATTTGAAATAAGCAATTATTTTAATGGGCCAATTACTATGCTGCATGAAAATATGGGTTAGTTTTTGTTAACAAAATGAGAATTTAGAGGAGAGTTGCTGCCTTACAAGCGATTTTGAGTTTTCCTTTAATTTTGACTTGTCGGTTGTTTATTAAAAATCTAGTACAGAGTAGTGGTATTAATGTTTCAGCGAAAAAAGTAAACTACACATTATTCACCACAAGCCCAAATAGTTGCGAGTGTATCGATATTCGTAATATACAAAAGGAAAGTCAATAGATTTCAATGACAAAGTAAATATTTTATGAAAATGGCGGAATACATAATTCAAAGTAGTATGACACAGCCTACGTAGGATTACATGGGCAACAGTTAAAAATTCATCTAATTCTACTAGACAAAGTACAAAGATCTCTTTTGCAAAATCATCTGGCACAAAAATATAAAGAATTATTACAGTTAATGAAGTAAAGGCCACCTGTATAAAATAAATTAACATTTACACAACAATACAATACCAGAAGCACCGATATATCTGAATTATCGATTAGTATATAATGTGGCAGCGAACTTATATGCAGTTTACCAAGCATAAGAATAATCCAATCCAAAGCGGGAAGGACATTCCAATATCGACAATAAGTGCTGAATACGCATGGAGCCCCGGAATTTTGCCCTACTCTCCACTGGTTTATGGAGAATCATTATACCAACAATATTTTGTAATGGATTTTATTTTATAGCCATTTAAATTTGCAATTTTCCAGAGGCATGTTTGACATTAATCTTATATCGATTCCCAGTTTTATAGTTGGAGTCCCATTCTCAACGACTGAGAAATGGCTTAGGTCTTTTGCAGAACAAGATGTATTATGATGGCCAAACTAAAACACTATTAAATGAATTTTTTGAAATCGTGTTGATATGCAAGCCGCGTTTTAAGCAGGGACATGGCTCTAACCAAAAACGGCAGATAAGGGGAAAACTGCCGTTTTGGGATGGTTTATTTTGCGTTTTAATTAGGAAGGTCCACTAAATTACTATTTGTCAAAATTTATTGCAAGCACTCGAGAAAACTAATATCCGAATATTTTGGCACAAACGTACAATTTTATGGCGTATATTTATACTATATAAATTACACAGTACACTAGTCATCTACTAAAGAAAATGCAACATGCCTTGCAACAGTCCTCTAAATGGTGCAACATCAAGCAACATTTAGCAACTACCTGCAATCAAGTCCTAGCTCTTCAAAATCCCCTTACGAGACCCAGACTCGTGCATTTCGATTTTAGAAATCGAATCCCGAGTCTCACCGTACGACTTCCTAAATCAATTTTCCCGAAATCTGATCTAAAATCAATCAGTTTACATAAACTAATTCAAAAATTGAGATGCTACGACATCCTAGCCAGGCGAAGGTTCCCTTAATGAATTCTAAACTCACCGTAATCGAATTACCAATTTTTCGGATAAATATTTCAGTAGTTTACGAAACCCTGGATACTCGTAAACGCAGACATATAAATATACAAATAAACAACAGTCCTTCGTATCATATTGTAGTAAAAATATTAGATAGATTAGATAGATTAGATAGATTAGATAGATTAGATAGATTAGATAGATTAGATAGATTAGATAGATTAGATAGATTAGATAGATTAGATAGATTAGATAGATTAGATAGATTAGATAGATTAGATAGATTAGATAGATTAGATAGATTAGATAGATTAGATAGATTAGATAGATTAGATAGATTAGATAGATTAGATAGATTAGATAGATTAGATAGATTAGATAGATTAGATAGATTAGATAGATTAGATAGATTAGATAGATTAGATAGATTAGATAGATTAGATAGATTAGATAGATTAGATAGATTAGATAGATTAGATAGATTAGATAGATTAGATAGATTAGATAGATTAGATAGATTAGATAGATTAGATAGATTAGATAGATTAGATAGATTAGATAGATAAGATAGATTAGATAGATTAGATAGATTAGATAGATTAGATAGATTAGATAGATTAGATAGATTAGATAGATTAGATAGATTAGATAGATTAGATAGATTAGATAGATTAGATAGATTAGATAGATTAGATAGATTAGATAGATTAGATAGATTAGATAGATTAGATAGATTAGATAGATTAGATAGATTAGATAGATTAGATAGATTAGATAGATTAGATAGATTAGATAGATTAGATAGATTAGATAGATTAGATAGATTAGATAGATTAGATAGATTAGATAGATTAGATAGATTAGATAGATTAGATAGATTAGATAGATTAGATAGATTAGATAGATTAGATAGATTAGATAGATTAGATAGATTAGATAGATTAGATAGATTAGATAGATTAGATAGATTAGATAGATTAGATAGATTAGATAGATTAGATAAATTAGATAGATTAGATAGATTAGATGGATTAGATAGATTGGATGGATTAGATTACTGTTAAAACTGGAGGAGGGGAGATTTTATTTAGGTACCTCCTATTCAGACGATGTAGAGCAAAAATTGTCTCAGGGATATACTCAGATATAAATTTAAAGAGGTATGCAAAACGTTTATGGGTTTTTTTCTATCTTTACTAATAAAACGTGATCTCGAGATTGTTTTTTTTTAACAGTAAGCCGAGTTATCAGACAAACTTTCTAGAAATAGTTAATCCTATATTAAAAATCCAGCTCTTCATAAAGTCTCTTTCGTTATAATGATGGAGAACGAGCAAAGAGTCGCTTGTAGTTGCGGGCGCTGATGACGACAGCAACTTGCGACTTAGACGTAATGTTGCAGCCAGCATGTTTCTTCCAGCCGATATGTTTATTATAGACACACTATGACTATGCATATAGCTACAGTAGTAGATCAGTCTAAATGTCTCCGGACTAGGCACTAGACAATAAATAATTTGCTTAAAAAAAAGTAAGCAAATCTTGATTACACCATGCCTCGATAAAATTATTTAGACAGCTTTACCTAAGGTGATAGTTGTGAGGAAATATTGACTTGGGGAAGGCATAATATAATATTATCGACTGATTTTTTAATTTATATGAACAATTTGGTGGAAATCAAATCATTTAATTCTTTTGTACTAAAATTTATGGTTGTGTTGAGATACTACTCTTCTGTTCATGAAATTTGGGAGTCACAGCTTGGCCTCTTACTGCGGTTAATTTGGTTATACGGACAGGGGCGGACAAATGACGGTTGATGGGGGACGGCAAATTAAATGTGAACAAACACCATCATTTGTCACATAGCAGGAATAATTTAGCTTTTGCTGAAGATCGATAGAACGATCGTAATTAAATCAGTTTTTTGCCAAAGTATTGTAGTTCCAAAGAAAGATCGAATTTTAAAACTTGTAAGGTACATGATAAACATATTTCATTATGTCGTGATTAGAAAATGTCCCACTTCCATTTAAATTAACATTTTCCAATATATAAAACTAGTAATGTGAAAATATATGAAAATAAATGGAAATGTTCATAACGCTAGCGAAATGTGATTATTGACCTCGCACTGAACGAGTACTTGTGATTTATTACAAGTTAATAGCTAGAGCTAATCAAATTACATAAAGCCAATTTTGAAAACCATTTTTTCTCGAACAAGGCAATTAATGCGTTAGAATCAGTGTTGTGCACCTAAGCGTATTTCGGGTTTATCTACATGTTGGTGTCAAAAATAGTGTAGATAATAAATTTTTGTATAGACAATGTCGATAATTGGTAGAGTATGTAGTCTACTCGTAGAATATGTTGAATATTAGTTTTTGTAGCGTTCTCATCTTTTTTCAGTACATGGTTGCCATCGTACGACTTTCTAGATTAAATTCGCGATTTCTAGTATTTTGGAAATTAACATTTTTTTACAAAACAAATGGGTGGGATTGAGCTGAGATGAGTATGTGTAAAATGTTTCAACGTTACTTGTTAATCTTCAAATATTTATAAAAAAAAATCCAATCGCCTTCTGCTTTATACCATAGACACATATCTGGTTTCGTAACTAGGATTAGAAAACTATGGTTTGCGAGATGAGAACACAAGACACACTACAATTTCTTTTGTCTTCTCATTTGGTTTTAAATAGTAAAGGAGTAGGCATTGACAAAAATGTCGAGATTGACACTTAATTGACTTTCAAATTGTCAGAAATGACTTTTATATTGACAGAACATAAAAAAGTTTGTTCCCGCCAACCATATCTCTCATGACAAATAGAAAACTCAAAGGAAACTAGATTTGCTTTGTAAACTATTAGTGTCCGGAGTCTCCATTTTTGATGTATTCGGCGTTGGGAGCACAAAAATGCCTCGGGATGAGAAAAAATAGCTCATTCCGAAACTATGTTTAAACCGAGTTGCAAATCATTGTTAGGGGTGACACATTACAACGAAACCATGGTTAACTCGAAACCATAGTTATGAAACCAGTAATGTGTCTATAGCATTAGCCATAAATAAAGTCTATATTACATAGTAGGTGTATTTTGTTGGGAAATAAAATATTGGAAGAAAATTTGTCATCGTAGTTGGCTTCTGTATCATTAGTAATTGTAATTCAAATTCGATTTATAATACCTTCAATTATTTTTATTCATATAAAACAAACTCGAATTACATTACTGCTGTTAAATATGTCAACTATGGTCAAAAATTTTCTTTTGCTGTGGCAAATTCAGAAACAACGAATGCTAATTAAAAAATAATTTCAAACGCAAAATATTCGAACTAAACTAAAGTAAGTGCTACATGCCACTTGAAAGCCGGCAGATAGAAAACCACCAGCTTCAGTAATTTAAATTAAAACAATCAAATACATTTTTTAAGGTCGCTTCTTAAGTAGAATTTAGTAGAATGCAACGACTAGAGCCGATAAATTAGTCAGCTTAAATCTATTTAAAAATTTGAACATTTTCTTGTTTGTTCAATCTGTAAAAGGTGCTTATATTTAATGTAAAATTCACTTTAACTGTTTTAATTCCCTTTAACTGTTTTATAATAATTAACACAATTTATAATTTTTAACTGTTAGTTTTATTTTTATTCAATTACATTTTTGATTACATTATCGAGCCTCTACTTCTGGCTCGTCACTACCATGTTACTATCTTACTGACTACCCTTCTTATCCCTATATATCTTTTTTATATTTATAATTATAATTATTAGGCTTTTTATTTTATATTTCAAATTTTTTTTTTTTTCTGGAATTGAAGCCTATACAATAAAACACTCTGTTACGGAGCCGACGTTTCAGTTGTTTATTTACAACTATCCTCAGGGCATAAAACTATGACTATATTACAAATTTTACTAAAAAATCAATTACAAGATAATTCACAAAAAAACTTACAATAATTATAAACTCATAATATGTATAAAAAAGTTAAAAAAATAAATATAAACTTCAAAATTAATGTAAATTAAAATATTTGGTATAATGTTATTGTAAACAGTGAAAAATTTTAAATGAATTGAAGTATTGTTTTTGGAAAAGGCATGTTGATACAATAAGGCTAAAGTAAATATAAACATGTTAAAAAATCAAAAACGTTAAATATTAAATGTAGTAAAATGATAACAAAAACAATATTTAGATACAATTAAGAAATACAGTTTTAAATAAAAATTTAATCACTTAAAACTTCTTTATCAAAATTGAGATACGAGTATGTGTCCAAAATAAATCCGTTAAAAGCATAAATGTTAATTGTTTTTAATCAAATGATTGTACATATTTTGTAAATAAGCGCAATCAGCTTGTTTATTCATACTTTCAGGATTCTTCTTAATATGAATCATCTCTAACACACGTCTAATTGAAAGATTATTTTCTTGTTCCAATATTCTAACATTATCTAAAAATACGTCATGTTAAGTATTATACAAATGTGTCGATAACGCGCTTGCAACTTCAACATTAAGTTTACCATTAGCTATGTTTTGAGCATCTCTTTTGTGTTGGCAAAATCTTGTAGATAACAATTGTTTTGTTTGTCCAGCATAAATTTTATTACACGTACATTGAACTTGATATACAACGTTAGATTGTTTACCTAGCACAGTATGATCTTTAAGATTCGAATAAAGTGTTTTGCCAAAATTTATATGTGCTTTTCCAACTAATTTTAAATTAAATTTATTCATACAAAAACTTAATTTCTCATGTAATAACTTAACATAAGGGACCGAAACATATTTAATTTGATTATTGATTGATGAAACATGTGGAACAATTTTATCTATCTGTGGTACAATTTGGTTTTTATTTAAAATAAATTTTAATATTTTATTTACAAACGAATTTGGATAACCATTCCTAGAAAGTGTAAATTTAAGAAGTTTAAAATTTTGTTTATGAAAAGTTGGATCCGATAAAAGAATTATTTTATTCGCTAACAATTTAACTGTATTACGTTTATATGCCAAAGGGAGGTGAGAATCAAAATTTAAATATCTGCCAGACCATGTTGCTTTATGGAACCAATCAGTTAATAATTCCCCATTACTATTTCGAATTAAAATTACATCCAAAAAGGCTAAACTTTGATTACGTTCTAATTCCATAGTAAATTTAATGTGATCATTAAACGAGTTAAACAATTGAAAAAAGTCGTTAACTTTATCACGTGGGATGGCTGTAATTATATCATCAACATATCTAAAATAAAAAATTGGTTTAAAATCTAACGAATTTAATACCGTAGACTCAACATATTCCATAACAAGATCTGCAACTGCAGGGCTAATAGGCGAACCCATAGGTGATCCAAAAAGTTGTGCATAAATTTGGTTATTAAAGGAGAACTCACAATTTTGAAAAATTAACTTCATGGCACTAATAAATTCTGATTTATTTAATTTAATTCCGGAATTTGTTTTAATTTCAATCCATCTATCACTTAAAAGTTTTAATGCCAACTTACTATCTATATTAGTAAATAAGACTTTTTACGCTATTGGCCGTAGGCACTTGGCGAAACACACTAATACTTAATAAAGACATTTTTAATCACTTGTTTTTTGTTTCGCAGTTATTTTGAATAATTTTCAAAAAGTTTAAAAAATCACTCGATCGATTTCGACTTGTTAGGTCATCATCAGGAGTATCTACTGATTTGTGTTAGTAAAAAATTTTGTTATATAGTAGAAAAAAGCAAAATATAAATAAAAGAAGGAGGGCAAAAAATAAGCAATAAAAGCAAAATATAAATAAAAGAAGGAGGGCAAAAAAATAAAAAATAAGCAATAAAAATTAATCTACGGATCGCGCAGGTGTGCGATGAGTCATAGGCTGAGTAACAAAATTCAAGGTATATTATTGCGTACGTGAGTATAGAAAAGGGCGGGATCTGTAATTGGTGAGAACCGGATTTCTCTCTGTTCGTTAAGGATATTTTGGTTAAGAAATATTGATTTTCTAATTTCGTAAGATTCTAAGGTATCTAAACGTCTGCCTTTGGGTTGTATATGTAATATATCTAAATTGTTCAAGCTAGCTGTATGATTTTCTGACGTTAAATGATTATGGAAAGTTGATTGGTTGCAACCAGATAAATGTTCCTTAGCTCTAACTCCAAAATTGCGCCCAGTCTGACCAATATAGGAGAAACTACAATCATTGCAATTGATCCTATAGACACCAGATTTGGAAAGGCGATCAACTCTAGGTTTATTGTTAAAAATCATTTTCTTTATTGTGTTATTATTATAAAAAGCAAAACTAATATTGGTATAATTGGACACGATGTTGCTAATCCGTTGGCTCGTTTTTCTTATATACTCTAAGCGACGCCAATTTTCCCGCGGTGGACTATCCGGTGGATAAATACCCGTTAGAGTTTTACGCTTTAGCTTTTTATTCAATAACTTTAATATAGTCCTAGTTGCATATCCGTTATTCGTTGCTATTTGAAGAATTATGTTAAGCTCAGTGTTATAATTTGAATTTGACAGAGGGATGTTTATTAGTCTATCTATGAGTGAGTGGAAAGCTGACATTTTAATATTATGGGGATGGTTTGAAGAACTAGGGATAACAGCGTCTGTATACGTGGGTTTCCGATAAATTTTGAAGTCTAAAGTAGAATTAATCCTGGTTATTGTTATATCTAGAAAATTAATACATTTATTTTCTTCTTTTTCTAACGTAAAATCAATGGTGGGATATTGATAATTTAACCAAGTTAGGAAAGAGTCTAACAGTCTATCAGTTCCATTCCATAGACATAATATGTCATCAACATATCTATACCAAAAGATTATGTGACGAAAATAAGGATTGTTGTTTGATATGATCATTTGTTCGAAGAAATTCATGAAAATTTCAGCCAACAAAGGTGACAGAGGGGAGCCCATGGGTAGACCATCAGCGAATTTGAAATATGTATTATCAAAACAGAAATAATTTTGTTTAATACAAGTCTCAAAAACTAACTTCAGTTCACGACGTAAGCTCTCATCTACAACATCCCTATCTAAGTAATTACAAACTATTTGGGACAAAGTATTAATCGGAATAGAAGTGAAAAGACTGGCAACGTCAAATGAAACTAGTTTTGAATGTAAAGGAATGTCGACGTCTTGAATTTTGTTAATCAATTCTACCGAGTTCTTAACCGAGTAAGCTGAAAAGAAATTAGTATGACAATTGAAAAAATTTATGAAACCCTTACATAGCTTGTAGGCGGGAGCATTGCAATACGCTACTATTGGTCTAATCGGAATGCCTTCCTTATGGATTTTTGGTAAACCATAAAGGATCGGGGCAGACGGATTCATGACAGAGTACTTCCAACCAGTTCCATCAAATAACTTCTGGCATTGGTTGATACACTTACTAACCGCAGTCTTAAAAGACTTAGTTGGATCTCTGCCAAGCTCTATTGCTTTGCTTTCTGTAATAAAATCAGAGATTTTATTGCAGTAATCGACTTTTGTGAGCACGGTAATTGTATTGCCTTTATCCGCTTTACACGCTATCAGGTCATGGTCACGTAGTTTTTTCTTTATCGCACCAATCACTTTGAGGTTAGTATTAGAAGCAGCAGAAGAAGAAAAATTTGTCGGAGAAGAAGAGTTATCAATATCATCAACTTTCCATAATCATTTAACGTCAGAAAATCATACAGCTAGCTTGAACAATTTAGACATATTACATATACAACCCAAAGGCAGACGTCTAGATACCTTAGAATCTTACGAAATTAGAAAATCAATATATCTTAACCAAAATATCCTTAACGAACAGAGAGAAATCCGGTTCTCACCAATTACAGATCCCGCCCTTTTCTATACTCACGTACGCAATAATATACCTTGAATTTTGTTACTCAGCCTATGACTCATCGCACACCTGCGCGATCCGTAGATTAATTTTTATTGCTTATTTTTTATTTTTTTGCCCTCCTTCTTTTATTTATATTTTGCTTTTATTGCTTATTTTTTGCCCTCCTTCTTTTATTTATATTTTGCTTTTTTCTACTATATAACAAAATTTTTTACTAACACAAATCAGTAGATACTCCTGATGATGACCTAACAAGTCGAAATCGATCGAGTGATTTTTTAAACTTTTTGAAAATTATTCAAAATAACTGCGAAACAAAAAACAAGTGATTAAAAATGTCTTTATTAAGTATTAGTAAATAAGGATAAAACATCCAGTGACAAAATGACATGATCATCCGGCACTAATATATTCTTAATTTTTTCTTTGAATTCAACAGAGTTTTTTATAGCACTGAACGATTTACCAACAGTCTGATTCAAAATTTTAGATAAAAAAGAAGCCAAATTATATAAAGGAGTACCAATTGAGCTCACTATAGGCCGATACGGAATATTATCTTTATGATTTTTTGGTAACCCATAAAGTTTAGCCAAAACACCGTTGTAACAACGTAAAAATTTTCCTTCATAAACAGTTATTTTATTATTTTTTTGCCATAAAGTTACCATTTTATTTAATTTCGTTTGAATTGATACTGTGTTGTCTTTGTTAACTAATTTATAAGTACAAGTATCTGCCAACATATCGCTCATTTTATCTATATAATCTTTTTTATTAATTATAACTGTGGTATTACCTTTATCAGCTCGAGTAATTAAAATTTCAGGGTTATCAACAATAAATTTTTTAGTTTTTTTCACATTTATTAAAAATATTTTCTCCGCCGGTGTTAAAATACTAATATGACGGTTACGATTTTTAAAATTTGTTAAAATATTAATGACTTCACTCCTTAAAACATGTGTATCTAAATTTGCATCTATATTGTCAATTAATGCGCCTTCAATATTCGCAATTATACGATCGTATGGAATTGATTTATAGGATATTGGAGGGCAAAACTTTTCACCTAATCTTAAAACATCGATTATTTCTAGGGGAATTTCAATATTAGATAAATTCACTAACCATTTTTCATCAATATTTCTATTAGACGGAATTGAACATTCATTTACAATACTTGTATTGTCATGTAAAATATCAGATATATGTACATTGTCATTTATATTTAAGTTATCATTAAATTTAACTTTTTTATACATATTATGAGTTTATAATTATTGTAAGTTTTTTTGTGAATTATCTTGTAATTGATTTTTTAGTAAAATTTGTAATATATTCATAGTTTT